>CM053149.1:28499312-29181812 GCA_028571685.1 Heterohyrax brucei | reverse complement strand
AAACCTCTAGTTGAAAACAGTATTTTTGGAGACGTCTTGAGGCAGCTAAATTTGAAGGATTCTTTCCAACAACTTACTTTTATTATTATTATTTTCTGGAACACAGATCCTTGGGCATGCAGATAAGTTTCAGGTGTGTCTGTGAATCTACTGAAATTGTGGCCTCTTGTGGTTTTTATTTACTTACATCCATTCATTCATTTATCCTTTCATTTAGCCATTCAACAAATATTTATGGCTCCTTACCATATTTAAAGCACTAATTAAGACTCAGAGAAAACCATTAAATAAGACAGATGCCCATAATACACTTGCCATAACCTACTTTGGAATGCAGTTAATGGTGGTATGCCAGGGACCCTTGGTGAATCCTGCAGACATGGCTGGAGGCTTTCTTGGCAATTTGCTACAATACAGTCAGTCTGTCATTTGAGAGCACATGGACTCAGTACACCTGTTAGAAGCACTCAATGCCTCAAGCAGCAGACTATGCCACTGCATTGAGAAATAAAGGAAGCATGAAGTGAGGGATATTCTGCTATCTTGCATTATGAGACCATGAGACTCTTTCCACACTTGCTACAGCTGATTTTTCACTGTAAGAGGACAGAAGTCCAAATGAGCAGCAAAGAATTGTCATTAGAGGTTTTCACTGTCAAGAACTGTGAATGAATAAGACATCTAAGGGGGTGAAGTACTGAGAAGGTCATGTCCATGGGGCTTGATCACAGATGTCTTTACTTGGCCCTCCAAAGACACAGGTTGGGAGAGGGAGTATGGCAGTCTCTAACTCTATCCTTTGAAATATGAAGAGCAGTTTAAGGAAAGAAAGAAATCTCAAGATAGAAATGCTGAGGAAACAGTTCTAGTTATTTGTAAGATTAAGTGGCTTTGCTGAAATGCTCTTACAACTAATATCTAACTCTATCGTGGACTTCGCACTGGCAAAGAAAAGGGCTAACATCAAGTTTCCCTTTTCAGACCTTTCCCCAAAGAACTCAGAATTATCCATTCCTCCCCAACTTCTGTGAAGAAGGGAACAGATCTAGAATGTGTATCCTGTTCCTGAAGCATGCTGTTATCTTTATTTTGATGTTTCTGGTGATTAGATTTGAGAGTGAGAAAGAGCAGACGGATTGGTAGATCCCAGATGCATCTTAAAAACACAGCCTACAGCCCCAGTAGTAAGCCTTGTCTCGAGTACTTAGGACATATTGTCAGGAGGTTCCAGTCCTCTGAGAAGGACATTGTGCTGGGGGGGTGACTGAAAAAGAGGAAGATCCTCAACGAAATGGATTGACACAGAGGCTGCACCAATGGGATGAAGCATAACAACAATTGTCAGGTTAGCGCAGGACTGAGCAGTGGTTTGTTCTGTTATGCATAAGGTCCCCACATGTTGGAACTGACTCAGTCACACCTAACAATGACAACAATGAAATCAGAACCGGAGGTGAGAGGATTCTAGGAAGAAGTGTTTTCTAAGCTGAGACCTCAGTGATTAGTTAAGTAAAGGGGGCAATGGGTGATGAGCCAGGGGGAGAAATATGTGTGTTCTGAGTAGAAAGAACACATGTGTATCCAGGAGTGAAACACCTTGGTACATTTGATACAGATTAGACAGGGCTTGTAAACCATACTACAGAGAAGCACCACACTTAAACCTGAAGCAAGGGTTCTTTTTCCAGGACCTATGTCTCAGGGAACCCATTCTTTGGAGGGCTTCCTTGAAAATTTCTAAGTCTCCCTCCGGTATGTGCAGACTGCCATTTCAGCAAGATGCTCAGAGCCCAGACTGGGATCTATGTGAGCGTTGTCGCCTGTTCCCTCCCTTGGAACACTTCTTGATTCTCTACCCTATGTGTCGCCATGAGTCGGATCCAACTCGACGGCACTTGGCACTTGGCGGACCCTATGTGTAGGGTTCACCAGATGTTCCAAAAAACTCCAGTCCACATATCCATGGGGCTGTCCCAGAGCACCTGAGTGACTCCCCAGCTCCTGAGTGATACCCTAGCTCCTGAGTGACGCCCTGCATCTAGAATGGCAGATTGCCCTCGATGGCAAATACACTACTTCTTTTACTACACAAGTGCACTACACAAGATTGGGACACCAGAATGGCACTGAGGCCAGAACGGCACTGACATGCAGATTTGAGATACTCCATTTATATAAACAGGACCTACATACCCTGGGTGTGGCTTTATTAAGGACTTTGAACTGTATCCCAACAGTAAGAGGATAGATTAAATGGTATTACTGAAAAGGTAAAATATACCCATTTCATCTAAATTTCTCATTTGATCTGTAAGAAACTAAAGCTCAGAGGGGTCAACTGTCTTCTCTAAAATCACACAGGAGATCAGGGAAAGAGTTCTACATAGACTGACCCCTTTTCCAACTCACTTATTTCATGGGTCGAGACATATCTGGAAAGGCAAAGTTACCTTGACTACGGGCCTATAGGTGAGACAGGGATGGTACCAGAGTCATCTCCTGCCCTCCTCTGTCAGTGGTCTCTTTTCTCCACCCTACTACTTAGGCTTCTAACCTCACTCACCACTCCTCCCCTCAGTTCTTTCCAGAAGAAAAATCTAGGCCTACTCATGCCAAAATACTAGTTTCACACAGCCAATTATCACCTAAAATTGATTTTCTAAATCGGTGCTCTGAGAGTGTCAAATTTATTGGCTGCAACATGTCTTCACACCAGACTTCAGTAATTTGTCATTTATGGATTAAAGATACTACTTGCTACCATTTCCTACCACTGCTAAAGTTCTTCATGCATTGCTTTTGGCTGTGAGTCAAGTTTAAGAAACTGATAGAGTCACTCAAGAGTATTTCTGATGCATTGTCTACATTGGGATTCGTTTTCTTACATATATAGTTATTTAAAGAGTGTCTGGCACATTGTAGGTGCTCAATAAATATTTGTTGAATAAATGAATGTGGTGTTATTCCTTGAACTTTGTTCAAATTTTAAAATTATGGTATAATTTACATATTCTAAAATTCACCCTGGTAGGTATATAGTTCTGAGAGTTTTGACAAATGTTTACAGCCATGTAACCACCACAATTAAAATATAGAACAATTCCATTATCCTAAGCATTCCCCATGCTACCAATGGATATTTTACCCCTTTAGGTTTGCCTTTGCAAGAATATCAAAAAGAAAAGGAATCATACATAATATTCAGCCTTTTAAGTCTGGCTTATTTCACTGAACAGAATGTTTTTGAGGTTCTTCTGTGTTGGTACACATATCAGTAACTTATCTGTATCCTTTGGTATGTGGTACCATAGTTTTATCTTCCTCAGCTGAAGGACACTTGAGCTATTTCCAGAATTTATTATGCAATGATTTTTTTTTAACTTATTTTGAAAAAACTTCAAACCTACAGACAAGTCATAAGAACAGCACGGTGAACATTCTTGTAATCTTTGCCAGTAAACTTTCTAGCACCTTTACTTTTTTTCTCCATGCATGCATAAATAGAAAATAGACACTTTTTATTTCTAAGCCATTTTCTTCTTTTTGCTGAGATAAATACATATGTAACAAATAGGCATTGAATTTTAATGTCAAATACATTTTTGCTATTGTTTAAAGACTTGTCAGCATCCGGAGCCATGTTCAACCTTTAGCTGATATCATCTCCCTGTTCGCATGGTCTGTTTGAGTGGATAAAGGTCTTAAAATCAAGGCAAAGTGTAAGTTGAACTTACTGGTAGCAAAGCAAGAGCTATAATGCAAAGCATAACCATAAATGCCTAGCAGCTCAGTGCTGTTAGACCTGACAGTTTGAATCTGGCCCCTTATCCTAGAACTGCTTTGGAAACTTGATGAACAGGAGTCCCTTTTCCAGCCAGTTTGCATCTTGTGAACATCCTGTCCTCACACTGGCATTACATGTCGTGGTATGAGACCTGTCTTACATTCCCAGTCTCCTTTGCAGCTAGGGCAGTTCACATGACTTTGTCTCCACCAGTCAGATGCTTTGCAGACAACTTTGGAACACAGAGGGAGAAGTGAAGAGCTCTGGGGAATTCATTTCCTGGAGAGGGTGGCAGTGTTCTGCCTCCTCCGGACAGTGGCAAGTGCTCAATTCTACCACCTAGACCTCAGTGTTACCAATATGATTTGTAATGCCTGTGCTTAATAGCAATACTAGCTAAAGAAGGACGAGCTGTCACAGCTAAAAATATTACTATTCAGCAGAAAGAAGCCTTGGTAGTAGAGGTTAAGCATTTAGCTGCTAACCAAAAGGTCAGCACTTTGAACCCACTGGCGGCTCCACAGAAGAAAGACATGGCAGTCTGCTTCTGTAAAGATTTACAGCTTTGCAAAGCCTTTAGGGTCATTATAAGTCAGAATCAGCTTGACAGCAGTGGACTTGGTTTCAGGGTATCTCAACAGAAAAAATGAGTAACTGAGCCTGCGGTTAACTGGTTTCCCTTCCGTAAAATGGAGTAAAACGCCCAATCTTTGCACAGGTCACTGTTGAGGGTGTTTTTCCTTGAATCACACATGGGGTTCTCCTTCTGATGATTGTTAGGAAAAGAATTCCTATATGTGACTTTTTGCTTTGGTTTCTTGGAAGAACAGCTTGAGAGATTTCACCCCTGGGCCCTGAAGACTCACTTTGGCCCTACTACCCCTAAGGATTTGTTATTTTGTCCAATTGATGAACATTTCCTGGGTAAGCTATAAACAACTTGTGGTTTAATATTTTTGTCTGACCCTGGGCTACAATCTGCCCTGTGATTGGCTTATTTTTATATACCTTGTAGGTATTGGTCGATATACTTGTGCAAATAAAGTGTCTGCGACCTACCAAGAGGGACTGATCAGTTCATGGCCTTGGTGGGAGGACTACGGCTTTAGAGTAACAAGAAGTTTGCTTATATATGCAACCAACTCCACAGAGGTAAGCAGACCAAAGAAAGAAGAAAGAAGAGAGAAGCAGAGGGAGAAGAGGTGAGGAAGGACTTGAAAGAGCTGTAACATGGGTCAAGGGCTGAAACACTGCAAACAGAGAGAGGAATGGAAGGGTCCCTGTGGCAGAGTCAGTGGTGACAGGCCCGGAGGGGGCTCTGCAGCAGAGGGCATAGTAATAGCAGAAACCTGATGCTAATGCAGCTAAGAGAGCTCAAAAAATTGCTACACAGGCTATGAGCTCGGTCAGTTAGCAGTGGAAAGGCCTGCCAAAGGCAGGGAGGCTGAAGGCAGAGAGATTTGACCTGGGGGGGCCAAGAGGAGGCTTTCACAACCGAGAGGGGGCATGCATGACAGAGAAGAGTCTACCTGCTTGCATGACCAAGAGATGCTGAGGTGTCCTGCATTGAGGAAAAAGGAACGTCCTCTCTTCTTCAGGAGAATCTTCTAGACTTTGCCTACATACTTCCTGATCTTGAGTTGTACCCAGTAATTTCCTTAAACTACCTATCTGTCAGTATGATCTATGAATTCTGTGTGGCCATTGCAATGGATTATCAAAGCCACAAGAGAAGTAGACAGGGCCATGGGAGGGATAGCTGGTATCAGAATTGGCAAAAAGTTTCGGGAGTGGAGGGCTATCTGATCTCTACTACACAGAGCTCAGCTTCTAGCTGATCCTGGTCACTGAAGTTAGTTAGACTGCTTCTGATTCTACTCCCACCATCTTACAGTGATCCATTAACAAAACTGTCCTCAGGTTTTATGAAGTGTTGGGCTTCCCCTAGAAACCCTGGTGGTGTAGTGGGTTGAGTACTATGTCTGCTAACCAAAAGGTCCACAGCTGAAACATGCCAGGCACTCCTTGGAAACTCGATGGGTCAGTTCTACTTTGACCTCTAGGGTCACCATGAGTTGGACCCGACTTGATGGCAGTGGGTTTGGTTTTTTTTGGGTTTGGGGCTTCCCCTACAGGTGCCTATTTTTATCTCACAGACATTGTGAGTCACGTAATTAGTTTGACAGTGTTTCCTTGATTTTATTAGCTGCTGGAGAAATCAGAGCCAAATGTGTGACCCATCTTCAGCAGTCATATAGATATTACAACATTTATTTTGTGCTCCAATTAACTACATTTAACCTTATTTTTTAACTTTCTGGACACTTATTCCTGGTTGCCTTGTTTTAAAATTTTATGTTGCTTAAAATAGGACAAGTATACATGGGGTGAAAAAAAGGAACATTTCTTACCATTTAGATACTTGGCTAGAAAATTCAAACTATACAAAAAGTACAAAATAAATATAAAAGTTTCCTCTCTTTAAGTCCATTTTACCAAAGATAAATACATACCCTTTAATAAAAAAACATGGACCCATAGCACTTACTTTAAATTATTTTTATTTAAATGTATACAACAGGAATCATACTGTATAGAATTTTCTGCACTTTGGATTTGTTTTTAATCTAATTATACATCTTGGAGATCCTTTAGTGTCAGTGCATACAGAAGGACTATTTCTTTTTAATTATCTCGACAGTATCCCATCTTATTTAATGTGTTAAACCTTACCTAATCTATACCGTGTTATAATGGACCCACTGATGTTCTCCAGTGTTCAACTACTGCAATGATATTTTGCAGTGAAGAGTCATAAACCTGTATCTTGATGAAAGCTTGCCAGCAAAATCCTAGCAGTGAAATTGCTAGACTAATGAATATTGGTAGAGACTTGTAAATTGTGATAACCCAAAATCCTTTGCCATCAAGTCGATTTTGACTCATAGTCGTCCTACTGGACAGAGCAGAAGTGTCCCTTAGAGTTTCCAAGGAACAGCTGGTAGATTCTAATTGCCAACCTTCTGGTTATGGTACCCATAGCTCTTACCTACCATGCCACCAGGGCAAATTGCAATAGATGTTGCTAACTAGCCCTTTAGAAACTGGCACCGATTTTCACTCCCATGAGCACCGTGTCACCATCACTACTGGCACATATTCTCACCATCATTCGCTATCACAGTCTTTTAAACTTTTGCCAGTGAGAGCAAAATGGTACCTCACTCTTATTTCGATTTTCATTTATTTCATTATAACTTGCAGAGTTTTATAAATATCCTTGGACAGAACATATTTTTGGAACCCACTCCAGAGCCTTTTTGAATTAATGTGGACTCAAAATATCCCATATAGTGGATTTTTAAAAAGCACTTAAAAAGCGACCATCCTGCCTCTAAATCAGTAGTTCTCCATCTTGGCTGCACAGTTGAAATACCTGGAGTGCTTTTAAAAATACCTTTGCCTGGGCCTTATACCAGACCAATTAAATCGGAATCTCTGGGGGAGGTGGGGCTGGTCTTGGCATTTCGTGAAACCTCTCCAGGTGATTCCCAAGGGCATCCAAGACTGACAATCACTGCTCTAGATGTATTATAATGGGTGCTACAAATAGTGTGTTTAAGGAGTTCAAGTCTCAAGTCCTGGATGGTATCAGCTTAATGTGTAAAAGCACACCCCTTTTCAAGCTGCATGGCTTGGCTGTCTTCATGTTGAAGAAGGAGCAGCCCCCTTGCTCAGCCACCATCCTCCTCCTCCTCTGTTCTGCTATATACCCATCCTCACAGCCAGCTTTTCAGTAAGTGAGAAACTCACACTTTACAAATAAATAATTGATACGACCAAACCACAGAAACTCACCAGCAGAAGGGTGATTAATCTTTTTCTGATCAAAGGTGCAGAGTCCCTCCTGTTGAGCTCTCATCATAATTGGCTCATTCCGCTGCAAGAAAAAGAGAAGATTATCACAAAGAAGCAAAGCCATTGACACCCCTTGTGAAGGAGACCCTTTAAAGTTTGCCTGCCATTCTTCAGCTTCCTTGGTTCCTGTGACAAGTTTGTCACAGCTGTCATTTCATTTGCTGGAGCCGAAACCTTGATGGATTTTTTTTTTTCACCTGCCAACTCAGGGAATGCCTAATAGGAAAAAAAGTAACTGGGGAAACAATTCAGTTTATTGATTCCATTTGAATTTTCTATGATATCAGGAAAAGATCAGATAAAGTAATGCTAATAACCTCCATACAAGACTTCTGAATATATTTGCATTTTAAAAGATAAAGTCTGCTAATGTAAACACAAGAATGATTTTTTACTTCTAGTTTAATTGTTTTTAATTTCTTATCTGCTCATGGTATCTATTTTTCTTCTTCTATCCAAAGGAAACCCTGGTGGCATACTGGTTAGGTGCTACATCTGCTAACCATAAGGTTGGCAGTTCAAATCTGCCAGGCATTGCTTGGTAACTCTATGGAGCAGTTCTACTCTGTCCTATAAGGTCTCTATGAGTTGGAATGGACTCAACAGAAGTGGGTTTTTCGGGGTGGGTATTCAAGCAAACATTGTTAACAGACAAGGATTAAAATCTAGAATATTAAAGAATTAGTCTAGAATATGGTACTACAGACCACCATACCTCTATAGCCACCAGCACAGAGCTTCCCCAGGTCCATGCCACCCCCACTGGCAGTCTCCTTGTTTCTTTTCTTTTCTTTCTTTTTGTTTTATTATTTCTTCTCTTTCTCCCTTTTCCTTTCTCCCACATACCTGGCACTACGAGCCACCTCTTCGCAATGGGCTGTGCTGTACTGCTTGGCTACAGAGCCTCTGGCACGCAGCCTTCTCAGCTCTGTGTTGCCCCTACAGGTAGGCTCCCTCAGCACAGTATATTTTATTTTTATTTTTTGCCTTTCCTCTTCTCCTTTGTCTTTTTCCCTACCATCTAGGCTCTGCACTGCCTCTGCACTTTTCTGACAGGTCATGCTGTACTATCAGGTAAAAGAATCATGGGCTCACTGCCACCCAGTTCAGCCCCCATCCACCAGGCACTCCTTAGAAACTCTATGTGGCAGTTCTGCCCTGCCCTACAGGGTCTCTATGAGGCACAGTTGACTCGATACTGAGTTTGGTTTTTTGTTTGTTCTGCCCATGGCTAGCTCCCAAGCACTGTATTTATTTACTTTTGTTGTTTTCACTTTTTTATTCCCTCTCTTTGCCTTCTTTCCTTTTCATTCCTTTACCCAACTAGCCATGGGTGTCACCCATGCCCCTTTTCAAGAGGCTGAGTTTTACCGCTTGGCTAGAGATTCACTGACACATGGCCTTGCCAGGTCTGTCCCATGCCCCACCTCCCAATCTTACTGCATTGCCATTTTATTTACTTTTCCTTTTTTCCTTCCTTTTTTTCATTTTCTTTTTGCTTCTGTTTCCTTATCTTCTTTCTGTGACCCATTTAGCTTCACATATTGCATCCTCTCCCTTTCCTCTTGCTTATCTGTACTGTGTGCCAAGTGTCACACCCTAAGTGACACAGAAACAGACCATCACATCCCTCCCTGTACTGCCCCAGCCCCACCTCACTGGCCTGGTTTGTGCTGAAAATGACCCATCCTAGCTGCTTCCTCACCCCACCCACCACTGGATCTGCCCTGCTGTACCATGGCAGAGCAACTGCCCTGTCCACCTGGACAAGATGATGAGAAGTATCATGTCTACAGAAGGGTAAGCAACAAAGCTTGCTCACAACCAAATAAAACAAAAAAGCAGATCAAAACAAACAAACAAACAAAATCTATAATCAATAAGCAAGGAAAATAATCCTGAATGTTCCAGGGACAGCAGACAATATCAAAACATTAAAAAAGACAAAACGGCACCAGAAAATGACCAAAATAAAACACAACTTGACATTCTAGCACAAGGAAAGACAATGGAACTACCTGATTGTAAATTCAGAACTCTAATATTCAGAACTCTCCAAAAAATGAAAGAACAAAATGGACAAAATAATGTAAAATATCGACATAAACAGGGAAAATAAGAAGCAATGAAAAATTTCAGGAAAACAGTACAGGAGGAAAATGTCAAAATAAACAACTAGAAATAGATAAACAATAAATACAAATGCAAAAGATAAACAAGATTCCAGAAATGGACAGTGCAGTAGAAGGTTTTAGGAGAAAATCTGAAACAAATAATAAAGGCTGGATTAATGAAATTGAAGACAAATTCTTAGGTACCACTTTGAGGAATAATCAGATAAAAGAATGAAGAAACCTTAAGAATGATGAGGGATTACAATCAAAAGTGAAAAATTGTATATGATCAGTGTTTCAGAACAGGAGGAGAAAATAGAAAACATGAGAGGATCCTTAAAGAATTGCTGACAGAAACTTGCCCAATATCATGGAAAATGAAAAGCATACCATCCAAGGTCATCAAACCCCATATAAAATACTCCCCCAAAGAAAATCAACAACATATATATCACACTCACTGCATTAGTCATCCAGTGCTGTTATAACAGAAATACCATAAATGGATGATTCTAATAAAGAGATATTTATTTATTCACAGTAAAGTAGGCTAATTCAGGACATCAGCTCCAAGGGAAGGCTTTCTCTCTCTACTGGCTCTGGAGGAAGGTCCTTGTCATCAGTTTTCTCTTGGTATGACAGCATTTCAGAGTAGGAACCTTAGGTCCAAAGGATATGCTCTGGCCCCTGCAATGCTTTCTTGGTGGTATGAAGTCCCCAACTCTCTGTTCAGTTCCTTTTCCTTTTTATCTCTTGAGATATTTTGCAAAACTCTGGCTCAAATATGATTAAATTAGGACATTATCAATTAAACAGAGATTAAGGGAATACGAAGACTGCCAATTAAGTTCACGTACTCATCCTAGAGAAACGTGCTACATATCTCTTTGTTGAATATCACTGCAGTCACTCTGAAGTACTCCCTTTGGGGAGCTATGCACTGATACAAGTGTGTAGTCCACCTTTCAAAGCAATTTTGGAACTCTTTTCTTGGAATGGCCATCATAGTTGTTGTTGCATTACTTTTGATGTCCTGAATGTCATCAAAATGTCTTCCTTTCAATATTTCCTTTATTCTGACACAATGGCAGTGGGCTTGAGTTTCTTTGGTTTCAGGTAAAGACAAAAGCCATTGGGTACCAGATGAGGTGACCAGCAAGGATGTTTCAGTATGATTGTGTATTGGCTAAAAACTCCTTCACGGACAATTATACAATTGAGTTCGTGAACTTGCCACTGTGCCCTCATGTGCAATGACCATTCCTGAAAGCGTTCTAAAATTGTTTCGAAGGGTGAACTAGGCACTGGCATCAGTGCATAGCTTCCAAAGGGAGTACTTTGAAGGTGACTGTAGTGATATTCAGCAATGAGGTATGTAGCACTTAGAACAATTAAGTTTGCTGACTTAATTGTTGGACCTCATATGTAAAAACAAAACCAAACTTACAAAAATTATTAAAGGGAATTCTTTGATTAGAGAAACAACATCAGACAACAACCTGAATTTAACACCCAAGAAAGCATCAGCCAGATACCAACCAAGGCAATGTACTCTCAAGGATAAAAAAAAAACCCTAAAAAATTTAAAACAGGGAACCAGAGAGGTAAATCCAAATGATAACAACATCAGAATAATTAAAAAAGGAATAAATGGTGTAGGTATAGAACTTTCAAATGAGAAGGAAGTTAAGGTCATACTGAGTAAAAAGACTGGTTTAAACTTAGGAAGATGGGGTAAATTCAGAGGTAAACACACAAAGTTAACAAAACTACTCATCAAAATAAAGAAGAAAAACAAAGACTTAGTAAACACAAAATCTACAAAAGTGAAAGAAATGAAAAAAAATCCACAAACAAAATGAATTTAGCTACAGAAATGTAAGAAGAAAAAAGAAAATGTGAGTGCCACAAAAAGAGTGCTACAAAACAACACCAATAATTCTAAGACAGCACTGAATATTGGGGAAGTCAGCACAACTTGATAAACCAAGCTCATGGAAGCTTCAAAGACACAATCAAACTCACTGAGAGACTGGGTTACTGGGCTGACGGCTGGGGATCATGGTCTCCAGGGACACCTAGCTGAACTAGCATCACACAGTTTTTTTTTTTTTTTTAACGTTCTACATACTGATTTGTTGAATAGCATCTGGAGTCTTAAAAGCTTTTAAATGGCCATATAAGATAACCCACTGGTCCTACCTCTTCTGGAGCAAGGGAGACTTAAGAAAACTAAAGACTTACAGGAAAGATTTCTGTAAAGGATTAACGGGCCATTCAGACTGAGTCCAGCACAACTATTTGGTGCCTGGCTACCATCATAGACTGCTCTGACAGGGATTACAATACAGGGTCCCATACAGAGCTGGAGAAAGATGTAGAACAAAGTTGTTTTTCTTTTTATTATGACTAAGTGAAAACTGTACATTCCTGTATAAATTTACATGCCCACCTGTATGCAGCTTCCACTGCTGTTTTAACTCACAAAAAAAGACCAGACTTACTGGTCCAACAGAGACTGAATAAACCTTGAGGATATAGCCCCTAGACATCCTTTTAACTCAGTACTGAAGTCATTCCTGAGGTCTACCCTTCTGCCAAAGACTCGACAGGCCCATAAAACAAAATGAGACTAAATGAGCACACCATCCCAGGGGAAAGGGCAAGAGGCATGAGGTGACAAGAAAGCTGGCAATGAGGAACACAAGGTCTAGAAGAGGGAGAGTGTTGACAAGGTGTGGGGTTGGCAATTAATGTCACAAAACAATGTGTGTTGTTTAATGAGAAAATAATTTGCCCTGTAAACTGTCACCCCGAAATATAATAAAAAAATTAGAATACAGAAATACTTTAAAAGTACATTGAAAAATTACAACTAAGAAATCACTAATTTAATAAGTCAATTCTAACAATATAGCAAAGCAATAAAACCAAACCCATTGCTGTTGAGTCAGCTACAACTAGTAGCAACATTATAGGACACTGTTGACTGCCTCACAAAGTTTCCAAGGAGCACCTGGTGGATTCGAACTGCTGACCTTTTGGTTAGCACCTATGGTGTTAACCACTATACTACCAGGGTTTACACTACAATATAATTTTTTAAAAAATAAATAAAATAAAAAATTTGGAATTCTAACTCTTCTCTTCATTTTAATAGACTTTATTATGGTACGGGACCCCAGGTGGTACAGTGGCTGAGAGCTCAGCTGCTACCCAAAAGATCAACAGTTCAAATTAACCAGGTGCTTCCTGGAAACCCTATGAAACAGTTCTGCTCTGTCCTATAGGGTAGTGATGAGACATAGTCAACTTGATGGCAGCAGATCTCATTTGGGGTTCATTACTGTATGATATTCATACAATCAACTGCATATATCTAGTGTAGAATTTAATGAGATGTACACTTTCCTGAAACTACCAACAAGATACAGAACTTTTTGATATTCCCACGTTTCTTTCTGCAGCTTTGCAGTCCATCCTTTTCTGTACCCCTGGGCCCAGTCAACCTCTGATCTACTTTTACCTCTTCCGATTAGTTGGCATTTTATGTGATTGGACTCGTATGTCCTGTACTGTCTATATGACTTCTTTTGCTCACCATAAGTTCTGTCAGACTTATCTAGGTTGCTATATGTATTAGAAGTTCATTCATATTATTACAGGGCATGAATGTGTGGTATAGACGTACTCTGGTTTGTTTACCTAGTCATCTGATGATACATTTTTTGAGTTATCTTCAGTTTGGGACTATTTTAACTAGAACTGCTATGAACATTCTTGTACCAGTGTTTGTGTGGGTATATAACCAAGATATTGAAATTTTTAACGTTACTACACTTACAGTTTTAAGTTCCAATGCTCATATATAGTTTTATTGATTTTTTTTTTCAGGCACCTTATAAAAGTCAAATACTATCATCTCTCACGGCAAATGAGATGGCTGTCTAAGTGGCCCAGTCTTCTTAGTCCTCAAATAACACATCTCTCAGTTTGACATGCACTGCTTTACTGGGTGCTCTTTGCATCACGGCAAACCACCTGCTCAACTGGATTTTGCAATTTAAGTCCTTAACTAGTTCTCTTTAAATGAAGTCAGAATATTTTCCCCTATTTGTCTGTTCCCTGATATTAGTGATGGTGGATTACTACTTCTAGATGTCACTGCATCACTGTTTTCCCATGTTTAAGACTGCTCAGTAGCATCCCCTTGTCACTCCTCCACCTGGAATTTTAAGCTGTCTGTGGATGGCTCTCCATGCCTAAGTACCACGCCTAAGTACCATGAGTCAGAATTGACTCATGGTGACCCCCTGTGTGTTGGAGTAGAGGTCCTCCATGGGGTTTTCAATGACTGAGTTTTTGGAAATAGATTGCCAGACCTTTCCTCTGCGGCTCCTCTGAGTAGATTCAAACTTCCAACCCTTCAGTTAGTAGCCAAGTGTGTTAACCCTTTGCACTACCCAGGGACTCCCTGCACTTAGGTAGCTAGCATATTTCCCATAGTTCTCAAACACGATCCAGCCATACCAGTCCAGCTTCTCTGCCATCCTCATGTGCCATTATATTTCATGGGAGGTTTTCCTGATCTTGTTCCTTCCCTGCCTGCTCAAGTTTTCCCAACCCTCTTCTGATCCTTACATATGTCCCTAGCTTTTGGATTTAGTCCTTCTCTGA
Source organism: Heterohyrax brucei (assembly GCA_028571685.1). Taxonomy (NCBI): domain Eukaryota; kingdom Metazoa; phylum Chordata; class Mammalia; order Hyracoidea; family Procaviidae; genus Heterohyrax; species Heterohyrax brucei. The sequence goes on along the minus strand of CM053149.1, from coordinate 29,167,319 downwards.
ACTCCAAGTCTTGTTAGGCTGTACTTGCACTTGCTCTTCAGCTGTCTATATGTATGTCCAATCTTCTGAATTATACTTCAATATCCCTAATGTCAAGGAGGAAACCTTGGTGGTGTTGTGGTTAAGTGCTACGGCTGCTAACCAAGAGGTTGGCAGTTCAAATCTATCAGGCACTCCTTGAAAATTCTACAGGGCTGTTCTACTCTGTACTGTAGGTTGCTATGAACTGGAATTGACTTGATGGCAATAGTTTTGGTTTTTTGGGTGAATGTCAGGGAGCTCTGATGGTATAGTGGTTAAAATCTTAGCCAATAATGAAAAGGTCAGCAGTTCACATCTACCGGCTGCTCCTTGGAAACCTCTTGTGGCAGTTCTGCTCTGTCCTGTAGGGTCACTATGAGTCAGAGTTGATTCAGTGGCAACAGGTTTGGTTGTTTTGGTTAATGTCAGGGACTGTATTATTAATTTTATATAAATACAAAGTGACCAACTAGCAAAATATATCTGTCTGTATTCCCGAAAACTTTTAATACTATAAATAGTCACAATGGTCACTGGTCAGATCATCTTTGACTTCACTTTGAGCATCCAAATGATTTACTTCATTTCACAAGAGACCTCTTTATTCCTCAGTTGTCATCTAGTGCTGCAATAACAGACATAACACAAAGGGATGGCTTTAAAGAGAGAAGTTTTATTCTGCCACAGTCCACTAGGCTACAAGTCTAAATCCAGGGCATCAGCTCCAGGGGAAGACTTTCTCTGTTGGCTCTGGAAGACGGTCCTTGTCATCAATCATCCCCTGGACTGGGAGCTTCTGAGGTTCAGGAACTCCAGGTCATTTTCAAAGAATGCACTTTGGTCCTGGCACTGCTTCTTATTTGATGGTATGAGGTCTCCAACTCTGCTTGCTTCCCTTCCCTTTATATCCCAAGAGATTGCTTCAAGACACAATACAGTCTTACACCCTGAATCTTGCCCCACTGTTTTAGTCAGCTAGTGCTGCTATAACAGAATACTCAAAGTAGATGGGTTCAACAAAGAAAAGTTTATTCTTACATAGTCTAGTAGGCTACAAATCTAAATTCAGAATGCCCACTCCAGGGGAAGGCTTTCCCTCTGTCAGCTCTGGAGGAAGGGCCTTGTGTTGCATCAGTCTTTGGTCAGGGAGCATCTTGGTTCAGGAACCTTGGGTCTGAAGGCTGTGCTCTATTCTCTAGGCTGCTTTCTTGTTGGTGTGAGGTTCCCAATTCTCTGCTGGCTTCCCTTTCCTTCTACTTCTTGTAGAATGAAAGGGTAAATGGTGGTGCAAGCCACACTCCAAGGAAACTCCCTGCACACTGGAGCTGGTAGGTCGTCTTAGGAAGAGGGTTACAGTCCCACCCTAAACCTCTCTAACATAATCCACTCTACTAACCACACGCAGAGATTAGAATTTACAGCATCAGAAAATCACAAAATGCAGGTCAGTCACACCATACTGGGAATCATAGTCCAGTCAAATTGCTGTGTAAATTTTGGGGTGGACATATTTCAATTCATGACACCTAGCAACAAAATTGCAATCCTTCCTCCCTCATAAACAGCATAGAGGCAGTATTTACAACATAGAAGAACATCATACAATACCTGAAATCATGGCCTAGCCAAGTTCCTATATACATTGGGGGATAGGGGGCTGGGACACACAATTTAATCCATAACACTAATTCTCAGACAAATGGGATCAAATTCAGCTGAAAGCCAGGCTTTGGTTCCTAACATTTAATTATTAAACCTTGTCCTTGGATAAGGAGTCCCTGGGTGATACAAACAGTCAGGCACTTGACTACTAAAAAAAACGGTGGCAGTTTGAACCCAGTCAGATGCTCCTTGGAGGAAAGCCCTGGTTATCTCCTTCTGAAAGGCCTGATAATCATCTTGAAAATCATAGGAAACACAGTTTAACTCCGGCACACATGGTTTGCCACAGTTTGGAGTCGACTCTACGGCAACTGGTTTCGCTTTATTTATTTTTTGTCCTTGAATGAAACAGTAAGATGGTGATCATTACGAGAGTTTTCCAAAAGCAAAGGACAGTGATGGTAATACCTTTGGGAACCTTGATGGACTTGGATCACATACAGTTCCATCCCATATCCAGGAATAGGCCACCAAGGGAGAAGGAGGAGGAGGGAGATGCTGATACCAACAGTCCATTTTAGCAGAGTGTATCAAGTCTGAGTAGACTTAGAAAGCTATTTTTAAAGCTCTGCACTTTGTGCCTGATTTGTAAAGCAGACACTAAAAATATTAATAAGTAGAAATGGTGCTGATCCATGAACAGGACAAGCTTTCAATTTCTGGAGCCACAAGGTGACAGACTACCATGGAGATGCTTGCATCCTGGTAATATCCTGGAGGGATCCAATTTTAAAGGAGAAAACATTGGTATTTTAAATCCTAGTTTGGCATTTAACCGTGTTAAGTCATTCTGTTACATTGGCATCACTTAAATAGCCTTTAAAAAAAGAATTACAAAACCCAGATTGCACTGCACATCACAGAAGTTTTAATATAGATGCTTGAAAGCCAAAGAAAATTATGTCTTAGGTGAATTATTTCCCAGACATTGGTTTGCTTCGGAGCCCCCTAAATATAGCTTACATATAGTGATATTTGTACAGGTCAACAGTTGTTTTAAAAAACAACTGATTTATCAAGATAAAGGCAGAGAATACTGTCAGAGGTAATGAATCACTGGAGGAAATTTAATCAAGAAAAACAAGAGCTGGCAAAGAGTTGTTCCCAAACCAATTCACCCACCTTTCCTTGCCAGGAAAACCAGGTGCAGTCCTTAGCCACATGGCTTTGCCACCCTATTATAATAATTAAAAATAGAAAGCACGGTACAACTACCTCGGCAAAAGCTTGGCAATGATTAGTAAAACTGAGGAGACACGTATCTTAATGACATGGCTATTCCATTCCGACTCGACGGCACTTGGCTTTTCATTCCATTCCTAGTTATAAACTCCGCATGCCTGTATGTACCAGAAGACTTGTATAAGAACGTTCATAGCAGCATCTTTGCAATAACCTCAAATCTGAAGCAACTCAAATGCCCATTAACAGGAAAATGGAGAAACAAACTCTGGCACAGTCACACAATGGTATACCACACAGCAATGAAAACTAATATGTTACAGTAACATGGATGAATCTCAAAGACACAATATCAGACACAGCAAAACATATAAAATTACTACATGATTTAAAACAGTATAGCTTACACTATGTTGTCTAAGAATGAATAGTTAAGTCGTAAAACTATAAAGAAAAGCAAGAATGTGAATGGCCAGGGAAAGAAGAGCTTTATGACAAGGAAAGGCACACCACGGGCTTCTGCAGTGCTGACTCCATCCTCCTGATAGACCTGAATGCAGTTACATGGATTCATTTTACTACAATTTGTTAAGCCATACATCAATTTTTATGCACATTTCAGCACATTGGTTACATCTCAAAGTTTTTGAAAAGAAGGAAAAATAGGGATAATATAGTGTGGGTTTCTTGAAAAGATTATTTTTGCCTTGCACATTATCAAGGGAATTTAACAACAAATCCACAAGTTGTGTATCTGTATGTTTTTGAAGTAAAATCATTGTCCACTTTAAAAAATGTCTCCTTGAGAGCTGTAGATAGGTGGGCATGCAAAATTAATTTGGATTGTATACTTTCACTTAATCACAATAAAAAAAGAATAACATAACCATTATTAAAAAAAATTCTCCTTGAAATTACCTATTTCCTGCTGTTCTTTAGAGAAAATAGGTTACAATTTCATATGAATGCTGTTATTAAACAACAATTAGTACATAAAAATCTTATAGAATATGAAAACTATTACTGCCCTTCAGAGCTCCTGAGTGGTGTAAATGGTTAAAGTGCTTGGCTGCTAACTGAAAGGTTGGAGGTTTGAATCCACCCAGAGGCACACTGGAGGAATGGTCTGCCCACCTATTTGAGAGAAATTAGCCATTGAAAACCCTAAGGAGCACAGCTGTATTATGATGTTCATGGAGTCACCATGAGTCAGCACTGACTACATGGCAACTAGTTTGATTTTGGTTTGATATCACTATCCTGGATCCAAAAGAAGAGAAATGCAGTAATTTTTGGTGTATCCCATAGGTTCTGGGAGGATGAGTTTTCATTCTCATTCGATTCCATAAATTTTTTGATGTTGTCCTTGATTTCTTCTATAACATATAGATTTTTGAAGAACATGTTGTTTCCATCAGTTCAAATTTTTACCTATGTTTTTTCTGCTATTGATTTCAAATTCATGGCTTTATAGTCAAAGAAGATACTTTGCAAATAATTCAGTGGTTTGGATTTTGTTGAGACTTGCTTTATGTCCTAACACATGGTCTATTCTGGAAAATGTTCCATGTGCATTGGGCAAGGTATACTTATCTGTTGATGGGTTAAAAAATTCTGCATATATTGATAAGGTCTAGTTGGTTAATTGTCACAAAAAGTTCTTCTGTATCTTTACTGAGCTTTTCTCTGGATGACCTGTCCATTACTGAAAGTGGAGTGTTGAAGTTTCTGACTATTATGTGGAATAATCTATTTCATTTTTCAGTGTTGTCAGTGCTTGTTTGATGTATTTAGATGCTGTGGTATTGGGTACATAGATATTTAATATTATGTCCTGCTTAGATAATGAACCTTTCAGCAATAGTGACCACCCTTGACCACCATGGTAGATCCTACATTAAAGTCTATTATATCTGAAACTAGTATTGCCACTCCTACTCTTCTTTGTATGTTGGCTTGGTATGTATTTTTCCATCCTTTGATTTTCAGTTCATTCATATCTTTGAGTCTGAGGGGTGTTTATTGTAAGCAACATATACATGGATCATGTCTTTTGATCCAGGATGTCACTCTCCGTCTCTTTATTGGAGCATTCAGTCTGTTTACATTCAGTGTAATTATTGATAGGTATATGTAGTACTGTCACTTTGACACATTTATGTTTGTGTTGTTGATGTTTTCTATGTTGCTCGTAATATTCTGTTCTGGGTCATTCTTCTTTATGGGTTGACTTTTCATCTTTTTCAGTGTTGCTTTTGTGTTTGTTGAGACTCCTGTATTATGTTAGTTGTTTTGATATGTCACATCATTATTTTGCTTTGCGGCTACTCCTAAGTTCCCCTTTACTACTCTAAGTTTAAACCAGACTTTAACTTCTGCATATCTTTTTAATTTCCTTTCCATCTGAAAGGGTTATAACTACTGTAATATATCCCTCTTTTTAGTGCAATGATGTCATAGTTTTGTGATATGATCACTGGTTCCCTTCTTTTAATAGCATAGCTTTGATTGAGCTTTGTGACTTCCCTAACTGAGTAGGATTCTGGATGCTGTGTCCTGCACTGCCTTCTTAAGTATACACTTAATGTTTTTGTTTTTCTAAGCAAAGAGCTTCTTTCACTATTTCTTGCAGTTTTGGTTTAGTTTTCACAAAGTCTCTAAGCTTCTGTTTATCTGCAAATGTTAATTTCATCTTCATATTTGAGAGACAATTTTGCAGGATATATAACCCTTGGTTGGAAGTTTTTTTTCCTTCAAGCTTCGAATACGTCATCCCACTGTCTCCTTGCTAACATCATTTCTGCCAAGAAGGCAGATGAAAGCCTACAGGTCTTCCCTCTGAATGTTAGCTTTGCTTTAAGCCTTGCTGCCTTTAAGAGACTCTGTTGATGTTTTATTTTGTTAAGCTTGATTATAATATGTCTTGATGTCTTTCTTTTGGGGTCCAGTTTTTGTGGTGTTTGATACACGTCTTGGAAATCTATGTTCTCTTCTTTCATAATTTCAGGGAAGTGTTTTCTCAGCAACTCTATAACAATACTCTCCATATTTTCAGCTATCCCTCCCTGTTCAGGAACTCCAACCATTTTCATATTATTCGTCTTAATAGAGTCCCACATGTTTCTTAGTGTTTCTTTATTTTTCTTATTTCTTTTCTCTAACTTCTCCTCACAAATGCTGGTGTCAGTTGCTCTACCCTCAAGCTCACTAACTCTGGCTTCTATTTCCTCAACTCTGCTCTTTTGGCTTTGGATTCAATTGTCTAATTCTGTAATTTTATTATTGATCTGCTGGATTTCAGATAATTGGTATTCTGTCAGTTCAAATAGCTTGCTTAATTTTTCATTTTGTTCTGCTGCATTTTGTTTAACGTCTAGGAGAGCTCTCTATATAATTCTTTTGTACTTGACCCCCAATAGTTTCAGAAAGGCTTCTTCATCTAGGAAGTTTTTGATTCTTTATGTTGAGAGTTTTCTGGAGCCATGGTGGACTGTTTCTTTAAATGGTTAGTTATTGATTAGTACCTTTGTGCCATCTGAAAGCTGTTTGGTTTCTCTTGCGTTACCTCGAAAGGAGCTGAGGCATAGTTCTAAGAGGGGAGTTGGTCACCAGCCATCTCTGTGAACTCTAGTGACTGGCTGTGAACTCTAGTGACTCTCTGCAATGGCAGGTTCTGCCTCCTGACTGGCAAAGACAGCACCCTACTTATGTAGTCACTGGGGGGCTGTCAGCTGGCCCTATGATGTGGGTCAGTGAAGGGTGGAGGAGATGTTGCCTGAGTGCTTAGCAGTCAGTTCTTCAGGTGATCTTATTTTAAAAAGGTACTTACTGCTAAGCAAGGAGCTGTCCAACAGCTGCCAAAATCAGTCAGGTCCTCAAGTGTGGCAGGCCCCCGCCTTCTGGTTGACAACAGAAGCACCTCATAGGCCACCCCAGATACTGTGACATGGTTCAAAGTAGGGAGGGATTATGGCCTTCTGCCATCCTCTGCCAGGCTCCACCCATAGATCTAGGCACCACTGTCCTAAATACAGCTTTTATGCTGGAGAAGCACTTTGCAGACAGGGGCTGCTGCTCCATGTAAGAATCTAGATTGGTGACTATGCCTTCCAGCTAACCAAGATGATGTCTTGCCAGAGCTTCCCTGTCTCCCGTGAAACAGCAGAATCTATGGTGCAGCTCAGAAAACAGAGGGTGGAGGGGCAGCAGTATCCTCAGTCACCAGCCAGGCTCTTAGTATGTTGCTATCCCAAGCATGGTCTCTCTGCTATGCTATACACTGTTTACTTAAATACTGCAATTTAGTGTATTAACCAGCTAATGCCCAGCCCTGGCCTCCTGGATAACAAAGAAGGCATCAGTACCGGCAGTCCTCCCAAACAGTGAGTCAGCAGAAGCAGGACTGAGCATGCTGCTGCCTGGTCTTTGAGAGAGGTGGTTACCTCCTTACTGGCTGCAGGTCCAATCTGACAACCCTATGCCAGACCTTAGAGCTCCCCAGATGTCCATGCTGCTCCATTCAGTTATCATTCCAGGCCTTAGCTCTCAGAAGGAATTGAGGAGATGTGTGTCTAGTCTGCCATCTTGGCCCCACCCTCAGAGGGCATTGTTGGAAGACATCATTTGGAAGTTTTCTAAGGATTTATATTTTTAGACTACTCAGCAGGAACTAATCTATGAGACTATGAGCCTGTGTGTGTGTGACCTTTTCCTTTTCATTAGTAATACATCTCAAATCATTTCCTTCTCTTACTATGTGACCTTCTAATGAACACTAAGCTTGATGAGTATGTGAGTCACTGGTCTAAGCATAGGTCTGAGGGTTGGAACTCAGAGTCAGAGACCCTACAGGACTGCCATCTTACTAAGAACCCACCAACATCCTGTGATATCACGCTTCCATTTTCTCATTGTTGGGTGGAAGGTATAACTTCAGTCTGCTTTGCTGTCTCAGCATATGGATTTGTTATTTCAAGGCCAAAAACGTATTTCAATGAAAAACATTTACTTTTATGCAAAGTTTTTAACACATATAAGAAACAGTGGCTTTATTTTTCACTTTCTGGATTTTGGGCTTTTTCAAGGATTTTCATCTTTGTATTTGTTGTCAAAAATGACTTCACTGACACATGCACATGAATATTTACTGCAGCACAATCCATAATAGCAAAAAGATGGAATCAACCTAGATGCCCATCAACAGATGAATGGATAAACAAACTATGGTACATATACTCAATGGAACACTATGCGGTGATTAAAAAAAAAAAAAGAAAGAAATTGATAATTTCAGGAAACATCTCATAACCTGATTTCAACTGGAAGACATTACACTGAGTGAAATCAGTCAACAGCGGGACAAATATTGTATGAACCCCCTACTATAAGGACTTAAAAATAGCCTCGTGTACAGAAGAAACAACTCTTTGACAGCTACAAGGGTGGGGAGGGAGAAAGATGGTTGGTCATAGAGTAGATAGCTGATAGAAATTTGGTTTGGTGAAAGCAGTGACAGCCCATAGTAGAAAGTAGACCAACTTAACTGGACTTCACCAGAAACTGAAAGTTCTAATCTCAACCCAATATTGCAAGGACAGAGTAGCAGGAGCAGGGGTCTGGGTAACATGCTTTCAGGAGACATTGAGGCCAGTTGGTATAATTAGCCTGTTGCTAAGAGTTTTCTGCACCCATGTTGGTGAGTGGCATCTGGGGTCTTAAAAGCTAGCAAGCTGCCATCTGAGGTACACCAAATGGTACCAACTCATCTGGAACAGATGATCACCAAGAACACCAAAGACTCAAGGAAGAAAGAGCCCAGGAGACAGAAAGACCCCTGTGAATGAGAGACTGTATCAGCATGTGACCAGAAGAACCAGATGGTGCCCAGATAGCACCAAAGACAGCCACGATGGGATGTCCACACAACGTTGAGTCCCTGTGGCAACACAAGAGAAAGAGGAGTGCAGCTCAAGAACTCTACTAAAAGACCACAACTGATGGTCTGATGGCCTGGGGGATCCCCTAGGAGCATGGCCCCTAAACTTGCTGCTGCCCCTGTCTGGAAAACACTACTGAGGTCAACTCTTTGGACAGGAATGGATGGGACCTGGGGACACAATGTGAACATATAGTGTATGTACTTTATGATTCTATACACTTATAGGAAGCTGTCCTACTGGTTTCTTTCTAGACGGGAGAGAAGAGGGTAGAGAGAAGGGGGTAGGAGCTTGTTAAGAGGATACTAGAAGTATAGAATGAAAAGGAGGAGTGCGTTATCATGGGGCAAGGAGAACAGGAGCTGCAGACAGGCAGGCATGAAAAATTGATTTGGATTGTATACTTTTACTTAAATCACAATTTAAAAAAATGACTTCACTGGCTCTCTTCTCTCTCTTTATGGATGGATTTTTAACACGACCCTAAAATGGTCTTATTTTTTTAAGCTTCCGCTGGATTTTTTGGCATCTTCAAGGATCTTTATTCATTTACTCATCATTAAAATGGTTTCCCTGCTTTTCTCTTTTCTTCTTACTTTTCCTGGAATTTGGATTTGCATGAGGTAGGTGGAAACCCTGGTAGCATAGTGCCTAAGTGTTACGCCTGCTAACCAAGAGGTCAGCAGTTTGAATCTACCAGGTGCTCCTTGGAAACTGTATGCAGCAGTTCTACTCTGCCCTACAGGGTCGTTATGAGTTGAAATTGACTTGACAACAGCGGGTTTTATTTTCCGTTCCATTTATGAGGTAGCCAGGAGACAGCAAGAAAGTATACAAGAAAGGCAGAGAAAGAACCAGAACAGATGCTGATGGCTTTATAGGTGAGTGTACTTCCAACTTGAAAGCTATGGCATGAGATACTATGAGGTCAGAAAATGTCACTTTACAATTTAAAATCAGATTTTTCTTCCCTGAACATCGTTTCAGTGTTATTTGTTTATGCATCAGACAGAAACAGAGACATTTTGTTTCTTTTAAGATAAAAGTGGTAATGTCAAGCTGGGAGACATCTATGGGAAATAAAATTTAGAAACACAGAATAGATTCAGAGAAATTACCAGAAATTCTAATACTCTAATACAGAGAGTTCAGATATTTGATCTATAGAAAAAGCTTGTGTATCAGAAGGCAACAGGCCTAGATATTCCTCTCCGTCTACAATCATTTTGGGGTTAGAGATCCCTTTGAGGGTCTAAAGAAACTTGTGAATGGCTCCTCACCCCAGAAAAATGTATAGAGGCAAAAAAATATGCATAGATTATCAGACGATTTACAGATATACTGAAGCCCATTTACTTGCCGCAACCCTTAGGCTAAAGGTCAAAAGTTCTAGATATGACATAATAATGCCTGAGTTACTTCCAGCTGGTGAGATGTAAAGATTAGGAGATACACCCTTTCTCTCCTGGGCAGTTGGGACAGGTGTTCCATTAAGGAGGCAAGCCATAGGCAGGAGAGTAGTTACCCTTTTCCAGCTGTGTTTTCCAGCAGTGTGAGCTGAGCTCTTCTTGTGAGAAACAGTCTTCAGTATTGCTCAAGGGAGTTCACTGTGAAGCTATCGAAAGAAATTATCAAAACGAGAATGTCAAGCCTGCAGCCAAACTTACTGGGGGTTGGGGGGAACTGCACAGCTAGACCTCCTGCTGACTTGGACTCACAGCGTGGGGCTTGGGAAGTCTTTCAGTCCTCAAAGGGGCTCCAAGAATGAGTCCCTTCACCTTTACCCTGGCACACACCTGCTTAAGTAACTTGCCTACTTCATCTTCCACCGTTCACTCTCTGGGTCCACTCTCATGATCCGCTTCCTGACTCTGAATCGTAGTTGTTATTATTCCAGCTCCTAGCAACCTGGCAAGACAGAGCAGAACTGTCCCATAAGGCTTCCAAGGTTGTAATCTTTTATGGAGCAGAGGGTTACATCTTTCTCCCACAGAGCAGCTGGTGGGCTCAAACTAGCAATTTTTCAGTTAGCCACTGAGTGCTTAACCACTGCTACCAGGGTTGTGACCAGTTCAGGCAATCATCGTCTCTTGTAGATGGGCCTCCATAGGTCAGGTTCTCTCCCTTTTACTAGTTGAGTTTGACTATCTTTGACCTGGAAGAAATGTCTCAGAAACAGGCTGTGAGTTGCCAGCCTTCTAAGTTTTGCCTTTCTGCTGTTTCATCCAAACATCTTATGATAGTATATAAAGATAACTACAACTATGTCCTTGTGAAGCTAGGATTATGAGACAGTTCTAGCCAAAGGGAAAATAAATTTTTGTGTACCATGGGTGACTGCATCAACAAGGAGTCAGTGGTAAGTCTGGGATCAAAATTTATCATATGAATAGAATATTCTGATTGAATAGAATAGAATATTCTAATCCTGTAGACATTAGTATTACACAGAATAAAACCTGTTGCCATCAAGTCAATTCTGACTCATAGTGACCATATGGGACACAGTAGAATTGCCCTATAGGGTTTCCAGGAGCAGCTGGTAGATTCAAACTGCTAACCTTGATTAGCAGCCTTAGTACTTAACCCCTGCACCACCAATGCTACCCATAGAATAGATATTTTATTTAAAAGGCTTAAGCAACATAAGCAAGCTGTATTAAAAATTCTAGATGTTACTCCAATATCTGATAAAGTTCTCATTGGTTACTTTTTTTCCATGGACCACCTAGTCTCAAACAATTCTGTGTGTGTGTGTGTAAGCAAACAAAAATAAAAAAACACTGCCAACCTTTTGATTAGTAGACATAACACTTAACCACTGTACCACCAGGGCTTTGTACACACACACACATACACGTATCAACAACAACGTTAATTAAAGCAAAGTTTAGGTCAGTTGATTTCCAAATAATGTATCTGTAGCAAAATTTTAGTTAAGTTCTTCAGGATTGAGTAACGTGTACCTTAAATGTCCATGAGAAATGAGAGTTTGACTGTAGTTCTTAACGATTTGGGCTGGCATTTCTCAAAATCTGTGGTAGAGCACAAGTTTGATGCAATTCTTAGAAGAGAAAAAACTTCATGGTTCAATACCACATGCCTTAGTCTTCAACCTGACAATTCATATGGGCCTCCCATCCCCCAGCACATTCTAGATACTCAGAAGCCCTGAAAATGAAAGAAACAAAGAAGAAAGTCTGCTTAATTCTGTTTAAATCAGCATCGCCCAATTCTTGAATGTCTTTGAGCATAATTCTTTCCCTACTTTTTTTCAAATGTCTATTAGCCATCAACAGAATTAGAATTCTGTGGAATAAACTTTGGGAAATGCTGGTTTAGGTCAAATTTCTTTTAACACATCCCTGGGAAATTACTACTTTATTGCAAAAATTCTATTTTGAATCAGTACGTATATAACAAACTCATTTTCATTAAGTATGCATTAAACACTTAGAAAACAAACAATATGCCAGCTGCAGTCATCTCTGGGTAGTAGAATTTCTCTTTCTTTTTCTCTTTCTTTGTTTCTTTGAGAGTCTTTGCCATGAACATATATCACTTTTTAACAAAAAATATTTTTGAAAATGCCCAATGTCTACTGAACTTTTGAGGGAAACACTGTTTAACTGTTAATCTGTTTAAACAGTTTAAAACTGTTTAACTGTTAAACTGTTAATAGAGGGGTTGTCACAGATTGAATTGTGTCCCCCCCAAAATATGGGTAGCCATGTGGCTGGGCCATGATTCCCACTATCTTGTGATTGTCCTCCATTTTGTGGTTTTCCTATGCTGTATGTTAAAGAATTAGGGTGGGACTGTAAATCCCTTATAAGATCACCTCCCTGCTCCACTGTAAAGGGAGTTTCCCTGGAGTATGGTTTGCCCCACCCTTAATCCTTTCAGCCTGCAAGAGATAAAAGGAAAGGGAGACAGGCTGAGAACTGGGAAACTTGTACCATCAAGCAAGCAGCACCAGGAGAACAGCGCTTCCTTCAGACCTGAGGTTCCTGCACCAAGATGCTGCCTGGACAAAGCCTGATGCAATACCAGACTTTCCTCCAGAGCCAACAAGGGGAAAAGCCTTCCTCTTGAGTGGACACCCTGAATATGGACTTGCAGCCTACCAGACTACGTAAGAATAAACCTTCATTTGTTAAAGCTTTGGATGTATTTCTGTCAGAGCAGCCCTAGCTGAGTAAAACAAGGGTGTCTTAAACATATGGTATTGCTCTAACAGAAATACAACGAGTGGATGGCTTTAACAAAGAGAAATTTATTTTCTGACAGAAAAACAAGCTAAAAGTCCAAATTCAGGTTGTCAGCTCCAGTGGAAGGCTTTCTATGTTGGCTCTGGAGGAAAAGTCCTTGTAATCAGTCTTCCTCTGCCCTGGGAGATTCTGAGGCACAAGGGTCCCTGGTCCTTGAGAAAGGCCACACGCTGTTTCTAGTACTGCTTTCTTGGTGGTCTAAGGTCCCCAAATTTCTGCTTGCTTCCCTTTCCTTTATCTCTCAAGAGATAGCCTCAAGGCACAATACCATCTTACACATTGAGTCCTGCCCTACCCACACACTGTCACCCTTCTGTCCCTCATTAACATCACAAACCCAGGATTTACAAGGTATAGGAATATCACACAAAACCAGGAATAATGGGCCAGCCAAATTTCCACACACACTTTTTCTCTGGGGAGGTAGAGGTTGGGGGTCACAATTCAATCCATAAAATGAGTAATCAAGTTCAGGAGAAGTAGGGGAGTAACATGCTTCCCTGCTTTTCCCAACCTCAACCATGTTCATCCTGTATGTGGGAAAATGATGAGAGATTAAAAGACGGCATTGATTCAAGTAGTTCAGTGGCTTTGCACCTATTCCATTGAAAGGAATGAGATTTACGGCTAACAAAGAATTTGCTCCATGTCAAACACTGCTTTGAGATAAACGAATAGTACTTACAGTAAGATAACCTCCAGATACTTAAGAGAGGGCCAAAATATAATTGCCTGGTACCAACAGGGAGTCTTGACAAGAGAAATTAGATTCACCAAGTAGTAAGACGCTGAACAAGGGCTAAAAAAATTTCTTTAGTCAAGAGATTTGATGACCCATCTTGTATGATCATTTTTCTGGCCTTTAATTCTGATTAAGAGTTATGTGTTGAATCTAATCCAAGTGTTGCCACCATAGTTAAATGGTCCCCATTAAACAGAAGCTGATATGTAGTGATATCTCAAGAAAGACAATATAATGCAAATGAAAATACCATGGCTTGGGTTAGGCTCACCTTAGTCTTCAAGGTGATAACCTCACTTTTCAAAACTTTAAAGAAGTCTTTTGCAGCAGATTTTCCCAATGCAATTGTGTCTTTTGCTTTCTTAACTGCTGCTTTCTTGGCATTGATTGTGGTACCAAGTAAAATGAAATCCTGGACAACTTCTATCTTTTTTCTGAGCACAGTAGTCAGCCTTCACTACCCTTCCTCCTCTTTTCCAAACCTAAAATGTCTCCTACCTCATGCCAATCGCTCCATGCATCTCCCACCTGAGGCTCCTCCCTAGGGAGTGTTCCAGGTTCTACAATCGGCCCACTGCCTGTTTTGTAGTTCCTGAGATAAGAATATTTTTTACATATTTAAAATATTGAAAAACAATCAAAGGACGAATATTTCATGACATATGCAAATTACATGAAATTAAAATTTCAATGTCCATAGAGTTTTATTGGAACACAGTCATGCCCATTTGATTACATAGTACCTGTGTTTGCTTTCACTCTACAAGAGCAGGAATGAGTAGTTGCAACAGTAATGGAATGGCCAGCTAAGCCTAAAATGTTTACAACCTGGACCCTTACCAAAATGTTTGCTGACCCTGGTCTGGACCACTACTTTCTAAAATTCATTTCATAGAACATTATCAAAGTCTATGGGATACCCCAAAGAAAGGGTTTAACGTCAAAAGCAGTTTGGGAGATTCTTCATGCTATATTCCCATCATTGAGAGAGCTAATGCATATTAGCTTACTGGAGGTTAGAACAACTTCATGATTTAAAGAAAATGTTGAACCTGATGCCTCATAACCTCATTTAAAGGTGCATCCAGTTTCTCCAGACACCACTTGCAAACTTACCTGGAAATACGCTAAGAACACATCTGGGGAAACATTGCCCTGGATCAATTCTTTCCTTTTCCTTTCTGTTCACTCCTTTAGGTCCATACCTGAAAGGCTACATCTTGGAAATAAGAATCCTATGATACAATCTGAACTATATTCCCGTGTTTACATATGTCCATACGGTTTTTATGAATGAGTCTTCTCAATCTCCTCAAATATAAAATAAAAATAATGACAGTCCCCTTGCGTATCACATGGCAAGGTTGTGAGGACCAGTGAGGAAATGTACATGATGTATTTCTAACTATCGGAGCACGCTAGATAGATATTAGCCATTATTATTATCATCTTAAATCAGGAAATCAGCAATAATCTGCTAGAATGTCTTCAACTTGATCTTTCCTCATTCAACTCTTTATATTGTTGTTAACTGCCATTGACTTGGTTCCAACTCACAGCGATCCTATTAACAATGGAATGAAACACTGCCTGGTCCTGCCCCATGCCCACAATTGTTCTTGTGCCTAAGTCCATTGTTGAAACCACTGTGTAAATCCATCTCAATGAAGGTCTTCCTGTTTCACTGACCCTCCACTTTACAACAAGCATGATGCTCTTCTCTAGGGACTGAGTCCTCCTGGCTACATGTCCAAAGTGCATAAAATGTAATCTCCTATCCTTGCTTCTGTGGAGCACTATGGTTCTACTTCTTCTAGGACAGATCTGGTTTTTTTATTGGCTGTCCATGGTATGTTCAATATTCTTGTCGAATGCCCCAATTCTAAAGTGTCAATTCTTCTTCTCTTTTTCTTATTCATCTTCCAGCTTTCACATGCATATGATGCAAATGAAAATATCATGGCTTAGGTCAGGTGCACCTTAGTCTTCAAGATGATATCCTCACTTTTCAAAACTTTAAAAAGGTCTTTTGCAGACTTTCTCAAAGCAATTGCCTTTTGAGTTCTTAACTGCTGCTTTCATGACATTGATTGTGGAACCAAGTAAAATGAAATCCTGAACAACCTCCACCTTTTCTCCTTTTAGCATGATATTGCTTATTGGTCCAGTTGTGAGCACATTGGTTTTTTCATGTTGAGTTGTAATCCATACTGAAGGCTGTGGTCTTTAGTCTTCATCAGTAAGCGCTTCAAGCCCTCTTCACATTCAGAAAGCAAGATTGTGCCATCTGCATAATGGAAGTTGTTAATGAGTCTTCCCCCACTCCTGATACCTCATTCTTCCTCATGTGGTCCCACTTCTTGGGTTATTTGCTCAGCATTCAGATTGAATAGGTATGGTGAATGGATACAACCTTTCCTGCCTTTAAACCATACACTGTCCCTTTTTTCTGTTTGAATGCTAAAGTACAACCTTAAGTATACCCCACTTGAGTTTATAGACCATCTCAAGAACAGATGTGACACACTGAACATGAATGACCAAGGACCAGATGAGTTGTGGAATGACATCAAAGACATCATAAATGAAGAAAGTGAGAGGTCACTAAAGAGACAAAAAAGAAAGAAAAGACCAACTCAGATGTGAGAAGAGACTCTGGAACTTGCTCTGCAGCACTGAGTAGCTAAAGCAAAAGGAAGAAATGATGAAGTAAAAGAAATGAACAGAAGAGTTCAGAGGGTGGCTCAAAAACACAAAGTAAAGTGTTATAATGACATGTGCGAAGAGCTGGAGATGGAAAACCACAAGGGAAGAACACACCCTGCATTTCTCAAGCTGAAGGAACTGAAGAAAAATTTCAAACCTTGAGGTGCAATAGTGAAGGATTCTACAGGGAAAATATTGAATGATTCAGATAGCGTCAAAAGAAGACAGGAGGAATACACAGTGTCATTACCTCAAAAAGAATTGGTCAATGTTCAGCTATTTTAAGAGGGTGCATATGACTGGGAACCTACAGTACTGAAGGAAGAAGCTGAAGTTGCACAAACGGCATTGGCAAAAAACAAGGGTCCAGGAATCGACAGGCTATCAGTTGAGAGGTTTCAACAAACAGATGCAGTGTGGGAAGTGCTGACTTATTTATGCCAAGAAATTTGGAGGACAGCTACCTGGCCAGCCAACTGGAAGACATTCATATTTATGCCTATTCCCAAGAAGTGTGATCCAATCCAATGTGGGAATTATTGAAAAATATCATCAATATCCTACACAAGTAAAATTTTAAAGATCATTCAAAAGTGGCCGCAGCAATATGTTGACAGAAAATTGCCAAAAGTTCAAAGTGGATTCTGAAGGAGATGTAGAATCAGGATGTGGAATTGCTGATGGATCTTGGCTGAAAGCAGAGAACACCAGGAAAATGTCTAGCTATATTTTATTGACTGTGTAAAGTCATTTGACTTGATGGATCACAACAAATTATGGGTAACATTACAGAGAACGGGAATTCCAGAACACTTAATTGTTCTCATGTGGAACCTGTATGTGGATCAAGAGGCAGTCACTCCAATAGAACAAAGGGCCACTGTATGGTTTAAAGGCTGCAAAGGTTGTATCCATTCACCATACCTATTCAATCTGAATGTTGAGCAAACAATCCAAGAAGTGGGAACACATGAGGAAGAATGAGGTATCAGGAGTGGAGGAAGACTCATTAACAACTTCCATTATGCAGATAACACAATCTTGCTTGCTGAATGTGAAGAGGGCTTGAAGCGCTTACTGATGAAGAATAAAGACCACAGCCTTCAGTATGGATTACAACTCAACATAAAACAAAAATCATCACAACTGGACCAATAAGTAACATCATGACAAAACAGAGACAAGATTAAAGTTGTCAAAGATTTTATTTTACTGACATCCATACATAATCTACATTTTTTAAAGCAGTAGTCAAAAAAAATCAAATGATGCAACTACATTGTGCAAATCCTGCTGCAAAAGACCTTTTCAAATGCTAAAAAGCAACGATGTCACTTTAAGAACGAAGGTGGATATGACCCAAACCATGTTGTCTTCAGTTGCCTTATATGCATGCAAAAGCTGAGCAATGAATACTGAAAACAAAAGAAAAAAACCCAAACCCACTGCCACCAAGTCAATTCTAACTCATAGTGACCCTACAGATAGAGTAGAACTGTCTCATAGAGTTTCCAAGGAGCACCTGGCAGATTTGAACTGTCGACCTTCTGGTTAGTAGCTGTAGCACTTAACCACTATACCACCAAGATTTCCAACAATGAATAAGGAAACTGAAAAAGAACTGATGGCTTTGAATTATGATACGGGCAAATGTGGGCAAAGATTGTTGAATATACCATGGACTGCCAGAAGAACAAACAAGCCTGTCATGAAAGAAAGGCAGACAGAATGTTCCTTACAAGCAAAGACAGCAACGCTTCATTTTACACTTTGGACATGTTACCAGCAGAGATCAGACCCTGGAGAAGGATAACGTGCTTGGTTAAATAGAGGGTCAATGAAAAAATAGACGAGCCCCAATGAGACAGATTGGCATAGTGGCTGCGACAATGGGCTCGAGCATAACTGCAACTGTGAAGATGGTGCAGAAAATAGGCAGTGCTTCCCGCTGCTGTGTGTAGGAACTGACTGGATGGCCCCCAGCAATAACCAAGCCAGGAAATAATAGCCATTATTTCCATAGAAAGAAATTCACTGCACTGCAGATCAGTAGTAGTCCTTTGATACTTCTTCCTTCTGATGATTGGTGTCATGGATCGAATTGTGTCCCCCCCAAAATACTTGTAGCCATGTGGCTGGGCCATGATTCCCAGTATCTTGTGACTGTCCTTCATTTTGTAGTTTTCTTATGCTGTGTGTTAAAGGATTAGGGTGGGACTGTAAATCCCTTTATAAGATCACCTTCCTGCTCCATTGTAAAGGAAGTTTCCCTGGAGTATGGCTTGCCCCACCCTTAATCCTTCCATCCCGCAAAAGATAAAAGGAAAGGAAAGCCGGCTGAGAATTGGGAACCTCCTACCATCAAGCAAGCAGCACCGGGAGAAGAGCCCATCCTGAGGTTTGTGCGCCAAGATGCTCCCTGGACAAAGACTGATGCAATACCAGACTTTCCTCCTGAGCCGACAAGGGGAAAGCCTTCCCCTGGAGCAGACACCCTGAATATGGACTTGCAGCCTACCAGGCTATGTAAGAATAAACCTTCCTTTGTTAAAGCCATCCACTCTGCGGTGTTTCAGTTAGAGCAGCCCTAGCTGACTAAAACAATTGGTATGGAAATTGCCTAATGGGATCCACAAAGAAAGAGAACCAAAGAAAAGTTCTTCTCCAGTTTCTCCAATGTATCCATCTTACATATACATTTGTTCTTTTCACTCCTTTGGGAGTTGAAATAGCCATTATTTCGACATCTTTAGCAGAAGCTATTTGCCAGAGATGGCCACAATGATATCTCCCATCTCCCATGCTCTTTTAAAAGCTTGATATTCTTTCATTAAGAAATAGGGTCATTATCTCCTCCTCTTGAAGCTGTGTGAATTATTTTTTTACAATAGCAACCAATAGAGTATGGCCAACACATTCTCACTTCCAAGGTCAGACTGAAAAACATTGTCCTTTTCTACCTTGCACTCTTGGGATACTCTGTCTTGGAAATCTAGCGAGATGTCTTTGTAGTCTATGGAGAGCACCCTGTGGAGTGGGGCTGAGACCTATGGCCCATAACCTTGGCTGAGCTCCCATCTGACTGCCAGTATCAATTTGCCTGTCACTTGAGTGACCCCAAGCAGAGATGATCTGTCCCTTCTACTGAGTCCTGCCTAAATGTCAGATTTGTGATCAAAAGAAGCAATTACTGTTATTTTAAGTGATATGTTTTAGGATGTTTGGTTACATAGCAATAAAAAATGATGAAATTAAGTATAAATCTTAAAGGTAGCACTATCAAAGGTGAGCTGTTGGAATTAGGGTGAGGCACCTTAGTGAAAAAAATTTGATGAGTTTGAAACAGGAGTTCTTCTGTCCATAAAGCAGATCAAGCACTGTTTGATAACTGCTATAATCAGCCCACTGTGGTCCACTGAGTTTTAATGATAAAAGAAAGGGTGAAGGAGCTCTGCAATGACCTTCTGTACCTGGGCACATTGTTAAAGGAATTCCCTTCTGTTGAGTACAATAGGTGCAGCATAGAATGTCAGATCTTACTTAAAATGTCTTTTAAATTCTTTTCCAGAGCGCCTAAGTAAGAAATCAAACAATCTCCTTCAGACACCTAACTGCTAGTCACCAAATCCTACCTAGACAATTAGTTCTAAAGATCAGCCTTAATTTTCAACTGTAGGACTTTTGAAAAGCGTGAAGCCTGTCTCCTGGGCCATAGTTTTTACATTTTCGTTCCCACTTTTCATACGGTCTTTCAATCCTGAGGCTTTTTTGACAGATCAAAAGAGTCACAGAAATAGAGTGTGCAATAACACTTTCAAGGGCTGGTTGGAAATAACGCTGTGAGTGATTAGAACAAGAATGATTCTAGCAGTTGATTGAGAATTCCAGGAGTGTCTCAGGTTTGCCAAACTGAACTCCTCCAGGCAGACCACTGAGTTCAAGGAGGCTTAGTAAGATCAGGAAGAGGAGACACCATATTGGTAAGTTCTCCTGAATCAAATTTCAAAAACTTTAAGATTCATTATTATAATTTTTCCCAGACATAATGCTGAGAGCTCCCCCTGTCAGTTCCTAGTACTTAGTAAACATCTCAGTATAACAGCTCTCATTTTTACACAGGTGATTAGTCAGGTAAAATGTCCAGAGTCTCTTTTAGTAATTATCCACAGACAAGGCATTTTCCATACGTGTGTGTGTGTGTGTGTGTGTGTGTGTGTGTGTGTGTGTGTGTGTGTCTATGTGTGACTGTGTCTGTGTGTCTGTGTGTGTATGAACTCTTCTCTGGGTTGGAATTTTTTTAAAGGTTTAAATTGAAATATAATAGAAAGTACAGAAATCATAAGTTGCAGATGAATGAAGCTTTGCAGGAGAACACACCCATATAACCATAAGTGATATTTCTTTAAGAAAAAACCCAGCATTTATAGTCCTCTAGAGGCTTTTCTCATGCCTTTCTCTGGTCATCATCCCATTCTGTCTCCACTGTGAGGGTGATCACTATCCTGACTCCATCGAACCTTCGAATGTGATATCCAATCCTGTTCCTTTGATGAAACATTCTAGGACAATGAATATTTTGCTCAGTATCACACTAATCCTTTAGTTTACCTTCTCTCTCTTCCTGATTCCTCCTCCTTATTCCCAGGTCATAGGATGTACTGCCTTAAATTTCCCCTGGAATCCAATCAGAAATGATCCTGTGAGCACAGACACACTTGTGAAATTCCAGGGCTTAAAGGGACCTTAGAGACAGACGGTAATTTGTTGAAGAGAAATCCAGATTTTGTGGAGCCTTGCTTCTTTTATTCTAAGAGAAGTGTGGAACCATTGAGAGTTTGGACCAAGAAATGTCATAGTATAACTAACTGCAATAGGATCATCCTAGTCACTCCATTGAGAACAGTCTATAGAGCAGTGAAGGTATAGCAGATATGAGTAGGCTACTGCTATTTTGGGACAAGTATGATTACAGTGGGGATAGTGTGATACAGATGGATTATGGATACATTTTGAAAACAGGAGGAAAAGGATTTGTTTACCATAAACAAGAGTGAATCCAAATGTGGCTGGAAAAGAAAAGTGCTGAAAATTCTTTGATACTCCTTCCGTTTTGAGATGAGAGTCTATATCCACTCCCCTTGTCTCTAGGTGGGCTTATGTCTGCTTTGACCAACAGAGCAGTAGTAGGGATGCTATGTGACCTCTGAGGCTAAGTCATAAAAAAAATCATTCAACTTCGATTGGTCTTTTGGAATGTCTGCTCTTTGTTTTCTCTTTTTTGGAAACCAGCTTTCATGTTATAAGAAGCTCAAGCAATACGGGGAGACCAACGTGTAGGTACGCCAGTTTATAGTCAAACCCAGCCTTCAAGTGATCCCAGCCTAGGTATCAGGTATGAGAGGAGAGAAGCCTCTAGATGACTTTAGCCCTGAGCCACGTAAGTCCTCCCAGCAGAAGCCTCACACCAAATGGAAGAGATACAAGCATTTCTGATGAGTCCTTTTAAGTTCCTGACCCACACAATCTATGAGCATAGCAAAAATGACTGTTGTTTAAGTCACTAAGTTTGCAGTGTTTTTTACACAGCTATAGATAACCAACATGATCACTATGAGTTGGCAGTAGGTTTGGTTTTTTGGTTTTATGGATAACCAAAGCACAGACTCCCTAAGCAGAGGCACTTCAAGAACTATCTCCCCACCCACATTACACCTAGTTACATCATCAAACAAAACCTAGCAGGCAGCTGCCCAGAGCCTGTGGACAGAAACTGCGCCATCACTACTCATGTGTAAGCACAGCGAATGAGTAATGGCGCTAAATTCACTATCTCTGACTTACCAGTAATGAAACCGTTTCCAACTACTCAAAAGCCTCGATTGAACAAATGCACTAAGCAATCTGATTTCCCCTTTATTAGTATTAATTTTGACAATTTTGCTTTTATCAGATTTACTTTTTATTAATATCTCTCAAATAAGCCAAGGAAGGAAGGAAGGAAGGAAGAGAACAAATACCTTCATACATGGGCAAGCTTCCAAGTCCTGATTCTGATGAGAGATAAGTATGACTTACTGTCCCTATCCTAGCACCTGTGTCAGAAATTGGAAGTGACCAAAAAATGTATGCTGACTGATGAGCAAGAGACTTTATGTGTATATTCAATATCGTCTCCTGGGTTTTGTTCCAGTTTGGGATCATGATTCTTGGCTCCTCTTCTATCACTGAACTATGAAAGCAAGCTACTCACCAGCTCCTCTGTGTTTATGTATTTCCTATATTGAAAGAAAAATCTATTAAAGGATGGTAATTATCATTCTCTTATGTTCTAAGAGTCTACAATAGGAGGCAATAGGTTGGATAGAAGTAGAATGGATTATTTCTCTGTTTTTGTTATGGATTGAACTGTGTCCTCGGAAATGTGTGTCAAGTTCATGATTCCGAGTATTGTGTGATTGTCCACCATTTTGTCATCTGATACAATTTTCCTGTGCACTGTAAATCCTATCGCTAAGATGTTAAAATGAGGCAGGATTATTAGAAGCAGTGTTGTTATTAGGGAGGACTCAATCTACAAGGTTAGGTTATACCTTAAATCAAACCCTTTTGAGACATAAAAGAGAGAAGCAAGCAGAGAGACATGGAAACCTCATACCACCATGAAAGTCGAGCCAGAGACATGTGTCCTTTGGACTCAGGGTCCTTCCACTGAGAAGCTCCTAGAGCCAGGGGAGATTGATGACAAGGACCTTCCCCTGGAGCTGACAAAGAGAGAAAAGCCCTGGAGCAGGCACCTGAATTTGGACTTCTAGTCTCCTAGAGCATGAGAGAATACATATTTCAATTGCTAAAGCCATCCACTAGTGGCATTTCTGTCACAGCAGTACTAGGTAACTGAGACAGTTTTCTAGGCGTTTTGCATCTTGATGGCTATATAAAGCTGTGTTTCTATTCATCCACCCATCTCTCCATTCAATAAACTGTGTCAGAGGCTTTGCTAAAGGCAAGAAATACAGAAACAAAGAAGGTAGGACAAAACTCATTCTTCAAGACTCAGCCCAAGTGTCAGTCTTTCTGTAAAGCTGTGGCAGAAACCATACTACATGTTTACATGGCTCTTTTATTTTTCTTCTGCATGCACTGGAAGAAGAACTTCTCAGTTTTCCTTACAGTTAGATTTGGGTCACGTGACTGAGTTCTGGCCAATGGAATGCAGGCAAAAGTGATGTCTGCATGACCAACTGGCTGCAAAACCCTGCAAGCAGTATGCCACACATCCCCTTTCCTTTTCAGGTAGTTTTAAAGACCATATCTTAAAGATGGTGAGACTTGGATTATGTGATAGAAGGAGCCTTGGTTTCTGAATGGAACAAAGTCACACTGCTGCCCACATAGAACTGTGACAGGAGCGAAACATGAGTTTTTAATGAGTAAAGGTACAAGAATCCTAGTAATTTGTTAATTAAGATAGTCACTCTTCCCCCATGACTAATATAAACATTTCCTTAATCAACATGTGATTTAGTCAGGGCTCACTGAGGAAACAGGAAAGATAGCTCTTTTTTTTTTTTTTGAACTGAGAGTCTTTAACATAAAGAATTGTTAATTTAAGAATGGTCAGTTATAATTAAAGAATGGTCAGTTATCATTGGTAACTCATGGATTGAATTGTGTCCCTCCCAAAATGTCTGCTAACTTGGCTAGGCCTCGATTCTCAGGATTGTGTAACTCTCAACCACTTTGTCATCTGATATGATTTTCCTATGTTTTGTAAATCCTCTATGATGTTGGTGAGGTGAAATTAGTAGTAGTTAGGTTAATGACACAGGACTCAATCTACAACATTAGGTTGCGTCTTAAACCAATGTCTTTTGAGGTACAAAAAAAAGGAGAAGTGAGCACAGAGACAGAGGGCCTCATACCACCAAGAAAACAGAGCCAGGAGCATGTGTCATTTGGAGCTGGGAGCCCTGTGCTGAAAAGCTCCTAAGAACAGGGGAAGATTGATGTCCAGGACCCTCTCCCAGAGCTGACAGAGAGAGAAAGCATTCCCTGGAGCTGGCACTCTGAATTCAGCCTTCTGGCTTCCAAGACTGTGAGAGAATAAATTTCTCTTTGTTATAGCCATCTACTGGGGTTTCTGTTATAGCAGCACTAGACGACTAAAGGGGAACGGAAGGGGTCAAAGAGAACTCTAATGTACCAAGGTGGCTGCAAGTGCAGGACATAGCTACTATTCTTTAAACTGAGGGGAAAAGGAAAGAAATTGAAATCATTAAGGCTTAGAGACTAAAGAGTACCCTGTGGGACCGAGACCCAGACCACTGAAGCAGTACAAACTGGCTAATACTAGTGTTTCTGAGAGATGACAATAAGGCTGCTTCTATGAGTGCTGGAGAAAATGCAAACTGGATTCGACTGCTACTATGGGAAGGACCCACTGCTGTTTTCTACATGAGTAAGTTTTGTAGGGGTGATACAGGAACAGGAAAAAACAGAAAGCAAATCCTTCTTCCTTCTCCAGTTTTTCATTCTCCTTTAGCATCCCCTATTGATGGAGCCTAGCAGGAAGCCCAGAAGCCCTGGTGGCAAAGCAGTTAAGCGATAAGCTGCTAACCAGAAAGTCAGTGGTTTGAATCTGCAATCCACTCAGTAGCAGTCTGCTTCCATAAAAATTTACAGCATTGGAAACCCCATGGGGCAGCTCTACCCTGTCCTATCAGGTTGCTGTGGGTTGGAAGAGACTCCATGGCAATGGGTTGGTTTGTTTGAGTTTAGCAGAAAGATACTAGAAACGTAGAAATTGTGGTCTGCAAAGTTCAGGTCTCAGTAGCACAAAGGTGAGTCAGAAAGGGCAGGTGTGACAAGGAATGACCTGTCTCCAGCACTCTCAGCAGTTCACTTACTTTAACCATACACATCCCCTTGTACCTCCAAAGGAAGTTCTTTGGGTATGCTTGAATCCTCCGATTCAAATAAAAACCCATTATGCACAACATTGCTATTATTATTCGGTGCCATCAAGTTGGTTCCAACTCACAGCAACTCTGTGTAGAACAGAACTAAACACTGCCTGGTCCTGTGCTATTCTTACAATTGTTGTTCTGTCTAATCCCATTGTTGCAGCCATTGTGTTAATCCATTTCATGGAGAGTCTTCCTCTTTTTCACCGACCCTCTACTTCAGCAATCATAACACAGCCCTCCAAAGCCTGTCCCTCCTAATAACTTGTCCAAAGTACGAGAGACGAAATCTTGCCACCTTTACTTCTAAGGAACATTCTGGTTAGACTTTTTCCAAGACAGATTTGTTTGTTCTTTTGACAGTTCAAATGAATACAACATTGTTTGTAGCTGGTTAATCTCTGTACGCCTTTGTGATGCCCGCAACAGCCTAACACAACAGGTGTACGTATTTTACTGAATAGGTGCATTTTATCCCAAATGAGAGAAATGGAAGGCAGGTAGAAGGAAGAAGAAAAGGAGCCCACAGGAAGTCCAACCACAATGAAGGTCACCGCAAATCTGTATATTGAAGAGAATTTGGGCGGAGATATACTTGAAAATGCTTGAGAAAGCAAGGTCATGACCACTTTGCAGGGATGCTGAGATTTAACAACCAGAAGTGTCTGGAAAGCCTGCTTTTATTTTGATATTGGCTACTTAACTCTGGCAAAAGAAGAAGTGATGAGCTGGAGAACACGCCTGCCTCAGGGCCCTCGCTCTATACGCAGGCCAACTTGGCCTACTCAGAGTCACTTTATTCTCTCCTTGGAAACTCTGAACCAGTTTTTAGACTCTAAGTAGTTAAATATGGCCAAGACCCCGAGAGTTGATGGCCCAGTTACTATTTCTGCATAACTAATCATGCCAAAACTTAGCAGCATTAAGACTAACCATTTAATCACGTTCATATATTCCTGAGTCAGGATTTCAGAAAGGGCTATGCAGAATGAATGACCTCTTTACTGAAGGATGTCTCGATTCTCAGCTGGGAACACTAAGGGCTAGGGGCAACTGCCTAACCAGAAGCTAGGACAGTATGGGGATACTTTTTACTAACTTACTTGATTACTGATGCTGACTGTACTCTGGCTCCGTAGTTGGGGCTGTTGAGGGGAGGACTAGTGTGGCCTTACCACATGGCTTGGGCTTCCTCACAGTACGGCAGCCTCCGGGTAGTTATGTTCTTACATAGTGGCTCAGGCTTCAAAAGCAAGTGTCCTGGTAGATAAAATGGAAGATGTGTTGTTTTTTACGTTGGGAACTCAGAAGCCACTTAGGAAAACTTTTGCATCATTCTTTTAGTCACAACTGAGTCACACTTATTAAGTCAACAGAGTCAGGAATATTTAAGGGGAGGAGACATAGATCTCATCTTAGTGGGACAAGGGTCAATGTGATCAGTTATAGACAAGCATGTCAGATGGTAGACATTGCTATGGACTTCTATGGAAAACACTATCTGCCACAGCTGTTAAATGTGCTGTCCTTATTTTCCAGATGAGGACCTGAGGCCCAGAGAATTTGAAAAGGGCTTGTGAAGATCTTTCAGTAGTTCCTACAGTTCTCAGGGATGCCATTTCTTTACAAAACCCAGAGGACAAGGAGAACTTAGAGATTTATCCCGTTTCAGACTGAGAAACACAAACAGCACCTATGCTAAGGGAACATCTCTGCTAGGAAAGCTTGGGACAGGCTTTGTGGGTGCTTCAAAGAGAAAAAGAGATCAGGGTTGTTTGAACACCCTAGCTTTATGTTGCTGAAGTATTGATGGTTCAAAAATAAATGTTAGACAGCAAGTGGCATCAGAGAGGATCCCACTGATCTCAGAGAGATCAGAAGCTGGAGGCAGTTTCCCCTCTACTGAGTCTAAGGGGTGATTAAACTGCAGAGGTGATGTGTGGCCCCGACAGTGCCTGCCTGCCTGCCTGACACACACTCCACTGACAAGCACAGGGTGCTGATGAGGAGATGAATAAGCAGAAAGTACTTCGCTTGCCTCTATCTTTGAATTTTGAAAAGTAGCTTATCTCCCATCAAAATAGATGATACAGACAGAGATAATAGGGCCTGTGGGACTTTGACAAAGCTAAAAGGCGCTGTGGATTTAGAGCCCTAGATTTTAGCTTACCTACTAGTCTCTTTTTCTCCAGAACTGGAATAAATATAAAATTGCTAGTTGCTGTCAAGTCGATGACAACTCATACTGACTTTGTGTCCAAAGAAACAAAACGCTGACATTCTTGCACCATCCTCACAATCACTATGCTCAAGCCCACTGCTGCAGCCACTGTGTCAATCCATCTCCTTGAGGGTCTTCATCTGTTTCATCGACCCTCCGCTTTATCAAGCATGGTGGCTTTCTCCAGGGACTGGTCCCTCCTAATAGCATGTCTAAAGGATATGAGTTGAAGTCTGGCCATCCTTGCTTCCAAGGACTGAAAACAGAGAATACCAAAAAGATACTTGCATGTTTTTTTATTGACTATGCAAAGACTTTGACTGTGTGGAGCCTAACATTTTGGCTGTACTTCTTCCATGAAGATTTGTGGATTCTTCTGGCAGTCAATTCTTCCTTTGTCTTCCTTATTCATTGCCTAGCTTTCCTATACATAGAAGGCAGTTGGAAACACCATGGCTTGGATCAGGTGCACCTGCATTCTTAAAGTGACATCTTTGCTTTTTGACACTTTAAAGAGGTGCTCTGCAGCAGATTTACCCAATGCAGTGTGTTGCTTGATTTCTTGACCACTGCTTCCGTGGGTGTTGATTGTAGATCCAAGTAAAATGAAATTCTTGACATCTTTAATATTTTCTCTGTTTATCATGATATTACTTGTTGGTCCAATTATGAGAGTTTCTTTTTTTTCGTGTTGAAGTATAATCCATACTGAAGACTGTGTATCTTCATTAATAAGTGCTTTAAGTCTTCACTTTCGGCAAGAAAAGTGTGTTGCCTACATATCACAGGTTGTTAATCAGTCTTCCCGCAATCCTAGTGCCATGTTTGTCCTCATCCTGACTTGAAACTTCAGTATCTCCTTGTTCTGTTTGAATGACTACCTCTTAATCTATGTACAGGTCCCTCATAAGCACAATGAAGTGCTCTGAAACTCCCATTCTTTGCAGTGTTATCCATAATTTGTAAGGCTCCACACAATCAAAGTCTTTGTACAGTCAATAAAAAAACATGGAAATATCCTTTTGGTATTCTCTGTTTTCAGTCAGGAGCCATCTGACATCAGCAATGATATCCCTTGTTCCACATTCTCTTCTGAATCTGGCTAGAATTTGTACTGCTGCAACCACTTTTGAATGATCTTCAGCAAAATTTTACTTGATGTTATGTTAATGATATTGCTTGATAATTTCCACATTCAGTTGGATCACTTTTCTTTGGAATTGGCAGAAATGTGAAACTTTTTGAGTCGGTTGGTAGCTCTTGTCCAAACCTTTTGAGTCATTTGGTAGCTCTCATCCAAATTTCTTGGCATAGACAAGTGAGCACTTCCAGCACTGCATCTCTGTGTTGAAACATCTCAACTGGCATTCTATGAATTCCTGGAGCTTTGTTTTTTCCAGTGTATTCATTGCAGCTTGGATTTGTTGTTTCAGTACCGTGGGTTTGTGATCACATGCTACTTCCTGAAACAGTTGATTGTTGACTATTTCTTTTTGGTACAGTGACTCTGCATATCTCTTCCATCTTCTTTTGATGTTTCCTGCATCATTCAGAACTTTGCCCACAAGATCCTTCATTACTGCATCTTGAAGCTTGACTTTTTTCTTTAGTTCTCTCAGCTTGAAATGCCAAGCATGTTCTTGTCTTTTGGTTTTCTAATGCCAAGTCTTTGCACATGTGTTTGTAACACTTTATTTTGGATTCTCAAGCCGTGCTTTGAAATATTGTGTTCAGCTCTTTTCATTATTTCTTCTATTTGCTCTAGGTACCCAATATTCAAGAGCAAGTTTCCAAATTTCTTCTGACATCCATTTTGTTCTTTTCTTTCTTTCTTGTCTTTTTAATGACCTGTTTCTTTCTTCATGTATGATGTCATTCCATAACTTTTCTGGTTTTTGATCACTAGTGTTCAATGTATCAAATCTATTCATAAGATGGTCTCCAAGTTCAGGTAGAATTTTTTATACTCAAGACCTTGAAGTAGTTTACATTAATTACCAATAACATTAAGAAAATGAATTGTTATCATTTTTTGGAAGGCTTACCATGGACCACACACTGTGCTGAGTGATTTATAGAAATCATTTGTAGTGGATGCTACTTGTGCTTTGCTCAGGTTCCCATCAATCCCTTGTTTTCTTCTGTACTAGCTCAGTTATACTTTCATGTTCTAAAGCTGCGTCTTGCACTGATGAAGTCTACTTTTCCATCCACAGGGACAGACAGATATGCTTGGAACTTTACATCCCCTAAGGGAAGCCTTTAACCAGTAACTGACATGTAAATACCATAAGGTATCAATACCCGAGCTCTGTAGTCTCTCCTTGATGTGCTATTATTTACACTCTTCTTCAGAAAAACAAAAAAACAAAGCTCTGAGACTGAGCCAAAGCCACTCACCATGAAACTGTGCTTGTCATCATGCCCTGGCTTTGCTTCCTTCTCCTCCCTGTCCCAGTGTCTAGTTCTCTACTGGTTCTTCTTGACAACACATTCTATATAAATAATTTTCACACAAAATAAAATTTCAGGGTTTGTTTCAGGGGACTCAAGTGAAGACACCAAGGTATCTAATCCACACAGCCACTTCCATGAGATCAGAAGGAACATCCCAATTGTACAAACATGGAAACTCCTCCTTTAAGTGAACCTTCCCCAAACCTCACGATCAGTTAACTGATTTTTAAGCCAGTTTTCTCTCTGCTATATTACATTGTTTCAAAAACACAACTTATTTTATTTCCTTTCTACCTATGAGTTGTCTTAGGCTTTACATTCCTCTTATTTACTCTTGCCAGATTGGCCAAGCCTGGGTTTTTACTAGAACAGTGAATGGAATATAACGTAGTGAATTACAGATAGCCCCCAAATTCTTCAACACTTCTATCATTGAAGACTGAGGCCTATTTTCTTACCCCTTGAACCTAGGTTGGAAATAACATGTGCATCCCATACAGTATGACAAATGTGATCTGTGGCTAGTTTTTAAAAGGAATGGCATTTTCTGCATTGGTCCTTTGGAGCCCTAAACTGCTCTTTCAAAAGTTCCACTATTTTGAGACAGCCATGCTATAAAGAAGCCTAAGCTAGCCATATGGAAAGGCCATGTAGGGAAAGATAGCCATCCAGTCACCAGCCTTTTTGGTTATCCCATCTGAGACCTTAGACACTATGGAATGTAGACGAGACATCGCTGTGAGGCCTTGTCTGAATTCTTTATCCATAGAACCTATGATCATAATAAAATGTTGTTGTTGTTTTCAATGCCACTAATTTTGGTATAGTTTGTTATGCAGTGATGGATAACTGATAGACCCAGGCAAAACAGATGGTGAAGGAAGCTTATATATTAGCATATAGCAACTAGTCTAACACCCCTTGACCATCTCCCATACTGCCGTTCCATCTGCTCCTCAACCTTTTCTACCCAGTCTTGGTGTCATAAATAGATGAATTCTTCTTTGAGCATTACTCAGTCATCATTACATTCAGCTTCTGACTTGACAGCTGACCCAAAAGCAGAGAGGAGTTGCCCCTTGGGAGCAACTAGTCATAAGTAAACCAGTTTCCTCCCAGAACTACTTACTGAGCTTTAATCTTTTTTACTTTCTAGTTGTCCTATAGATTGTTTTTAGCTGCTGTGAAGCCTGACACTTTGGGGCATAATGAGATGGCCATGCTCTGATGGTAGGAAAGGCACTCCTGAAACATCTGGTTCTGTCTTAACTTTACTACTCTAACAGCTTGAGCAAGTCACTTTTTGTATGAGCTTCATTTTCTCACCTATAAAATGGGAGAGTTGACTTAAGAAACGTGGTCTGGCATCCCTAGGAGGATGGTTTGTTGACACAATTGGGTTCCTGTGTGCTTTGCACATATTCATATTATGACTCATGTTGCATGTATTACACACGTATTTTATTCATGTTATACAGCTCTGGTGGCAAAGCAGAAAGTGTCAGGTAGGTTTTGGACATCAGAGTCATAGAGACCTGGGTTTGCCATTTACTAGCTGAATGACATCTCAAATACAGGTTTTACTGACATGCAATTTGAAGATTGACACACCTACCTCATGCTTATCCTGAAAGCACTTTAAAATAAAACAGTTGATGAGATTATTTACATCTACATACATTCTAATCATTCCACAGCTGACTCTGAAAACATACAACACGAAAAATGCTGTAAGTGGCAGCATACTGAAAGAGTATAGTTGATTTCTTCTGTGCATTCACTCGAAAGTAAACATTTGTCATGTCACAGGCAAAGGCACACACCACACACCTTCTCTCCCCAACAATCCCAGTTGGCCAAAAAGACAAATACAAGACCTGATGACTAAGTCTGTGAACTTAACTGTTCTACATGCTACTCACTCCTGGATATTACTACAGTCGCCTTTGAAACCCTCCCCTTAGGAAGCTATGCACTGACGCCAGTGGCTAGTCCACCCTTCAAAGCAATCTTGGAACTCTTTCTGGAATAGCCATTACTGTCAAGTCAAGGGCAGAGAAAATGACCTCAGACTAAAGCTGGAGGAGGCCTGCTAGGTCTACACAAAGTATATGAAGACTGCCAATTAAGTTCAAGTCAGTAACTGTCAAGGGACTGACGGGAACCAGAACAGAGCACAGGTAGCATAGCATCCACTACAAATGATTTCTATAAAGCACTCAGCACAGTGTGTGGCCCAAGGTAGGCCCTCCAAAAAATGGTAACATTTCTGAAATGGCCCTTGATGGTGGCATGGTGGCAAGTTCATGAATTTAATGGTATAGTTTGTCTGTGAGAGATTTTCAGTCAGTAAGCAAATAACTGTATTGGAACACCATCCCTGTTCACCTCATCTAGCCCCCTTTGACTTTTTTCTTTACCCAAAGATAAAGGACATATTGGAAGGAGGACATTTTGATGACATTTGGGACATCAAGGGTGACACAATAACAGCTCTGACGGCCATCCCAGAAAAAGAGTTCCAAAATTGCTTTCTGGGGTAGGCTGAGCACTGGCATTGGTGCACAGCTTCCCAAGGGGGTTACTTGGAAGGTGACTGTAGTGATATTCAGCAATGAGGTATATAGTACTTTGTCTACGAGGAGTTCCTGAACATAAGTGACAGCTCTCGTATACTTCACGTAGACCCAGCAGGCCTCCTCCAGCTTTAGTCTGAGATTATCTTCTCTGCCCTGAAAAACTTTTGAAAAGAGAAGGAAGCCTCAGCCATTTCCACAATCCACTCAGTAAGCCAGGGGATTTATTAGGCAGCTTTCATCTTAGGAATCCTATGTGTGCTAGTCAGCAAAACATGGTCCAGTATCCTCAAAAGGAGACAGAGGGGCCTGGAGTCCAGCGCTGGCTCTGAGGATGCTGACCAGCATGATTGACCTTGTGTTTCAATCCTATTTTGGCTTTGCATATACTCAGCATTTATGCCTCTGAGGGTGATTTACCACACTGAGATACATCTGTCTGCTTTCTCCAGTGTTTGGGTGCAGGAGATTGGAACATCAGAGGCTGTGTCTTCCTCATCTCTGACTCCAGTCTTTCAGCACAACACCCCAATGCTCAGTCAATCGTGTGTATTGAATGAATGAGTGACTAAATGAATTAACATGTAAATTGTATCAGCTGGTTTCCTGTTTTCCACCGCTGACGCTGACTTCCACCTCTGACATTGCCACTCAATATTCTTTAATTGGGGCTAGAATGTAGGGAGAAAATATAATATACAAAAGCCTTGCAATTTTCTGTGCACTGCACACTGTCACGTTATTCTCCCAGTAACTCTATTTTGTGACAAACAGGCCCGCGTTTTGTGATGAACAGGGCTGTTCAGAGAAATCAAGTAATTCCGTGAAGTCTTCACAGATAATGGTGGCAATTTCAGGACGCAAACTCTAATTTTCTGACTTGCAAGTTTATAATCTTTAAACTATACCATGGCATTTCTCAGAATTGGAGGGAGGTGCTGGTTGGTATACAAGAAGAAAAAAGACT
Source organism: Heterohyrax brucei (assembly GCA_028571685.1). Lineage (NCBI taxonomy): Eukaryota > Metazoa > Chordata > Mammalia > Hyracoidea > Procaviidae > Heterohyrax > Heterohyrax brucei. The sequence goes on along the minus strand of CM053149.1, from coordinate 29,133,615 downwards.
GAGGTGTCTGACCCTGAGTTTATCTGCTACCCTATAGAGTGGCATCCAAAGCACTTTAAGCAGAATGGGACCTCTATTCCTGTCGCAGACATTCTGGAACAAGGACAACCATTTACTCTACAAAACTTGACTAAACAGCATCTACATTCTTGATACCTCTGGGAAAGAGAAATCTGGCCCAAAGCTGTCCTCAAGGGACTGCTCAGGGATGCTTCCTTGACTTATCTTCTAGAGAATTATTAAAAATGAACCTGTATAACTTCTTTTTTCAACAATAGCACCAGAATAGGAGTAAGCACAAAAGAAAATGAATTCCATTTTAGAATTTAATTTAAATGAGAAGAATATTCACAGTCACAGAGATGGCTATCATACATAGGACAATAGTTGAAAGCATGAAATTCCTAAAAATAGTATCAGATGCTAGTGATGTATGTTGCTGTAAAGCCCCAGATTACTGACCCACGTGTACCTCTGTGTCATCTCTCCTTGATGTCCTTGTCAGATAGGTCAAAGCTTTCACAGAACCTACCCCAGCAGAACTTCTGTCTGGAAAGAGTTTCAAAATCTTAGTTGTAAGAAGCTAAATGTTAAGTTTCCACAAAGAACAGTATTTGAACGTCAGCAACTGTTACTGGCCCCAAACCATTTTCTTTCTCACCTGAGGAGGTTAAAAACATCTCAAGAAATGTGTGCTGGAATTGGAAGCAACGTGGGAACTCTCCCTACAGAGTAAAAGCAGACTCTATTTTTTTCGCAACGGGAGACATGAAGACACAGGATTCTGACCTTAATGAAAATAAAACCAGAGCAAAAAGGACTCAAACATTCAGTGCTCTGCCTTTTTATCTGTATTTGAACATACTACTTGCCCTCTGCTTCCATTTATCATGCCTGGCTCCTTATCCTTATCTATATAATTTTTATTTAGAACTACTCAAAATTCTCAAAGGGAATAAAAATGGGTAACGTATTTCTTAGCCCTCAGTGTCTACCTCCTTTTTTCAAATGATTGGACAGGAACTTTTCTGGAATTTACTAGCAGCATGAGAATAGAAACATAACATGAATCTTCCAGCCCGGTCTTAACCCTAGGAGTTCTAGACTCTGTTCATAGTCATGTGCAGATGATGCCCCACAGAAGAAGGAGTGTAACACATTTCATTCTTGTACTTATCTTCCCAAGAGATCTATATAGTAGAATGGGGATAAGGTAGTGGGATGAAGTACCTCATACTCACATATATGATAATAGGACTCCAATTGTATTTTTGACATAAAGTTGTAAAGACTAAAGTTTTCATGCCCAGCTGGTTATTACCCTTGCCTTCACAACACAGTGAAGAAAGTAAGGATGAAGAAATTTTGCACATGTTTGTTCATCTCTTTCCTCATGTCAGGAATAACTCAGAAGGAAGAAGGAGAATGCTAAGAAACAGCTTCTCCCTCCAGTCTCAGTATTGATGACCAGCTGATGCAGTATTTCTAAAACATTCAGAATAGTGCGTGACAATGTATAGAGACAAGCTTCCCATGCGTGATCTTTGTCGGTGGTGGCAGAGAGCACAGTAGATTTATATAGAGAGATTTGAGTTCTGGTCCTGACTTCTGCAAAAACTTGCTGAATAATTTAGCAGGAGGGATATTTAAAAGCTTGGTTTCCATACGAGTGAAATAAAGAGATAATGAACACAAGGCTATCTTTGGCATGAGATTGAATCACAATAGGCTAGAGCCAGACTGTGAAGGAAAATTGCATGTTGCTGAGAATTCTGGATGCTCTAAATTGACAAAGGAGATATTACCCTGTTATACTGGCATAATAACCACTCATCCAGACTATCATGGTCATGACTCAACAAGAATACCAGCTTTCTTCCTCAGATGTAAATACTCACTACTTAGCCTACAAATGACATGGCCAGAGCTTACATGCCTTGATTCTACCTCAATACTGGAATGATGTCACTACATAAATACCTAGTCTAGAGGTTTTGAGATCAAGAGAAGATGATGAAGTCTCAAGGCTCCTTTCCTTGGGCCTGGCACTGGAGGGCAAAATGTTCTAGTAATAACAAAACTTAAAATAAAAAACTGTAGTACTGAATGAGCAACAGGCACACAGACCAATAGGCAGAGCTCAGATAGGCCTTGTCTATGTGGAAGACATTGGAGGTGGCATCTCAGTTTTTAAAATAAATTTTTGAGCTATAATTTACTTATATTATTTAGTTAGATAGTGTTAGAAAGATTGAGTTCACCATCTAGAAAAAAGTAAAGTTGGGTTCATATTTCACATTGTTATTAAACAAACAAAAACATAAATGAGGAAGCTGCTTCTTAGTTCAATCAAGTATATGAAACAAAATGGGCAACACCCGCCCAAAAGCAAAAATGAAAAGGCAGAACAGATCAGGAAGACTGGACAAATGTACACAAGCAACACAGGGTGGAAAGGAGAAGAGTGCTGACACATTGCAGGAACTGCAAGCAATGTCACAAAACAATTTCTGTATACATTTTTTAATGAGAAACTAATTTGTGCTGTAAACTTTCACCTAAAACATGCGCGCGCGCGCACACACACACACACACACACACACACACACACCCTAGATTGGATCCTGTAAAAGACAAGGCAAAGAAACAAACAAAAAAACAACCTTTTAAATGAATCATCATTTCTCTAGAAAAAAATAAACTCATATTTCTTTATAACTATCTTAAATACAGTTGTGGGCAAAGAAACAAACAAACAAAAAAACCAAATCAAAATTGAAAAACAACTCTATATCTTATCTTGCATGTATTATTCCGATTGTCAATGTTGTAATGATGCTAATTAAGATTGGCCAAGAAAAAACCCAAACCCACTGCCATTGATTTGATTTTGACTCATAGTGACCCTATAAGTCAGTGGAGAACTGCCCCATAGAGCTTCCAAGGAGCATCCGGCCAGTTTAAATGGCTGATCTTTTGATTCACAGGTGGAGCACTTAACTAGTATGTCATTAGGGTTTCCATTAAGATTAAATGCCATATTTGTACTAACTAGAGGATAAAATAAATGGAAATACTACCCGTAAGTTGGTATGCAAATAATTATTTTTAAAATATTGAGAATCATAGTCACAGCAAGCTTCAATTTGAGCAAAATATAGTCTTATAAGTAGCAATAAAGAAAGATAAATAATTTAAAGCTATTGTTTAAAAAGAGACACAGGGAGGACCACTTCGTTTTTTGGTTTTTTTTTAGTATGGTTCTAGAAGTGTGATGCTTGATTTGTTGGAAGGTTGAGTTGTGAAGGTGTGTGCATGATGAGGGTACTAAAGAGAGAAAATACAGAGGAGGAGATGGAAAGAGATGGGAGTGGAAAAGGTTCTCTTTGTAGAAACTGTCCTCTTGAATCCGGTACCAACAACAAACTCAGATTAAAGGACAAGATGGATGTCTGTGGTCTGGTAGCAGAGGCAGGACCTGAGAAAAAGGGAGGGAGAGCTCTGTTTCACATGAAGGTACATCCCTTGGTCAGCTACGAGCTACGACATGGCACTGACTTTTGAACTGATACTCTGTTGGAAAAGCTGCCTGTTGTCTAATGACTCCTGATTCAACTTCCAGCAAATGGCTCATTCTTGTTTAGAGCTCTTTTCCCCAGGTCTTATTCTCAAGAAGTCGTTCCATCATATAACTTTTCATGGTTTCCCTCCAGGCTCCTGATTTCTGAAGACTCTTTCTCTAAGCCAAATATTGTTTAAAGACAACTCCAGTTTTTCCTTTTTGAACAGGGCTAAGCCCATCAAGGAGTTCACCTTTTTTTCCCTCCCAGAATTTATACAGGAAGCTCTAGGGTAAGTTGTTATTTCTCTTTTAATAAAAAGCTGATTTTACTTGACCTAAATTCTGAACAAAATCTGTAACCTATAAAAAAAAGTGACTTCAGGCTCCCACAAGCAGCTGTAGGGTCAAAGTCCAGGCTCTGGTTCTCAGGGAAGACAGCTGCCTTCTTGCACAGCTTTCCAGAGGTTAGCCAGAAGTAAGGCTTCACATCAGAGCACCCCGGGGCCCTGATGCTCTGCACAAGGCTTCCTCTGGCCGTCACACTCTACCAGGGGCAGTAATGCAGAGCATGACCCGCAGTATTATGACCTGCAGCTCAGCCCCCACCTGGCCACCATGACAGACCATCAGTGAGCTAGCAGAGGGGAGTGGAGGAGGGGTAAAGAATTCCCATGACCCACAATTGTCCAGTGTTCTTCCTGGCTTAGGCATTTGTCAGGGTTTTTGTACGCAGTATCTTACCCAGAGTGTACAAGTGGCCTTTTAAATTCCTACTGTACCAATAAAACCAGCAAACTGACTCAGACTCGGTGTGACCCCATGTGTCAGAATACAAGTAGACTCCATAAGATTTCTAATGGCTGATGTTTGAGAAACAGTATTGCCAGGCTCTTCTTTCCAGGTGTCTCCCAGTGGACTTGTAGTTCCAGCTTGTTGGTACCTCACCCAAGGACTCTGAATTCGCCATATATCAGGGTGAGTTTGAACCCCTGGTGATGTAGTGTTTAAGTGCTACGGCTGCTAACCAAACAGCAGTTCAAATCAGCAGGTGCTCCTTGGAAACTCTATGGGGCAGTTCTATTCTGTCTTGCAGGGTCGCTGCGAGTCGGAATCAACTGGATGGCGATGGGTTTGGCTTGGTTTGGGTTTGGGTTTTTCGATGCCTTAATTTCCCAAGGAAACTTTCCCCAAGTCTTTACATAGCCTTTGGTATGTCTCAGTTGCACTCTTTTGCCCAAGCACTCACAGTGTGATTTTTGCCTTACAGAGGTTTGAAGCAATACCTGCCATTTTTCTGCCCTGAGTGACTTCCAAGAGGAGCGAAACAGAGATGAGTATCTTACATCAGTCCTCTAGGTAGTTCGCTGCCGGATTAGAACACACTCAATAAGTTGTGAGTGAGATCTGCTCTGCTCACTCCAGAATCAATGAAAAGACTTCCCACTGGAACTGAAGGCTACCATCTCCAAGGTGGAGAGGAAATGGAGCATGGGCAAATAAAAAAGCTACAAAGCTGCCTATCATTTTTAAGTTGACTTTTTCTTCACCTGACATTCAGTTTCTGTTGCTGTGAACCTTTGACTGATTTCCAGACTTCTAAGTTGATTCTGCACGTTTGTTTTTGGTATTTTTATGTGGGGGAGATGGGAGCTTAGAGTTACTTGCTCTGCCGTCTTGTTCAAGACTCCTCCTATTTTCATTTTGTGGGAATATAAACAAATCAAAATTACAATGCTTTGAACACAAGTCTTTGGCATTCTCCCTGAAAATGGGCAATTGACCCTGAAACTGAGCTCATAAACAGAGGTGGACCATGAAAGTGAAGACAAGAGGTCTAGCTGACACTCCTGCCAGTGTCACCCATTTTACCTTCCATGCCTGGATTCCGCTTCCAGAAATTCTCCTTTTATTTCACTCAAACTTCTTCTTTGGTGACCAGAGCTTCTTTGCTGGGATCCATGGTTGTATGGCTTAATCCCAACTGGCTGGCTTTTCCCTGGAAGGAGTTCCTCACATGCTCTGTGCCTGGACAACCTGAGATCAAAGTTCGCCCTGCAGAAAGTGACTAACAAGTTTCTTCCTCTAACCACACTTAGGGCGCACATGTCTGTAAGCATACAGGCTTCTGCACAGCAGTGCTATCATGAGTAGACACTGGCATCTAACTGCCAGGGTTTGAATCTTGGCTCTGAATCTGACTAGATACATGACCTTGGGAAATACACTTAATGCATCCATACCTCAACTTCTTCACCTGGAAAATGAAGATGGTAAAATTATCTACCTTTTGTTGAGGAAAAATGAATATAAACTGAAAGTATTCAATACATGCTTGACAGAGTTCATCATTAGTAGATGCTAATTATAATTTCTTTATAGGCACACTCACTTGGTTGCAGAATTGTAAATCTCACATTTTGCTCTGAAAGGGTACTGGCAAATGAGAGAAACCAATGTCAAAGTAGCTCAAGAAGAGAAGGCAGTTTTTTCATTCATTTATTGCAGAGTCCAGAGGTTGAGCTCACCTTAAGCCTGGTGATATTCAGACAGTGCCAAAGGGTGCTGGTTGCTTAAAAATTGGACTAATGAATTTTCTGACTGTAACTTTGGGATTCAAATCCCAGTTTTATTGCACTTGCCAACAAGTGAATCTGGGGCAGCCGATCCCTGTCTTCCAGAACCTGAGGAAAATTCCCTACATGGGAACTGAGATCCTCATTATGGATAATAATGCCTCCCCTCACTTTTTAGACAGGAGCTAACTTAACAGGCTGCAACTATCGTCCATGAAAAGTATGCATCTCACAAGATCAGGCTGCTTACTGGAATGTCATGAACTGAATTGTGTCCCCCTAAAAATGTGTGCAGCAATTTGGCTGGGTCACAATTCCTGGTATTGTGTGATGTTCCTCCATGTTATAAACTTTGCATCTATGATGTTAATGAAGGAGAATGGGCAGAAATTGTGTTGGTAAAACAGGATTCAGTGTGTAGGATTGTATTGTGCCTTGAGGCAATCTCTTGAGATATAAAAGAAGCTAGCAGAAAGATCTGGGGACCTCATACCACCACGAAGCAGTGCCAGGAGTAGGGCGTATCCTTTGGAAAGGACTTGGGTTCCTGGTGCCTCAGAAGCTCCCAGTCTAGGGGAAAACTGACCACAAAGACCTTCTTCCAGAGCCAACAGAGAAAGCCTTCCTTTGGAGATGACACCCTGAATTTGGACTCTTAGCCTACTGGACTGTGACAGAATAAATTTCTCATTTCTAACGCCATACACTTGTGGTTTTCTGTTACAGCAGCACTAGATACAGCTAAGAGACTCATCTAGGAAGAGCATGTTTCTCACAAGTTAGGCTGCTTATCTGCTACAAGAAAGACCACATAGCATGTAAAAATCCCCTATGTAAAGGTCATCGTCATTTAGAAATGATGCTTTCCTATTTTTCACGTTTCTGCAAAAGAACAGGAAGAAATCTACTCCTCAGCATCCCATGGTGTGTCCAGGCCTTGGCATGTTTGCTCTGAATGAAACAAGGAGAGGAATGAAGACTTTCATCTCACTCAGCCATGGCCTGGTCAGGTCCACAGAGGTGGCGCTTCCGTCACTCTTCTCCCCACACTACACACATCCTAGCCTAGTCTTTGAAGGTAAGCACAGGTCTACAGTTAGAAATTATTTACATGATTAAAGAAACCCACCCTCAAGCAGAGAGTTGGGAGCAGTATGGGTGATTCCCAAGCATTTGTCAGAAAAAAAAAAAAAGACCTTTTGATCATACTCCAATTTTAATCTCTTGCAGTCCTGAAATTTATGCTGTCATCATAAAGCATCCAGAATGGGGAAGATATTTCTTAGACTGGAAGACTCAAGTAAACTGCTGTCAGATTTGGTTTCTAGACTGCAAATCACACAGGTTTATTGTAAGAGTCCAAGTCCCAGTGTGATGAAAACAGTTCACACATTTGCTGTTAATCCAAAGGTTGAGTCCAATGACAGGCACCTTAGAAGAAAGGCCTGGTGATTTACTTCCAAAACAATCAGCCGCTGAATACTCTATGGTGCACAGTTATGCTCTAACATACATGGGGTAACCATGGGTCAGAGTTGACTTGACTGAAACTGGTTACTGGTTACTGTAGGGGTCACTCAAGATAACACATGAACAAGTGGTCTGTAGATTGTTAAAAGTTATATAATGCCTCAGTAAAAGGCATTGCATTCACAGCATACTTCATTTTTCTACCAGCTAGTTTTCAATTCATCTTTAAAGGAAAAAAAAAAAGTCTATATTTTTCAAAGGCTCTCTGTTTCCGCAATAGAATGCTGTGCTAGAAAGGCTTTGTGTGAATGCTGCTAATAAAACTTATTAAAATGCAGCTATCTCATTGGGTTGTATGCAACCCAGACAGATGATGGCTATGGAAGACAGCATAGTGGTCCAACAGTATTGAGCCACAAAGCATGCCAAGAATTCAGTTGGAAGGGTGTACAAGAGACCACAGAGGGAAACAAGGAGACTGCATGCTTGTACACATTATGAGTGTCACCACTGTCAGCTCTCTGCCATAGGGCTGGTCCCATACATCTGCTTGTTTTCCTTTTTGAGCTGAGTAACAGAATGTCTCATTTCCTAGCAACAGCTATCCTATTGCCTTGTCCTGACCAGTCATATTGAAGATAAATTCTTCTGATTTGTCTTACTTCTGTAAGAAAGCATCTTATAAAGATTTTATAAATCATTGATATCTTCAGTAATTTACTGGGGTCAAACTAACAGTGGTGAATACTGTTATACATTAAAAAGAACCAGATGATAAAAGTGGATCATAGTAGTGTGGTAAACACACAGATACATAAAGCAGAACAAGACAGACCCTGACAGTGCAACTAGAAAGATACTTCCTAGCTATCAACAAGGTGAATCTTTTTTTTTTATACCCCCCAAGTTCAGGAGACTTCATTTTTGACATGTAAGAGCTGGAAGAGATCCCTAAGGTATTCTCGTCCAACTCCCTCATTTTACTCCAGTAAGTGCAGAAAGAAAAATCATTTACCCAAGGCCACACAGCTCAGCTGAGCTTTTACCAGAACTGGTCACCAGCGACGCATGTGCTTCAGGCCTGGATTAGTAGCATGTTTAGTATCCAGCTAAATAATGACACTCTCTTCTTTACCTCCGTGTCTTGTGGATTCTCTCTGGTGGATTTTGATATTCTGTGTTACCTCTCTGTGGTAGCCCTACCAGCCACGTGTACACAATGCCAGGTTGATGTTTTCAGATAAGCAAACTCATTTCAAATAAGCACATGTGGTTTCAAAGCTGGTGTGGCCAACTGACACCATTGTTCCACTTCATTAGAGTGAATCAGCAGGAGTGAACACTTGCGCACACTCACTGCTGCACAATCCTCCCAGCAGTCACTCTCTGGCCCATCAAACTGGACAGCACTACTTTCATTGCATTGCAGTTTTCCCTAGAGCTTGATGAAATTTTTCCTATTCAACTCTTTGATGATTTTCTATATTAGTTTGTCTTTACTGATTGTTTAATGTTTTATTTTTAGTGTCTACCCCTTGTGGGTGGCCATTTTTACTACAGCTGGTTACCAAGGTGACTAGTGTGTCCAGTATGAAGCTGACTGATTGTAAAGGGGTAGAAGCAAAGGTTGATTAACCAGTAAGCCTGTATGCACCCATTTACAGGAAGCAAGGTATTCCTGGGCTTAATTGTGTAGTAAACAATTTCACGTGTGTTTCACATTCTGTGGCATGGTAAAAACCAGATGCAACTGTACACTACAGCTTAGGAAGTAAGTACAGTTCATCCCATGCCTACCTTGCTTGTTGGATAAATAGAGCTGTTTACAGGATTGAATCTCAGGCCTATGTCTCAGCTTATGAAGGGCTATTTCTTGGTTATTTAGTGGGCAATCTGCTCCCACAGAAATTACAGCCTAAAGAATCCTATGGGGCAGTTCTACTCTGTCACATGGAGTCGCTCTGAGTTAAAATTGACTTGACAGTACCCAGCAACAGCAACACCAACACCTAAGAGCAACAGCAACAATGACGTAAAGGCATATGGAATGCAAGCAGAACACACTGTGTGTATTAAATAGTTCTTGAATCAGTGAATGAGAAAATAAATGAATCAACAAAACAGGAGCCCTAGTTATCACTTATTTTCACCTCTACTGTGAAAATAAGTTGCCTGCAGCTTGAAGCTACATCCAGTGGTCACTTCTCAATCTTCACTTTACTAACTCATAACCAGCACTGACAGGTTGACGTGTCTCACTGCTTCTTAGCCCATAATATTCTCTTAGTTTCTAAGACATGGCCCTCTCTTGATGTTCTTCTACTTTATGACTTGCTCTTCTCATTCTCTGGCTGATTTCCCTTCATCCATATTTTCGGTTGACCGAAGACTCAGTCTTTGATTCTCTTCTCTTTTTCATAATACTCCCTGGTTGATCTCACCCAGTCTATGAAAGATAACTCCTCCAATTACATTTCTAGTATGGACCTCTCCACAGAATGCCCAATCTGTTTATCCAACTACCTACTTATATTTTCACTTGGGCATACAATGGGCATCTCAGACTTAACATGTCTAAAAGTAGGTTTCTGATCTCTATCCCCAAACCTGCCCTCCTGTAGCCTTCTCCACATCAGCTAATGATAAATCTGTTCTTAAAGTTGTTCATGCCTAATGAATACTTGCAGTCATTCTTGTCCTTATTGCTCAGATAAGGGCAACATTCTAGGGCATGGCGGAGCCACAGGGTAAAAGGAAACTGAGATCTCAACAGACTATAGCTGCCTTATAAGGTTGGAGTGTTATATGACAGACATTCTCCATTACACATACACACACACAAACCAAAATAAATGAACCAATTGCCACTGAGTTGATTCCAACTCACAGTGACCATATGGAATAGAGTAGAGCTGTTCCATAGAGTTTCCAAGGAGCAAATGTTACATGACAAAGACAGACATTCTCCATTATATAAGCCGCTGTATTTTTGGATCTCTTTGTCACATAATCTTCTTTAGCCTATGCCCTAACTAGGGCAGGAGGTGAGAACTGGAAGTTGTGAATGTAGAAGCCAGTTTTTAAAGACACCTGAGTAAGTGAAAGGGAGAGAAATAAATAAGACTATTGCTGTTTTAATGAAAAGATTGTGAGAAATCTTGACTTCAGAGAAAGGTGTTGAGATGCAGTCAGCTTACAGAGAGATGGGTCTGTGTTCTGAAACAACAAATTGGCTGAATGTCCCCTAGGGAATCCAAGTCACTCAAGATTTTGGGCCAGAGAGTGGACCTGAGAGGACTTATTTAAGATATTTATCTGACCCTATCTACAAAATTATTCCTTCTGATTGAGATAATACACACTGTAATTTTTAAAATAATTACATTGATGACCCACTAGCACAAACACAAGTTGAGCTACTTAGTTCTTAAATAGGTGAGATTCAGCAGCAAATTGTCCATGCTCATCATTCCCTCCTGTGATGAAAAAGCAACATGCCTGGCCAAGGATGATAAGCACAATAAAATAAGAATACTAACAATTCTCAGTTATTGATCACCTAAAATGATTCCTAGTCTATGTCAGGGGCTTTATGTACATAAATTTAGAGTCTGGTCAAGCCACTTGGCCATTGGAAACAAGATCTTGACCTTGTTACCCCAAGTTATAACTCAACCCCAGTGCTTCCAAACTGAGCTCTGCAAAGACCTGGGGACCCTTGTAGGTACAGTTTTGTGGGATGAGCTTAAGGGGGAGCCAGCAGGGCTCCATGCTGGCTCTAATATCCACAAAACAGTTCTAGGAAATACATTTAATCTTGCTCTCCAGTTCATACATGCACATCTTTGTATATATTTAACTGATAAAAATTGTTCACGTAACAATACTTTCTCTCTACTATGATATTTACTTTGATATTTTCTATTCCATTCCATTTTGTTACACTTAAAAAGTTCTAGTCGAATACCCTAGAGCGATTTTACAAAGTACTAATAGTGTGGCAACATGCAATTTTAAAAATGACATGTTTGATTAACAGAATGGAAAGACTCTTCATAGGTCAGCCTACTAAACAAGTTGTGGGATTTTTCTTATCCGTTTATAGACTTAACTTCTTTAAAATCCACAAAATGACAACTGTTTTGTGAAATATCAATTCATGCTATACAACCAAGCAGCAGTCAGCAGCCTTTCACCTGACTGGCATGGACCTGGATCAGCCCACCCAACTCTGCAGGGGGAGTAGCAGAGAGAGGAAAGTTGGTTTCATGGACTGAATTGTGTCCTCCCCAAAACAGTGTGTAGCAATTTAGCTAATCCATGATACCAGGTATTAAATGATGTTCCTATATGTTGTAAATCCTGCCTCTATGATGGTAATCAGGGAGGATGAGCTTCAATTGGGTTAATGAAGCAGGACTCTGCATGTATAAGATCCCATTGGGCCTTGAGGCAATCTCTTGGGATATAAAGGAAAGGGAAACAAGCAGAGAGTTGGGGAGTTCATACCACCAAGAAACTGTACTACATGCACAATGTACCCTTTGAAAAGGACCTGGGGTCACTGCACCTCAAAAGCTCCTAGTCCAGGGGAGAACTGATACTAAGAACCTTCCTCCAGAGCCAGCAGAGAAAGCCTTCCCTGGAGGGGATGTCCTGAATTTGGACTCCTAGTCTACTTTACTGTGAAGAAATAAATTTCTCTTTTTAAAGCCATCCACTTATGGTATTTCTGTTACAGCAGCACTAGATCACTAAGACAGGTAGACAGTGACGGGAAGGGGAACGTCAAAAAGGCAGGGCAGGCCAGAAGTCAAAGACAGGATGAGTACTGCAGATTCAATCTTCCCCATCAGAAAGTTCTAGGGAGCAGAAGAGGACCACTGGGAGGAAACACACTAGAAAGAAATTGGCAGCCTTCTCCTACTCTTCTTTTTCCTTTTCAACCCTGTAACCCAGTCTTACAGATTCACATATCCCACCCCTCCTAGGTGCCAAGGTGCCTTGGGTGCCCCTCACAATTTTAGGAAACATTTCCCCTGATTTCCTGACTCCCTACTCTAGAAAGAATCTCATGACAGCCCCTTTGCTTTTTGTCCAGTTCCTGCCTAAGCCTTCTGACAAGCCCAGCACAACCCCACCGAGAGAAATTAAATTCAAAGACAAGAGGACCCAGTCTGACTTGTGGCCCAGCGTTCCTTTTACCAGACTCCAGCTTGCACAGCCCAGAGCATTCAGGCCCTTCATGAGCCTGTGTCCTGCACAATCTGGCTTCTAAGAACTCAGCATAGTAAACACAGCATGGAAAGCAGGAGGTGCTGCAGAGTCATAAAGCTGACTCTGGTCATCAGAAAAAGGTTTAAAATACATTTAAGCCTCTGAGAGAATGCAAAGAAATAGAAACCATATTTTTCCATATTCCCACCAGAAAATGTGTTAAAATTAAAGTCTGAACAGAGGGTTCAGCTTCATTTATTTGGAAACTGCACATATGCATAACATGCCTCTCCGTCCTGATCAGGCTGAATAAATAGATTATGTCTAGACATATAGGAAAGCGAGAGGGGAGTTGATAGTATTATGGCCATGACCTGAAATACCGTTCCTTAGGGAGCTAGACATCGGAGGAAGAGTTGCTAAGAATCAAAGTTCTACTTGGTTTGTTGTGTGAGTTCCTAGGACCCAGAGTGGAGCCTCCTGGAGCCATGACTGAGGCTCCACACTGAAGGGGAGCATCCTGCTTCTCCCCAAACTTAAAATCAAATCCTGGGATCCATTTATGGCTTTCTGGCTGGCTGCTATACAGCCACCTATTTACTGATCTTTCTACCACCCTGGTCCTCTGGGGCTAGACGACTCCTTCCTCCTCCTGTTGTAAGGAAAAGCAGAAGAGAAGGAGGATGCCTACTGTCTGCTAATCCCACTTGTTCTAATTGTCACTCCAGGTACCACACCATCAACTAAAATATGGGGATGCTTCTTGCCATGCAAATCTTTCAATAAAACCTCTTCCATTGGTCCAGTAGAGTTTCCTCCACGTACATTGATCAGAACTGGGTCAGCTGCCCACCCTGAACCAGACAAAATGGGGGTGCTGCCAACAAGAATGAAGGTAGCAATGGATGCAGGGTGGGCAATGTCCAGCACCTGCTGAAACAACAGTAACAGTCAAAGTACATAACGATGGCTACCACGTATCAGCCCCTGATGGTGCGCTTAGCGTGATATATGTACCATCTCTCTTCACTCTCACAAAACTCCTGTGCTGTAAACACTGTTTTCTCATTATCTTTTCATAGATGATACAACTGTAAATCTTGGCCAAGTCATGACTAGAATTTTATTCTAACTCTGAAGCCCATGCTTTTTCAAATCAACCACACTAACTTTACTAGTTCAAGATTTTTCAAGAATCATCAAAGGTATTGATCCTTCCTGATGAATCTTTGAGGTTCTATGCATTTCGTGACATAAATTAGACCCAAATTCATAGCAACTTTGATGCTGACATTGAGACGTGCTACATGTCCCGTCAGCGCAGCACCTATGGATTGAGGTGGTAGAGCAACTGGACAGAGGGTTCCTGAATGTTAGGTTGGAAAGTGTACCACCTGAAAGGGTTCCCAGTAGCACTGCTGTCAGAGAATCAAAGTGTCAATTAGAGGTGAAGGTGAGAAAGGCAAAAAACATGCATAATGTCTTAGGCAGATAAAGGTGTAAAAGAAACAAAAAAAAGTGAAAATGTTAGTGGATAGCATTGGAAGTCTAAGTAGAAGGTGTGGGTGAGGTGAGGGGCTCACGAATAATTAAGTTAGTAGAAGTATGGGCTGGATTGTTAGACATGTGTAACAGAGTGGGTGTAGGGTAATGTTATTCAGTGGTATGTACCCCCTCCTAATGTAGTCAGGTTTGTTCTTCTGCAAAACATATGCTCCAAAAGCCTTGGACTAGGATGCAAGGCCAGGAGTGGTATGACTGGGCTGATGGCCAAGACAGAGGCACGCCTTAGCAACAAGAAGAAAAACATCAGGGCCTGCATGTGAAGTCCCTGAGAACAATGGCTGTCCAAGGACTTGGGAGAAAAAAAACAGTAAGCCTCATCCCCAGTTGGAACATATACAAGCTTGTGGGCCCTGCTAGGCAGTAGCAGAAGGCTCCACTGGTCCAGCCACTGCCCTGAACCTGTCCTGTGTGAACCCACTGTCATTGAGTCGTGACCAGAGTTCCCCTAAATAAATGGGTCTTGATTGCTGGCTCCAACACCTCTGGTTTTTTGGAGATGAGATTGACCTTGGGTCCAGATGCTTCAGGGTTGTTACATAACAGTGGGGTTCAGGGGTTTAGAGAGACTGTGTCAGACTACAAAGTCCTTAGGTGGTGCAAATGGTCGAAGCACTTGGCTGCTAAATGGAAGGTTGTTGTTTTGAGCCCACTCAGAAGGATCTCAGAAGAAAGGCCTGATGATCTAAACTTCCTTCCAAAAACTCAACCATTTGGGAACACTGTGGAGCACAGATCTATTCTGACTCACCAGGAGTCAGAATTGACTTGACAGCAACTGGTATGTTAGACTGCACAGAGACTTTAGGAAGGATGCTGAGGACTCTTGAGGGTATTCTACCCTTTGAAGTACGTTTCTCAGATAACCCTTCTCATGCCAGGCAAAAATACTGTTGCATTCTTCACTTTATCCCTGTGCCTCTACGCATTTACATAGCTGAAGTTTCTTCATATTTCCTTTAAAACCTCTAGGGAATGCCAGGGTCAGGGTCAGAGGTGTGACAACGGTACGGCAGGTAGGGCACATGACAGTTCTTCAATAATGTGGATAATACACTGTTAGTGATGTTGATTGACCACTCACTTCCAAACCTAATTTTAAGGCCAACTGTGTGCCTTGAGGCACAGCCCTTCCAGTTCTGGGTGTCAGACTCTAAAATAAAGGATATAAACCATATCACCCACCCTTTTAGTGGGGTGCTAATAAGCAGTTTCTATTGGTTGTCATTTTTCCATTGTCAAAAATCATTCAGCAATTTAACACTAATTGCCATTAGCACTATTTTCCCTGGCTAGGGATTCAGCAAAGCAACAGAGAATAAAGAAATTGAAAAGGCCAAAGGGTATATGGAAAGCCCTACAAGACAGGTTATTAGTTCAGCTGAGTGGCACCACCCATCATACTTCTTACTGATATTTCTCAAGTTATAAGGCAGGCATCATTTTGCCAATTTGTAAATTTGTAGTTGAATAATCATGGATCTGACTCGATGGCACTTGGCTTGGCTTGGCAGTTGAATAATCAAGTTTGCATGTCCTCCTACATCTCATGACTCAGTTTGGATTCTTACAGTCAAGAAATGAACTAAATATATATACATACATATTTGTAATCACCCATTGTTATCTAAAAAAATAAATCTAAGCTGCTGAATCTCTCCCCTTCTCCACCCCTTTTCAGTTTAAATCTTATGTGGAATCTCAGTACATAAGACAAATAGAAGTTGAGTTGCAGGAGGTGGGGAAACAGTGTAGTACTGGAACCTTCTCTTGACCTCCAAGGTGGCCCCTGAGTGAACATCACTAAGTGGTTTGTGTCCTTCATTTTAGAGTCTGACACCCACAGCAGGAAGGGCTGTGCCTCAAGGCACAGAGTTGGTCTCAGAATTAGGTTTGGAAGCCAGAGGTTATTCAACATCACTAGTAGTATATTATCCACGTTACTGAAGAACTATTATGTCTCTTGATTAATGTCACCTTTTCCAAAACCACTGGTTCTTTTAGACTCAAATTCCACCAACAACCCACAGAAACTCTACTGAGCATACCAGGTACTCCTAATAGAAGGCAGAATGGCTTCAGGTTGAGCCCAGGGAGCTACTGCTATGGTTGCTCGTACCCTGGGACCCTTACAGTCCAATCTTAAAATTTAAAGGAAGTGGGACAGTTTCTAGAAAGACACCTATGATGATTCAAGAGCTGTCCCTCATAGGTCCACCGCTACCTGGGGTTTTGATTGCAGAATGCTTGCATTTTCATATGTTATTGCAGGGAGGTGAGAACAGTGCAGGAGAGAATATTTTGTCCTTCTTGTGATGATCTGCTTCTAGAAAAATCATAGCGAAGAAATCCTACAGGGTAGTTCTCTTATCATAGGAGTTTGCTATGAATCAGAATCAGCTTAAAGGCACCTAAAAACAGCAAGGTTTGATCAGCAGTCCGCAGAAGAGAGTAGCAAGGAACAAAAAAGAAGGAAAACTCTAGGGGAGCAACAGCATAACGGCAAACACCTAACAGACTGGAGTAAGTGGGGGTAGGAACCATCTCTTTCTCTCTCATACACACACAGCTTCTGAAGTGTTTATGCTGCAGGAGTAACTGTGCTTTTCCCTGTGCCTTAACACTCTTAATACCAAAAGGATACCACATCTACATCTACACAGTGATGAACACCACCATCTAACTACAGCTTCTCTCGAACCGAAACCCTGAGGGAGCAGAAGATGATGAAAATAGTTAAACAGAAGGCACAGCCTTCTTTTTTCCTTGGAGTAAATGAAATTGTGCCAACAGTCAGACTTACTTGTTTCATTCTGACTCATTTGCCAACGCATTTACGTAGTGGAATTAAGATTAGCATCCTCTCCATTTATTAAATTGAAATCTCCTCTGTAGCTGTTACATAATTTGTCACTGGTATGAGACACTGCAGTCAAAGAATGTGTAGCTGGGTAAAATACAATCAAATACTAAAGACAGTCATTATTATCAGCAATGATCATTAGCTGTTGTTATAAAGTTATACAATGAAAGCATAAGAATTTCATCCTGAATAAAGTGCCCATCTCTTCAACTAAGCAAAGTGAGGACAGGTACACTCCAGAGTCTGTGGTCCCTCTCAGCAGGGATGTGATTATGGTGAAGGTGTTAAGGTGAATAGGTGTTCTAAAGCCAATTAACAGCCTACAAGTTTTACTGCCTTGCTATCTGCTGACTTCTCCTAGTTGCCCTTTCACCCATTTCTTAATGTGGCCATTCCTATCTTGTCATCCAGTCTCTCAACAACTGTAGTCTCTGACTAGCCCTCTCAGCCATGGCCCTTGTCTTAGTCATCTAGTGCTGCTTTAACAGAAATATCACAAGTGGGTGGCTTTAAAAAGAAAAATTGATTTGTCACAGTGCAGCAGGCTAAAAGTCCAAATTTAGGGTGTCAGCTCCAGAAGAAGGCTTTCCTGCTGGGTGGAGAGAAAGGTCCTTGTCATCAATCTTTCCCTGGACTGGAAGCCTCAGGGGTGCAAGGACCCTGGTCATTTTAAAAGGATGACCTCAGCTCCTGGTACTGCTTTCTTCTTTCTTGATGATATGAGGTCCCCAGATCTCTCTGCTAGCTTCTGTCATTTATATCTCAAGAGACTATTAGGAGGCACAAAACAGCCATATACAATGAATCCTGCCCCACCAATACAACTGCTGCCCAGTATCCTCATTAATATCAGAGAGGCAGGATTCACGATATACAGGAACGTCACACAAAACTGGAAATCATGGCCTAGCCAAACTGCTATACGCATTTTTGGGGGAACACAATTCAGTCCATGACATTCAACTCTGTGTTCCCTAAAAACTCGCATTCTTGTAACATGTAAAACATATTCACTCCATCATAGCAAAAGTCTTAAGTCCAAAATTCAGAAATTTCTCTTCAGTTATGGAATCTAGAACACAAGTTATCTGTTTCCAAAATACACTGGCAGGGAGACAAGGCCCAAGATGGTGGATTAGATACACGTTTCCCTCAGACTGTACTCCCCTCTATGCCACAGCTCCCATTAGTGTAGCAGTAGAAAAACTGAACAGCTCCTTAATGGTGCAAAGACAAAAATCAATATTTAACCATTTAAAAAAGCAATTCACCATGGGTCCAGAAAACTCCCAAAATAAGTAATCAAAAAAATTCCCAGATGAAGCCTTTCTGAAGTTATTGGAGGTAGAATACAAAAGAATTATGTATAGAGCCCTCTTGGAAATTAAATAAAATACAGCAGAAAAAAATGAAAAATTAAATGAGCTATATGAGCTGCTGGAATGTCAATGATCTGAAATCCAGCAGATTGATAATAAAATTACAGAATTAAATAATTCAGAGCAGGATTGAGGAGTTGGAAGAGACTTAGTGAGCTTAAAGATAAAGGAACTGACACTAGCATTTATGAGAAGAATTCAGCAGAAAAAAATAAGAAAACTGAAGAAGCATTAAGAAACATGTGGGACTCTATCAAGAGGAATAATCTATGAATAATTGGAGTTCCTGAATAGGAAGAAATAGCCAAAAATACAGATAGAATTGTTGAAGAGCTGCTGACAGAAAACTTCTCTGAAATTATGAAAGAAGAGAACACAGATACCCAAGATGCTTATCAAACACCACAAAAACTAAATCCCAAAAGATTGGATAAAACATAATGACCCATCTATATGCTGCTTATAGGAGATGCATCTTAAACTCAAAGACACAAAGAAACTACAACTCAAAGGTTGGAAAAAAATATATCAGACTAATAACATTCTAAAAGGAGTAAGAGTGGCAATACTAATCTACGACAAAATGGACTTTAAAGTTAAATCCACTATATCACATAGAGTCACTAATGGTCAAAGGCTCAATTCAACAGGAGGAAATAGCCATACTTAAATATGTAAGCACCCAATGACAAGGCTCCAAAATACATAAAACAAATACTGTTTGCACTGAAAACAGAAATAGACAGCTCCACAATAATAGTAGGAGACTTCAACATACCACTCTCAGTAAAGGACAGAACATCTCTAAAAAAGCTTAATAAACACATGGAGGATCTAAATGCAACAATCAACCAACTTGACCTTACAGATATTTCAGAACACTTCATCCAACTGAAGCCAAGTATACTTTCTTTTCCAATACTCATGAAACATTCTCTAGAACTGATCACATATTGGGTCACAGAACAGTATTCAACAAAATTCAAAATACTGAGATAATACAAAGCTTCTTCTCAGACCACAAAACCATTAAACTAAAAATCGATAACAGAAAAAAAAGATGCAAATTAAATAAAAACCACACAGACTGGATAACTTGTGTTCAAGAACTACTGGGTAAAAGAAGAAATCAAGAATACAATAAAGAATTTTATAGAATCAAATGAGAATGAAGACACATCCTACCAAAATCTATGGCACAAAGCAAAAGCAGTGCTCAGAGGTCAATTTATCTCAATAAATGCACACATCCAAAAAGAAGAAAGGGCACAAATCAAAGAATTAACTGATTAACTTGAACAATTAGGAAGAGCTCGGCAAAAGAACCCATCAGTCTCCAGAAGAAAGCAGATTATTAAAATGAGAGCAGAAACAAATAAAATAGAAAATAGAAAAATGATTTCAAGAGTCCAGCCAAGTGCTGTCGAATCGGATCCGACTCATGGCAAGGCAAAGAGTAGACAAGTCCAAAAGCTGGTTTTTCAGAAAGACCAACAAAATTGATCAGCCATTGGCCAAACTGAAAAAAGAAAAACAGGAGAAGATACAATCTGAATTAGAAACGAGATGGGCAACATCACAATGGACCTGCTGAAATTAAAAGAATCATACAAGAATACCATGAAAAACTATAATAAATTTGAAAGCCTAGAGGAAATTGACAATTTTCTGGAAAAATACCACCTACCTAAACTAGTAAAATCAGAGACAGAGCAACCAAACAAACTCATTACAAAATAAGAAATTGAAGAGGTAATTAAAAAAACTTCCATCCAAAAAAAGCCCTGGCCTGGATGGTTTCACTGCAGAATTGTATCAAATGATCAAAGAAGAGTTAACATTACTACTTCCAAAGGTATTCCAGAGTGTAAAAAAAGGATGGAATACTAGCTAATTTGTTCTATGATGCTAGTATAACGTTGGTACCAAACTCAGGTAAAGACAGCACAAAAAAGCAAAATTACAGACCAACATCTCTCATGAACTTAGATGCAAAAATCCTTAACAAAATCCTTGCTAACAGAATTCAGCAACACATCAAAAAAAACCGTTCATCATGACCAAGTAGGATTCATAGCAGGCATGCAGGGATGGTTTAAAATTAGGCAAACAATTAATACAATCAACTACATAAACAAAATAAAAGAACCACCTGATTCTAATCAATCGGTGCAGAAAAGGCATTTGATAAAGTCCAACACCCATTCGTGTTAATAACTCTCAGCAAAATAAAAATAGAAGGAAAATTCCTCAACATAATAAAAGCCATCTACACTAAATCAACAGCTAACATCATAATTAATGGAGAGAAGTTGAAAATATTTCCCTTAAGAACAGGTACTAGAATAGGATGCCCATTGTCACCACTTCTGTTTAATGTTCTTCTGGAGGTCCTAGCCAGAGCAATTGAACGTGATAAAGGAATAAGGGGCATCCAAACTGGCAAAGAAGAAGTCAAAGCATTGCTATTTGTGGATAATATGATCTATACACAGAAAATCCTAAAGAATCCACAAAAAAACTACTAGATCTAATAGAAGACTTCAGCAAAGCATCAGGATACAAGATAAACATATACAAATCAGTGGGATTCCTATACATCAACAAAGAGACAACCAAAGAGGAAATCACTAGATCATTACCATTTACTACAGCTCCCAAGACAATAAAATACCTGGAGATAAATCTCACTAGAGATGTAAAAGACCTGTGCAAAGAAAACTACAAGCCCCTATTGCAGGAAATGAAAACTGACTTACACACGTGGAGAAATCTACCTTGCTCCTGGATAGGAAGACTTAACATTGTGAAAATGTCTATACCACCCAAAGCAATCTAAACATACAATGCAATCCCAATTCGACTTCCTATGACATTTTTTAATGAGATGGAGAAGCAAATCACCAACTTCACAAGGAAACGAAGGAAGCCACAGATAAGTAAATTATTACTAAAGAAGAACAAAGTGGGAGGCCTCATACTTCCTGACCTTAAAATCTACTACACTGCCACAGTAGTCAAGACAGCTTGGTACTGGCACAAAAACAGACATACAGACCAATGGAACAGAATCGAAAATCCAAATATAACTTCAACCACTTATGAACAGTTGATATTTGATAAAGGCCCTAAGACAGTGAATTGGAGTAAAGGCAGTCTCTTCAGCAAATGGTGTTGGCAGAACTGGGTATCCACCTGCAAAAAAAAAAATGAAACAAGACCCTTATCTCACACCATGCACAAATGGATAAAAAAAAAAAAAATGGATCAAAGATCTAAATATAAAAGTTAAAACAATAAAATTCTTGGAAGGAAAAATTGGAAAGACAATGGAAGTGTTAATCCATAGCATCATCAGTCTACCAAAAACCAGCAATAACCTTCAATCATCAGAAACAAAAATAGATAATTGGGAACTCTTAAAATTAAACACTCATGCTTATCCAAAGCCGTCATCAAAAGAGTAAAAAGACTACCTACAGAGTGGAAACAAATATTTGCCCACCAGGCTTTCGAACACCACCTAATCTCTTTAATTTGTAAGATACTGCAGAACCTCAACAAGAAAAACACAAACAACCCAATTAAAAAATGGGCAAAGAGTTGGGTGAAATCTGTGACAGCATACATTAGAAAGAAGATCAATATTAACTGGACTTCAATGTGACATGATTACTGCTTCCATCTTAACCCTATATTGCAAGGACAGAGTAGCTTGGGCAGGGGGCTGGGGAACATGTTCTCAGGGGAAACCGAGGCCATTTGGCACAACCAGCATTTTGCTGGAAGAGTCTTCTGCACCCCACATCAATGAGTGGCATGTGGGCTCTTAAAACCTGCCAAGCTGACATCTGAGGGTACAGCAAATGATCCAAACTCAGCAGAAATGGATGATCACCAAGGACCAAAACAACTCAGGGGAATGAGAACCCAGAGGACACAGAGACCCACACGAGTTGTTGACTACATCGACCTGTGACTGGAGGAATTGGATGGTGTCCGGCCACCACAAGTGATAGCCGTGATGGAGCTCACACAATTGAGTCTCACTGGCAACACTAGAATAAAAAGGGGTGCACTCTGAGATCTCCACTAAAAGACCACAACTGATGGTCCAGGGGCCTCAGAGTTCCCCTGGGAGCACGGTCCCCGGCTCTGATGCTGCCCCTCTCCATAACTCATAATGGTGGTCAACTCTTCAAACAGGAGTGGATTGGACTTGGAGACACAGAGTGACCATATTATGTGTGCACTTTATGGTCCTATGCATCTAGAGGATGTTGTCCTGCTGACCTCTTTCTGGAAGCGAGGCAGTGGGTGAAGAGGAGGGGATAGGAGATTGCTGGGAGTAAAAGACATGCATGGAGTGGAGAGGAAGAGTGCTGTCACTGGGCAGGGAAAGCAGTGGGAGCTGCATATATGTGGGCAAATGTATATGAGAATGTACATTTTCACTCAATCATAATAAAAAAAAATGGGCAAAAGACATGAACAGGCACTTTACCAAAGAAGACATACCGATTGCCAATAGATACATAAGGAAATGTTGTTGATCATTAGCCACCAAAGAAATCCAAATCAGAACCACGAGATACCATCTCATCCCAACAAAGACAGTAATAATCCAAAAAACACAGAATAATACACGCCAAGGAGGATGTGGAGAGATTGGAACTCTCCTACACTGTTGGTGGGACTATAAAATGGTTCAATCACTATGGAAATGGAATTGGTACTTTCCTTAAAATCTAGAAATAGTAATACCATATGATCCAGCAATCCCACTCCTTGGAATATATCCCAAAGATATAATGAATACCACTCAAAGATATACTTGCACTCCAAAGTTAATTGCAGCTCTCTCCACAAGAGCAACAAGTTGGAAACAACCTAGATGTCCATCAATAGTCAGATGGTTAAATAAATGTGGTATATTCATACAATGGACTACTACACAATGATAAGAAATAATCATGGCTTAGAGAGAAATACTTGTCAATGTGGGACTATCTAGAAGACATTATGCTGAGTGAAATTTGCAAGACAGAAAAGGACAAATTTTGTATGAGATCATTGCTATAAGGACATAACTAATCATTTAAGCACAGTAGAAATCAGTATTTGATGGTTACAACAGTGGAGGCAAGGAGGAAGAGGGATGTTTTACAAATTAGATAGTGGTTAGGATTAGGGATGAGTATAGGATGTGACAGCATGCACCTACTCAGATTCAAAACCAAATTGTCATCTTAATGTGGACCACCTCTTTGCAAGAACAGAGAAATGGGGTCTGGGATTGGGGTGGGACATGCTCTCAGGGAACATCTAGACTAATTGGGATACCCAAAGTTTTTCCCGCTTCTCTCAATATATTGCTCCACATACCAACTGAGTTGAGTGGCGACTGGGATGTTAAAAGCTAGCAAGCTGTCATCTAAATAGCACCAAATGGTTCCACTCTACCTGGACCTGGGGCAAATGGAGGACATCGAGGACAGGAGAAAAACGTGAGCCCACCAGAAGGGGCTATATGAGCCATAGCGTGCTTCAGCATGGGATCAGAAGAACTAGATGGTGCCTGGTTACCACCACAGCCCAGATCGGATGTGTGGAATGGAGCTCCGGACACAGCAGGCGATGAAATAGTGGGCAAAGCTAGAACTCTACCAAAAGACTATACTTTATGGTCCTTTTGAAAGGAGGACCCCCTGGGAGTGTGACCCCCAGACTCTTTAACTCCAAACTGTATCCAGCACCAGGTCCAGCTCCCCAGACAAAGACTGACCTGGACCATACAAAATATTAGTGGTATTGGAGGCGAACAAACATGTGAAAATGTACATGCGGTAATCCGAGGGACACCTTGCTGGAGCTGAGTTGATGGGTAAGGAAGGCCAGACCTTTATGAAAAGGTCATAGGAAGTTCTAAACAAAAGGGGAAGCCTGCTGTCACATGGACAGGGAGGAGGGCTGCTAGAATAGAATAGAAGTGAAAGTTCTGAGTGTTATATGGCAACATGATATAGGCTGTAAAATTGTTCTTAATTCACAATAAAAAGAAAAGTGTAACAGAATACTATGAAAGACTGTACTCTAAGGTATTTGAAAACCTAGAGGAAATGGACAAATTTCTAGATTCGCAACATCCACCAAAACTATCACAAGTAGAACAACTTAACAAACCCATCACAAACGAAGAGATTGAAAAAGTAATTAAAAAAAAAAAACTACCAACCAAAAAAGTCCTGGCCCAGATGGCTTTACCAGAGAATTCTACCAAACTTTTAGAGAAGAGTTAATTCCAATACTACTGAGGCTATTTCACAGCATAGAAAGGGAAGGAATTCATTCTACAATATATAACCATGGTACCAAATCCTGAGAAAGACCCCACAAAAAAGAAAACTACAGACTAATATCACTCATGAACCTAGATGCAAAAATCTTCAACAAAACCATAACAAATAGAATTTAACAACATACCAAAATAATAATAAGAATAATTCATCATGACTAAGTTGGATTTATACCAGACATGTAATGCTGGTTCAGTATCAGAAAAACAATGACTGTGATCAATCACATAAATAACTCAAAAAATAAGAAGCACCTGATTTTGTCAATTGATGCAGTAAAGGCATTTGGCAAAATCCAACACCCATTCATGTTAAAAACTCTCAGCAATATAGGAATAGAAGGAAAATTCCTCAATGCTATAAGTGGTGTCTATACAAAGCCAAGCACCTACATCATCCTGAATGGAGAGAAACTGAAAGAATTCCCCCTGAGAACAGGAACTAGACAAGGATGCTCAGTCTCACTACTTCTATTCAACATTGTGCTAGAGGTTCTGACCAGAGCAATTAGACAAGAGAAAGAAATATAAGGCATCCACATTGGCAAAGATGAAATAAAAATCTGTTTGCAGATGATATGATTGTATACACAGAGAATCCTAAAGAATACATAAGCGAACTATTGGAACTAATAGATCAACAAAGTACCAGGATATAAGATAAACATAAGTAAATCAGTAGGATTCCTTTACACCAACAAAGAGAACATCAAAGAGGAAATCACCAAATCAATACCACTTACTATAGCCCTCAAGAAGATAAAATACCTGGGAATAAATCTAACTAGAGAAACAAGAGACCAATACAGAAAGAATTACAAGACTCTACTGCAAGAAACCAAAAGAAACATACACAAGTGGAGAAATTTACCCTGCTCATGGATATGAAGACTTAACATTATGAAAATGTCTATTATACCCAAAGCGATCTACATACACAATGCAATCCCAATACAAATTCCAGTGACATTTTTTAAAGAGATGGAGAAACAAATCACCATCTTTGGAATAGGAAGAAACTCTGGATAAGTAAAGCACCACTGAATAAGATGAACACAGTGGAAGGCCACACACCTTAGAACCTATTACACAGCCACAGTAGTCAAAACAGCCTGGTACTGGTACAAAAAGAGACATATAGACCAACAGAAGAGAACTGAGACCCCAGAAATATCACAATACTCTTATGAACAGTTGATGCTCAACAAAGTCCCAAAGTTCAATAAACTAGGGTAAAAACAGTCTCTTCAACAAATGATGTTGGCAAAATTGGATATCTATCTGCTAAAAACTGAAACAGGATCCATATCTCACACCTTACACAAAAACTGACTAAAAATGGATCAAAGACCTAAATATCAATCCTACAACAATAAAAATCATTCAAGAAAAAATAGAGTCAACAATAGAAATTCTAATACATGGCTTAGGCAGACTTCAAAGTCTGACATGCAAAGCACAAACAACAGAAGAGAAAATAGATAAATGGGACGGCACTTGGCTTTTGGCAAGAATCAACACTTTTGCTCATCCAAAGACTTTATCAAGAGAATTAAAAGACTACCTACAGAATGGGAAAAAAAAAATTGGCAACTATATGTTGGACCAATGTCCAATTTCCATAATCTACAAGGCACTGCAAGGTAGCAGCAAGAAAAAGGTAAGCAACCCAATTAAGCAATGGGCAAAAGAAATGGGCAGATACTTCACCACGGAAGACATCCAGACAGCCAAAAGACACATTAGGAAATAGTCACGATTCTTAGCTATTAGAGAAATCAAAACCAAAACTACAGAGAGGTGCCATCTCACCCCAACAGGATTGGCCATAATCTAAAAACAAAACAACAAATGCTAGAGAGGCTGGGGAGAGATGGGAACTCTCTCAAATTATTGCTGGGATTTCAAAATGGTACGATCTCTTTGGAAAGCAATTTGGCGCTTCCTTTAAAAAGCTAGAAGTAGATATACCATTTGATCCAGTAATCCTACTGCTCGGAATACATCCTACAAAAATAAAAGTGGTCATACAAACAGATACATGCACACAAAAGTTTACTGCAGCACTGTCTACAGTGGCAAAAAGATAGAAGCAACCTAGGTGCCCATCAACAGATGAATGGATAAATAAACTATGATACATCTACTCAAGGGAAAATCATGCAATGATGAAGAACAATAAGGAAGCATCTTATAACCTGGCTTCAACTGGAAGACATGCTGAGTGAGATCAGTCAGTGTCTAAGGACAAATATTGTATGAGATCCCTGTTATAAGGACTTAAAAACACTTATGCATAGAAAAAAAACTGACAGATACAAGGGTGGGGAAGAAGTGAGAGGGTTGGCCATAGATTACATAGTTGATAGAAATTCACTTAGGTGACAGCATACAGTAGGAAGCAGATCAACTTAATTGGACTTCACCACAAACAAAGTTTTCTAAACCAAATCTAGTATTTCAGAGGACAGAGTAGCAGGGATGTGGATCTGGGGACCATATGTTCAGGAGACATTGAGGCCCATTGGCATGACTACTCTACTGTTAAGAAAGCCTTCTGCACCCCACATTGGTGAGTGGCATCTAGGGTCTTAAAAGCTAGCAAGCTGCCACCTGAGGTAGACTAAATGGTCTCAACCCATCTGGAACACATGATCACCAAGAACAGCAAAGATATAGGGAAAAACAGCTCAGGAGACAGAAGGATCCATATGAATGGAAGACTGTATCAACACGAGACCAGAAAAACCAGATGGTGCCTGGCCACAATCAAAGTCAGCTGTGATGGGAGACATAGTGTAGAGTCCCTGAGGCAATACGAGATAAAGAGATGTTCAGCCCAAGAATCCTACTAAAAGACCTGAACTGATGGTCTGACAGCCTGGAAGATCCCCTAAGAACATGGCCCCTTAACCTGCTGCTGTCACTGACCAGAAGCCAGTTATGAGGTCAACTCTTCAGACAAGAATGGACTGGACTCAAGGACATAGTGTGACCATATGGTGTGAATATTTTATGATTCTATGCATTCCTAGGAGGCTGTCCTACTGGTCTCTTTCTAGATGGGAGAGAAGAGGGTAGAGGTGGGGTTACAGATGCTTGGTTGGCGGATACTAGATATACAGAGTGAAAAGGAGGAATGTGCTGTCACTGGGTGGGAGCACAGAGGGAGCTGCAGATAAGTAGACATGCAAAACCGATTTGGATTGTATACTTTGAATTAATCAGAATAAAAAATAATACAGTAGCAGGACAGGTGTAAGACATTTCCATTACAAATGGGAGAAAGAAGACAAAACAGGCAACAAGCAAGTCAGCAGAACACATTACATTAGCCATCAAAGCTTTGGAAATCTTTCATTTTCTGAGACAGTGCTTGGGAACCCCAACACAGTCTGAGGATTTGAACAGGAGGAGCAAGGAACTGCATAACTGCAACAACACATAATAGGTCCTGCTCCAGGTTCCAGAAAACTTTGCTGAGAATCCATCTTGGCACAACAGCCTTATTAGCCTATTCCCGCCCACTTCTCTAGAAACCACACCCCTTTCTCACAAAACTATATACTGGTAACATAGCTGACAGTTTATTAGCCTTGAGGCTACGCCTCCTGCAATTCCTTTCTCGGAGTGGAGTCAGACCTTGGAGTGGCTTAGGGCCAACCTCCCACCCCCACCCCCACCGACTTCTTGTACTTGTTACAAGTAAAACAAAGCTGCTAAAGAAAATAAAGAGAAACGAATTTTGGTCTTTCTTGTATATTCTTACTTAGGAAAGAGAAGAATCTTTTGAATCAGATTAGATTCTCTGGTAACAGCCCTACATCACAGCCTCTGTGTACTGCATGTTCTGGGCTTCCTGTGTGAGTCTCACTTCCTGGTGCAGCATCAGGCACACTGTGCAAGACTCTCACAGATGGGCAGATTAATCAGTAGGCAAGGTATACACAGGCTTACTTGTGTTTACTTACTGATCTGTAGCACACAATTTCACACAGACTTCACCACAGTACAGGTGAAATTGTGCGCCACAGATTTCTAAGTACAAGTAAACCTAGAGGACTGTCAATTAAGTTCACAAACTCATCCTAGAAAAAGTGCTACATACCTCATTGCTGAATATCACTACAGTCACCTTCAAAGTCCTCCCCTTGGGAAGCTATGCACTGATGCCAGCACCTCCTCCACCCTTCAAAGCCATTTTGGAACTCCTTCTGGAATGACCATCAGAGCTATTATCGTAGTACACTTGATATCCTGAATGTCATCAAAATGTCCTCCTTGCAATATTCCTTTACCTTGAGGTAAAGAAAAAAGTCATTGGGGGCCAGATTAGGTGAATAGGGAGAGTGTTCCAATACAGTTATTTGTTTATTGGCTAAAAACTCCCTCACAGACAATAAGACAATTAAGTTTGCAAACTTGCCACTGTGCACAATGGCCACTGCAGAAAGAGTTCCAAAATTGCTTTGAAGGATGAAATAGGCACTGGCGTCAGTATATGGCATCCCAAGGGGAATGCTTAGAAGGTAACTGCAGTGATATTCAGCAATGTGGTATGTATTACATAGAACAATTAAGTTCTCAGACTTAATTGTCAGACCTGTGTGTATACCCCTGCTTACAGACCCCATTGTTGGGTTCAACTTAATACAATAGGATATGAGGACTGATCCAGACAGAACAGGAACTATCGAAAACATCACTTGCAGTGATGTAACACTTAGTTTTCAAGACACAGTCATAGGTAATGATAAAATCTTTTGCTAGCTGCTGGAGTATCTTACTGTGATTGGGAAAATTGTAGTAGGCAAGCAAGCATTCCTCCAGAAAGCAGAGGTTAGGAGGAAAAGTATAAAAAAGGTATTAAATATGCTTTTTAAAACCCAAACTAGACCAAAGTTCTAGAAAGGAGCCATGCTCCAAATCAACCAGTTTGTGGCATCACCAGTTCTTTAGTTCAGGGAATGTTGTCTTAGCTCTGTGACCTCTACAGGCAGAAGCCTCCACAAGTATTAAGTTAGGTTGATTCAGTATCTCTCTGAAGTTTTAATATCAGCTCTTCTGACTTGAAATTTAATGCTGTCTGTACTTGCATTATTTTCAGTTTCAAGTTTCAGCAAAATTGTGTAATCCCCTGACAAATTCATGCATTCTGATGCTGCCCAAGGACATATTTTTCTGGATTTACTCTCCTATCCATAAAATGAGAGGTAGAACAGAAAGAGGGCTCCTTTCTTTGCTTTGTCTCAGAGGTCCTCTTGGGTAGTTCACAGGAGAGGGCAGCAAACGCTGACCAGTCCTCTTACATCATTTGGTGAGTCATGCAGCTGCAACTCAAGGAACCTAAATTTAAGCCTTGTGATCTTTTCACTATATTCAAAATGACAAACACTCTGCTTTGAATGCAGAATCTGATTGATTGGCGTGAGCTTCCTGGAACCTTTATTGAGAAGGTATATCTAGATTTATCAGAAAAGAATGGTGTAATTGATTGGTGATGTCTGCTGTGGTTGAGGGATTTGGAGAGTGACAACACACAGGAGGTATATTTGATGAACCTAAAAACTTCTGTCCTCTCTACTAAAGTCATCTTTTCAACAAATCTCCCTTCAAAAGTAATTGGACTATAATTCTATTTAAAAATAGCTTTCCCGAAACACATCTGGTTAACTTTTAGTCATCCTGTGGATGAATCCCAGCTCAAGCATCACTTCTTCAGGGAAGTTCGCCCTGACTGTTTTTAAGCCATTTTCTATTATATATTCTCATTATACTGTTTCCTTCCATTCTCTCACTGAAGTCAGTTTAAATACATATCCATTAGCCTGATCATTAGATTAGTACCTGTGCGCCTGAACCACCCAGACAGTAAGCTCAGGAGAGCTAAGGTCATGCTCTGTGTCACCATTGCTGTTAGTGCCTGTTCAAGTTCCTGGCACTCAGTAGACACTTCTTCAACATTTGCTGAATAGAGTGAAAACAGGCATTCATTTGCTTTTCTGTCAAATTTCTCTCAGACCCAGGCCAGACACGCCCTCTTTCCTTTCAGGACATGCCTGCATATCCTGCATATCCTTTCAGGAGACTAAGGAACATGCAAGCACTTCCTTACTGATTGTCTTAGTCATCTAGTACTGCTCTAACACAAATACCATGAGTGGGGGGCAGAGTTAAGATGACGGACTAAGCACACATCTCCCTATATCCCTCTGGAAACCAAGACCTGAAATGATAATCAAATGGATCCTCCTGGTCATCTAGTGAACCCCAGGACACAGCACAAGGCTGTTAATTTGGACATCATAGCACTGAAAACAAAACCTCTCTTTCGCTGACTCCCACTCCTGGCTAGCCCTGGCTCTCACGACTGAAGGGAACACACCGTTTTGACATTTTTTTCTCTGTCTTGACTGGCAGGCGAAGCTAGGTCTTGCCTAGTGACTGGTTTCAGACGCACTGTTGGTGGGATAAGCAGGTGAAATTGCCATATTTTGAGGGCCAGGCTTACGACTCTGTTCATCTTGCCACTTTGGGCCTGTATTTTGCCTCTACCACAGCGTGGTTTGTACAGAAGCGGTGGTGCTCATGTGCAGGACGCCATGTCAGATATGGAGATTTTAGTGAGACCTAATTCTTAGCCTGGGAGCCAGTGTCTGCCCACAGGACAGCACTTTTCCATCAGAAAAGCATAGTTTATACAGTGTCACCTACGGTGGGGTCCCGGCACCACAGGCTGAGGACTCACTATATCTTGGCACCTTTAGCCTCTGCCTCTGCCACAGGGCAGTTTGTACGGAAGAGGCAGCGAGTGTGTGGAGGGTGCCATCTTAGATACGATGGCTGCAGCTGGACCTAATTCTTAGCCTTGGAGCCAGAGCCTGCCCACAGGAAAGTGCTCTTCTGCCAGAAAAGCAGTAGTTTACACAGTGTTGCCTAAGGCTGGGCCCTGTCAGCGGCGGCCAATAGGGCAGCTGCATTGCTGTATTTTGAACTAGTTTGTATCATCTGAGGTTGGATATAGAGGTGCTTACTTGGCCAGTTAGGAAGAGGGACCTCTACACCTGAAAAACCTGATTGACTTGGGAAGTGGTCAGACACTTTTTATTTTTCGTTTTAAGACAGCCTAGAGAAACATCTGCAGTCCATCCTCACAGTATCTCTCCCAGCTTTTACTGATTCATGTGAAACCCCAAAAGCAACAGAAGCTTGAGAAAATAGCAAACAAGAAATCACCCATGACTTCAGAAGGCTCCCAAATGAAACAACCAAAGAGTTTTCTAGATGAAGAAATTTTTCTGAAATTATCAGAAGGTGAACACAAAATGATTAGATACAGAGCCCTTCTAGATCTTATACAAAATGCAGCAGAACAAAACGAAACCTTAAGCAAGATGTTCGATCTGATGGAACACCAGTACTCTGAAATCCAGCAGATCAAGAACAAAATCAAAGACATAGAAACTTCCATTCAAAGCCAAGAAAACAGAATGGAACAAATGGAAAAAAGAATTTCTGACTTGGAAGACAGAGCTACTGATATCAGCTTCTATGAGGTGAAACCAGAAAAAAGAAACAAGAAAAGTGAAGAAGCATGTAAGACTCTATTAAGAGGAACAACCTTCGATTAATTAGAGTCCCTGAACAGGATGAGACAACTGAGAACACAGAAAGTATTGTTGCTGAGCTGCTGACAGAAAACTTCCCAGAAATCATGAAGGAAGAGAATACAGATATCCCAGATGTGTATTGCATGCAACTCAATATAGATCTCAAAAGAAAGACTCCAAGATATATTATAATCAAGCTTATCAAAATGAAACATAAGCAGCAACTCTTAAAGGCAGCAAGACTCAAAGCAAAGCTAACATTCAGAGGGAAACCCTGTAGGCTTTTGTCAGATTTCTCAGCAGAAACCGTGCTGGCACAGAGACAGTGGCAGGACACATTCAAAGCCTTGAAGGAGTAGAACTTCCAACAAAGAATTATATATCCTGCAAACCTATCTTTCAAATATCAAAATGAAATGAAGACATTCACAGATAAGCAGAAACTCAGACACTTCATAAAAACCAAACCAAAACTACAAGAAATGCTGAAAGAAGCCCTTGGCTTTGGCTTAGAAGAATAAAACCAATAACTTTATATTTTAGAAGGACACATCATCCAGAATCTTACTTAGCTAGGGAAGGCTCCAAAGTCAATTACAGCTTTAATACTGAAAGAAGCATTCCAGAGATTATCATGAAAACTGTGGTGCCATCATATTAAAAAGAGAGATACACTACAGTCATTATAGTCCTTCCAGATAGAGAGGAAGTCAACAAGACTGTTGGTAATTAAAACTGAGTTTAAGCCAAGCCATAGGGACAGCTGTAAAGCACAACAAAGATGTAACATCCCATATCAAGAAATGTAACACAGGAGTCTCAACAACTACAAAACCAGCTCTGAAAAAGATAAAAAATCAACTTACAAAAAAAGAATATCCTAGAGCACACTAATAAGAACAACAGAGAATACATCAACACAAAAATAAACATATCGCAATGGCAGCATTGAACACATACCTTTCAATAATTACATTGAACGTGAACGGACTGAATGCTCCAGTAAAGACATCGAGTGACATCTTGGATCAAAAGACATGATCCATCCATATGTTGTCTACAAGAAACTCACTGGAGACGTAAAGAAGGAACAAACTGAAAATTAAGGGATGGAAGAATATATATCAAGGTAACAATGAACAAAGAAGAGCAGATGTGGCAATTCTAATCTCCGCCAAAATCAATTTTAATGTGAAATCCACTGTCGTGGACAACGATGGACACTATTTATTGCTGAAAGGTTCAGTACACAAACAAATACCATGAGCGGATGGCTTTTACAAAGAAAAATTTACTCTTACACAGTCCAGTAGACTACAAGTCTGAATTCAGGGTGTCAGCTCCAGAGGCTTTCTTTCTTTGTCAACTCTAAAGGAAGGCCTTTGTGCTTGTTGTATCAGTCTTAGGTTGGGAGCATCTTGGTGTAGGAACCTCAGGTCTAACGGATGTACTGTACTCCCAGCACTGCTTCCATGATAGTATGAGATTCCTGATTTCCTGCTGTTCCCTTTGCCTTTTATCTCTTGTAGGATAAAAGATGGTGAAGCTACACTCCAGAAAAATTCCCTTTACATTGGAGCTAGGAGGTGACCTTAGGAAGAGTTTTACACTCTTGCCCTAACTCTCGTTAACAGAATCCAGTCTATTAACCACAGGCAACAATTAGGATTCACTGAATAAGAAAATCACAAAATGGAAGGGAGCTACACAATACTGGGAATCATGGCCCAGGCAAACTGCTACACACATATTTGGGGGTGGCGGGATTCAATTCAATCCATGACAGTGAACAAGGATGCAGCTTGGAGATGTTGGCATTTTTATCCTAGGTGTATGAGGTATAACTTTCCAGGTCTGTTCTCCAGTCCATAATGCACATATTACCTGTGTGGCCATCTGCAGATGTTCATTTTAGGTGGTAATAAACAATGGCAGAGTCTGGGACAAAAACAACAACAAGAAAAGCCTTTTAAATGCAACAGTATGGGATAGTGGAAACAATGCTTGTTAGGGAGACAACAAATTTGTGTTCTATTTCCATCATTTATTAACTTTGTGATTCTGGAAAATTAAATTATTCTCTCTTCATCAGTAAAATAAACAGATGGAGTCAGTAGATTTCAAAGCTTTTTTTTTTTTTCCCCCTCTCCCCAGTGGAAGCCTCTACATAGAATCTCAGAAATCTCATGTAGATGAACAAAGTGTAGAAGAGACGAAGTCAATTTTCTCAGAGTAAAGGTGTGTGGTAAAAGGTACACCTGGAATTTTGCTCACACAGACTGTGATGTATCTACAAGGAAGCCCCCGAAACAAATTCAGGAATTCCATTAAAATGATAACATTACATATTTACAGGAAGCTGCACAAATAATACAGAGGCGTCCTATGTACCTTCACCCAGTTTCTCCCAATGGATCCCTTTTTAAAAATCTTAGGGTTCATTATGAGCCAGTCTTCCAAAACTTATGCAAAATTCTGTGGTTGTGTGAAGATAACATGTTAGATTACCCCCAGCACATCCAGAGTCAGGGAGTTCTAGAACATGAATGTACTGTAGAAAATCAGCCAGAAGATAACAGCTCAAGTTTGCTGCTTCTCTTCAGAGCTTGTCTCTGTGGAACATAACTTGAGTCTTGAGTCTGGCCACATGAGTGCTTTTTATTATTTCCTATTTCCATACTGTCTACTAGTAATGCCCTGTTGACTTTTTTTATTGCCTTTTCAGGGGTTGGTTTTTCAATTCATCGAATGGTGCATCTCTCTTCATTCCCTATATAGTTGGCTTGGCAGTCATGGCTTATATTATTTGCCATTTCCATCACCGCATGACAGTGTACTTTATGGATACATTAAGGCACGTGGGCTGCGCTGAAATGGCCATGAGCCCAGGGAAACTCCCTTCCCTTACTTTTTGTTCTTTTCTTCCTGTTTGTACATATAAACTGACACATGTAATTTTATATATGTTCAGTAAATGTGATTGTGTCATTACACGCTTTCTTTTAATACAGCTTTTTGTTTTGGTTTAGCTTCCCTTTTCCAATCTACTCCCCCTCTTTCTACATTTCTTCCTTATATACACAGATTCATCCTGTTAACAACCTACTGTATATACTCTCATATTATCCTTTATGTCCACTTAATCATGAATAAATGACTACACATAATGTATATATGTATACTTAGTACATGTAAGTATATGATACATAGATACAGTTCTGTTGTTATTTTGTAAAAATTGGAGCATATGTGTATTTTGGAATCTGGTTTTTGCTCACTCTACAAAAAGTTTCTTTCTAAAGGCCGCAGAATATCTTATACTGTAATGGGCTATCATTTACTTAACCATTTCTCTATTGATGGGCAATTACCTTGTCCTAGTATTTTCTTTTCTGTCTCTAAAATAATGCAAAAATAAACATCCCTGTATATGTGTATATATATATATATATATCCTTGTGAACTTGTGCTTTTATTTTTATGGAACTGATGCCCAGAGCTGATATTCATGGGTCAAAATGTTTACGCATGTAAAAATTTAATAAAGAGTATTGTTTATGTTTCAAGAATAGCCACAACTGTTAACCTCTCAACAACCATGTATGAGAGTATTCTTTCCTCTATATTTCTATCAGCAATAGAAGTTGTCATTCCTTTCAGTTCTTGCTAGTGTATTAGTTGGAGTAGATTTTCACATATTCCTTGGATGTTTGGATCTTCTCACTTGTCTGCTGTGTTCCACGCTCCCTTCTTGTTAATTTTTTGGAACTCTTTCGTGTTAGAAATATTAGCCTTCTGTCTGTTCTCATGTTGCACATACTTGTTTCACATCTATTATTTGTTGATAGGCTTTGTTTATTGTATTTTGTGTAAGGATACCTACAATGTGCCAGGCGCTATTCTGTACACTGAGGACCCAACAGTAAAAAACAAAGAAAAAGAAAAAAATCCCTTCTCTCTTGGAGCTTAGGTTCTACTGGTACAAGACAGACAGAAAATATTTTTTTTTTTTAGTAGTTGAATATAATTTTAAAATGTTTTGTGGTTTACTGTTTCTTACAGTGTTTCTGGATTTCTAGTCTCAAGTAAGACGATTCCTCTACCCCTCTATTACACATGTGTTCTCCTATATTTCATTGCTCTAGTTGTGTTTAAAGCTTAGCTAGTGTGAATACTATTGCCAGAAGGAAATTAAGCAACATTTTTAGTTCTCAAATATTCACTGAATTATTTTGGCATGATTACAGCAACTGCTTTCATTCAGTTCCAATCTGCGGCTATATTTTCTCCATATAATTTATCAGGAATATTACTGAATATCATAATTACCAATTATAAGATTGCACCGTATGAAATGGTAAGAATTGATATCACATGCAAGTAAAATTTTGCTCAAGATCATTCAAAAGTGACTACAACACTATATCTACAAGGAACTGCCAGAAATTCAAGCTGGATTCAGAAGAAGAGGTGGAACCAGGGATATCATCGCTGATGTCAGATGGATCTTGGCTGAAAACAAAGAATAGCAGAAAGATGTTTACTTGTGTTTCATTGACTATGCAAAAGCATTAGACTGTGTGGATCATACTAAATTATGGCTAATGTTGTGGAGAATGTGAACTCCAGAACACCTAATTGTGTTTTTAAGGAGTCTGTATATGGATCAAGAGGCAGTCATGCAAACAAAATAAGGACATATTGCATGGTTTACAGTCAGAAAAGGCATGCATCAGGGTTGTATCCTTTCACAATACCTTTTTAATCTGTATGCCGAGCAAATAATCTGAGAAACTGGATTATACGAAGAAGAATGAGGCATCAGGATTGGAGGACAACTCATTAACAACTTGCATTACACAGACGACATCACCTTACTTGCTGGAAATGAAGAAGATTTGAGACACTTACTGATGAAGATCAAGGACCCCAGTCTGCAGTATGGATTGCACCTCAACATCAGGAAAACAAAAATCCTCACAACTGAACCAGTAACCAACATGATCATAAATGGAGAAAAGACTGAGGTTGTCAAGGATTTTCTTTTACTTGGGTCCACAATCAATGCCCATGGAAGCAGCAGTGAAGAAATCAAAAGACCGACTGCACTGGGAAAATCTGCTGCAAAACGACCTCTTTAAAGTATTCAGAAGTACATATGCATGCAAAAGCTGAACAATGAACAAAGAAGACGGAAGAAGAATTGACACCTTGAATTGTGGTGTTGGAGAAGAATGTTGAATGTATGATGGACAGCCAAAAGAACAAACAGTTCTGTTCTAGAAGAAGTACAACTAGAGTGTTCCTTGGAAGCAAAGATGGCAAGACTGTGTTTTACATACTTTGGACATGTTGTCAGGAAGGATCAGTCCCTGGAGGACATAATGCTTGGTAGAACGGAGGGTCAGTGAAAAAGAGGAAGAACCTCAATAAGATGGATTGACACAGTCGCCACAACAATGGGCTTACGCATAAAAATAACTGTGGACCTGGAGCAAGACCAGACAGTGTCTTGTTCTGTTGTTCATTGGGTTTCTATGAGTCAGAACTAACTTGACAGCACCTAACACCACCACCATATGAAATTTCCAATTTTAGGTTAAAAAAATACTTGAATATCAGTGATTATATGCAGCTCAACTTGTAGGTAAGGAAAAGGAAAGAAACACTAAGCTCCAGTTACTTACTGAGAGATATTTTACATACAGTATTTCATCTAATTTCCCATCAGCACTTTGAGGTAGGTAACATTAACTCAGTTTTATAAAAGAGAAATCTTAAGCTGACAGAGGTAAGCTAACAGAGGTAAGATAAATTCCACAGAATTATTAAGAGGAAGAGCTAGTATTGATCTCACTTGGTTGATAACACACATACCTCTCTTGTACGAAAATGCAATTCATTAGGGGTCATGGCAAAATTCTGAAACAGTTAATAGTGATCAACCATCACTATAACACATAATGACCAAATTTAATGTCAGTGAACTGTACATGCAATGACTGTTGAAATGGCAAATGTTTTGCTACCTATATATTTAACAGAATGAAAAGTTATTTTAAAATGCTATTCAACATGAATTGTAACAGCTCCCTACACACTTTTGTTTGAATAGTCAGAATAGGCTTTACAGCCACAGTTTATTTTTTTCAAGGGCTTTAAAAAATGGTGGGCAAGTTCAGCACCTACAACAGCACCATTATGTAGAAATACTCAATAGGCTTTGGTTAAATGGACTCTGAAAACTCTATGAAGCACAGTTCTACTCTGAAATACATGGGAATGTCATGAGTCAGAATTGACTCAAACTTGTCCACCTTACAAAATCACAGTGGGGAAATAAAATGTGCATAAGAATCAGCGCAAGAAAAACTCCAGATGTCTGATGGCTGCTGTAAATAAAAACTGTGGGTTTCATTTGGTTTATTTTTTATAACAGGAATCAGGAATTAAATATATGCATAGCATAGTATCTATCACATAGTAGGTAGACAACAAATATCAGTTGTTCAAATAACAAAACAAATCAATGCACTGTAAAGTATATGGGAATTACAGAAATACAAAGAATAAAATTTAAAACAATATATTGTCTTACCACCTACACTCACAGATTTTTAAAATTCACTGTTACAAAGTTTAAATTCTTGAACAGAAGATAAATCACTTCTACTTGTTTTTAACTTGACACTAGATATTAAGTAGCTTCTCATGCCATGAAAATTCCTATTAAAACACAATTCTTGATGGATGCAATTAATTTAATTACCATGGCTGTTTTCTCCTAAATATCTAACTCAAATTTTATACTAATATTGCTGTAGAGTTCTCCAAAAAAAATCTGTAGCAATTTTGCTGGGCCATGATTCCTAGTATTGTATGAAGTCTTTCCTATTGTAAATCCTTTCTCTATGGTTAATGAGGGTGGATGGGTTGCAGCTGAGTTGGTGAGGCAGGACTTAATGTGTGGGATTGTATTGTGACTTGGGCAGTCTCTTGGGATTTAAAAGAAACAGAGGCAAGCTGAGTTTGGGGGTATAACCATCAAAAAATCAGTGCCAGGAGCTGAGTGCAGGGTCCCTCCGCCTCAGAAACTTCCAGTCCAGGGGAAGACTGATGATAAAGACCTTCTTCTAGTGCCAGCAGAAAAAGCCTTCCCCTGTAGCTCACACCATGAACTTGAATTTTTAGCTTACTGCACTGTGACAAAATTTCTTTTTTTAAAGCTATCCACTTTTGGTATTTCTGTTAAAGCAGCACTAGATGGCTAAAACAAATAACAACATGATAAACTTCCTTTGTTCACATCTTAAATATTTTACTTAGGCTAGATTTTTGAAATTGGAACAGCTTAGCAAAAAACTATGAAAACTGCTAAGACTCTTGATATATACTACCAAGCTGCTTTTCAGAAATACAGTAACAAAAACTGATCCACTTAAAATTACATACAATTAACAATCGTTTTCAGAAGAAATTAAGGAGACATGTGTCTAGTTCGCCATCTTGACAGCTGTGATGGGACTGACAATGTTGAGTCCCATTGGGTGCACCCCAAGAACTCTGCTAAAAGACCACAATTGGTGGTCCGAAGGCCTGGAAGTTCCCCAGGGAGTGTGGCCCTAGACTTGATACTGCCCTTGATCATAAATCATTACAGAGGTCAACTCTTTGGACAGCAATGGATTGGACTCAGGGACACAGAGTGACCATATTGTGTGTGCACTTTATGGCTCTATGCATCTATAGGATGTCATCCTACTGGCCTCTCACTAGAGGGGTTTGGAGAGGGTAGAGAGGAGGGGACAGGAGATTGTTAAAAGGATATAACATATATAGAACAGAAAAGAGTATTGTGATGTCACCGAGCAAGGAGAGCAGAAGGAGCTACAGACATGTGGACATGCAAATTAAAACTGGATTGTACACTTTCACTCAATCACAACAAAAAAAAAAATACATTTGAATAGTGTATGTGTGTTATTTTGGAAATTTATTTTAAAACCAACCTGTGAGCATTCAAATTTAGAAAAACCAAGAAGTCATTTGATTTCTCTGTCACCTTGAACCTCTACTCAACACCTCATACCCCTTCAAGTTGGAAATAACCATATCATCTTTTCAATCAATGGCTCTCAAGCTGGAGTCCAAAGATGTGCTCTAAGGAGTACATGAACCCTTGGATATTATATGCAAATTTAATGATTCAAATATCATACGCAAGTTCGATGATTGCAAGTATACTTTACTTTTCCTAGAGAAGATAGCCATATCTTTTATTGACTTTTCAAAGGCATTCATGAATTTTCAAAGGGATTCATACTTTTCTGGTAGATGTAAACAACACAGCCAAATTCTTGAAAGCTCCCTGACTAATGGTGGGGGGAGGTTAAATTTCAATGAATTTCTTTCTTTTAACTGTAGACTATGGGGGAATAACACAACAGAAGATATCTGAGATAGTAATATGTGATTAAGCAGTGTGGACACTAATTAGTGATATTTGCTTGCAGACAAACTCAAACTTGGAAACAGATTAGCACAGTAGCTATGTTTTATGACCTTGAGGTGTTCATTAGACATGCTGCCATTTACTTTCCCACTTTTGTAGAGAGCATCCTTCTCAAACTAGTACCTCAAAGCTAGAAGCCTTTTTTCTCATTTTACCTCTAACTCAGACTAATTACAAAGAAATGAATATTTTATCATCTTCCTTATGATAACCCCAGGCTATTGAATTTCTGAGTCAGAGCCACTATTTAATTCCATCATTAAAATATATTATTAAAAGATACTTTTTTCCATCTGTGAAAATGCACATGAGTATTTCATAAAATTTCATGATATTTAAACTATGAAATGATTTTATTCTACATAACCAAGCACAATTACAAAAGGCAAATCCTTCACAGTCACATTGGTTAAGATTTTGTCTTCTCTTGCCCCATGGTTGCTTTTTTAACTACTTTATACCACTGCCTGATCTTGGTCTGAAGTCTCCTTTTTCCCTTCGTCTGAAGAAAACCACTCAGCCTCACCTCTCTGCCATACAATAACACTCTTGGGTATTCTACAGAGTCACAAATGTCCTTCAACAAAATGTCAGGGCAATGCACTCTTGTATAGCATTGTCCTCCTGGTGCTGATGAGAACCCTCCAAGGGTTAGGCTAGTGTGTCTCACATGGAGCACACCGCATGGTACCTTCTTATGCCTTTAATAAACTCTCAGCAGGTTGGATAAGAGCAGACAGCATTCTACAAAACAGAGTCCACATAAAAAATAACCAGGCCAACCCTGTGGAAAATTTCTGCACTGAGCTCAACAAATCAAATAGCTCAGAGACATTCATCTTTCACAAAATTCAGTTCACAGCCTCGTTCCTAATGTGACAGGATAAGAAACTGCATGACTAACAGAGGCTACACTCCCACCAGTTTGGGATCCATGTCATCACCTATACCTGCTGCCCATGGAAAACATATCCCTAAGCTCTTGCACTGCTCTGTGGTCTCCCAACCCCTCTCAACAGTGTTTCTTCACAGCAATCTTTCTTAATTGATAACAAAGGCCAACGCTTATGTTAACAAAATAAAAATATTCCTTAAAGAGACACATTAATGGAAAACTTGGCTAATGTTTCCAATTCAATATCCAACAAAAGAAAACATCTTTTTATTTGTAGATGGAAAAATGTTTACATTGGTGCGTTTCTGCTTTAATAATAGCTACAATTTATTGGTC
This sequence comes from Heterohyrax brucei, assembly GCA_028571685.1. Classification (NCBI taxonomy): domain Eukaryota; kingdom Metazoa; phylum Chordata; class Mammalia; order Hyracoidea; family Procaviidae; genus Heterohyrax; species Heterohyrax brucei. Next base: position 29,091,280 of record CM053149.1, on the reverse strand, counting down.
ATATTACAATTGGTCATTACACTTTATTGGTCATATGACCAATAAATTGGTCATATTAATCCTTCCTTTGTGCCCTTTGGAAGCCCTGTTGGCATACTGGCTAACTGCTACAGCTGCTAACCAAAAGGCATGCAGTTTGAATCAGGCACTGCTTGGAAACGCTAGGAGGAAATTTCTGTTTTGCCTGTAGAGTCGCTATGAGTTGGAATTGACTCAACAGCAATGGATTGGGTTGCACTGGGTTATGTTTCTTACAAATCGAAGTGCTTGATGTATCTTGGTTCATTCAAATCTCACGATATCCATGTAAGATAGGTCTTCTTTACAAACTAGACAATTCAGTCTTATGGAGGCTATAGAACAGGTATAAATTCACCCAAGAAGTAGCTTATTTTGTATTTATACCTGGATCTCTTTGATGGTTGTGACCATGTTCTTATCTATAGCTATATTGCATTGCTTTAAATATGATTTCACCTCTGGAATTAATCCCCTAAATTGGTCATTTGCTCCTAGGTAGAATCCTCCCAGTAAAGTGAAACCTTTACAAGGGTTCTGGGTAAAATATTAAGTAGGATATATCAATAGAGATCAGTGAAGGAAGTAGAACCACTGTAAGTGACGTGGAGAGGGATTTATTATAGGGATTATAAATTTATAAAATTGTGGGAGCTGGTAAGAAGTGTATGGAAGGCTGTTGCCTCTGAATCTGAATGTGAGGTGAACTCTCTGCAGGTCAGCAGGATGAGTAAAACAAAACCAAACTAAACCCACTGACATCAAGTTGATGCTGGGCTATAGCAACCCTATAAGGCAGAGTAGAACTGCCCCATAGAGTTTCCAAGGAGTACTTCTATGGGGCAGTTTACTGACCAGCTGACCTGCAGATATTTCAGCTCACAGTCAGATTCAGAGGAAACAGCCTTCCACAGGGAAGAAAAGCTGAAAGGGAAGTGGGATAGAGTAGGACAAACTAGAATTCTGCCTCCCACCTCCTAAAGCCTTGATAACACAAGGATCTGCAGAAAGTGCTGGTGCCTCTTGCAACATTGCTGCATGTGCAACTGGCTCAGGGCTTGGGAAAGTCGAAGAAGCAGATTCAGGGGAACTGCAGAACTGGCTGTGGCTGTATGCCAAAGAGGCAAGGCTGCAGATTGGTAACTGTACAAGCAGCACTGGTATGTGATGACCTACACTGACCTGGCCACTTCACGTCTATCTTTCAAATCTTGTGCAAAGTTTTCTTATGGCCGTCCTTATTCCAGAACCACATGAGAAAGGAAATTTGGAGAAATGAAATTCCAGCTATTCTAGCTCAGTTAAGGTGACACATCCTAAAGCCACCTGTCTTACTCACCTGGTGCTACTTTAACAGAAATACCACAAGTGCATGCCTTTAAAAAGAGAAATCTTATTTTTTCACAGTCCAGTACACTAAAAGTCCAAATTCAGGGTGTCAGCTGCAGGGGAAGTATTTCTCTGTTGTCTCTGGAAGAAGGTCCTTGTCATTAATCTCCCCTGGACTGGGAGCTTCTGATGCATGGGGATTCCAAGTCCTTTCCAAAAGATGCATTCTTCTTCTAGCACTGCTTCTTGATGGTATGAGGTCCCCAACTTTCTGCTTGCCTCCCTTCTCTTTTTATCCCAAGAGGCTGCCTCAAGGCATAACACAATCCCACACATTGAGCCCTGTCCCGCCAACAGAACTGCCACCCATCCTCCCTCACTAATGTCACAGAAGCAGGATTTACAACATACAGGAACATCACAATACCAGGTATCATGGCCTAGACAAATTACTACACATATTTTTCAGAAGGACACAATGTAATCCATGACACCACTACAAAGAACTATCAAAAGGATTATGACTGGACACTACACTACCATATTTCCTGTCTCTACTTATAATGCCTTCTCTCCCTTTGCCTTTTGCTAGCGGACCCTGCTTCTTTTCTGACTAGAAGAATGTAGCAGACAGTCCCTGACTTCATGGAACTTAAAAATAACCCTATCTAGAAGTTTAACTGTGTCCTACAGGTTCACTATGAGTCAGAATTCAACTTGACAGTAGTGAATTTTGACACTTTTGAGAACGAAAATGTTAAATACATAGAGTTCCCAGGAGCACCTGGGAGATTCAAATTGCCGATTTCATGGTCACCACATGTAGCACTTCACCACTACACCACTAGGGTTTCCGTTAAATACATATCTATAGATAACTGAAACAGGTTTATCACGAGTGAAACCATTTCCATTGTGTGTTGTTATTGTTGTTATGAGCCATCCAGTTCCTTCTGACTCACAGTGGCCAGATGTAAAACATAATGAAACACTGTGCAAGTCCTACACCATCGTCACAATCACAGCTATGCTGCAGCGCATTGCTGTAGCCATTGTAGGAATCCATCTCATTGAGGGTAATCCTCTTTTTGGCTGGCCGTCTACTAAGCATGACACCTTCTCTGGGGATTGTACCCTCCTGAAAATATGTCCAAAGCGTGTGAATTGAAATCTCCTCATCCTCACTTTTAAGGAGCATTCTGGTTTTACTTCTTGTAAGACAGATTTGTTCATTTTTCTGCAAGTCCGTTTGTAGCTTCAGTATCTTTGCCAATCCCATAATTCAAAGGCATCAGGTTTTTGGTCTTCCTCATTGACTGTCCAACTTTTGCATGCACACGAGGCAACTGACAATGCTGTGGTTTAGGTCAGGCACATTTTAGTCCTCAAGGAGACATCATTGCTTTTCAGTACCATAAAGAGGTCTTTTGTAGCAGATTTGTCCAATGTAATACATGATTCAATTTCATGACTGTTGCCTCCATGAGTGTTGATTGCAGACCAAGTAAAATGAAATCCTTGGCAGCTTCAGTATTTTCTCCATTTATTATGATGTTGTTTATTGTTCTGGTTGTAAAGATTTTCATTTTATGTTGAGATGTAATCCATACTGAAAGCTGTTGTTTTTGATCTTCATAAATAAGTGCTTCAAGTCCTCTTCACTTTCAGCAAGCAAGGTTGTGTTACCTGCATACTGCAGATTGTTAGTCTTCCTCCATGGTCTTCCGCCAATCTTGATATTATGTTCTTCATGTAGCCCAGTTTCCAGAATGATTTGTTCAGCACATAGACTGAATAAGTATGGTGAAAGGATACAACCTTGACACACACCTTCCTGACTTTAAACAATGCATTACCCCCTTCCTATGTCGCATCTTAGTCTGTATATAGGTTCTTAACAGGCACAAGTAAGGTTACGAAATGGCCATGCTTCACAATGTTATTCACAAATTGTTATGACACACTTTAACCCAAGATCCATCAAACATCAGCAATGATATCCCTTTTCCATGTCATTTGCTGAATCAGGCTTGAATTTCTGAAATTTCTCCATCAGTTTACTGCTTTTGAATTATCTTCAGCAAAATTTTATTTGGTTGGGATAGTAATCATTTTATTTCATAATTTAAACATTCTATTCTACTATCTTTCTTTGGAGTGGACACAAATATGAGTCTCTTCCAGGCAGTTGGCTGGGTAACTGTCTTCCAAATTTCTTGGTATAGGCAAGTGAGCACTTCCAGCATTGCATCGTTTGTTGAAACATCTCAGTTGGCATTATCTCAGTTCCTGGAGTCTGATTTTTAACCAGTTTCTTCAGGGCAGTTTAGATTTCCTCCTGCTCATTTACTACCTCCAGAAATGGTTGAAGGTCAACCAATTATTATTATTGTTATTATTATTTGGTACAGTGACTCTGTATTCCTTCTATTTACTTTTGATGCTTCCTAGGTTGTTCATTATTTTCCCCATAGAACCTTTCAATATTGCTACCCAAGATTTGAGTTTTTCCTTCAGGTCTTTCAGCTTAAGAAATGCTGAGTATGTCCCTCCTTTTTGGTTTTCTAACTTCATGTCTTCACACATTTCATTATAATACTTTACTTTGCCTTCTACAGCTGCCCTTTGAAAGCTTCTGTTAAGCTCTTTTACTTGTTTTTTACATTCATTGTAGTTACTTGACATTCAAGAACAAGTTTCAGTGTTTCTTTCAACATCCATTATGTTTTCTTTCCTGTCTTTTTAATGCATTCTTTATGTATCATGTCATTGATGTCATCCCACAAGTCATCTGGGCTTTTGTCATAAGTATTCAATGTATCAAATCCGTTCTTAAGATGCTCTCTAAACTCAAGCAAAATATATTTAAGGTTACACTTTGGCTCTGATGAGCTTGTTTCATTTTTTTCTTCAGTTTCAACTTGAACTTGCATCTGAGCAACTGATGGTCTATTCCATAGCAAGCCCTGACCTTGTTTTTTTTTTTATTGTTTATTTTTTTTTTATTTAACGTAACTCAGTAAAAATGTACATTCACATGTAAATTTACATGCCCCCCTATATGCAGCTTCCACTGCTCTCCCTGTCCGGTGACTGCACACTATTCCTCTCTGCTCCATACATGTCTCATCCTTCCAACAGTCTCCTTTCCCCTCCTCTCCGTCCACTCCCCTTCCTCCAGCCAGAGGTCAGCAAGATGATATCCTATAGATGTATAGAACCATAAAGTGCTTCCAACATATGGTTACTCTGCATTGCCAAGTCTATTCCATTCCTGTCCAAAGAGTGGACCTTTGTTATAATTTATGGGAACGGACAGCATCAGGGCCGGGGGCCATGCTCTCAGAGGAACCCCAAAACCGCTGGACCATCAATTGAGGTCTTTTAGTGGAGATCTCATGATGCACCCCTTTTTATTCTTGTGTTGCCAGTGAGGCTCCTCTCTGTGAGCTCCGCCATGGCTATCACTGGTGGTGGCCGGGCACCATCCGGTTCTTCTGGTCCCAGGTCGATGTAGGCACCCACTCTTGTGGGTCTCTCTATCTTCTCGGTTGTCTTTACCGCATGCCATTTTGGCCCTCGGTGAGCATCGTTCCTGCTGAGTTGGGACCATTTGCTGTGTCCTCAGATGGCAGCTTGGCAGCTTTTAAGACCCCAGACGCCACTCACCAATGTGGGGTGCAGAGAGCTCTCTTAGCAAAACGCTAGTTGTGCCGATTGGCCTGGAATTCGCCTAAGAGCATGCCTGACCTTGTTTTGACTGATGATCTCAAGCTTTTCCATTGTCTTTTTCACAGATGTAGTTGGTTTGATCCTTTATTTATTTGGTGAGGCCCATGTATACAGTTGTATTAACTGGCCTTCCTTTTAGGTGTATGGATATTACTGTATCACTGACAGCATTGTACTTCAGGACAGATCTTGAAATGTTCTTTTGGATGATGAATGCAACATCATTCCTCTTCCAATTTTCATTCCTGGAATAGCAGACTGTACAATTGTCTGATTCAAAATGGTCAATACCAGTCCATTTGAGCTTACAAATGCCTAGGATATTGATGTTTATGTGTTCCATTCCATTTTTGATGATTTCCAATTTTCCTAGATTCATAATCATATAGCTCATGTTCCAATTATTAATGGCTGTTTACAGATTTTTTTCTTATTTTGAATCATGCCACATCAGTAAATGAATATTCAAAGTTTTATTCCATCTGTATCATTTGAAGTCAACTCTACTTTGAGAAAGCAGCTCTTCTCCAGTTGTCTTTTGAGTGCCTTTCAACCTGGGGGGCTCATTTTCCAGGACTATATCTGATAATGTTCCGCTGCCTTTCATAAGGTTTTTACTAACTTTTTTCAGAAGTAGACTGCCAGGTCCTTCTTCTTAATCTGTCTCAGTCTGAAGGCTCAGCTGAAACCTGTCTACCTTGAGTGATCCTGCTGGTATTTGAATACCAGTAGCATTGCTTCCAGCATTACAGCAACACACACACAAGCCCCCACAGTATGACAAACTGACAGACAAATGGGACTCCTGTCTGTACTCATATTAATTGGCCTTCCTTGAAGTTGTATGGATATTATCCTATCACTGACAGCACTGTATTTCAAGACAGATCTTGAAATGTTCTTTTTGCCAATGAATGCAACAATATTCCTCTTCAAATTTTCATTCCCAGAATGGTAGGCCATTTAATTGTCTAACTCAGCATGGCCTCTTTCAGTCTATTTCAAATTTGGCTATCTATTTCAAGTGTTCCATTTTATTTTTGGTGGCCTCCAATTTCCCTAAATTCACACCTCATGAGGCGGAGTCAAGATGGCAGACTAAGCACATGTCTCCTTATATCCCTCTGGAAACCAAGACCTGAATTGATAATCAAATGGAGCCTTCTGGTCACCTAGGGAGCCCCCAGGACACAGCACAGGGCTGTTAATTTGGACTTCATACCACTGAAAGAAAAACCTCCTCTCTTTTGCTAACTCCCACTCCTAGCTAGCCCTAGCTCTCATGGACTGAAGGTAAATGCACCATTTTGACTTCTTTTTTTTGTCTGTCTTGGCCAGCAGGCAGAGCTGGGACTTGCCTAGTGGCTAAACTCAGACTCACTGCTGGTGCGATAGGCAGACAAAATTGCCATAGTTTGAGAGTCAGGCTTAGGACTCTGTTAATCTAGCCAATTTGGGCCTGTCTTTTTATCACTGCCACAGGCATGGTTTGTACAGAACCGCATAGCCAGTGTGCGGGATGCCATGATGGATACGGAGATTTTAGCAGGATCTAATTCTTAACCTGGGAGCCAGTGCCTGCAAACAGGACAGGGCTTCTCCAACAGAAAAGCAGTAGTTTACACAGTGTCGCATACAGTGGGGGCCCAGCAACAGAGACAGAGGAACCACTACCTCTCGGCACCTTTAGCCTCTCTATCTGCTGACTGTGTGGAGGGTGCCGTCTTAGATACGGTGGCTGCAGCTGGACCTATTTCTTAGCTTGGGAGCCAGAGCCTTCCCACAGGAGAACGCTTTTCTACCAGGAAAGCAGTAGTTTACACAGTGTCGCCTAAGGCTGGGCCCTGTCAGCAGAGGCCAACAGAGCAGTTGCATTGCTGTATTTTGACCTAGTTTGTATCATCTGGGGTTGGATACAGACGTACTTACTTTGCCAGCTGGGAAGAGGGACCTCTACACCTGAAAACCTGACTGACTTGGGAGTGGTCAGATACCTTTTGTTTTATGCTTTAAGACAGCCTACAGAAACATTTGTGGTCCATCCTCACAATATCTCTCCCAGCCTCTACTTACTCATATGGGACCCAAAAAAGCAACAGACACTTGTGACATACAAGAAATCACCCATGGATTCAGAAGGCTCCCAAACAAAACAACCAAGGAGTTTTCCAGATGAAGAAACGTTTCTGAAATTATCAGAAGGTGAACACAAAATGATTAGATACAGAGCCCTTCTAGATCTTATACAAAATGCAGCAGAACAAAAGGAAAAATTAAGCAAGATGTTCGATCTGATGGAACACTAGTACTCTGAAATCCAACAGATCAAGAAGAAAATCAAAGACATAGAAACTTCCATGCAAAGCCAAGAAAACAGAATGGAACAAATGGAAAAAAGAATTTCTGACTTGGAAGACAGAGCTACTGACACCGGCATCTATGAGCAGAAATCAGAAAACAGAAACAAGAAAAATGAAGAAGCTTTAAGAAGCATGTGAGACTCTATTAAGCGGAACGAACTTTGATTAATTGGAGTCCCTGAACAGGAAGAGACACCTGAGAACACAGAAAGTATTGTTGCTGAGCTGCTGACAGAAAACTTTCCAGGAATCATGAAGAAAGAGAATATAGACATCTCAGATGCATATCATATGCCACACAATATAGATCTCAAAAAAAGACTCCAAAACATATTATAATCAAGCTTAACAACATGAAACATAAGCAGCAACTCTTAAAGGCAGCAAGACTCAAAGCAAAGCTAACATTCAGAGGGAAACCCTGTAGGCTCTCTTCAGATTTCTCAGCAGAAATCATGCTGGCATGGAGACAGTGGCATGACACATTCAAAGCCTTGAAGGAGAAGAACTTCCAACCAAGAATTACATATCCTGCAAAACTCTTTCAAATATGAAAATGAAATTAAGACATTTGCAGATAAACAGAAACTCAGAGACTTTGTAAATAAACAAAACTACAAGAAATGCTGAAAGAAATTCTTGGCTTTGGCTTAGAAGGATGAAACCACTAACTTTATATTTTAGAATGACACAGTATTTAGAACTGTACTTAGTTAGGGAAGGCTCCAAATTCAAGCACAGCTTTAATACTGAAAGAAGCAATCCAGTGATCATCATGAAAACTATGGTGCATCATATTAAAAAAAGGGACGTACTACAGTCGTTATAGTCCTTCCAGATGGAGAGGAAGATGACAAGACTGGTAGTAATTAAAATTAGGTTTATATATAGTTTATTAAGGGGGGTCATGGGGCAGCTGTAAGGCACAACAAAGATGTATCATACCATTTCAAGAAATGTAACACAGGAGTCTCAACAACTACAAAACCAGCTCTGAAAAAGGTGAAAAATCAACTCACAAAAAAGAATGCCCCAGAACAGACTAATAAGAACAACAGAGAAAACATCAACAGAAAAATAAACATATCACAATGGCAGCAGTGAACACATACCTATCAATAATTACATTGAATGTGAATGGACACAATGCTCCAGTAAAGAGATATCGAGTGACACCTTGGATCAAAAGACATGACTCATCCATATGTTGTCTACAAGAAACTCACTTGAGACCTAGAGACCTAAAGACAGGAACAAACTGAAAATTAAAGGATGGAAGAATATATATCAAGCTAACAACGAACAAAGAAGAGCAGGGGTGGCAATTCTAATCTCAGACAAAATCAATTTTAATGTCAAATCCACCATCGTGGACAAAGATGGACACTATTTATTGCTGAAAGGTTCAATACACAAGCCAAAGCTAAGTTACATTAAATATTTATGCACTTAATATCAGGGCACTTAAATACGTCAAAGAAACACTGACTACACTCAAAAGAGAGTTAGGTTACTCCACAATAATAGTGGGAGACTTCAACACTCCACTCTCAATACTGGACCGATCATCTAGAAAAAAGCTCAGTAAAGATACAGAAAACCTTATTGCCACAGTCAACCAATTAAACCTCATCGACATATACAGAACTTTCTACCCATCAGTGGACAATTACACCTTCTTCTCCAGTGCACATGGAACATTCTCCAGAACTGACCATGTGTTAGGACATAATGCAATTGTCAACAAAATCCATACCATTGAATTACTGCAAAGCATCTTCTCAGATCATAAAGCCATAAAGGTAGAAATCAATAGCAGAAAAAACATAGACAGAAAGTGGAACTCTTAGAAACTGAACAACATCTAGCTCAAAAAACCATAGGTTATAGAAGAAATCAAGGATGAAATAAAGAAATTCATGGATTCCAATAAGAATGAAAACACTTCCTACCAGAACCTATGGGATACAGCCAAAGCAGTGCTCAGAGGTCTGTTTACCTCCATAAATGCACACATCTGGAAGGAAGAAAGAAATCAAATCAAGGAACTAACCCTATAGCTTGAACAAGTAGAGAGAACAACAGAGGAACCCCTCAGGCACCAGAAGAAACCAGATCATAGAGATTAGAGCAGAGCTAAATGAATTAGAGAATAGAGAAAAAATTGAAAAGACCAAAAGCTGATTTTTTTGAAAAGATCAATAAAATTGACAAACCACTGGCTAAACTCACTAGAGAAAAACAGGAAAGGAAACAAATAACACAAACTAGAAATGAGAGGGGAGTTGTCACAACAGATCCAACAGAAATCAAAAATATCACAACAGAATACTATAAAAGACTGTACTCTAACAAATTTGAAAACCTAGAGGAAATGGACAAATTCCTTGATTCATACCACCTAAATTCATACTTCATACATTCCATGTTCTGATTATTAATGTATATTTATAGCTATTGCTTCTCATTTTGAGTTATGCTACACCAGTAAATGAAACCCCTGGAAGCTTTACTTCATCTACATCGTTAAGGTTGACCCTACTTTGAAGAGGCAGCTCTTTTACAGTTGTATTCTGAATCTCCTCCAACCTGAGGGGTTCGTCTTCCGGCACTATATCAAACAATGTTCCACTGTTGTTCATAAGATTTTCACTGTCCACCTTTGTCTGGGAGCTCTGCTGAAACTTGACCACCATAAGTGACTCTTCCGGCATTTGAAATGCTGGTAGCATTGTTTCAAGCATCATAGCAACATGCAAGCCACCACAGAATGACAAACTAACAAATGAGTAGTAGTTTGAGAACACTAAAAAACATCGGTGATCCGTGATGCCTTCCATGTTCTGAGAGAATCTCCACTCTACCCTCTCTAAAAGACATTGAAAAAGCATCCTCAAATGGTAGCCAAATATTTTCTCAAAGAGTTGTCATATCCTGGATGAACTTTTTCTTTCTGTGTTCCAAAAGTATATAATGAAACTTTTATTAACATGTATAATTCAGAAAGTTTTCTCTCATTTCAGTCAGGGGTTCTTGCAAATCATTGAATGATTTTATACAGTGAGAGTGTCTTGTTTAGATTTGGTTTTAAAAAGACTTATGAGGAAAACACAGAAGACAGGTGCTAAGGTGGGTGCAGCTGGATGTGTTGGGAGACCACTGCAATGGCCTTGCTAAGAGAAGCTGGTCGGTTAGATGAGGAAACTACAAGTGGAGATAGATAGTTTCGTAGATTATAGAGATACTTGAGAAATAAAATTGGTAAGACCTGAATTCAGGAGTCAAAAGTGGTAACTGAAGTAATGAAATGAAGGAATTTTCTTAAAATTAATAAACAGTGAACATGGTAGAATAGACAAAAAGCACCATGCCATCCCTCCATTGCAAAGACTCAGATAACTAACACAGAGACAAACATCAATCCTTAAACCCTTACTAATCAAATAAAGGGATAACAAACTCAATCAAGCGCTGAATAAAATAAGAGACTGACAGAGAACAGAGGGCAAGGAGAGATACAGCATGGCAATCCCCATAAGCTAATAAGGCATGGATTTGCCATCTGACACTTCTCGGCTAACAACAGTAGCAGACAGGGAGTATGGCAAAGCAGCTTCAGTGAGTTCCCAGCAGGAGACAGAATATACATACATGCTTTTCTACCACCAACTCTTATTTCCTGTCGCTCAACCTTTACTGCTTCACAGCAGACCATGGCCACATGGCTGGGGAGGCATTGGCTTCTCACCTTTCAGATTTGCACTGCCCACAATGGGCATCCCTTCAGTGCCATTTCTTTTGTTGGTGCTGTTGCCTTATCTACTTCTTTTGGCTTCTTATCTCTCTGGCCTTCTTCTTTTCCTTTCTCTTGAATGCCTAGCTCTGTGCACCATCTCTGCTCCTTCTTGGGAGGCTGTGAAACACCACTCAGCTGAGGAACCACTTTTCCAGACCCTACCACCATATCTGTGGGTCCCTGGGGCATCTTTTTTTCTTGGTTTACCATCTCTCTCTAACTTATTTCTTTTCCTGTCTCATGAATACCTGTTACTGTGTGCCATCTCTCCTCCTAGACAGGCTGTACAGTGCTGCTCAGCTTAGGAACTACTTCTCCAACCACTGCTGCCAAGCCAGTGGGCTCCCTTTGGGAGTTTTTCCTTTGCTTGGTTTCTTGTCTCTCTCTACAGTCCTTCTTTTCTTTTCTCCTGAGAACCTAGTGCCATGTGCCATCTCTGTACCTTCTAGATAGGCTAGGCAATGCTGTGTAGCTGGGGAGCAACTTCCCTGATTGGTACCACACTAGCACATTTCCTCAGGCCATTTGTTGCCTCTTCTTTTATTTTGTCAGTTTCTTGTCTCTTTCTGTCTTTCTTCCCTACACTTCTCCTGAACACTTTATACTGTGTGTCATATCTGTACTTTATTGATGGACTGTATAGCGCTGCTCAGCTGGGGACTCACTTCTGGTGGCAGGCTTCCTTGGAGCATTTTTTCTCTGTTTCTTTCTTTCTTCTCTCTCTATTTTCTTTTCTTCCTTTCCTTCCAACCACCTGGTATCTTTTTCTCCTCCCTCCTCAGTTTCTTGTTTCTCTCTACATTCTTTTCTCCCAACCACCTGGCCAGGTATACTGTTGTCTCTCTCTTTTTTAAATCTAGCTCCTTATCTCTCCCTCTTTCCTCCCCTTTCTCCTGCCCACCTAGCTGTGTGTGCCATATCTGTTACTTCTTGATGACCGCCACATCACCCAACCAGAAAGGCACCAGCACACGGCATCCCTTGGTCTGCTTCACTCAAATGGCATGCTCCTTCAGCACTGTTTTTTCTTTTGTTCCTCTTTATCTTCTTTTCCACACACAATTAGCTCTACACATCAAAACCTCCTTTCTCCCTACTGCCTACCTGCTGTGTACTGAGCACTGCGCTAGAACCTGCCCTGCACTGATTCCAGTCTATACCCTGTCAGACTCAGTATGTGCCACAAGTGATATGTCCCAGCACTGCGCCCTCCACTGGACCAGCCCTGCTATACCACAGCTCATATTTGTTCTTCATATTAGATTAGGTGGTGAGAAGTATAGTGCCCACAGACAAGCAAAGTTGCATACAAAGGGGAAACAGTAAGACTAAGCTCTGATTTTTCAGCAGAAACCATGCAGGCAAGAAAGCAATGGGGTCACATACATAAAACCTTGAAAGAAACTCTCCAAATAAGAACAACATATCCTGTAAAACTCACTGAAATATGATGGTGAAATCAGGATGTTACCAGATAAAAAGAAGTTTAGGGGATATGTAAAAACCAAATCAAACCTATAAGAATTAGAGAACAAATGACATAAGATCATGGCCTGAATCTAGGACAAAAGAATTTATCAGCCAGATACCAATCTAGGTAGTAAATGCTCATGGATAAATCAAAACTAAAAGACTTACAACAGGGAACCAAGGAGGTTAATCTATAAAAGACAACAACATCAGAACAATATAAGAGGGAATAAATGGTATAGATATAAAACTTCCTAATGGAGAGAAAGTCAAGGCAATATCAAGTAAGAAAAGACTGCTTCAAACTTAGGAAGACAAGGATAAAACTCAAGGTTACCACAAAGGAAGTTAACAAATCTACTCATCATAGTAAAGATGAAAACCATAAAATCTCAGTTAAACACAAAATCCAGAAGGAAAAAAGAAAAATCCACAAACAAAAGGAATTCAGTAGAGGTGAAAAACAGGAACTAAGAAAACATCAGCAAACCCCAAACTGGGCTACAAAATGACAAAATCACAGCTGTCAATAAGTACATTTTAAATAAATGGCCTAAATGTGCCCATAAAGAGACAGAGAGTGAGAGAGTGAATTAAAATAAAAATAAACAAACAAACAAAAAACCAGGATCCATCAATATGCCATCTGTAAGAGATACATTGTAGAAACAGACACATAAATTTATTAAAAATTAAAGGATAGGAAAAATATACCAAGCAAACAGCTACCAAAAGAGAATAGGAGTGCAATACTAATCTGAGACAGAATAGAATTTCAAGTAAAATCCACCATAAAAAACAAAGTTGGGCATTATATAATGATTAAAGAGACAATCCACCATTAGATATAACCATAATAAATATCTATACACCCAACGATAGGGCTCCAAACACATAAAACAAACTCCAATACCACTGAAAGACAAACTGACTGTTTCACCATAATAGTAGGAGACTTCAACACACCACTCTCAGGACAGAATATCTAGTCAGAAGCTGAACAAAGATACAGAAAATCTACAGAATTCTGTTAAAAGATGGAGGCATAAACAGACGTCTCCCCATTTCTCTCTGAGAACTAACGATGATATTTGTATGGAGCACTGAACATCCAGGGAGCCTAAGGACCTAGCATATTTGACTAGGCACCAGTATCAGACTAATCTTCCCCTCTCAAAAACAATCCGGAGGCCAGTTTTCTGAAGGTTCAGAGACAACAGTGGAAACCAGGTTGGCAAGAAGGCAATGAGATGACACATGCAAAGTCTTGAAGGAAAAAAACCTTCCAACAGAGAATTAGATATCCTGCAAAACTGTCTCTCAAATATGATGGTGAAATTAATACATTCCGAGATAAACAGAAGTTTAAAGAATTTTCAAAAACAAAACCAAATTTATGGGAAATACAGAAAGTTTTGTGACTAGAAAATCAGTAACATCATATATGTATGTATATATATATATATATATATACTCAATGATACAATTCAGGACACAGCAATCAGAGTACAATTTGGATACGGTAGCCACAAGGCTCAATCAAAGCTAAAATATTGAAATTAGGCATACAGAGATCTCAATATGTAAATTATGACAACATTATACAAAAAAGAGACAAATGTATTCACAGATCTTTTAGATGAAAAGGAAATCAAGGCAATACAAAGAAGTTACAGACTGGCTTAAACTTAGAACATTAGGCATGAACAGTAGGTTAGCCACAAAGCAAGCTAACAATACTACACATCAATTCAAGAAACACAATCTAGAAGTCTCAACAGACATAAAACCAACATTCCAAAGGCTAAAAAGAAAACCCATAAAGAAAAGTGACTCAGAACAAAATATTAAGTGGAACAAAGAAACTGTCAACAACACACACAAAAAGGCACCAAAATGACAGCACTAAATTCATACCTATCAGTAATTACACTGACTGTAACTGGGTTAAATGCACCAATAAAGAGACAAAGAGTAACAGATTGGATTAAAAAACAAGACCCATCTATATGCTCCTTACAAGAAACACATGTTAGACCAAAGATATAAATAACTGAAAATCAAATTATGGAAGAATATATACCAAGCTAATAATGTGCAAAAAAGAGAAGGAATGGCAGTATTAATCTCAGATAAAACAGATATTAAATTAAAATCCACCATCATGGACAAGAATGGTCACTAGTCATTGCTTAAAGGGTTAATACATAAGGAGGAAATAACAATATTAAAGATTTACACACTGAACAATAGAGACTCTAAATACATTGAAAAAACAGTGAAAATATTGAAAAGTGAGGTGGATTGCTCCACAGTAACAGTAGGAGACTTTAGCATTCCACCTTCAGTAACAGACAGAACATCCCAAAAGAAGCTCAATAAAGATACAGAAGCTCTTATTGTGACAGTCAACAAACTCAACCTCAGAGAGACATACAGAACTTTCCTTCCAACAACAGACAAGTATACCTTGTTTTCTAATGTGCATGCAACATTCTCCAGAACAGATCATGTGTTAGACCATAAAGTGAGTCTCAACAAAATCCAAAGCACTGAGATATTGCAAAGCTTTTTCTTGACCATAAAAGTTGAAATAAACAGCAGAAAAAACATGGGAAGAAACTCAAACTCATGGAAATGGAATAAAGCATTGCTAAAAGTCTCTACATTGTAGAAGAAATTAAGTATGCAATAAAGAAATTCTTGGAATCAAATGAAAATGAAAACACACACTATCAGAACCTATGGGATACAACAAAAGCAGTGCTACACGGTCAATTCATCTTAATAAATGCAGAGTTCCAAAATGAAGAAAGGGCCCAAATCAAATTATTAATCCTACAACTCAAGCAAGTAGAAAGAGAAAAACAAAAGAAACCTCAGGCCCCAGAAAAAAACAGATAATAAAAATTAAAGCAGAACACAATGAATTAGAAAACAGGAAAACAATTGAAAGAAATAACAAAACCAAAAGTTGGTTTTTTGAAAAGATCAGCAAAATCAATAAACCATTGGCCAAACTCAAAAAAGAAAAACAGAAGAAACAAATAGCCTGATAAGAAATGAGATAGACAGCTTCACAACAGAAACAATCATAACAGAATATTGTGGAAAATTGTACCCTAACAGATTTGAAAACCTGGAGAGAATGGACAAATTACTAAGTCACCTCACCTACCAAAACTAACACAGAATTAAAACAACTTAATAAATGCATCACAAAAGACAAGATTAAAAAATAACCAAAATTCTACCAACAAAAGTCTTAGCCCTGACAACTTCGCTGGAGAACTCTACCAAACTTCGAGAGAGGAGTTAGTAACAACACAAAGTCCCAAAAAGAGGCTCTAGTGCTGCCACTGTTCACTTTGAAAGGGTGTCTGCCTGCCATTCAGAAACATCTCTAACCAGACATGAGTTCTCTTTCCTCAGATAAATGATGACAAAAATTCACCATGATGCCATATGTACAGACCAGGAGAGAGCAGACAATATTACAGGATAGGAGAGCATGGATTTGGGGGTCAATTCTTCATATAAGTTGCTTGCGCTTTCAGGTCTTGATGGGCTCAATATCGTGTATACCATTTTCATTTCATGATGAAGTACTGCTGTGCACATGTGAATTCATGACCCTATGAGTCAGACAACAGTCTGCAGACCACATGGTGACTTGGTGGCCCATGGGTTAAGTATTCCGGCTCTACTAAGGTCTAGTAACAAGCCAAAGAAGACAGGGTTTTGCTCCAAAACCCTAAGGGTCCACACTGTGATTCACCATGAGAGGCTTTCCAAAAATTCTAAGCAACATTTCTTTCTGCCACAGACTCTTCAATACGCATTAGATAAGCTGGATCCCGTGTCCCAAGTGGCAGAGTGGCTTGTATCACAGCCTGAACTTGTAGCACTTCCTCTCTTGTTCTGGGTCCACTCAAAATAAGTAGCTTTTCAAATCATTTGATAAATAAGCTGGAGCACCACATCCAAATAAGGCTCCCGTTGACTCCAGAATTTAAAGGCATCTACCAGATATTGCAACTTCTTTTGAGTTGTAGGAGAGGTCAGATGCAAAAAGTTATCCTTCACTTTAGAAGGAATATCATAACATGTCCTGTACCACTGGGCCCCCAGAAATGTTAAAAGGTGGAAGCTGCCTGAACACACACGTGTGTGTGTGTGTCAATTGCAAATACCTTACAAGTAAGTCTACAGTCATTGATATTTCTTTTCTACTAGGTCCAATTCACATAATGTAATCATTATAACAGACCAGTGTATGATGCCTTGTGGAAGAAAAAGGTGATCAAGGTCTCTGTGGATTACATTATGGTATAGGGCTTTAGAGGTGAGTGAAAGTGTATTGCTGGCCTTGCTAGCTGAAAATTGCTTTTGGTCTTCCTTCCAAACAGGTATGGAGAAAAAAGCATTAGCCTAATCAGCAGCTACATACCAGGTACCAGGAGATGTGTTAATTTGCTCAAGCAATGAAACCACATCTGAAACAACAGCTGCAATTGGAGTCATCATTTGGTTAAGTTTATGAGAGTCCACTGTCATCTAAGAACCATCAGTTTTTGGACAGACCAAATAGACAAGTTGAATGGGGATGTGGTGAGAATCACCACAACATTGCTTTTTGGTTTACTGTTTTCTAGATAGAGGCAGGTTTAATGGCTTACATTTGGCTTTCCTACTATAATAATCTTTTACTCCACATATCAGGGGTCCACTGTAAGTTTTCTACAAGAAGCTGAGAATATATACCCCAATAATGCATTCTAGAAGTGGATAAATCCCCCCAGCATGGGTTGAGGACCCACTGGACCCACTACGAGATGGGATGTACATAAGACTCCTTTAATAACCTCACCTCTGTATGTCCCCACTGTGGTGGGCCACAGTACCGTTTTAGGTCTTCTGGAGTTAGTATCAGCTCAAAGCCAGTATCCAGTAATCCCCTAAATATCTATTTCCTTTTCCCCAATGAATAGTCAATTTTTTAAGTGATAGATTCCCTTGGGGAAGGCTGGGAGATAGAGTAACAGTGTGAATTTTTGATAGCATAGTGGGATCCGTCTGCAATGGAACCCAGCCTCCCCTTCATTCAAGGAGTTATGGGTCTATAAACTGGCTCAAGTCTAGGAATTGATTGAGAATCTGTCTGTACTTTGCCACCTGAAGTTAGAATGTCATTAACTTGATCTAGAATTTTTCTGCTTCTATGGATCAAGTAAATACTCAGTACATTTCCCATCTACCTCACTTCTAGGAATACTACGACAAAGCAGCCAATGCTGTAAGTCTGTACAAGACAGACTATTCTGATAACTGCTTTGACTCTGCTATACATTAGTGTAACCATATCTACCATGTCTTTGGCAATTATGTGCACTCACTGAGTGCCTAACACCATGGGGTACAGTAAGCCCTACTGTAGTTACCAAACCCACTGCTGTTGAGTCGATTCCAACTCATAGCAATACTAGAGAACCGAGTAGAACTGCCCAATAGAGGTTTCCAAGGAGCTCCTAGCAGATTCAAGCTGTCGACCTTTTGCTTAGCAACTGTAGGACTTAACCACTATGCCACCAAGGTATACCTACTGTAGTCGTGTGTCTTAATTCAGTTAGGGTAGTTCCCACTGTCAAATCTAACTTTCAGAAAATAACAATCACACAGTTTTCAAAGCTATTGGGCTCCTTTCATAAAACTGTCCCTCAAGATTGTGGTGAAAAATGTATACTCAGAACATTCCATGGCTGGGTCTGTGGGTCCTGAAAGCTGGATTCCATCCATGTCACTAAGACCCACTCTATTTGGAGGAGGTAGCTCTTTCCCAGTCATCTTTTGAATACCTTCCAATCTAGGGGTGTCATCTTTTGGCACTATATCACATAATGTTCCACCTGCTACTCACAGGTTTTCACTGGCTAACTCTTTTCAGAAGTAGACTCTAAGTCCTTTCTTGTCTCTCTGAGTCTGGAAGTTCACCTAAAACCTGCCTCCATGGATGACCCTGCTGGCGTCTGAATATTGGTGGTATAACTTCCAGCATCACAGCAATCCACAAGTCCTCACAGTATGACAAACTGACACACACGAGGAAATCTTTTTTAAAGAAGTCTCATTTATATATTTTGTCCCTGCTGTTTATACTGTTGTTTTTATATCAGATAACCCATTGCGAAAAGCTAGGCTGGACAGTCTTGCCCTTGTATCTTTTTTCCTCATGAATTTATGGTTTTACCGTTCACATTTTGTTCCTTAATTCATTATTAATCTGTTTGGAGGTATGGTGGGAGTCATGGATCCTGTTTCATTTTTATGCATGGGAAAGGGATTATCCAGCAAAAGAGGGTGAGAATGAGGGTAAAGATGTAATCAACAGCATTGAATAGTACATGTAGAGACTGTTGAACTGGTGTATGTTCATCTGTGCGTATGTTCCACAAATACCAATAAAATAAAATAAAATAAAAAACAGTAACAGTCTTGTATTAAATCCATTTTAAAAAATTTAACAATACAGCAGCAACTATTGAGCACCTGTGAGGTGCCAAGAGGTATGTCAGGTCATTGGATATCTTGCAACAATACTAATAAAGACCATTGTTTCAATAATGTAGTTGAAAGGACTGAAGTACAGAGAGGACAGTGAAAGGTCACAGAGCTGAAAGAAACTAACTTGAGGATTTCAATGGAATTCTGTCTCACATCAAAGCCCAATTCTGCAGCCATCTTCTTAAAATCTTCCTAAAGATATGAGGCAGGGCCAAGATGGCTGACTAGACATGTCTCCTCTGAGAACTAAGGCCTGGAATGCTAACTGAATGGAGCAGCATGCACACCCAGGGAGCCCTAGGATCTGCCATAGGGTTCTCAGGTTGGACTAGGCACTAGTATAGGGGAAACTACTTCTCTTGAAGATGAGACAGCAGCAAACACACCGAATCCTGCTTTTGCAAACACATCGTTTGGGGGGACAGCAGGTACTGACACCTTTGTTATCTGGGAGGTGGGATCTGGGTATGAGCTGCCTCATATGTTGAAGTGCTGTGCTTAAGTAAACAGTGCATACTGCAGCAGAGAGACTGTGCTTGGGATGGCCACATATTGAGAGGCTGGATGCTGACTGAGGGCACCAGTTCCCCTCCACTCTTTCTTCTGAGATGTGCCATAAAGTCTGATGACTCATGGCAGGAAGGCCAGCTGGGGCCACCGTTGTCAGCTGAGAGGCAGAGTCAGCCATGCCAAAGTCTCAGCTGGGGCTTATTCTCACACTGCACAACAGTCCCTGTCTGGATATTGCTTCCCCAACAGAAAAGCTATGTTTATGATAATCATGCCTAGAGTTACAGGTGCAGCCTGGTGGATGTGGGCTGGCAAAACCCTAACACCTCCCTTCTTTTAACCACATCATAGTGTCTGGGAATAGTCTATGAGGTGCTTTTGTTGTCAGCCAGAAGGTGGGGCCTGCCACACCTGAGGGCCTGACTGACTTTGCAGCTGATGGGCAGCTGTTTGTTCAGCACTAGAGCATTTTTTTAAAATAAGACCACCTGGAAAATTGACTGCTGAGCGGAGTGGTAGCATCTCCACCATGCGTTCATTGGTCCACATCATAGCATTGGCTGACAGTCCTCCAGTGACTCCATGAGTGGGATCACATCTTTGCCAACCAGGAGGTGGAGCCTGCCAACCTTGCAGGCCCAGATGCTTCCACTGGATGCTGCAGAGTGCCCCTCTCAGCAAATAAGCAATTTTTAAGCTAAACAAATCTAAAGAGTTCATCAGTTCCAGGCAGCCAAGTGGGTTGGCATCTTTCTCTCCTCTGTTCTCTGAGCTATACCATAGACTCAAATGCTGTAATGACGCAGAGTCACCACAAGTAACTCTCACCTTTAGCAGCCAGGAGGTAAGGCCTACACCCTAGAGTCCACCTGGAGACAGTCACTAGAGAAGATAGAGGCAGCTGGTAACCAAATCTAATAGTACTCTTACTCCCCCTTAGAACTATGCCTCAGCTCCTGTTGGCGTAACACCAGAGGAACTGAACAGCTTCTTGATGGTGCACAGACAACAACTGAAATCTAACCACTTAAAGAAGCAGTCCACCATCGCTCCAGAAAACTCCCTATATAAAGAATCAAAAAACATTCCAGATAAAGAAGCCTCTCTGAATTTACCAGAGATCAAGTACAAAAGGATTATGTATACAGCCCTGCTAAGATTAAACAAAATTCAACAAAACAAAATGAAAAATTAAGCTATTTGAACTGATGGAACATCAGTGATCTTAAACCTAGCATATCAATAACAAAATTACAGAATTAGATAATTCAACCCAAAGCCAAAAGAGCAGAATTGAAGAGCTAGAAGCCATAGTTAGTGAGCTTGAGGATAGAACAATTGATATCAGCATTTATGAGGAGAAATCAGAGAAAAGAAATAAGAATGGATCAAAGACCTAAATATCAAGCCTAAAATGATACAGATCATGTAAGAAAAAATAGGGTCAACAATGGCAGTTCTATTATATGGCTTAGACAGACTTCAAAATCTGAAACAAAGCACAAACAACAGGAGAGAAAAATAGATAAATGGGAACTACTAAGAACCAGACACTTTTGCCTATCCAGAGGTTTTATCCAGAGTTAAAAGACCACCTAAAGAATGGGAGAAAGTATTTGGCAACTACATGTCAGACTGACATTTGATCTCTATAATGTACATAGTACTGCAAAATACAAGCAAGACAAAGGTAATAACACATTTAAGTGACGGGCAAAGGAGATGGGCACACACTTCACCAAAGTGGACATCCAGGCGGCCAAAAGAAACATGAGAAAATTCTCATGATTATTAGCTATTACAGAAATCCAAATCAAAACTACAATGAGATACCATCTCACCCCAACAAGGTTGACCATGACCCCCAAATCACAAAACAACAAATACGGGAGAGGCTGTGGACAGATTGGAACTCTCTTACACTGCTGGTGGGATTATAAAATGGTACAACCTCTTTGGAAAGTAATCTGGAGCTTCCTTAAAAAGCTGGAAATAGATACACCACATATATCCTACAGAATCAAGGGCAGTCACACAGACATATGCACATAAATGTTTACTGCAGCACAGTCCACAATAGCAAAAAGATGGAATCAACCTAGATGTCCAACAACAGATGAATGGATAAACAAACTATGGTACATATACTCACTGGAACACTATACAATGATAAAGAACAATGATAATTTTAGGAAGTACATGATAACCCGGTTTCAATTGGAAGATACTGTGCTGAGTGAAATCAGTCAGTGGCAAAAGGACAAATATAGTATAAGTCTCCCACTATAAGGACTTAAAAATAAACTCATGTACAGAAGAAAAGACTCTCTGATGGCTGCAAGGGAAGGGAAGGAGGGAGAGGGCTGGTCACAGATTAGCTGACAGAAATTTGGTTGGGTGAAAGCAGTGACAGCACACGGCAGAAAGAAGATCAACTTAACTGGACTTCAGCATAAACTGAAAACTCTTCTAATCTTAAAGCAATATTGCAAGGATAGAGTAGCAGGAGCTGGGTTCTCGAGACCATGCTCTCAGAGGACATGAAGGGCAATTGGCATAACTAGCCTATTGATAAGAGAGTCTTCATCATTCTGTATTGGTGAGTGGTATCTGAGGTCTTAAAAGCTAGCAAGCTGTCATCTGAGGTACACCAAGTGACCCCAACACATCTGGAACAGACAATAATGAAGAACAACAAAGACACAAGGGAAAAAGAGCTCAGGAGCCAGAAGGAGCCATCTGAATGGGTGACTGTATCAACACGTCACCAGAAAAACCAGATAGTACCCAGCCACCACCAAAGACAGCTGTGATGGACACCCAATGTTGAGTCCCAGTGGCAACATGAGAAAAAGAGGGGTGCCATTAAAGAACTCTGCTAAAAGACCACAATTGATGGTCCAGTAGCCTGGAGGTTCCCCTGGGAGCAATGGCCCTTAGGATTGCTGGTGCTCCTGATCAGAAAACATTACTGAGGTCAACTCTTCAGATAGGAATGGACTGGACTTGGGGACACAGTATTTCTTTTGAAGCAAAACTATATGACTAAGACAAGAAATCCACTCTGATTCTGAGTGGATTTATACAATTTCACCAATACTTTCTCCCTGAAGATCTGCATAAGTAGAGAATATGTCAACCATTTGCTTGAATTGAGACCTGGTGGCGTAGTGGTTAAGAGCTACGGCTGCTAACCCTAAAACGTCTACAGTTGGAAACCACCAATTAATCCTAGGAAACTCTATGGGACAGTTCCACTCTGCTCTATAGTGTCACTAGGAGACATATCTCATTTGACAACTACAGGCTTACCTGGATTAAGATTCAGAATTATGGTTTACCTTTAACTTCTGAGTGATTACTCAGGTCATTTATGTCTTCTAGTGACAACATCCTATAAATTTATTATAATGTAGCATTGAACTTTGTAAATGTGAAGATTGCAAGTATAAACTTTTATCATATTTTCAGATTTTTAAAATCATGCATAGTTCATTCGGAAACTTGAAATCTCAGTTTACTCTCAGGGATTCTTTGAATAAATGTGATCAAGTGTGCATTTTCAATACATATAAAGTAAACCAATAACCTTGTCAAATTTAGCATGTAAGTCCTATTTCTAGGGTAACATATTGTCGTAGGCTAAAAAACATCCTGAAAAGACATGAAGTTCCTCCGTGCCACTTAAGTTACCTTATATGGAAAGTGGGTCTTTGTCCTTTTGATTAAACTAATGATTCTGAGATGATAAATTGATCCTAGATTATCTAGGTGAGCTCTAAGCATAATCATAAATTTCTTTGTTAGAAAGAGGCAGAGGGAAGGCAAATCCATATCCAGTCTAAGTATCTATTCCAGTAAGAACAAAAGGCTGCCTTTTCTATGATGGAAATCATGTTTCTTTCAACTTCTGGCTATCAGCCAAACTAGGCCTTGCACATCTGGATTTCACTAGAGGAATGACTTCGGAGTCACTTCCTGCAGCAGGTAAGCCGTCATAGAGGCTGTGGGTGAAACCCGGGGATCCCGGGGAACAGAGATGAAACTGGGGACTCAGAGAGGCCCCTGAGACAATTATCCCCCCATGACCCCCTCACATCAATGCTTGCCCCTTCTCCTATTTGGAACCCAAAACAGGAGGGATTGTGGGGGGCAGACCTGTTATTGAATCATGGGTACTCAGCTGCTTATGGAGCCAAGTGCCAGGGGACAACAGTGTCTTTGGGACAAGAGATGTCACACATTTGCAGAGAACAAGGCAGCACACTGGTACACAGAGGAGGGGCCTGAGGGCCTGGTCACCTGGGACAGGGAACAGACTAAGCATGTGGCTCAGCATCAGACATTTGTAGAGCACTACCGTTGTCAGGCGGTGAGGAGAACATGCAGTCACACACCTGTGAGTCCTTGGAGGTTCCTGTCCAGTGCAGAGAGGGCCAGAGGATGGCAAGGTGTTCAATCAGGCACTGGTCAGACCATTGGTGGGGAGTTCCCTGGGACCAAAGTTCTGTGCTAGTCCTCTGCTCAGTGACCAGGCCTGTTGCTGCAGAGGATGTGATGCAAGGGGAGGACAGGGGCAGACAGAGGGATCCTGCCTTTTGTAGGGGTGCCCTAGGAGGGCAGTGTTTTGGGAAGAGCCGGGTCTCTAACCCTGCTCTTCACAACCCACCCCCAGCACCTTCTCTTTTATCCTGAGTATGTGGCTCCGGGACTATTCGGAGGACTTTGATGAGTCCCCGCACTTCCAGTGCCTAAAGCTTGTGGTGCAGTTTGTTCATGTGAACATGCCAGGTTCACATCTGGAGCACTGTGCCCAACTGCTCTTGGCTCAGCTGGATCAAAGGGAAGTCACTAAGGCAGATCCAAAGGGTGAGGAGGACTGGGCATGCCTGCATGTGAGCTTGGGACAGGGACACGGGAAGATCTCCCCAAGGCTGGTGCCAAGCCAGAGCTCAGACTAACCTCAGAAGCTCCTCTGGTGGACCACAGTCTAGGAAGATGTCTTGGGGTAGGAATCTTGGCACTGGGCTTCTCTTGATAGCAGTGGGACATTCTGCATCCTTAGGCATGAAGAAAGACAGTCCTATTGGTGAACATTTCTCCTCTTGCAGCTCCAGAGCAAGGTCCAGAGCCAGCTGTAAAAGTCGCTCAAGATCTGTCTTTGTCCCAAGAACTGACTCCTGGATCATCTTCTTGGGTATATTCTGCTCCTGCATCACCAGTGGAACCCCATACCACACCACCTATTTCATCGTCAGTTCCAACACTGGCACCAAGTAGAGGGCCAGCTGGAGAGATGGATGCCTATCCATTGTCATCACCAGACCTGCCTCCCAGGCCACTGGCTGATGTTGAGCAACACAGGAGCTCTCAAGAGCACCAGCTATTCCATCACTAGCTCCAGTGCTGGCACTGAAAAAAGATCTGGCTGAAGACCTGGATTCTTATCCTGGACTACCTCCAGAGCCAGCTCTGGATCACCTGCTATTGTTGATACTGTTGATCTGCACTGTCACCTGAGGAGCTCCATAGAGCATTACCTATTCCGTCACTTGTTCCAATGCTGGCACCAAATGAAGACCTGTCTCAAGGCCTGAATTCTTATCCTCAGCTACCTCCAGAACCGGCTTCTGGACTACCTGCTACTGTTGATCCCACTCCTGCACTGTCACCAGAGGAGCTCCATAGTGCACCAGCTACCACGTCACCAGTTCCTGCTCTGGCTCTTGATGAAGAGGCAGCTAGAGGGTCAGATCCTTCTCTTGGCCCACCTCCAAAACCAACTCATGACCACCACTGGCTGAGGATCTTTCTGCTGCTCCTGTTCCAGCTCCTGCTCTCACTCCTGTCCCAGTGCTTGCTCCTGCTCCCATTCTTGTGCCTGCGCCTGCCCCTATGCCCTATTCTGCACCTTTTCCTACCTGTGCTCCTGATACTGTTCCTGCTCCACTTCTTTCTGCCAAAATGGAGCTCCCCATAGACTAGTCAGTCCTCCATCTTCAGCTATGGGACCCCAGAGGCTGAGCCAGTTGCCACATTGCCTTAATTACAGCTTCTTGTTCGCAGCTGAGAAACATCACCTCAGAATCCGAAATTTTATCCTCACCTGAGAGGATGTTTCCTTGTACTGTTTTTTCAGATTCATTTATAGCTTATTCTATATTGTATAATATAATTAGATAGCATTGTATATATAGCATACATAGTACAGTAGATTTAGTATAACATCACATAGTACATTATAGTATAGTAGATTTCTCATTCAATAAAGTTTTGTTTTAATAGCTTCAAAGTGTGTAAGATAGTGGCTCTGTGTACTTTCACAATTCTATCCAACCATCAGCAATGTCTCCTTCAGAACATTTTTATCACCACTGTGATGGTTAACGTTATGTGTCAGTTTGAGTAGGCCATCATTGTCAATGGTTTAGCATTTAGATGTAATCATCTTCTATTTTCTAATCAGATGTGAGCAGCCAACCAGTTGGAAAAGGAGTTTCCTTGGTGATGTGCCCGCCAAGCCAAGTGCCTTCGAGTCGGAGCCGACTCATGCCCAGAAAATTCAAATATCTCCTGGGACATGCAGCCATTAATCTTGCCAATATCTATTTTAAACATCCCTGTTTAGAAAGACCAACATAAGTAGTTTGCCTTCAACTGGCATGGCCAGCAATATACCTTCAATGTTTTATCCCAAGGGTATATTAACTCTCCTGCCCTATGTCATAATTTAGTCCATGGGGACTTTGATTACCTTTGCCTTCCACAGAAGTCATGCAGGTCTATGTGATGACATTATGCTGATTGTACCTAGTAACAAACAAGCATCAGTGACTCTAGACATATTTTTCTTTATTATGCTGTAAGTGGAAGTTTACAGTTCAAAGCAGTTGGTCATACAAACTCTCACAACACACATTGTTATGTGACCCTAATTTTCTCCCCGTACTGTGACAGCATAAAACTCCTTGCCACTCTGTATTTCCCATGTCCATTCAACCAGCCTGTCCCATTCTGCCTTCTCATGTTGCCTCCATACCAGAGATGCCCAGTTAGTCTCATGTACGTACTTAAGCCAAAAAAGCATACTCTTCAATGATATCATTTTATGGCTTATAATCCAGTCCAATCTTTATCTGAAGAGTTGGCTTCAGGAATGGTTTCAATTCTGGGCAATCACCACTGACAATAGACTTACTGGTAAGACAATTATGTGCTAGAGGGAGAAATTCATACAGACAAAAATTTAGGTGCCCCACATGTTTATTGCAGCACTACCCACAATAGTAATAGATGAAATCACACTAAGTGCCCATCAACAGATGAATGGATAAACAAACTATGATACATTTACACAATAGAACACAGCACAATAATAAAGAACAACAACGATTTTAGGAAATATCTCATAACCTGGAATCATCTGGAAGACATTATGCTGAGCAAAATCAGTCAGTTACAAAAGAACAAATATTGTATGAGACTATTATCGGCTTTGGCTAAGAAAACATTTTTGCACAGAAGAAAAAAATCTCTGACAGGTATAAGGATGTGGAAGGATGGAGATGGGTATTCATAGACTAGATAGTTAATAGGAATTGGGTTAGCTGAAGGGAAAGACAGCATGCAGTAGAAGGGAGGTCAGCAAAACTGGACTATTCTATAAACTGAGAGGCTTTCTAAATACAACCCAAAAGTCTAAAGGACAGAGTACCAGGGACAAGGGCCTGAGAGTCATGATTTGAGGGGACATAGAGGTCAACTGGCATAACTCATTATTTTTCTAAGAAGTTATTTTGCATCCTATATTGGTGAGTGGTGCCTAGGGTCTTAAAAGTCAGAAAGCTGCCATCTAAGGAACATAAATGGTTCCCAACCCACCTGGAGCAGACAAAAATCAAGAATATCAAAGACATAAGAAAAACATGAGCCTTGGAGACAGAAGTGTCCATATGATTGGGATACTACAGCAGCATGAGACCAGAAGAACTAGATAGTAATTGGCCACCACCAAAGACTTCCCTGACAGGGAACACAATGTAGAGTCCCTGACAAAGCATGAGAAAAGGGGGAGTACAGATACAGAACTCTATTAAAAGACCAGACTTGATGGTCTGACATCCTGGAGGGTGTCCTGAGAACATGGCCACTGGGCTTGGGGTTAGCCTAGAGCTGAAACCAGTACTGAACTCAATACTTGAGACAATGATTGGACTGGAATATGGGACATAGAGTGATGTAGGTGGTGTTTGTATTTCTGGGCTTAATATATATATGAGGCTGTCCACCTGGTTCCTCTTTAGAGGGTAGACAGGAGCATAGAGTGGAGGGGACAAGTGCTGATTGAGTAGGTACCAAAAGTACAGGGTGGAAAGGAGGAGTGTGCTGTCACAATGTGAGGAAAGCAGACAGAGTTGCATAGAGGCGTGTGTTCAGGGTTTTATGTGGCAAATTGACTTGGATTCTAAACTTTCACTTAATCACAATAAAAATAAAATGAAATGAAAGTTTCTCACAAAAAAAGTAGAAGTACTGCTATTCAACATTGTACTAGAAGTTCTGGCCAGAGCAATTAGACATGACAAAGAAATAAAGGGTATCCACATCATCAAAGAAGAAGTAAAAATCTCCCTATTTGCAGATGATATGATTGTATACACAGAGAATCCTAGAGAATCCATAAGTAAACTAGTCACACTAATAGAAGAGCTCAGAAAAGCATCATAAGTAAACATAAGTAAATCAATAGGATTCCTTTATACCAACAGAGACCAGTCAAGAAGAAATCACCAAATCAATACCACTTACTATGGCCTCCAAGAAAATAAAATACCAAGCAATAAATCTAACTAGAGAAATAAAACACCTATAGAAAGAGAATTACAAAACCCTACTGCAAGAAACTAAGAGAGATTTACATAAATGGAGAAACTACCCTGCTCATGGATAAGAAGATTTAACATTGTGAAAATGTCTATTTTACCCAAAGTGATCTATATATACAATACAATCCCAGTACAAATTCCAGCGACATTTTTCAATGAGATGGAGAAGCAAATCACCAACTTTGTTTGGAACAAGAAGAAATCCCGGATAGGCAAAGCACTACTGAAGAAGAAGAACACACTAGGAGACCTCTTTAGAATCTATTACACTGCCATGGTAGTCAAAACTACCTGATACTGGTACAAAAAGAGATATATAGACCAATGGAACAGAGTTGAGACCCTAGAGATGCTACCATCCTCTTATGAACAACTGATATTCGACAAAGTCCCTAAGATTGTAAACTGGGTAAAAATAGTCTCCTTAACAAACAGTGCTGGCAAAATTAGATATCCATCTGCAAAAAACTGAAACAAGCTCCCTATTTCACACCTTATACAGAAACCAACTCAAGCTGGATAAAAGATCTAAATATCAAACGTAAGAGAATAAAGATCATCCAAGAAAAAACAGGATCAACAATGGAAGTTTTAATACACAATATAGACAGACTTCAAAATCTGACAAACAAAGCATGATCAACAGAAGAAAAAATAAACGGGAACTGCTAAGAATTAAACACTTTTGCTCATCCAAAGACTTTATCTAAAAAATTAAAAGACCACCTGCAGAAAGGGAAAAAATATTTGGCAACTCTATGTCAGACTGACATCTGATCTCCATAATCTACAAGGTACTGAAAAATATCAACAAGAATAACCCAGTTAAGTGCTGGGCAAAGGAGGTGAACAGACACTTCTCTAAAGAAGATATCTGGGCAGCCAAAAGACACATGAGGAAATGTTCATGATCATTAGCTGTTAAAGAAATCCAAAACAACAATGAGATACCATCTCACCACAGCAAGGTTGGCCATGATCCAAAAAACACAAAACAACAAATGCTGGAGAGGCTCTAGGGAAATTGGAACTCTCCTACACTGCTGGTGGCATTGCAAAATGGTACAACCTCTTTGGAAAGCAATCTGGTACCTTTTTAAAAAGCTGGAAATAGATATACCATTTGACCCAGTAATCCCACTGCTTGGAATATATCCTACAGAAGCAAGGGCAGTCACACAAACAGATACATGCACACAAATGTTTACTGGAGCATGGTACACAACATCAAAGCAGTGGAATCAACCCAGATGCCCAACAATAGATGAATGAACACATAAACTATGGTATATATACTCTTTGGGACATTATGCAATGATAAAGAACAATGATGATTTTGGGAATCATCTCCCAACCTGGTTTCAATTGGAAGACATTATGTTGAGTGAAATCAGTCAGCAGCACAAGGACAAATATTGTATGAGACCTCTACTATAAGGACTTAAAAACAGACTCATGTACACAAGAAAAGACTCTTTGATGGCTGCAAGGGAGGGTTGTGGGGGGGAAGTGTTGCTTATAGATTAGATAGTTGATAGAAATTTGGTTGGGTGAAATCAGTGACAGCACACGTTAGAAAGAACATCAATTTAACTGGACATCAACATGAAAACTCTTTCAGTCTTAACCCAATATTGCAAGGACCAAGTAGCAGGGGAGGGGTTCTTGGGACCACGCTCTCAGGGGACATCGAGGCCAATTGGCACAACTAACCTATTGTTAAAACAGTCTTCTGCACCCCATATTGGTGAGTGGCATCTGAGGTCTTCAAAGCTAGAAAACTGCCATCTGAGATACAACAAATGGTCCCAACTCAGCCGGAGCAGATGATAACTAAGGACAAAATTGGCAGAAGACAGAAAGACCCATGTAAATGGGTGACTACATCAACATGTGACTAGAAGAACCAGATGGTGCCCGGCCACCACCAATGACAGTTGTGATGGGGTTCACAATATTAAGCCTCAGTGGCAACACAAGAAAAAAAGGGGGTGCACCCCGAGAACTCCTACAATAGATAAATGGAAAGGGAAACAGGCAGAGAATTGGTAACCTCACACCATCAAGAAAGCAACACGAGGAAAACAGTGTGCCATTCAGACCTGCAATTCATGCATTAAGATGCTCCCTGAACAAAGACTGATGTAGTTCTGGACTTTCCTCCAGAGCTGACAAGGGGGAAAGCCTTCCCCTGGAGTGGACACCCTGAATTTTGACTTGTAACCTACAGGACTGTGTGAGAATAAATTTTCCTTTGTTAAAGTCATCCACTCTGTGGTATTTCTGTTAGAGCAGCACTAGCTGACTAAAACACACATACACACTGGTAATCTTTGTCTTGGGGAGATTCCTTTTGGCCTGTAAGATTGGAGACTTCAGTCTCCTCCATCACAGAATACGAGAGGAGGAGAAAAAACAGTGTCAGGTATGCAGGGAAGAGGGAAAAAAAAAATCCAGGAATAAGTCTCTCTGTTCAGAAAGTAGACTGCAGAATAGGTAACAATTAGTCAGTGAAGTTCAGATAAAATATTTCCATTTTGAACAGGCATCTGTTTGGTATACAAATAAATCCTATATTAGATAAAACAAAACCCAAACTCAGCACCACTGAGTTGATTCTGACTCATACTGACCCTATAGGACAGAGTAGAACTGCCTTATAGAGTTTCCAAGGAGCACCTGCTGGATTTGAATTGTCAACCTTTTGGTTAGCGGGCACTGTGCTTAGCCACTACAACACCAAGATTAAAAAACCAACCAAACCCACTGCTGTCAAGTTGATGCTGACTCCTAGTTGAGAGAGTAGAACTGCACCAAAGAGTTTACAAAGAGCCCCTAGTAGATAGATTTGAACTGCTGACTTTTTGGTTACCAGATACAGTACTTAACCACCAAGGTTTCTGACCATAGATTCTGGTAACTGTTAGCTAGTGGAAGTCCATCAAATATTTTTTTAAAATAGACATTCTGTAGTTTTAGGTATTGTCATGTATTGAGTTGTGTCCCCCCAAAGTTGTGTGTAGAAATTTGACTAGGTCATGATTCCTGTATTGTGTGATGTTGCTATACGTTTTAAATACTGCCTCTATGATGTTAATAAGCAAGGATGGTGGTAGCTGTGTTAGTGAGGGAGGGCTCTATGTGTGTGATTATATTATATCTTGAAGCAATCTCTTGGGATATAAAGGAACAGGAAGCAAGCAGAAAGTTGGGGACCTCATGTCACCAAGAAGCAGTCATAGGAGTAGAGCACATACTTTGGAAAGGTCCTGTGTTCCTGCACCTGGGAAGCTCTCAGTGCAAGGGAAGATTGGTGACAAGGAGCTACCTCCACAGCCAAAAGAGAAAGCCTTCCCCTTGGAGCTGGGCCCTGAATTTGGAGGTGCAGCCTACTGGACTGTGACAAAATAAATTTTTCTTTGTTAAAGTCATCCGCTTTTGTTACAGCAGCACTAGATTACTACATCAGGTATCATGGGAAATAATTTTGGTATTCTGTAATTTAAAGAATTGGTTTGATCTTTGGATATGACCCAATGAGAAAGTCTAAAATGAAAGTTTTCTCGTTACACCACCTGGCTTCAAAATGTACCTTTATGTCATAGCACCATACTACAGTTAGATTTGTTAGGTACTTAAGGAAGAAAGTGAGATGAGAAAATGTTTGTTGAAGCTTTTATTTCATTCCAAAATAAGAATTTGTGGAAACAATGCAAAACCATGATTCAAACCAAGATTAAAACCCCTGTTCTGTCTAGCTCTGTGGAAGAGGGCCTGGTTTTAACTGGAAGTCATAGACCTTCCCTTTACTCTCTAAACCCTTTGTCAGTTCCTGAGGCCCCCAGTGCAAAACTGATTACCCTGGTGCGTACCTGAACCAGCGCCCAGTGTGGTCTGGGAGCCCCAGAACCCGCAATAGGGCTATACCCATTAAGGCAACTCCCTGTGCTAGATGGAGGAGGTCAGCTGTTTTTACAGTTGGCATCAGGAGGGATATTCTTTGCCATGGCTCCAGACTCATGAAAACATGAAACTCTATAAAAGAAAAAACTAAAGGACTTTGGTTGTGAAACTTCTAATTCTTGGACGGTTGCTTTGGTTGATGTTACCTGTAATGGCTGAAAAGTGCAGCTGAAGCGGTCTGGGGAAAATGTCAAGCCAGATAAGCAGGATGATTGATGGGAGACCAGGATTTTCTGGTGCAACCTAGCCAAAAGCTTAAGGTCACATGCATATGAATGGAATATAGTCCAATGGAGAAGACTAAAGCCAAAAGCCCAAGGTCATGTGCATGTGAATGGGAATATAGTCCAGTGGAGAAGACTAAATTGAAGTTTTAAAGGGGATGTTCAGGATTATGTATTTATCTAAATATACTATGGATACTGAATGTTACTCGTACCTTGTAAAGCAGACTTAAATGTCTAGTAGAAATTAATATTAGGTACTAGAGTACTAGCTGCCTCCAGCTGTACTTGATTGGATGCTAAAAGGCAAACTAGGATTTGCTCTAGGAAACACAGGCTTTTTATGTATCATGCCATTAGCCCTATGTATGCAGTGGGTGCCCCACTCAGATTCACATCTGAAAAGACACACAGTACTATCCACGACCGCTGAGAGAACAGATTTGCTTTTGAAGCAAGGATCTGCTGAAAGAAAGATGATTATTTTGCTTTCCAATTTTCTAGAAAGTGGTTTGCTGTTGAATGCATTGAGGTAGAAAAGCTAGTGTCTGTCGGAAAGAGTTGCCTTCCAGAACTAGAAGTTAGAGGAAGCCTGTGAGTAGACAGCTTGATTTACTTGTTTGTGGTGACCGTCTGGGTCCACTAATGAGCTGAAAAGTGGGAGGTCCAGCAAAGAAGAGACAGGCTGCTTTAGTCATCTACTGCTGCATTAACACAATTACCACAAGTGGATGGCTTTAAAAAGAGGAATTTTATTTGTCACAGTCCAGTAAGTCAAACACTCATATTCAGGATGCCAGCTCCAGAAGCCTTCCTCTGCTGGCACTGGAGGAAGGTTCTTGTAATCAATCTTTTCCTGGGCTGGAAGCTTCTGAGGAACAGGAACCCTAGTCTTTTCCAAAGGATGCACTCAGCTCCAGGTGCTGCTTTCTTTCGGATAATATGAGGTCCCCAAATCTCAGCTTGCCTCTCTCATTTTATATTGAAAGAGACTGCCTCAAAGCACAAAAGGGTTTCACAAATTAAGCCTTGCTCACCAACACAACAGCACCAATCTACCCTCATTAACATCATAAAAGCAAGAATTCCAAGAAGGAGGAACATCACACAATACCAGGAATTATGACATAGCCAAATGACTACAGATTTTGGGGAGAACACAATTCAATCCAGGACACAGAATGAGTTTGGACATATTTCCATTGGGACCAGTTATCCCACTGTAACTGTGATATAGTAACCCTTCCCAGCTATATTGGCACATACGTGTGTTTGATCTCCAAATACACAGGTGACATAGATATGATATGACAACTGGTAATGGTGGATTCACTTACAACGTTTACACTTCTATGGCCAGGCCATAAGGAAAAACATCAGTTTCAAAAACCAGTAGTATCTTCTTACCTATCTCCAAATACGTGTCAAAAAAGAAGAGTGTTTGTGCTTCAGCTTTGTTCTTTGATCAATAATACAGTAAAGATGTAGTGTTTCTAGGTGATCTGTTAAGCTTTGTAAGCACTTTTGTTCATTTCAAGTAAAATACGTTTATATTATTTGTCATTCATAGCATCCATCCATACCACACTATCTTCTGTATCAGGCAGACCAATACAAATATACCTGTTTTGTTCCTAAAAAAGAATTATGTATCCAGTAAAACTGACTCTTACATATGATAGCAAAAGTAAGACATTTCCACGCAAACAGAAATTTAGAGCATTTGTGAAAACCAAACCAAAATTACAAGAAATACTAAAGAGAGTCCTTTGGTTAGAAAATCAAGAACATCAGGTAATAACCCAAAATTAGAACATAGAACAGAGCAACTGGATATCAACCCAAACACAGGAATTACAAAAATAAATCACAGGCAAAACACTGAACATAGGGAAACACAGATGTCACTATGTAAACACTATAAGAAAAATGAGGGACTCAAAAGAAAATATCGTGATAGACGTTTCATATGAAAAGGATGTCAAGGAAATATAAAGAAATTAAAGACTGGTTTAAATACAGAAAAGTAGGGGTAAAGATTAATATAAACAAAAGGAAACTATTAAATCCTCTGCATCAAAATTAAAATAAAAGAAAAAAATGAAGTATCAGCAAATACAAAACCAACATGGAAAGGAAAACAGATGAAGAAAAAAGACTCAGCAAAAAAAATCAAATGGAACAAAGGACTTTTCTATAATGCACAAAAAATGACACAAAAATGACACCACTAAGCTCACACCTATTAATAGTTGTACTGAATGTAAATAGACTAAATGCACCAATAAAGAGACAGAGAATAGCATGTTGGATTAAAAAAAAAAAGACCCATCTATATGCTTCCTCCAGGAGACATACATTAGACTCGAAGACATGAGTAAACTAAAATTCAAAGGATGGAAAAAATATGTATCAGGCTAACACTCAACAGTAAGAAGGAGTGGCAGTATTATTTGCTGATAAAATAAACTTCAAAGCAAAGTTCACTACACTGGATAAGTAAGGACACTGTTTAATGATTAAAAGGTCAATACTCCAGGAGAACATTACCATAATTAATATCAATGCACCCAACAGGACTCCCAAATACATAAAAACAAACACTAACTACATTAAAAATAGAAATGGACAACTCCAAAATAACAGTAGGAGACTTCAACATAGCATCTTCAGTGAGGGACAGAACATCCAGAAAAATGCTCAGTAAAGACATGGAGGATCTAAATGCCACATTCAACCAACTTGACCTCATAGACATATACATAGCATTCCACCCAAGAGCAGCCAAGTATACTTTTTTTGCTAATGCACATGGGAGATTTTGTAGAGTTGACACATTAAGTCACAAACCACTCCTTAACAAAATGCAAAGTATTGAAATATCACAAAGCATCTTTTCAGACCATGAAGCCATAAAATGAAAAATCAATACCAGGAGAAGAAGAAGGAAAAAAATCAAACACATGGAAATTGAATAACACCTTGCTTAAAATCTGCTGGGTTACAGAAGAAATCAAGGGGGGAATAAAGAAATTCACAGAATCGAATGAAAACGAAAACATATCCTACCAGAACCTCTGGAACACAGCAAAAGCAGTGCACAGAAGTCAACATAGCTCAATTAAATGTACACGTCCAAAAAGAAGAAAAGGTTCAAACCAAATAATTAAATCTACAACTTGAACAACTGCAAAGAGAGCTGCAAAGAACCTCTCAGGTACCTGAAGAAAGCAAAAAATTAGAGCAGAACAAATTGAATTAGAGAATAGAAAAATGATTGAAAGAGTTAACAAGACCAAAAGCTGATTTTTTGAAAATATCAACAAAATTGATAAACCACTGGCCAAACTGACAAAAGAAAAACAAGAAAGGAAGCAAATAATTCAAATAAGAAATGAGATGGGTGATACCAAAAGAGATCAAACTGAAATTAAAATAATTGTAACAGAACAGTATGAAAAACTCTAATACATTAGAAGACCTACAGGAAATGGACAATTTTTTATAAGCACAGCACCTACCAAAACTAGCACAAACAGAAGTAGAACAACTAAATAAACCCATCACAAAAGAAGAGACTGAAAAGAAAATTCCGAATTAAAAAAAATCCCTGGCTCAGATGGCTTCACTTGAAAATTCTACCAAATTTTTGGAAAAGGGTTAACACCACTATCACTAAAGGTATTCCAGAGCATAGAAAAGGAAGGAATACTTCCAAATATATTCTATGAAGCCAGTATAACCCTGATACTCAAACCAGGTATAGACAACACAAAAAAGGAAAATTACAGACCAACATCTCTCATGAACTTAGATGCAAAAATCCTCAACAAAATTCTCACTAATAGAGTTCAACGATGTATCCAAAAAATAATTTACCATGGTCAAGTGAGATTCATATCAGGGATGCAGGGATGGTGCAGTCTTAGAAAAACAACTAACGTAATCGATCACATAAATAAAACAAAAGACAGGAACGATTTGATGTTTTTTCAATTGATGCAGAGAAGGCATTTAAGAAAGTCCAACACAAAATCATGTTAAAAACTCTCAACAAAATATGAGCAGAAGAGAAATTCCTCAACTTAGTAAGCGGCATCTATTCAAAGCCAACAACCAGTATCATTCTAAATGGATAGTCCTGAACGCACTCCCCTTGAGAACAGGAACCAGATAAGGATGCCCATTGCCACTATTCTTATTCAACACTGTGCTGGAAGTTGTAGCCAGAGCAGTCCAGTAAGTTAAAGAAATAAATGAAATCCAAATTGATTATGAAGAAGTAAAAGTATTTCCATTTGCAGATGATATGATCTCTCAGAGAAAATCCTAAAGAATCCACAAAAAACTACTGGAACTAACAGAAGAGCTTAGTGAAATATGAGGATACAAGATAAATATAAATAAATCAGTTGGATTCCTTTGCACCAACAAAGAGACCCTCAAAAAGGAAATCACCAAATCATTACCATTTATGATACCCCCAAGAAGATAAAATACTTAGGAACAAATCTAACTGGAGATGTAAACGACACATACAAAGAAAATTACAAGACTCTACTTCAGAGAACCAAAAGAGAACTGTGTAAGTGGAGAAACCGACCTGCTCATGGATAGGAAGACATGAAAATGTCTATTCTACCCAAAGCAACCTACAAACACAATGCAATCCCAATACAAATGCCAATGTCATTTTTTAATGAGACAGAGAAACAAATCTCCTACTTCATACGGAAAGGCAGATGCCCAAGATAAACACAGCATTACTAAATAAGGAGAACAAAGTGGGAAGCCTCAGACTGCCTGGCTTCAGAACCTATTACATTGTAGTCAAAACAGTCTGATACTGGTACAAAAACAGATACTTAGATCAATGGAGCAGAACTGAGAATCCAGATATGACACCTATGAGTTGCTGATATTTGACAAAGGTCTAAAGTCCATAAAATGGGTAAAATAAGTCTCTTTATCACATGGAGTTGGCTTAACTGGATATCCAGCTGGGAAAAAAGAAACAAGACTCATATCTCACACCATGCACAAAAGCTAACCCAAAATGGATCAAAAATATAAATATCAAATCTAAATCAATAAAGATCATGGAAGAAAAAATAGGGACAACGCTGACAAATTGACAAGACATGGCAGAAACAGATATAAAATATTATTAACAATGCACAGACACGGGAAGAGAAAATAGATAACTGGGAACTCCTAAAAATTAAATACACATGCTTATCCAAAGATTTCACCGACGGAGTAAAAAGAGTACCTACAGACTGGGAAAGAATTTTTGGCTACCATGAATCCAACTGACATCTAAACTCCATAATCTACAAAGTACTGCAAAACCTCAACAATTAAAAGTAACTGTCATGGATTGACTTGTGTCTCCTCCAAAATATGTATAGCCATGTGGCTGGGCCATGACTCCCAGTATCCTTTGACTGCCCTCCATTTTGTGGTTTTCCTATGCTGTATGTTAAAGGATTAGGGTGAGACTGTAAATTCCTTTATAAGATCACCTCCGTGTTCCACTATAAAGGGAATTTCCCTGGAGTATGGCTTGTCCCACCCTTAATCCTTTCATCCTACGAGAGATAAAATGACAGAGAAGCAGGCAGAGAATTGGGAATTTCACACCATCAAGAAAGCAGCACCGGGAGAAGAACGCATCCTTTAGACCTGAGGTTCCTGTGCCAAGATGCTCCCCAAACAGAGAGTGATACAGTTCTGGACTTTCCTCCTGAGCCTACAAGGGGGAAAGCCTTCCCCTGGAGCAGACACCCTGAATATGGACTTGTAGCCTACTGGACTGTGTAAGAATAAACCTTCCTTTGTGAAAGCCATCCACTCTGTTGTATTTCTGTTAGAGCAGCCCTAGCTGACTAAAACAGAAACCCAATTTAAAAATGGACAAAGGTTATTAACAGACACTTAACCAAAGATAACATTTAGGTGGCTGACAGATAAGTGAGGAAATGCTCACAATCATTAACAATTAGAGAAACACAAATAAAAATTACAATGAGATACCATCTTACTCCAACAATGCTGGCATTAATCCATAAAAACACAAAATAATAAATGAATGAATGTTGGAGAGGTTGTGGAGAGACTGGAACACTTCCACACTGCTGGTAGGAATGTAAAATGGTACACCAACTTTGGAAATCGATTTGGTGCTTTCTTAAAAAGCTAGAAATAGAAATACAGTATGATCCAGCAATCCCATTTCTTGGAGTATATCCCAGAGAAAGGTGGTCACATGAACAGATACATTCACACCAATATTTATGGCAGCACTCTCCACAATAGCAAAATGATGGAATCAACCCAGGTGCACATAAACTGATGAATGGATGAACAAACTGTGGTATATTTTTGTGATGGAATACTTACTATGCAATGACCAAGAACAACAATGATCTTCAGAAACACCTCATAACATGGAGTCATCTGGAAGACACTACGCTGAGAGAAATTAGTCAGTTGCAAAAGAATAAATGTTGTATGAGACCACTATTATAAGGACTTAAGGAAAGACTTACACACAGAAGAAAATACTCTTTGATGGTTAGAAGAGTGGGGAGGGAGTAAGAAGGTTACTCATAGATTAGGTAGTCAATGGCAGAA
Organism: Heterohyrax brucei; assembly: GCA_028571685.1. Lineage (NCBI taxonomy): Eukaryota > Metazoa > Chordata > Mammalia > Hyracoidea > Procaviidae > Heterohyrax > Heterohyrax brucei. Next base: position 29,051,796 of record CM053149.1, on the reverse strand, counting down.
TTTGGTTAGGTGAAGGGAGTGACAGCATGCAGTAGAAGGGAGGTCAGCACAACTGGACTACACCAAAAACTAAAAGGTTTAATAAATACAGGCTAACATTTTGAAGCCAGAGTAGCAGGGGTATGGGTCTGGGGACCATGATTTCAGGGCACATTAGGCTGACTAGTATAATTAGTTTTTTGTTTTTTGTCTTTTTTTTTAAAGAGAATGTTCTGCATACCAATTCAGTGAGTGGCTTCTGGGATCTTAAAACCTAACATGTGGCCATCTAACTAGCATCAATTGGTCCTAAGACACTTGGAGCAGAGGAGAATGAAGGATATCAAAGACACAGGGAAAAACATGAGCCCAGGAGACAGAAGTGCCATATGATGATAAAGAGACTACATTGGTATGAGACCAGAAGAACTAGATGGTGCCCAGCCTCCACCAATCACTGTCCTGACAGGGTATACAATGTAAAGTCCCTGATGTAGAAGGGGAAAAATAGGTGAGTAGAACTAGAACTCTATTAAAAGACCATACCTGATAGTCCATCAGACTGGAGGGTTCTCTGAGGACATGGTCCCTGGATTCTGTCTTATCCCAGAGTGGATATCAGCACCAAAGCCAACTCTTCAGACAAAGATTGGACTGAACGATAAGGCATAGAGTGATGCTGTCAAAGAATGTGTTTCTTGGCTTAAACATATATATCAATATCAGGCTGTCTGAGTAGTTCCTGTCCAGAGTCAGACGAGAGGGTGGAGGCACACAGGATTTGGTTTAATGGAGATATGAATTACAGAGTGGAAAGGAGGAGTGTGCTGTCTTGGGGGTGAGGGGTGAAGGTTGTAGTGGTACTGTTGTCAGTTAGTGTTGCATAGTGGTAGGGGGTGCAGGGTTTCATAGGGAAAATTGATTTGGATTGTAAATCTTCACTTAAAGCACAATAAAATATTTTTTTTTAAGAAAAAAGAAAATGAGCAAAGGATATGAATAGGTACTTCACCAAAGAAGACATCCAGGTGGCTGGCAGATACATGAGGAAATGCTGATAATCAGTATCCATCAGAGAAATCCAAATTAAAACTACAGTGAGATACCATTTCACCCCAGCAAGACTGACATTAACCCAAAAAACATAAAACAGTGAGTGCTGGAGAGGTTGTGGAGAGACTGCAATACTTTTACACTGCTGGTAGGAATGTAAAATGGTATATCCACTTTCAAAACTGATTTGGTGCTTTCTTAAAAAGCTAGAAATAGAAATACAATATGATTCAGTGATCTCACTTCTTGGAATATATTCTAGAGAAATGAGACTGGTCACATAAATAGATCCATGCACACCAACATTTATTGCAGCACTCTCCACAATAGCAAAAAGATAGAATCAAGCTACCTGCATATCAACAGATGAATAGAGAAACAAACTACAGTATATTCTCACAATGGAACACTATGCAATGATAAAGAACAATGACGATCTTAGGAAAAATAACACAGAGTCATCTGGAAAGTATTATGCTGAGTGAAATTAGATGCAGAAGGACAAATATTGTATGAGATCACTATTACAAGAACTCACAAAAAGGTTTAAGGATAGAATAAATGTCTTTGATGCTTATAAGGGTGGGGAGGGAAAGAGAGAGGTACTTATTGATTAGATAATAGCAAGGAATTGGCTTAGGTGAAGGGAGTGGCAGCATGAAGCAGAAGAGAAGTCAGCACAACTGGAGCATACCAAAAACGAAGAGGTTTTGTAAATATAACCTAACATTTTGAAGGACAGAGTAGCACAGGCAGGGGTCTGGGGACCATGGTTTCAGAGCCTTCTAGGTCAATTGGCATAAAATGTTTTGCATACCACTTTGGTGAATGGCATCTGGGGTCTTAAAAGTTAGCAAGTGGCCACCTAAGTAGCATCAGCTGGTCCCAACCTACCTGGATGAGAGGAGAATGAAGGGCATCAAAAACATGAAGAAAATATGAGCCTGGAAACAAAAGGGGCTATACAATCCAGAGACGACATCAGTGTCAGAGCAGAATAACTAGATGGTGCCCAGCCATCACCAATGTCTGCCCCTACAGGGATTAGATCACAGAGTCCTTGATGTAGTGGGAAAAGAACTGGTGTGCAGAACTACAGCTATGTTAAAGACCAGACTTCATGGTTCGACCAACTGAAGAATCCCCTGAAGACATGGCCCCCAGACTCTCTGTTAGACCAGAGATGAAACCAATCCTAAAGCCAACTCTTCAGACAAAGATTGGACTAGACTACAAGACATACAATGACACAGGCGAAGAGTGTGCTTCTTGACTTAAATACATACATGTGGTTAACTGAGCAACTCCTGCCAGAGATGAGATGCGAGGGTGGAGGGGAACAGTAGACGGTTGAATGGACGTGTTACAGCGTGGGAAGAGCAGCTAGAGTTGTATGGCAGTGTGTGTATAGAGCTTTATATGACAGTTTGTGCTGGATTACAAACTTTCACTTGAAGAACAAAATATTAAAATAAAAAGAGAGAGAGATGGAGAAACACTATGGGAAACTGAAAACTAGCTGCTAACTATGAAGAGGTCTTACCATTCTTAAGAACAGCACAAGTTACAACAATAAAGTCTGTGAACTTAATTGTTCTAAGTGCTACATACCTCATTGCTGAATATCACTATGGTCACCTTTGACGTACTCCCCTTGCCAAGCTATACACTGATGCCAGCACCTAGTCCACCCTCCAAGGCAATTTTGGAACTCTTTCTGGAATGGCCATTGCACATGGTGGCATGGTGGCAAGTTGGTGAACTTCATTGCATAGTTGTCTGTGAGGGAGTTTTCAGCCAGTAAACAAATAACTGTATTGGAACACCCTCCCTGCTCATCTGGTCTGGCCCCCAGTGACTTTTTTCTTTACCCAAAGACAAAGAAAATATTGAAAGGAAGTCATTTTGATGACATTCAGGACATCAAGGGCAAGATGATGACAGCTCTGATGGCCATTCCAGGGAAAGAGTTACAAAATTGCTTTGAAGGGTGCTGGTGTCAGTGCATAGCTTCCCAAGGTGAGTACTTTGAAGGTGACCATAGTGATATTCAGCAGTGAGGTATGTAGCACTTTTTCTAGGATGAGTTCATGAACTTAATTGGCAGTCCTTGTATATTAACAGGCACATTCAGTCTTTGATTTAACATATGTTTCTTCTTATTTGAATTTTAGAGTACTCTGTATTAATTAGGCTCCAACCAGAGGGAGAAAGCTAATGTGCAGTACATTCTGTAATGGAATGGTATCATTTCTCTTGTGACATCAGAAAAGGAAGGCAACATATGGAGTTTTCATTTTTGTTTCCTCTGTTTTACAATTTTTCAGTAATGAAAATTAATTACTTTTGTAATGAGGAAAAAAAAGAAAAGAGAAAAACTTGAATTATTTTAGTAGTGTTTATCAAAACTGCAAATATAAAGACTTGCAAAGGCCAGTTACTAAAATTCAATATTGATTTTTTAATGCAATAAAACAATCATAGCTATGTCATGTCTGCTCTCTTTTTGTTCATTTAAGGTGAAAGAATCCTTTAGGAAGAATGTGAGGTATTAATCCACGTTGCTGTTAGCCATCCCTACCTCTTCAAATGGTGTTAATGAAGGTCAATTTACATGTTCAAGTCCATTTGGTCAATCTCTGGTCTTGATGTAAGACCTTTTATAATGACCTTTTTCTTAAATAGCCACACTTTGACAAGACTGTTTCTCTCAGAAGTGAATCACCCACGCAGCCCCTCCTCAAAGACCAGAACTGTGAATATCTGAATCATCATCTTCATGACTAATGGTCAGCAAGAAAGAGCCAAGATATATGAAATCATAAAAAGCAAGCCTGCAAAAGACCAGCTGCATGAGCGGCATTCAAATATACATGCCTCAAAGGGAAAGCCTAAAGAAGTTGAAAGAAATAACACAGATTTTTGACTCACGAAGGCCTGAGTTGCAATCTCAGTTTTGTCACTTACTAATTAAGTTTACCAGTAGTTTCTGATGTTTTTTAAAGTTTAGTCTCTGCGTTAGTGAAAACCCAAGCCAAACCAAACCCATTGCCACTGAGTCGATTCTGACTCATAGTGACCCTATGAGTAGAGCAGAACTGCCCCGTAGAGTTTCCAAGGACTTCCTGGTGGATTCGAACTGTTGATCTTTTGGTTAGCAGCTGTAGCACTATACCACCAGGGTTTTCTCATTAGTGAAAGAGGAGTTTAATAAAGATTAAGGATTTAGGGAGATGATATACACAGCACGTGCAGGTACTTAATAGTTTCAAGTGGAAATAATCATCCTCATTTTGACAGTGATTCTGGGGATTATTTGAAATAACACTAGAAAGACACATATCACAGTGTCTGACACATAATGAGGACTCAATATATAGTATGATTAATATTATTCGCTTTTAGTTCACATATTCTAACTCCTTTGAGGAGTCTCGACTGAAGTATTCAGGGAATACAGAATGCCAGTTTTAAAATGTGGAATTACTGACAAATGAAATTGGGCCAGATCTAGCTAAAAATAGCAAAAACACCAGGCAGGCAGAGAAGAAATACAAGTATCTTCATTTTCCTGAGTTTCTATAGGCCACAGATCAGGTCAAGTGTGTACACAGATGTACACCACCACTGTTAAACTGAATCTGAGACCCAAGTCAAACAGCAGTAGTTGATGGAGTCCTCTGATCATGGTATAAGAGCACTTCTGAGGTCCAAAGACTAAGGAATCTTTCACTAAAACCAAATAGAAATTCACCTGTTCTTTGGGTACCATCCACACCACCTAAGTAGAGAAAGCATGGAGATATCAATGGAAGTTGGCTCATTTCTTCATTCATTCAACAAACTTACAACCTGCTTACTCTCTTCCAGAAACTCTGGCGGCATATCGGTTAAATGCTGCTAACCAAAAAAGGCCAGCAGTTCGAATCTGCCAGATGCTCCTTGGAAACTCTATGGGGCAGTTCTACTCTGTTTATAGGGTTCCCATGAGTCAGAAACAACTTGATGGCAGTGAGTTTTTTTTTTCCAGTGGTTTTACTTTTGCCAGAATGAGAATGATAAAGCGCTTCAGTGCAGGCAGACTGGTGAGTGACTTAGGTTTTCTCCTAAGGATGCTTTTAATATGTTATTAATTATAATTATATTATTGATATTAAATATTTGATATTTAATAAATGGATGGGTAATAATCATATACATGGTTATTGCTTGTTTCTATATTTAAAAATTAATATTCTTTTTTACTTTCTGAATTTCATGTATCTTTGACATCTACATAGAAAAAATTGACAATAACGAAATAGCCCTGCATCACAACAATACAAAGCAAATTTGACACGGTAAAACATCATTTCTCAATAACATTGAGCATAAACAATACAGGCATTAGCAGTTCACAGCCACCCAGTGGTACCACAGGAGAAACAGGCCTGGCAACTGGCTCCCACAAGGACTGAAGCTAAGAAAACTTTATGGACCAATTCTACTTTGTCAACATGTGGAATCAACCCTTCATTTTGTTTTGTTTTATCATTTTGTTTTATCTGTCATATACATACACTCTGAAATAACCCACAAAAAAGCATTTTAAAAATATGGACAAAATATGTTTATGGTCCTTTGTCAATGATACCAGGAAATTCTGATTTTAAGAGTAAAGTCAGCCACCTCCAATGTAATTGAGTCTATAATGACTCCTAGTGATAGAAGGAACCTTGTATTTAATGCTTAATTACACATCAGATCATACTTTGCCAGGTTTTATTTCAATATATTAGCAAACTGTAATTTTTAACTAATGCACTTATAATTTATACAAAATAGTAAAGGACTTCTAATTTTAATCACCTCACATAAGCAGTCATTCTCTTAGTAGCTCCTGGAAGTTCTAATACCTAATTCCTAGTCACAGACTTATTTTAAAATTCTGCCAACATTTTAGAAAGAAAGCAAACTAAGATTTAAACTATCAATGGGATGATTCACTGAAGGCATTCCACAAAGAGGCAAACATTTCTAGAATGATTAATTGCTTGTCACTACCCAAATCGGTCTCAAAACTATCTCCCCTAACCATTCTGCTTGCTGGTGGCTTTGTTTCCAATGCACTGGGCAAGGTGACTATCCTCTGCTCTTGACTTAGACTTGGCCAGGATTGGAGGGCAGTAAGTGAATAAGAGACTGAAAAATTCATTTTTAGGTTATTCCCTAGGAAATTTTCTGTTCCCTTTCAAAACCAACTCAACAGCACTTGGCTCGCTCTTGGCTTCAAAAACATACAGATTTGATGCCTATCAGTTTAACTTCTGTTTACCAAACTGTAGAACCTGTAACAGCCCTGGTGGTGAAGTGGTTAACTGCTAGCTAAAAGGCTGGTAGTTAGAACCCACCAGCAGCTCCACTGGAGAAAGACGTGGAAGTCTTCTTCCAAAAAGATTTATGACTTTGGAAATCCTATGGAGCAGCTCTACTCTGTCTTATAGGGTCACTGTAAGTTGGAATCAAATCAATGTCAACAGGTTTTAATATGGGGCATAGCCTACCTTGCATTCTATACAAGAAGCTTTTTCTAACAACTACAGGAAAACAACAGCTCATGGTAAAGTTAAGTAGATTTCTAGCAAGTAGAGATGATGATCTTACAGATGTGAGCCATTATCAGACCCAGAGTCTTTTCTGTGGGGGCCCACGCACAGCTCCAACTGTAACTCAGCTCCAACTGTCTGCTGGTATCTGTTCAGAGCGGATGGCCTCTTTGTTCAGTTACATTTGATTTCATTCAATCACTGAAATCGTTAACCTTGGAAAGGGAAGACTACCAGCATTTGAAAGACAAAAGGACTGATCCTTCAAGGTCTCCAGAAGCCAAAGTAATGGCTCCCAGATAGCTTCTCCTTGGAGTCAAGACAATTGTGAGATTGTGTCTTGATTGTTTATTAGGATTGTGTACTCTGAAGCCACACTGCATTCAACTCCTGATTCTATCACTTAGTAGATGTGTAATGCTAAGTAAGTTACTTAAGCCACTTTGCACCATGATTTCCTCTCTGTTAAATGCAGACAGTAAGAGTATCTACTTCACAGGGCTTCAAAGACTAAGTGAATTAATGTCTTTAAAATACTTAGAACAATATTCTAACAAATACTTCTATGGTGAAAATAAATGTTATACACTTCAGACAAAAAATGGACTGGACTTGGGGGCACAGAGTGATGCACGTGGTGTGTGTACTTTAGCGTTTTATATATACACATATCATACTGTCTTACTGGTTTCTTTCTAGAGGGGAAAGGAGAGGGTGGAGAGGAGGGGACAAGTGATGGTTGAGTGGATACTAGAAGCAAAGACTGAAAAAGAAGAATGTGCTGTCACAGGGTGAGGAGAGTAGAAAGAGTTGCAGAGAGGTAGGTATACAAAATAGACTTGGATTGTAAATTTTCACTTAATCACAATAAAATTTTTTTAATGTAATAAAGAAATGTTACATAAAATAAATCCTCATCCCACCCTTGCAATAACCCATCATATTTCTCAGTTATGAACTCTGTCTACTGGTATCTGTTCAGAAGCAATGGCCTCTTTATTCACTTTCATTTGATTTCATTCAGTGTCTGAAATTATTAACCTTGGAAAGGAAAGACTACTAGCATTTGAAAGACAAAAGAAGGACTGATCCTTCAAGGTTTCCAGAGACTGAACTAATGGCTCCCAGATAGCTTCCCCTTGGAGTCAAGACAATTGTGAGATTGTGTCTTTAGTGTTTATTAGGATAATGTACTCTGGAGCCAGACTGCATTCAACTTCTGACTCTGTCACTTAATAAATGTGTGATGTTAAGTAAGTTACTTAAACCTCTTTACACCCTGATTTCCTCTCTGTTAAATGTGGGCAGTAACAGAACCTACTTCACAGGGATTTTCATGCTTGAATTTTTGTTCAGTGAAAACAATCAAAAAAGCATCTCTGGACTAAAACAATTCCTAAGACCCTTCCTTGCAAAATCTGTCCTACCCCAGGTTCCACACGTGAGTGCAACTTTCTCTGGGTCCTTCTGTGACATACAACTTCTCGGAGTTCCGTTAGCCAAGCCAAGTGCCGTTGAGTCAGATCTGATTCATGGCTACCCTAGGGGCCAGTTAGAAGTGGTAGCAAACAGAGTCATCAGCTGTATGCAGAGCAGCAAACACACACATTCTACTTATTGAAATACAAAGAAAAATACCACAGCTGACCTGCTATCCACAGCATGGACCTGTTCAGTGTAGTGGATGAATTACTTTTTTTGAACTGAAAAGTTGGTATAGTTCAATTCAGCTGGTATACTTTAATTAAATGGGAAGCCTCCATCAATGCAGTCATAGTCATAACAGGAGAGGCTGTTGTGATCACTTGTTTTGATTATTAATTGATGGATTCTGTTTTCAACTCCAGTCCCAAGCCCTGTACAAATCCATCACTAAAAGGACATGGAATTACTATGGCAACAATTTTCCTGCTATTGTGAAACACTCACACAGCCTAGTCATTGATCAGCCTAGACTAGGTAAACTGCTGATGCAAAACTGGAGGAAAATGCCAGTTCCTTAGGAAATGTGAGTCTACATCAGAATCAGACAGCCATTTGTGGGTTTTAAATTCAGGCCCCAGATTAGCATGAGCTCTAAAGGACACATACAGGGAACAGTGGTTCTCAAAGTGTGGTCCCTGGACCAGCAGCAACACCTGGAAAACTGTCAGAAACATAAATTCTCAGGGCCTGTCTCAGCCCTGGTGGCATACAGGATAACTGCTACATCTACTAACCAAAATGTCGGCAGTTCAAATCCACCAAGCACTCCTTGGAAACTCTATGGGGGCAATTCTACTCTGTTCTACAGGGTCGCTATGAGTTGGAATCGACTTGACAGCACTGGGTTTGGTTTGGGGACCTCAGACTTGCTGAATCAGAAACTCCGGTGGGACCAGAAATCTCTGTGTTTTACCAAGCTCTCCAGGTGATGGCGACGCACATTCATGTTTAAGAAACTGCTGTCCTAGAAAATGAATCTAAATGATGCCTAATTTGTCATATTGGCTGACTCAAAGTTTATTAATTCCTCCTCTGATAGGATTATGATGAAAGAAGACATCCCAGGTGCGTACACATGGTAACTTTCTGGTCTCATGCCCCAAACCTTCTGGCAACCCAGTCCCATTTCCTGATTATGTCAAGTATTTCTGTGCCCTGTGTTAATTGCTTTTGCCTGAAAAATTGGTAAGTCTTACCTACTGTTTCAGAAACAGCTCAAATGTCATTAACTTTCAGACAGTTTTTCTAACTTCCTAAGCAGAATTAGTCACTCTAGTTTTGCCATTTTATAATATGTTGTAGTTGTTTCTTTCATTCATTATAACCTGTGGTGGTTATTAGCAGAGTGTATTTCATGGTCCTTTCTTGCTCCCTAGAAACCCTGGTGGCATAGTGGTTAAGGAGTGTGGCTGCTAATCAAAAATGTCAGCAGTTTGAACTCACAAGGTACTTCTTGGAAACACTGAAGCACTTCTACTCTGTCCAGTAGAGTTGCTATGAGTTGGAAGTGACCTGATGTCAATTTCTTTTTTCTTGCTTGCTTACAGTTTCTAAGAGAACATCCATGGCACATATTCCCCTGAACCAAACCCACTGCTGCTGAGCCAATTCTGAATCATAGCAACCCTATAGGTCAGAGCAGAACTGCCCCACAGAGTGTTTCACAGACTGCCTGGCAGATGTAAACTGCCAACCTTTTGGTTAGCAGATGTAGCACTTAACCACTACACCACCAGGGTTTCCACATGTTCCCCTGTATGTGACTACCTCACCCAAAAACAACCAATCCTTGCTCACCAGTGGCCTGAGTGGCCTGGTTCCAATAAATACACTCAACTAATCAGACCCTGTCACTCAAGAATTTAAAATAATAGGTATTATAATGGCTGTCTGTTGGCAGTGGAACTTAATGCTAGAAATTGACGAGGTAGCAAGGGGCCATGGTGGGGCAGTCATCGAACCATGCACGGGGTGAAGAACGCCTTAAGGGACTCTATCTACTGCAAGAGGAGAATACAGAAGACATACAGATGTAAGCAGGGGTTCTTCCTGAAGATGGAGAACGTCACCCCAGTTCCTGATGGTTTACCTGTTCCCACGAGTCTCAGGATATTTTATCTCCTGTCCACGGAGTTTATGAGGATATCTCTGTTATAAAACTCACTTTATTTGAATAATCTTGAGCAGACTTCTGGCCTTTGAAAACTACGAGATCACTGAAGGAACCATAAACTTCCATGTTGACCTTTCCTACTCAACCATGACACTCTTGATGGAAGAGATGTTCTCTAATTCATCTTTGGGTTTCCATGTCTGAGCATAATACTTACCCCACAATAGGCCATCAAAATATATTCACTGACAGACTAAATTGATACCACTGGGCTTTATGGAGTTAGAAGGAAGAAGTGAAATTGTAATGGTGATTAAAGGGTTCTGTGAAGCCAGCTGGGACCTGGGTATCCCCAAAGGTCAAAAAAGTTTTCAAGGCCACAGTAGGAATCCAAGAGATCATCTGAAGAGTATTGCACAGAATTGTTAATACTCACTAAAGAAAACAGTGGGATTTACCACTACTGTGATTCAAAATTGTGATAGCAGGTCGGTCAAAGGTCAGTATTTATAAGTTACAGATCACAGATTCAGATAAAAATCAAATTTAGAAGAGGTGTCAGGAATAAGAAAACCAAGAGGAGGTAATCATGAAGGTCTGAATGAGCCCCATGTGGTGATATGAGTTCTGGTTACCTATGGCTGTATAACAAACCACCCCAAAATAGCATGGCATAGAACAACCCTTATTTTGTCCACAGATTCTGTGGGTCTGCAATTCAGGCTTGGCTCAGCAGAATAGCTTCTCTACTGCATGCTCTCCAGTGTCCTGGACTCAGCTGGGAAGACTTGAATGACTGGAGGCTGGAATCATCTGGAAGCTTTTTTGCTTACAAGCTTGGTGCTTTGATTAGGTGACTTAAGACTGAGTTCAGCTATGACAGCCAATCAGAAGATTCACATATGACCTCCTCTTGGAATAGTCAGACATCTTACAGAGCTTCACAGCAAACATCTCTCTAAATGACAGAGAACTTGCAAGGCCCTTCATAACCTGGCCTTTGAAGTCACATAGCACAACTTCCATTGAACCATATTCAGCCAAGCAGTTAGAAGCCAGAGCAAAATCAAAGGAAGAGAACTTGATGGGAAGAGAACTTGACACCACGTTCTAATATGTGCTAACCATAATGTGCTAACAACAGGTTTCTTTTAAATGACAGATTATGTTCATTGACTCCAGCTATAGAACTCACAGATAAGAAAACACAGAGTGTTTGCAGATATTATAAGCTTTAATTTTTTGAGTTTGCTTATCACCATATAAGCTATACGATGATGTGGTGTTGGTGTTGGTGTTTTTCAGGCATACAGAGATTCCACTACTACATATTGTCTTTCCAAAATACACTGAGACATAGATAGATTTAGGACTACATAACTTATCTTGGCTTAGAATATACAAAGAAATTTACATGTAAGTAATAAAACAAACAATGCAACCAAAAAATGGGCAAATGACTTGACTACATAGTTCACCAAAGAAGACAGGTTGCTAACAAGTGTGTAAAAAAATGCTGCTCAACATTACTAGTCATTAGGGAAAGATAATTACAAACCAGAGTGGCATATTCATTGCACTCCCACTGGAATGATTATAATAAAAGAGACAATTACACGTGTGATGAGGATATGGAGAAAGAAGAAACCTTCTACATCGTTGATGATGATGAAAACTGGTGCTGCTCCTCCAGAAAACAGGCAGTTTCTCAGAAAGCTAAACACAAATTTACCACATCAACCAACAATTCCATTCTTAAGTATTTCAGAGAAAGTGAAAACATATATTCACACAAAGATTTGCAAAGAAATGTTCTTAGTGGAATTACTCTTAATAGCCAAAAATTGGAAATTGAAACGACCACCAGCCAGTGAAGGAATACACAAAAGGTAGTATACTCATGCAACAGAATACTATTAAGTAATCAAAAGGTAATCAAAACAAACTACTGATACATGTTGTGACACTGGATGAATCTCAAAGCTTCTGTTGTTGTTGTTGCTACTAGATGTTGTTGCATCAGTTCCAACTCATAGTGACCCTGTATATAACAGAAAGAAACACTACCTGGTTGTGCACTGCCATCATAATCCTCATTATGCTTGAATCCATTGCTGCATCCACCAGGTCAATCCATCTCACTGGGGGTCTCTCTTTCTTTTGCAGAACTTCTATTATACCAAGCATGTCATTCTCCAGGGAAGGATCTTTTCTAACACCATATCCAAAGTACGTGAGACATACTCTTGTCATCCTTGTTTCCAAGGAACATTGTGGTTGTACTTCTTTCAAGACAGATTGGTTCATTATTTTGGCATTCCATGGTGTATTTAATATTCCTTGCTAATGGCAGAATTCAAAGGCATCAATTCTTCTTTGGTCTTCCTTATTCATTGTCCAGCTTTTGCATGTATATGAGGTGACTGAAAACACCATGGCTCGGGTCAGGTGCACCTTAGTGTTTAAGGTGGCATATTTGCTTTTCAGTCCTTTAAAGATATCTTTTGGAGTAGATTTGCCCAGTGCAATGTATCTTTTGATTTCTTTGTCTGCTGCTTCTATAGGTGTTGATTGTGGATCAAAGTTAAATGAAATTTTTGACAATTTCCATCTTTTGTCTGTTTATCACGATGTTGCTTATTGGACCAGCTGTGAGGATTTTTTGTTTTCTTTATGTTGAGGTGTTATTCATGCTGAAGGCTGTGGCCTTTGAACTCCATCAATAAGTGCTTCAAGTCTTCTTTACATTCAGCAAGCAAGGTTGCATCATCTGCCTATTACAAGTTGTTAATGAATCTTCCTCCAACCCTGATGCCCCATTCTTCTTCATATCAACCAGTCTCTTGAATTATTTGCTCAACATACAGACTGAATAATTACGGCAAGAAGGTGCAACACTGACATATACTTTCCTGACTTTAAATCACACAGTATCCACTTGTTCTGTTCAAACAACTGCCTCTTGATCTATGTATAGGTTCCTGATGAGCACAATTAAATGTTTTGTAGTTTCCATTCTTCACAATGTTGTTTACAATTTGTTGTGATCCATGAAGTCGAATGCCTTTGCATAGTCAATAAAACACAGATAAACCTCTTTCTAGTATTCTCTGCTTTCTGCCAGGAGTCATATAACATCAGCAATAAAATCCATGGCTCCCCATCCCCTTCTGAATCCAGCTTGAATTTCCACCAAGTTCAAGTTGAAAGTGAAGAAAATTAGAACAAGTCCATGACAGCCAAAATACAACCTTGAAAATGTCATGTCCCAAGTAAATTTAGAGAACATCTCAAGAACAGATTTGACACATTGAACACTAATGACTGAAGACAAGTCACATTGTAGAATGACATCAAGAACATCATGTATCAAGAAAGAGGTTATCAAAAGACAAGAAAGAAAGAAAAGATCAAAATGGATGTCCAAAGAGACTGTGAAACTTGCTTTTGACTGTCAAATAGCTAAAAAAAGAAAAAAAAAGGAAGAAATGATAAAGAAAAAGAACTGAACAGAAAATTTCAGAGAGCAGCTTGAGAAGAAGTAAAATATTATAGTGGAATGTACAAAGACCTGGAGATAGAAAACAAAAGGGAGGAATATGTGTGGAATTTCTCAATGTGAAAGAACTGCAGAAAAGATTCAAGCCCTGAATCACAATATTGAAGGATTCCGTGGGGGAAATATCAGCTGATACAGAAAGCAGCAAAAGAAGATTGAAAGAATACACACAGTCACTATACCAAAAAGAAATTGTCAACATTCATTCTCTTCAAGAGGTAGCATGGAACCCATAGTACTGAGGACAGAAATCCAAGGTGCACTGAAGGCACTGGTGGAAAAGCAAGGCTCCAGAAACTGATGGAATACCTATTGAGATGTTCCACAAAAAGACGCAACACTGGAAGCACTCACTCCTTTATGCCAAGAACTTCGGAAAACAGCTTCCTGGCCACATTTATGCCTATTCCCAAAAAAAGATCAAACTGACTGCATAAATTATTGATTATCATTAAATCACACTTTTTTTTCCTGTCTTTTCCTTTATTGTGATTGAGTGAAAATGTGCATTCCCATATAAATTTGCATGCCCATCTCTATGCAGCTCCCACTGCTCTCCGTGCCTGGTAATAGCACACTTTTCCTCTCCGCTCCATACATGCCTTATCTTCCCAACAATCTCCTATCCCCTCCTCTCTACCCACTCCCCCACCTTCAGTAAGAGGTCAGTAGGACGACATCCTACAGATGCATAGAACCATAAAGTGTACACACGATATGGTCACTCTGTGCTGCTGAGTCAAATCCATTCCTGTCTGAAGAGTTGACATCCATTATGATTTATGGACAGGGGCAGCATCAAGGCCAGTGGCCATGCTTCCAGGGGAACCCTGAGGCCCCCGGATCATCAGTTGCAGTCTTTTAGTGGAGATCTCAGGGTGCACCCCTTTTTATTCTTGTGTTGCCAGTGAGACTCAACTTCGTGAGCTCCATCACAGCTATCACTGGTGGTGGTTGGGCACCATCTGGTTCTTCCGGTCACAAGTCGATGTAGTCATCCACTCACGTGGGTCTCTCTGTCTTCTCAGTTCTCTTTCCCCAATGTCATTTTGGTGATCATCTGTTCCTGTTGATTTGGGACCATTTGCTGTACCCTCAGATGGCAGCCTGGTAGCTTTTAAGACCCCAGACACCATTCACCAATGTGGGGTGCAGAAGGCTCTCTTAGCAAAATGCTTGTTGTGCCAGTTGGTCCCTGGCCCCCCTCTCCAGATACTCTGTCCTTGCAATATCAGGTTAAGATGGGAGGAGTAATCATGTTGTGTTGAAGTCCAGTAAATATTGACCTTCTTTCTAATGTGTGCTGCCACAGATTTCACCCAATTGAATTTCTATCATCTAATCTAAATCCTGACCCCCGCCATCCCTCCCCATCCTTGCAGCCATCAAAGAGTCTTTTCTCCTATGCTTGAGTTTGTTTTTAAGTTCTTATCACAGGGGGTCTCATACAATATTTGTCCTTTTGTCACTGACCACTTTCACTCAGCATAATGTTCTCCAATTGAAACCAGGTTATGAGATGTTTCCTAAAACATCATTGTTCTTTATCATTGGAGAAGAAGGTAGTTGTCCACCGATGAATAAAAAGTTCTGTATATGCCAATCACGTCTAGTTTGTTAGTTGTGGCAATAAGGTCTTCTGTGTCTTTACTGAGCTTTTTTCTAGATGAGCTGTCCAATATTGACAGTGGAGTGTTAAAGTCTCCTACCATAATTGTGGAGTAATGTATCTCATTTTTGAGTGTAGTCTGTTTCTTCAATGTATTTAAGTGTTCTAACATTAGGTGCATAAATATTTAATACTGTTAAGCCCTGCTTGTGTATTCAACCTTTCAGCAAGAAGTAGTGCCCATCCTTGTCCATGATGGTGGATTTTACATTAAAATCTATCTTATCTGAGATTAGAATTGCCACACCTGCTCTTCTCTGTGTATTGTTTAGCTTGATGTGTATTTTTCCATTCTTTAATTTTCAGTTTGTTGATATCTTTAAGCCTCAGGTGAGTTTCTTGTAGGCAACATACGGATGAGTTGTGTCTTTTGATCCAAGATGTCACTCAGTGTCTCTTTACTGGAGCATTCAGTTCATTCACATTCAAAGTAATTATTGATAGGTATGTGTTTAGTGTTGTCATTGTAATATGATTTCTTTGTGTTAATGTTTTCTCTGTGTTTCTTATTAATCTGTCCTGGGACATTCTTTTTTGTGAGTTGATTTTTCACCTTTTCAGGGTTAGTTTTGTGTTTGTTAAGACTCCTGTATTACATTTCTTGATATAGTATGTTGCATCTTTATTGTGTTTTACAGCTGCCCCTATAATCCCGCTTACTAAACTATGTATAAACCCAATTTTAATTACTACCAGTCTTGTCATCTTCCTCTCTATCTGGAAGGACTATAACGACTGTAGCATACCCCTCTTTTTAATATGATAACATCATAGTTTTCATGATATGCTCACTGGATCATTTCTTTCACTATTATAGCTTTGATTGAGTTTGAAGCCTTCCCTAACTGAGTAGGTTTCTGGGTGATGTGTCCTGTATTTGCTTCTAAAATATAAAGTCAGTGGTTTTGTTCTTCTAAGCCAACAGATTCTTTTGAATATTTCTTGTAGCTTTGGTTTGGTTTTTACGAAGTCTCTGAGTTTCTGTTTATCTGCAAATGTCTTAATTTCATTTTTGTATTTGAAAGATAGTTTCGCAGGGTATAAAATTCTCCATTGGAAGTTCTTCTCCTTCAAGGCTTTGAATGTGTCATGCCACTGTCTCCGTGCCAGCGTGGTTTCTGCTGAGAAATCTGACGAAAGCCTACAGGGCTTCCCTCTGAATGTTAGCTTTGCTTTGAGTCTTGCTGCCTTTAAGAGTTGCTGCTTATGTTTCATTTTGTTAAGCTTGATTATAATACGTCTTGGAGTCTTTCTTTTGAGATCTATATTGGGTGGCGTACGATATGCATCTGAGATGTCTATATTCTCTTCCTTCATGATTTCTGGGAAGTTTCCTGTCAGCAGCTCAGCAATGATACTCTCTGTGTTCTCAGGGGTCTCATCCTGTTCAGGGACTCCAATTAATCTAAGGTTGTTACCCTTAATAGAGTCCCACATGCTTCTTAAAGCTTCTTCATTTTTCTTGTTTCTTTTTTGTGATTTCTCCTCATAGATGCTGGAGTCAGTAGCTTTGTCTCCAAGTCAGAAAGTCTCCTTTCTGTTTGTTCCATTCTGTTTTCTTGGCTTTGAATTGAAGTTTCTGTCTCTTTGATTTTGTTCCTGATCTGTTGGATTTCAGAGTACTGGTATTCCATCAGATCAAACAGCTTGCTTAATTTTTCCTTTTGTTCTGCTGCATTTTGTATAAGGTCTAGTAGGGCTCTCCATATAATCCTTTTGTATTCACCTTCCAATAATTTCAGAACGGTTTCTACATTTGAGAAGTTTTTTGGTTCACTCTTTTGGGAGCCTTCTGAAGCCATGGATGATTTCTTTGTTACATTTTTATAGAGTTTATTTGCTTTTTGGGCATCATGTGAGTCAATGAAGGCTGGGAGAGATGCTGTGAGGATGGACCACAGTTGTTTCTCTAGGCCATCTTAAAATGAAAGGTAAAAGGTATCTGACAACTTCCAAAGTCAGTCAGGTTTTCAGGTGTACATGTCCCTCCTTATAGCTGGCAAAGTAAGCACCTCTATATCCAACCTCAGATGCTATAAACTAGTTCAAAATACAAAAAGGCTACTGCCCTGCTGGCCTCTGCTGCTGGGCCTCAGCTGTAGGTGACACTGAGTAGAATACTGCTTTTCTGCCAGAAAAGTGATCTCCTCCAGGCAGACACTGCCTCTGAGCTTAGGAATTAGGTTGAGCTGAGACCTCTGTATCGGTATGTCCGCGTCCCAGTGGAACAAGATGGCATCCTGCACAAGCTCCCTGCCTGCCAAAGCACAGGTCACTCGATGGTGGAGGCAGAAAGAGAGGCCAAAGGTGCCAAGATGCACTGAGTTCAAGGCCAGGCTCTCAAAGTATGGCAATTTCGTCCACTGATCCCCCCAGCAGTGTGCCTGAGACTAGCTGCCAGTCAAGTCCCAGCTCCACCCACCAGCCAAGACAGAAAAAAAGTTAAAATGGCGAGTTACCATCAATTCATGAAAGCTAGCACTTACCAAGAGTGGGAGTCAGCAAAAGAGAGGCAGTTTTCTGTTCAGTGGTATGAAGTCCAAATTAATAGCCCTATGCCATGTCCTAGAGTTCACTAGGTATCCAGAAGGCTCCATTTAGTTATCAATTCAGGCCTTGGATTCCAGAGGGATTTAGGGAGGTATGTGTTTAGTGCATCATCTTGAATCCCCCATTAAATCACACCTAAGTAGAATTTTGTTGAAGGTCACTCAAAAGCAGCTGCAAGAGTGTATCAAAACTAATATGTTCAATAAAAAAACCCAGACACAAGAGATTACATATTGTATGGTTCCATTTATATGAAATTTCTAGAAAAGGTAAATCTACAGAGACTATAAGTAGATTATCATACAATTACTGTTCTATTATTATTAAGCTCACATGTAGTGGATGCTCGTTGCCTGGTGTGGACAAATAAGTGGAGGTTAATAGTTAAAAGGGCATAAGGGATCTTATGGGGTGATGATAGTGTTCCAAAACTCATGCATGCTGATAGTTGCACAACTGGTAAATTTACTAAAAAATAAAGAGCTGTACACTTACAATGAGTGAATTATATGATATGTAAAATATGCCACAATTATTGAAATATGTGTCATTATAAAACAAATTATTCTTTTTAGAAATTAAAGAATTTTACATTTTACTTAGGTTT
Organism: Heterohyrax brucei; assembly: GCA_028571685.1. Lineage (NCBI taxonomy): Eukaryota > Metazoa > Chordata > Mammalia > Hyracoidea > Procaviidae > Heterohyrax > Heterohyrax brucei. The sequence continues at coordinate 29,033,196 of CM053149.1, read as the reverse complement.
ACTTTGTTTTTTTGTTGACACCTTGTTCTCGAAATATAAAAAAATTACAGTGTCAATTTTATAAATATATGCTCATCCACTCTACTCAAAGAAATAGACTTCTATTAGGATGCAAGACCATAAGGGGCAATGTGTCTGCTGGTAGCATGCTCTGAGCCACCACTCCAAAGTCATCACTATGATTAATTGAGTGAGGCAGTTGAGTGCAGAGATTAAGAGCTAGGTTTGGAATCAGAGACCAGAGGTCTAATTTGGCTCCATTATCTATTGGCTGGATGACCTAGACTAAGTTTCTAAACAATGGTGTTTTCACATACAAAGTGATGATTATAACAGCACAAACCTCAGAGGATAGGTATAATCAGATGAGGTCGTGTTTTCTAAACACCTAGCATATAAAGCGTATCTATAAGTCATTACTGAGTGACAGACTAGTGATTTCTCCATTCATTACAGTTGTAAATGTATAAAACTACTAGAACAAATAAACAAAACTGCTTGAAACACACTATATTTAAATAAGTTACATATAAATCTTGTATTTCGGTATTTGATACAGTATAAGTGGTTTAGTCAACGCTCAATAAACACTAGTTGAAAAAATCATTTTTAAAAAAACCCATATAGCCATGTTACCTTAAGCCTTAGAATATACATGAATGCTTAATTCAGATTAGTGCTTATCTCAAAATCTTGTAGGACTTGTGTGTGTGTGTGTATGTATATATATATATACATATAGACTGGCCAGCTTGCACTCAGTTGTTTCTAGGGCTCAGACAGACGGTGGCAAGATTTTAGATAAGTGTGGTATCAACACTTTTTAACCTCTTCTGCAGCTTTTGGCTATCATCAGCACACTAGATTGTCTCCTCTATAGTTTAAAAAAATGAAGATCTGGTCTCTTCTCAGTCAGTGGTAACTAAGCTTATAGGTACCTTCCCAAAACTAACTCACAAAAGAAAAAAAAAGCCAAGAACAAAATAATGACAGTATTTCTTCTCCAGTTCATAGCTCTTATTTCCCTGACCTTCTCTCTAAGCAGCAGAAAAAGAAGAAAGAACACTGCAAACTACATCCCCACCTCAACGGGAAGGCAGCTTTTAACAATCTGATGGGAGTCATTTTCTACTCTATTTAAAGAATAAAGAAGACTTTTCCTCCTGAAAGATTTCTCCTGATGCTGACTGCTGTTCCAAATGCTGCCTGAAATTAAATCCAATGCTAGTGTCTTTGCTGCTAAGACAGCCCATGCAACTTGCAACTTTTGTACTTTAGGTATAGAGAAAGGCAAGAGAAAGAACTTTAGAGACTATCCTAATCCAGTTCTCGTGAGTAAGAAATTTGGCTCTGATACCACAGTTTTAAAGAGAGTTCCTTCAAAGTGACATATATGACAACTAACACACTTGGGAAAGTAGCAGGTCAGTGAAAAAGATTGAAGACTCTCAACAAGATGGACTGACAAAGTGACCATGACAACAGGCTCAAGCATAACAACTGTGAGGACGGCACAGGACAAGGAAGTGTTTTGTTCTATTGTACATAGTGTCAATGAGTTGGAACCATCTCAGTGGCACCTGACAACAACAATAGCAAATTCTCAGTGATACTGATACTGATGGTTATAAGACCTACTCTTTTAGATTCTAGAGGCGAAACTACTCTGTCTGCTTACCCAAACTCTTAAAAAGGTACTTTTATTAACTGCAGTATTCAAACAACGATTTTCCATCATGAACATTTTGAATGAAGAGTACCTCTGCAACCTTAACTATGCTAAGTGCTATCATTTTTTTTTCCTCCCTCTTTTTAACACAGACTTCTGTTGCCTAGGGAACAGACTGAGCTACATTCTGTTGTCTTAAAACCAGACTGTTGCCCAGTTTGAGATTTTATTTCCTACAATCCAAAAGACACCTTCACGCAGATCACTTTTCTTTTCCATATCTCTGCTGTCCTATCTCCATATAGGATTATTTTTATCACGACTGTCTTAAAATGAAAAAAATTAAAAAAAAAATTAGACTATCACCGGTTTCTTTTTTAGCAAGATTTAAAATAACGTTAAGTGTTGATACACAGATGTCATTGATTCTCATAATTTATCCTTTTTCTGTGGATATTATACAATTGCACGGGATTTTATCTTCTTCCCTCTGTGCTCTTGGGATGCACGTGGTAAGAAAAGCCTTGTCCTGTGCCATCCTCACAACTGTTGTTATGCCTGAGCCACTGTGTCAGCCCATCTTATTGAGGGTCTTCCTCTCTGTGTAATTAATAGGACAGTACAAACTGAAAAATTCTTAGTGTTGGTTTAACTTTCTAGAAGTGCTTCAAAAAAACTGATTTATAATCAAACCTGAAGTCAAATTCAATTCTCTCAGTGGTTCTCATCATGAAATAAAAGATAGGTTCCTTTGGGGAAAAAAAAATGGCTCCAACATACTAAAATCATATCTCAGATTTTAACAAACTCTTTAAGTATAAAAAAAAAGATAATTTTCTGATAAAATATTAACAGCCAATGTGTGCCACAAAATATGACTACTAAGTAGCTAGGGTCATTCTCACATTTGATTTGTTTGCTTAAGTGTGAAAAAGAAAAGTAACTGTCAGTCCAGCTGGAAAGAACTTTCTGGATACAAACACCACTAAGATTTTGCAAAATCCTTAGAATTGCATTAAGAAAATCAATGGCCATCATACTGATTCTGACTCATAGCAACCCTATAAGACAGCATAGAATTACTCCATACATAGGGTTTGCATAGAAGTATTAAATAACGCACAACTTGCTGTGGCTGATAGGACCAACAGCACTTTGTGGAAACTTCTCACTTTTCCAAAGCATCTTTTGGCCTTTTTTCAAGTGAAGGAAAACTAAGAAATCCAGCAATGACAAGACAACAATAAGCAAATGGTCAAGCTTTGCAGCTTATAAACCAAGTCCTTGCTACCACAATCAACCTTGCTAGCACCACGCGGGAGCTTGTTGGAAATGCAGAATCTCTCCCCCAGCCCAGACCGAGTAAACCAGAATCTGCATTTTTAAGATGATTCCTGGTTATTCATAAGCACATATGTAAGCAGATGCCGATGCACTGCCTAGTCTCCCCTTCCAGACTGAGGAACTTCGTTTCCTAATGGCTTTCACTGCTTCCCTTCTCTGGAAATCGCTGTTAGCAGAACAGAGCTGCTTCATATTAAGGTCATACTCCTTTTCCAAGGGCAGCCTTTGTCTGATGACTAGTCCTCTGGGAATTAAGTTCACTCTACTTGACCACCCTGAAGAGCCTCCTCAACTTCAGAACTCCCTACAGTGTTGACTGAGGCTTTTGATGAAACTGTATCTCGTCCCAATTATCTATCTGCCCACTGCTGCTTTCTTTCCCTCCCTTCCTTTTCATAGGCATTGATCCTGAGAGCACTTCTTATTAAATTTTATCCAGGTTGATCTTTACTTCAAGATCTGCTTCATGAAGAACCCAACCTGAAATAACCTTGTGTAAAAAATGGGTTGGCAGCATCTGACTGCTTCTAACTTCACAAGGGGCATAGAGAATCAAGATCAACAGTCCAAAGCTGATTCCTAAGAGGCAGAGGTTGGACATGCCTCCTCTCTCTGCTGTCTTTACCAATTCTGACTCAAAATACACTTCCATCAGGAGGACCTCTTCTCAGCCACAACACAGGCATGCCACTCTCTGGTCTTCAGCCTCCCCCCTGCTCAGGAAAGTATTACCAAGCTCTATTAGCTCTGCCTATCAGTGTCCTGAGGTACCCCACTCCACCAGTAAGCTTTGGCCCAAAGGTGCTCAGATCTAGCTGCATGACTCAGCACACCTAGATCCACCAAGGACCTGCAAGTACCTTACTCTAGCAGCAAGGATCCTGCTGAAAGGCACTCAGTTTTCTTGCTTCATGGGCCAGAAAGTCCACCATACAGTCTCTGTTGGTCTCCTGGTTCTGCTACTGTTTCCCTGCCACCACTTCTTGCTGTCTTCAGTGTTACAGCTCTCTCTCCCTCTCTCTCAGTCTCCCAGTTCCAGGAGCTTCTGACAGCAGAAATCCTAGTCCAAAAGATCTGCTCTGCTCTTGGCCTTTTCTCCTTGGTGGTAGTGAGTTCCTCCCTTTGCTCTCAGATTGGCTTCCTTTTAGGGCTAGTGCAGCGGCAAAACTGATCAATCCCCTAGGTGAGTCACAATTATCTTATTTACACACTCCCACCCAATGTCTTGGATGGGAGTTATAAGAGTATGGCAAATAAGGCCACACAAAATTGATCCATAGCATTCAGAAGTTCACTGGCATTCACATAGATTCATTTCTGGCTCTTCAGTCTTCTCATCTATATAATGAGGATAACAGTATCCTCTTCCCGGGTTGTTTTGAGAATTAAGTTACCTAATATTTGTAAAACACTTAGAACAGTGCCTGGCTCATTGATCTTCTTCTTAGGTGCTGTCAAATCAGTTCTGACTAATAGCAACAGTACGTACAACAGAATGAAGCACTGCCTGGGCCTGAGGTGTCCTCACAATTGTTGTTACGCTTGAGCCCATTGTTTCAGCCACTGTGTCAATACATCTTGTTCAAGGGCTTCCACTTTTTCAGTGACTCTCTACTTAACTAAGTATTATGTCATTAGATAAGTGTTAGTCACCATTATAGGGTGAGTCTGTGTATAAACAGTTGTGTTACAACCTCTTTGGAAAGCAATTTGGTGCTACCTTAAAACAATGGATATAGATATATCATTTGACCCACTAATTCCACTGCTTGGAATATATCCTACAGAATCAAGACCATTCACACCAACTGATACATGCACACGAATGTTCATCGCAGCACAGTCCACAATAGCAAAAAGATGGAATCAAACCAGATGCCCAACAACAGAAGTATGGATAGGTGAACAATGGTATATATACTCAACGGAACACTATGCAGTGATAAAGAACAACGATGATAGCAGGAAAAATCTCTTAACCTGGTTTCAACTGGAGGTTATTATGTTGAGTGAAAGTAGTCAGCGACAGAAGGACAAATATTGTATCAGACCCCTACGATAAGAACTTAAAAGCAGACTCATGCATAACAGAAAAGACTCTTTGATGGCTACAAGGGTGGGGAGGGCGGGATGGTGAGGGGAGAGGGTTTAGATTAGATAGTTGTTAGAAATTTGGTTGGATGATACTGGTGACAGCACACATTAGTAAGAAGATCAATATTAACGGGACTTCAACACAACTTGTGTACTCCTTCCATCTTAACCCAATATTGCAAGAACAGAGTTGCTGGGCTAGGGGGCCAGGACCGTGCTCTCAGGGGAAATCGAGGCCAATTGGCACAACTAGCATTTTGCTGATGTGGACTCTCCACACCCCACATCGGTGAGTGGTGTCTGAGGTCTTAAAAGCTGCCATCTGAGGGTACAGCAAATGGTCCCAACTTAGCAGGAAGAGATAATCACCAAGGTCCATAACGACATGGGGAAAAGAGAATCCATAAGACAGAGAGACCCACGTGAGTGGATGTCCACATCGACTTGTGACCGCAAGAACCAGATGGTGCCCGGCCACCACCAGTGATAGCCATGATGGAGTTCACAAAGGTGAGTCTCACTGGCAACACAAGTATAAATAGGGGTGCACCCTGAGATCTCCACTTAAAGACCTCAATTGATGGTCCAGGGACCTCGGGGTTCCCCTGGAAGCAGGGTCCCTGGCCCTGATGCAGCCCCTGTCCATAAATCATAATGAAGGTCAACTTTTCGGACAGCAATGGATTGGACTTGGTGACTCAGAGTGATCACATTGTGGTCACATTTATGGTTCTAGGCATCTATAGGAGGTCGTGCTGTTGACCTTATACTGGAGGAAGGGGAACGGGTGGAGAGGAGAAGATAGGAGACTACTGGGAAGATAAGACATGTATGGAGCAGAGAGGAAGAGTGTGCTGTCACCATGCAGGGAGAGCAGTGGAAGTTGCATATAGGTCAGCATACAAACTTATATGGGAATGTACATTTTCATTCAATCATAATAAAAAAAATTTTTAAAAAGAGTTACGTTAACGCCTGTCATTCCTTGTTCAAAGAAAGCACATCTGCTGCTATGAAAAATTAAGCTCAATTAGGGAGTAGTCTATGTAATGTATTCAGCCACTTTGCAAAGGCTGATGAAAAGGAAGTATAAGAAGCACATAGACTTCACATGTTATCTGAGTTAGGATCAAGATATCAAGCTGACAAAAGCAAGTGGGTTACACTGTCTTCAGCATAGTGAAATTCATACTTCCCTTAGACAGAGAACAATATAAAGCAGAAACGAGCTCTATGGCATGAATCAAAAAAACAGTGATACATGGTAGCATTACAGTCGAATAATTTCAGGGGAGAAGGGTCTTATCTATTTAGCCCAACTATTCACACAGGAGTACATAAATCTACTTGTCAAATCTAATGGATATGTTTGAACCTTATGTTGTTTCTTCTGTTTGCAGTCTTGATAGTGAGTGCTAACTGGGCAAATACAGTCTCACACACACACACACACACACACACACACACACACACTTTGCGTCTCTGTCTCTATCTCAGAATTGATGCCCTTGGCCCATCCTCCTGATTTTGGTCCTGTTCAATTCTGGCTTGATGACTCAGCAGTACCTTCCAAGTAGTTCCCCTTTTTCTGAGTCTTGACTGGGCTGTGTGGTCATATATTTAATGAGTAAATCGCCAAAGCTCAATTCCCCCAGCTCATATAATGACATACATCTAGTCTTTGCCAGATTCCCCTTCCTAGTTACTTTCAGAAATCCTCAGGAATTTTCATTAGTTAGCCATCTAGATGTGAACTGCTGAACTGCTCTGCATACCTGCCTCTGTCCATTCCCTTGTAAATCACAGTTTAAAGGCTTTCTTCTGGCGCTCTCCCCTGTACTGCCTCCTTGCAAGTGGGGAAGAGGGGCAGTACTCTTCTCTCAATCCTTTACAGCAATAAGAGCATCTTGATGGCAACGTTAAACTAGACTCTATAGAAAGCTTGAGATAACTGAAGGTAATTCTGTTATCTATTGCTCTATAATAAGAGAAGCTTAAAAAAAAAGTCTATTGTCAATCCCAATTCTGTAGGTTGCGTGAGCTGGCTTGGATTTTTCTCTGTCATGTGACATCAGCTGGGACTGTAGCCATCTACAGGCTCACCTGAGCTGGAACATCCGTTTGTGCAAAACAATTTTTAACACAAAGCAAAGTTCAAAATAAAAGCATGGGTGGAGAGGAGGGGAAAGGAGGCTGTTGGGAGGATGAGACATGTATGGAGCAGAGGGGAATAGTGTGCAGTCACCGGACAGGGAGAGCAGTGGAAGCTGCATATAGGTGGGCATGTAAATTTATACGGGAATGTACGTTTTCACTCAGTCATGTTAAATTAAAAAAAAAAAAATTAAATCCAAAAAAAAAGAAAGAAAGAAAGCAAATGGTATATAAAAACTCTTTGCTCTTCTGCCCAGGGACATTTGTCTAACCTCACATTTCTACAGAAGGTAGGTTTTAGTGACCAGAAGCCAGGCTTCAAACCAGTTTAAACCCCTGCTGAGAATCTGCATTTCCAACAAGTTTCCAGGTTGATGCTAATGTGGCTGGTCAGGGACCAATTCTGAGAACAGCGAGTAGAGTGGGATTCACAAAATTGATTATACATATGAATTACCTGGGGATCTTGTTAAAATGTAGATTCTGACTTAGCATATCTGGGATGCTAACATAAATTCTCAGTAGAAGTTTAAACTGGAGTGAACCAGTTTGAAGCTCTATCAGAAGCTTGGACTTCTGTCCACTCAGGACACAAACCCTGATGGTATAGTGGTTAGGTACTACAATTGCCCACTCAAAAGGTCAGCAGCTGAATCGACCAGGCACTCCTTGGAAACTCTATGGGGCAGTTCTACTCTGTCCTGTAGGATTGATGTGAACTGGAATCGACTCGATGGCAATGAGTTTGGCTTTGGTTTCTTGGTAGGACAGGAGACAGAGCTTTGGTGGCACAGTGTTTAAAGTACTCAGTTGCTAATCAAAATCTCAGCAGCTTGAACCCACCAGCTGTTCCATGGGAGAAAGATCTAACAGTCTGATTCCACAAAGATTTACAGTCTTGGAAACCCTAAGGGGTAGTTTTTCTCTGTTCTATAGGATTGCTTTGAATCACAATTGGCTGAGCAACAGTGGGTTTGGTTTGGTCTAGGCAGAAGATATGACTGGAACCTGGAAGAAATGGGCAGATAGAACTGCACATACATTTCCAGGTAACAGTATATCAAAACACTCAGCTCTTCTGTCTAGGGAAACTTGTTGTCTAAGTTTCTGAGTAAAGTTATTATTTTGTTTGAGGTCACCGTGAGTCGGATCTGACTCAATGGCACTTGGCTTTGGCAATCAAAACTAAAAGTCTATGCTAAACAATGGTTAGGGAAACTAAATTTATACTCTTCATGTAGTGTAGGAAACCCAAGTGGAGAAATTAATATAAAATATTGTCTGAAATCCTTGTTCTCCTGAAGCAAAAACATATGAGAAACCACTGATACGGACATTTAACAAGCCTAGAATGGAAGGAAATCCCATGGATGAGGGAAATATGAAACGAGTCATAATTAATAATTAATAATCACAAGAGAGAATGATTTACCATACTGGAGGATAGACACCACAATCAGAATTAACTCTCCAAGAACTCAAATAGCAGAATAATCTGAAAGGGAGAACTAAATCTTGTAACAGAGCATGAGGCTCTGATCAGAGCAGTCAACAACTATAGATGTTAGTCTGCATAACACGGAGATCTGCAGTTCAGTCGACAATGTAACCTGACCACTAAAACTCCTACCTTCTTCTATAACCTGCTCACTGGAGACACCATCCCATGAAGACGTTCTCAGAATTCTATTCTCTAGTGATGTTCTTAAAATTCTGATAAATATATATTTAACAAAACATTTGCCACTTCTATAGCCTTCATATATATAATTCAATAACATCAATCACATTGTTCAACGATCATCTTTATTTTTGTTTTTCATATTTTTCTATCACTGTTAATAGAAGCTCTTTGTCCTGCTACTTTTACTCTCCCTCTCTTATGTCATAGATTATCAGGGGTTAAATGGTAATTTTGACATTTTGTTGATGGTTGAGTGTGGACTAGCATGAAACTACAAAATTTCTTGGGTTGCAGTCTTACAGCGCTTCCCACACTATTACAGATTTTAAACTCCGGGTTCTCTCAAAAGAACTGGTTTCTCAGGAAAAATCCCTTTTGTCCCTGGCAGAACTCAAAAAAACCAAACCCAGTGCTGTCAAGTGGGTTCTCATTCATAGTGACCCTACAGGACAGAGTAGAATTGTTTCATGGTTTTCAAGGAGCACCTGATGGATTTGAACTATCAGTCTACTGGTTAACAGACAGAGCACTTAACCACCGTGCCCCTGGCAAAGGGAGGGCAAAGTAATCATTTTTAAATACATCCATAATATTCTCTATGACAAAGGTCTACTCTCCAGGGGAAAAGATTTTATCAGAGTCTCAATTCACCTAAAGGGAAGACAATTACCCAACTTTAATGCCCTCTAGATTTCTGTTTTACCTGTGAAGGGAGAGGCTAAGAAACACTGGTTAAATTCACAGCCCATGCCAGAAGCCCATTAAAAAACTGAGATCTAATCATAACATTATGAAATGCTTTCTGTCCCCAGTATTTTGTCATCAAATCAGTAGAGCTCCAGAAAAAATAATAGTGAATTACAGATGAACAGAAAATACTTTGTTACAAGTTACCACACTACCCATGAGGCAGTATAGTGTTACAGTATTTGAAAATGGACTTAGATTAGTTGTAAATGTATATTTCAAACTTTAGAACAACTGTAAAAATTTTTTGAATATGAGGTCTGACAATTAAGTTTGCTAACTCATTCTAGAAAAAGTACTATGTAACTCATTGCTGAATATCACTACAGGGTTTTTCCCTTGGAAAGCTATGCACCAACGTCAATACCTATTCCACCCTTCAAAGCAAATTTGGAACTTTTTTTCTGGAAATATGCTGTCATCATATTACCCCTTGATGCCCTGAATGTCATTAAAATGTCTCACTTATGACATTTCCTTTGCATCTGGATAAAGAAAAAAGCCATTGGGGGCCAGATCAGCAAGTGGGGAGGATATTTCAAGAACAGTTATTTGCTTACTGGCTAAAAATTATCTCACAGACAGCTATACAATTAAGTTCGCCAACTTGCCACTGTGCTACTCTGTGCAATGGCCATTCCAAAAAGAGTTCCAAAATTGCTTTGGATGGTGAACTAGGCACTGGCATCAGTTGCATAGCTTCCCAAGGGTAGTACTTCAGAGGTGACGATGGTGATCTTCAGTAATGAGGTATGTAGCACTTAAAACAATTAAGGTCACAGACTTACTTGTCACACCTTGTACAACTGATATAAGAGATGAAAGAAAATGGAATAAGACAAAATTCTAAAAAAGCAGAGAAGGCAGAAAATAGGGGAAGCTAAAAAGAAACAAAGAACAATTGTAATGAATGGAAGGAAACAGTTATAAGCATGGAAAATCTTATTCCAGCTGTATCAATAATTACTTTAAGTGGAAAAGCCTAAACACACCAATTAAAATACAGATTTACAAACTGGCTGAACAAATAAGACTCAACTTTTTGTTGTCTAGGTTGGATCCACAACTGGTCATGGGAATGGTACAGGATTAGGCAACGTGTCTTTTTGCCAAACATGGGGTTACCATGAGTCAGGAACTAACCTAACAGCAGTAACAACAGAAACATACATTAGCTACAAGAAATTCACTCTAAATAAAAAGACATAGATAGATTAAAAGTTAAGAGATGTAGAAAAATGTATCATGCTAAGACAAAATCAAAAGAAAGTTGAGTAGCTATATTAATTTCAGACCAAGAGATTTCAGAACATGGAAATTGCTCAGGGATAAAGGAGGTATTACATAATGATACAGTGGTCAATTGTTCAAGAAGAAATAACAATCCTTTAACTATACACTTAACAGAGTGTGAAAACGTGTAAGGTGATAGAATTATAAGGAGAAATAGACAAATCCACTATTACAGTTTGTCATGGATTGAATTGTATCCTCCCAAAACTATGTATAGCCATGTGGCTGGGCTATGATTCCCAGTATCTTGTGACTGTCCTCCATTCTGTGGTTTTCTTATGCTGTATCTTAAAGGATTAGGGTGGGGCTGTAAACCCCTTCATAGGATTACCTCCCTGCTCCACTGTAAAGGGAGTTTCCCCAGAGTATGGCTGGCCCCACCCTTAATTCATTCATCCGACAAGAGATAAAAGGAAGAGAAGCAGGCAGAGAGTTGGCAACCCCACACCATCAAGCAAGCAGCACCAGGAGAAGAACGTGTCCTTCAGATCTGAGGTTCATATACCAAGATGCTTCCTGGACAAAGATTGATACAATACCGGACTTTCTTCCAGAGCTAACAAGGGGGAAAACCTTCTCCTGGAGTGGACATACTGAATTTGGACTTCTAGCCTAAACCTTCCTTTGTTAAGGCCATGCATGCTGTAGTATTTCTGCTAGAGAAGCCCCTAGGTGACTAAAACATACTTGGAGACTTCAACATACTTTTGAGTAACTGATAGATCAAGCATGCAGAAAAATCAACAAGTACATAGTTCACCCAATCAACAAAATCAATTATCTTGATCTAATTTGCATTTATAGAATTCTTCACCACCCCAAAAAAGCACTATCTTAAGCTGGGTTTCCTAGAGAATCAAAATCAGCAAACACACACACACACACACAAAACCCTCTGCCACTGAGCTGAGTTGGGTCCAACTCATAGCGACCCTATAGGTCAGTGTACAACTGTCCCACAGAGTTTCCAAGAAGCCATAATTAAGTCCATGAACTTAATTGTCCTAAGTGCTACATAACTCACTGCTGAATATCACTATGGTCACCTTCAAAGCGCTCCCTTTAGGAAGCTATGCACTGATGCCAGCACCTAGTCCACCCTTCAAAGCAATTTTGGAATTTTTTCTGGAATGGCCATTGAGCATAGGTGCAGAGTGGCAGGGTGGCAAGTTTGCAAACTTAATTGTAAATTTGTCTGTGAGGGAGTTTTTAGCCAGTAAACAAATAACTGTAATGAAAATACCCTTGCTACTCACCTGATCTGGCCCCCAGTGACTTTTTTCTTTACCCAAAGACAAAGGAAATATTGAATCGAAGACATTTTAATGACTTTTAAAACATCAAGGTTAATATAACAGCTCTGATAAGCATTCCAGAAAAAGAGTTCCAAAATTGCTTGGAAGGGTGGACTAGGTGCTGGCATCAGTGTGTAGTTTCTCAAGAGGAGTACTTTGAAGGTGACCATAGTAATATTCAGCAATAAGTTATGTGGCACTTCTTTCTAGAATGGGTTTGTGAACATAACTGTCAGGCCTCATACAGAGAGATTTGTATCAAGGAAACAGTTCACGTGATAGTAGCAGACGGAACGTCTCAAGTTTGTGGATCAAGGTAAGGCTTCTCCAGAGTCACGGAGCTGCAGGGACTGGTACACCTAAGATTGGTAGGTTGGTGAGCAGAGTTCTTGCTGATAAGCTGTGAAGTTTGAAGAGTCCAAGATCTGCAGGAAAGAGGACAAGAAATGCTTCTCCTGATCCATGCAGCTGCAAAGGCTGGCAAGCAAAACTCTCGCTCACAGGCTGTGAAGGTTGATGAATCCCAAGATCAGCAAGTAGGAAACTAGTTCAAGTCCCAGGAACCAGAGTCAAATGAACAAGAGGAAGCTGCAGGATGAAGAACAGGCCAACAGGCTTGGCAAGGTGAGCAGGAGGGAAATAGAGGGCAGAAGGCAGTACCACTCAGCAAATTTCAACATGTGAGTGATACATATCAAATTTCAGAAGGGAAGTGATCACAGCATTACACAACTGCCAAGACATCGAGAACCACAAGCCAGCAAAGTCAACATACAAGCATAACCATCACAAGCAAGATACATATTTCTTTCACATGCAACATTTATCAAGAAAGACCACATTCATGGCTTTAGAACACACCTTAACAAGTTTTAAAAACTGAAACTATACAAACTATACTCTCACAAGGACATATGAAAAGATGTTCAGCATCATTAGCCATCAGAGAAATGCAAATCAAAGCCACAATGAGACACAGTTTCACTCCCACTAGGATGGCCAAGATAAAAAAATGGAAACTAACATGTACTGAAGGGGACATGGAGAAACTGGAAGCCTCAAATGGTGGGAATGCAAAATGATACCACTATTATGGAAAACAATCTGGTGGTTCCTAAAATAACTAGTGGTATAGCTGTCAAGTGACCTAGCTATTCTACTCCCAGGTATATACCTTAAGGATCTAGCAGAAGTGACACAAACAGATAAATGCACACCTCTGTTCACTGTAACACTGTTCCCAAAAGCAAAAGAATGGAAGTAACCTAAGTGCTCACCAACAGATGAATGGATAAGTAAAATGTGGTATATACCTGCAATGGAATACTACTCAGTGATTTAAAAAAAAACAGTTCCCAAAGTATGTTCACAAGCTACAATGGAATGGAATTAAATCAGAAATTAGTAACAGAAAGATAACTGAAAAATTCCCAAGTATTTGGCAATTGAAGCACACACTCCCAAACAGCATATGAGCCAAAGAAAAAGTCTCAAGAGAAATTAAGAAATATTTTCAACTTAATGAAAATGAAAATATAGCTTATCAAAATTTGTAGAACTCAGTGAAAGCAATCTGAGAGGAAAATTTATAGCATTAAATGCATGTGTTAGAAAAGACGAATGATCTGAAGTGTTTCTACCTAGTTTCTACCCCCAGGAAACTAGGAAAAGAAGAAAAATTTAAGCCTATACTAAATAATAAAAGTTAGAGTAGAAATCAATAAAATGGAAAATAGGAATACAATAGAGAAAATCAGCAAAGTAAAAATGTAAGTACAGATAAACAAAATTTCAAATATTTTAAAATATCTATTCTCTGACCACTGATTTAAAAGATGGTCTTTATTATGGCTTTTGAAATTTTCAATTAATCTGTTTTAAAATCTGTGATTTTATATCATGTTTTGAAATGTAGTAGGAAAGCCTTCTTTCATTTCTCTTAAAATTTTTTGTTGTTCTTCCTCATTTTCTCTTCCAGATGACTTTTAGAACCAATTCTCCTGGTTCCATTAAAGAAAAAAAGTCTTTGATTTTGACTGAGATTTCACTGAATTGTTCATTTAAATTTTTTGACAGCTAGATAATATTTTAAAATTCTAATATTCCTGCTTAATAATAATGTCTGTCTCTCCATTTATTCAGGTATTTTGCAACATATGGCAGACAGAGAATTTTTTTTTAAGTTCTGAAATATTTTTCAAATGAGTTATCCCATTTTTTTGTTGGATGTATTCCTCTAGATTCGTGAGAAGGATTTTTTTCCTGTTACTTTTTCTTCTTGGTTCTTGTTACAATATGGGTAAGGTGGTTGATTTTCTAAGGTGATTTTATATCTGGTAGCAACTGTTTTTAAAATTTTATTTTTTGTTTTCCCTTAAGTACAATTTTTTATGAAATATTCAGAATACTTCGTAAATCTTATAAGCATTGCTTAATGAATTTTCACAAAATGAATACACCCAGCATCCATCGACAACTTCCACATACCTTACTGCTTGGCTGTCCAGTACTTGCACGGATAGGTTCATGACTAAAGTACTATTCATAGATTTAACCCTATTAAAAATTTTATTTTTTCCGTTGAGGCTAATATTCCAACCTATCAAGATTCTAGTAAGTATTACACTTACAAACTTAATTTACCCACAAAAGTATATTACATTGGGGAACATCTAACTCAACTGGCATAATACTGTTTATTAGGAAAGTAGTTTACATTCTACTTTGGCAGATAGTGTCTGGGATCTTAAAATCTTGTGAGTGGCCGTCTAAGATATTCTGCTGGTCTCACCTCGTTTGGAGCAAGCGAGAATGAAGAAAACCAAAGGCATAAGAGAAAGATTAGTCCAAAGGATTCATGGGCCACAACTATCACAGCCTCCACCAGATAGTCCCTGGCTACCACCACCAACTGGTTGACAGGGATCACAATAGAGGGCCCCGGACAGCACTGGCTGGAGAAAAATGTAGAACAAAATTCTAACTCAGAAGAAAAAACTAGAGTTCCTGGTCTGATTAAGACTGGAGAAACCGTAAGAGTTTGGGCCACAAATACCCTTTTAACTGAGTACTGTCACTCTTGAGGTTCACCTTTCAGTCGAAGGTTAGACAGGCCCATAAAACAAAATGAGACCAAATGGGCACACCAGGCCAGGGGCAAGAACCAGAAGGTAAGAAGGGAGAGGAAAGCTGGTAATGAGAAACCCAAGGTTGAGAAGGTGAGAGTGTTGACATGTCACAGGGTTAAGCAACCAGTATCACAAAACAGTAAATATATAAACTGTCTAATGAGAAACTAATTTGCCCTGTAAATCTTCATCTAAAGTACAATTTTAAAAAAAAGTGTATATGAGGTCTGACAATTAAGTATGTGAACTTAGTTGATCTAAGTGCTACATACCTCACTGTTGAACATCACTATGGTCACCTTAGAAGTACTCCCCTTGGGAAGTTATGCCCAGACACTAGGACCTAGTCTACCCTTCAAAGCAATTTTGGAACTCTTTTTAGAATGGTCAGTGTACACGATGGCATGGTAGTGAGTTCGTGAACTTAATTGTATAGTCGTCTGTGAGAGAGTTTTTAGCCAGTAAACAAATAACTGTATTTGAATGCCCTTCCTACATTCCTGATTGTCTTTATCCAAAGACAGAGAGAATATTGAAAGGAAGACATTTTGGTGACATTCAGGACATCAAGGTTAATATGACAACAGCTTTGATGATCATTCCAGAAAAAGAGTTCTAAAATTGCTTTGAAGGGTGGACTAGGCACTGGCAGCAGTGCATAGTTTCCCAAGGGGTATACTTGGAAGGTGACCATAGTGACATTCAGCAATGAGGATGAGTTGGTAAACTTAATTGGCAGTCCACGTACTACACTACGAGTGCAATTTTTCAAAAGTATAAAACAAATGTTTATATCTAGCTCTTTGGGAAAGAACCAAATCGTAGAATCATCCTCCCATCCTGAAAATGTCAGCAGGCACCAGGATTTATTTAACAGCCTTAGTCATCCATGGCTTCACTAACAGAAATATCACAAGTGGATAGCTTTAACAAATAAAAATTTATTCTCTCACATCTAGTAGGTTAGAAATTCAAATTCATCATGCCACCTCCAAAAGAAAGCTTTCTCTCTGTGTCCACTCTAGGGGAAGTTCTTTGTCATCAGTCTTCCTGGTTGAGGAGATTTTTCAAGGCAGGGATCCTTGGTCCAAAAGACACAGGTTCCTGGCTCTTCTGGCTTGGTAGTAATGAGCTTCTCCTGTCCCTCTGCTTGTTTCTCTCTTTTATATCTTAAAAGAGACTGCTTTAAGATACAACCTAGTCTTGTTGATTGAGTCCTGCCTCATAAACATAACTGCCTGTAATCTTACCTTCAGTATGAGTTGCACCTCAGTATCAAGAAAACAAAAATCCTCACAACTGTACCAGCAAGTACACTTGTGATAAATGTAGAAAGCACTGAGGTTGTCAAGGATTTCATTTTACTTGGTTCCACACACAACACCCATGGAAGGAGCAGTCAAGAGATCAAAAGATGCATTGCATTGGGAAACCTGCTGCAGAAGACCTCTTAAAGGGTTGAAAAGTAAAGATGTCACTGCCCTGCTCTCAGTCTTGGTGGTATGAGGTTCCTGCACCAAGATGCTATCATTGGATTTGGACTCAGCCTACCAGACTGTGATAAATTCTCTTACTGAGTGGACTTATAATTCATAAACAGATTTGTGCCTTACCAAACTCTGTCAATAAATTTTCTATTCATGATGGTATCCACTTGTATTTTCTGTTAGAGCAGTACTAGGTGACCAAAACAGAATTTGGTACCAGGAGTGGGCTATTGCTTTAACAAATGTCTAAAATGTATGAATGGATAGAAGATTCAGAAGGAACCAAAGAAGGCACAGATAGTGAGCAACAAGCAGCAGACAACCGGTGGCAGCAGCAGCACAACCAGAGGCAGTGCTGGAGCCAATCCATGGAGCAAGAGAGCTTAGTGCCTGTGCACAGAGGCTTCCTGTTGGAGGTGGGGTGCCTCTGGGCACTTCAATAAGTGGAGCTAGCCTTGCTGCCCCACAGAGTGAGACAGCCGAGCACCTCTGTGCAGGAGGCTTCCTAGCAGAATGCAGTGCCTCTGGGCACTTGGCTCAGTGAAGCTATAGAGCTTTGGAACACTTGCCCCTGTCAGGCAGATGTGAGCCTGAGACCCGGGTGATGAGGCCATAGGAAGCAGAAGCTGAAGAGACAAAGAGCATGAGAAGCTGAGCTGCCTCAGTCTCAAAAGGTATGGCCATGACCTCAGGAGTTTGAAGGGGTGGAATCATGGTGTCCTGTGTTTGTAAGGGTGGAATTGCCACTCAGCTGGGCTTAGTGTGCACCTAAAGCCAAAGGGGCAGAGTCTCTGTCCAAGTGGGCCTAGAAAGCAGAGTTGTAACACAGAGCTTGGGGTCTCCACTCAAAATTGAGAGAGTGTGGCCAGTACCTACAGTTTGTAGGGCAGGGCCATTGTGTAAAATATCTCAGAAAAATGGAAGATTATTTTCAAAGTTTTGAGGGCCAACATAATGTGTTCTACTGACTTAATTGTTGCCTGTTAACACCTTCTTTCCCTGCAATGTTTCCCATTTGTAATGGAATGTTTAACTTGTGCCTGTTCTCTCATTGTATCTTTGGAAGCAGATAGCTTGTATTTGAGGTTTCATAGAAGTAAAAGAATTTTTGAATTTTAGATCTGAAACTGATTTAAGACTTCTATCATCTGGGATAGACATGATTTTGCTATGATGGGATAAATGTGTTACATGTTTCAAAGATGTGATTTTTGGGGTGCCACAAGGTGGAATTCATGGATTGAACTGTGTGCCCCCCAAAAATATGTGTAGTAATTTTCCTGGGCCACGATCCTCATTTTATTCTTGTCCTCCATTTTGTGATTTTTTTACGCTGTATGTTAAAGGATTAGGGTGCAGCCACAAATCCCTTCATAGGATCACCTCCATGCTCCACAGTAAAGGGAATTTCCTTGGAGTATGGCTTGCACCGCCTTTTATCCTTTCGTCCTACAAGAGATAAAAGGAAAGGGAAACAAGCAGAAAGTTGGGAACTTGACACCATCAAGAAAGCAGCAGCAGGAGAAGAGTGTGTCCTTCAGACCTAAGGTTCTCGCACCAAAATGCTCCCTGGACAAAGACTGATGTAATACTGAACTTTCCTCCAGAGTCAACAAGGGGGAAAGCCTTGTCGGAGTGGACATCCTGAATTTGGACTTGCAGCCTACCAGACTATGTAAGAATAAACTTTCCTTTGTTAAAACAATCCACTCTTTGGTATTTCTATTAGAGCATCACTAGCTGATAAAACAGTCGCTTTGAAGACTAAAGTGCATCCAACCCAAGCCATAGTACTTTCAATCAGATCATAAGAATGCAAAAGCTGGACAATGAATTGGGGAAACAGAAGAATTGACACCTTTGAACTGTGGTGTTGCAGAAGAATACTGAACATACCATGGGACTACCAAAAGAACAAATAGATCAGTTCTGAAAGAAGTACAACCAAAGTTCTCCTTGGAGACAAGGATGGTAAGACTGCATCTTACATACATACTTTGGACATGTTGTCAGGAGGGATCAGTCCCTAGAGTAGAACATCAAGCTTGGTAAAGTAGAGAAAGTGAAAAAGTGGAAGACCTTCAAGGAGATGGATTGGCACAGCAGCTGCAACACTGGGCTTAAGCATAAAAATGATTGCAGACATGGCGCAGGACTGAGGTGTGTTTTGTTCTGTAGTTCATAGGTTCACTATGACTCAGAATCGACTCAGTGGCACCTAACAACTGACGGAACAGAGAGGGAAAATGAAATCCAGACCTTTAGTGATCCTGCCACTAGCTCTGAATCATATATTAGGCAAGAATCACGTTGAGCCATTTATATAGTTAGATCACCGGCATAGTTGAATTGTGTTCCCTAAAAATAACAGACTGGCTAGGTCATGATTCCCAGTGTTATACGATTGTTTGTAATTTTGTTATTTCATGTGACTTCCCTATGTGTTGTAAATCCTATCTAAAAGCCTGGTGGTGTAGTGGTGGTGAGCTACGGCTGCAGTTCAAATCCACCGGTAAACTATACAGTGCAGTTCTATGCTGCCCTATAGGGTCACTATGAAAATTGGAATTGACTTGACGACAATGGATTTGGGGGGGGGGAGCTTTTTGGGCTTTTTTGGCTTTATGATGTTGACGAGATAGGATTAATGGCAGTTATGTAAACTCAATCTACAAAGTTAATCTACAGTTAAACAAAACTCTTTTGAGATATAAAGGAGAGAAGTAGAGAGATAAAGGAATATCACCTAGAAAGCAGTGCCAGTAGAAAAGCACATCCATTGGACTGGGGGTCCCTGCAGTAAGAAGCTCCTCCACCAGGGGAATATAGATGACAAGAATTTTTCTCCAGACCCAAGACAGACAGTCTAAGACTTTGCCTAGAATAGATGCCCTAAATTTGGACTTCTAGCCTACTAGTCCGTGAAAGAATGAACTTATGTTTGTGAAAGCCATTCACCTGTAATATTTCTATCACGGCGTACTAGATAACCAAGATAATCTCAACATTTGTTGCTACTGTTGTATACCATTGAATCAATTCAGATTCATAGTGAGCCTATAGTACAGAATAGAACTGCTTCATAGGGTTTCCTAAGCTGTACTCTTTGAGTTGATATTGAAGAGAATTAGAACAAGTCCATGAGAGCCAAGGTATGACCCTACATTTATCCCATCTGAATTTAGAGACATCTTAATAACAGACACGACACATTGAACACTGATGACCCAAGGCCAGATGAATTGTGGAATGACTTCAAGGAGATAATACATGAAGAAAGCAAGAAGTCACTAAAAATAAAAGAAAAAAGAAAAGACCAAAATGGATGTCAGAAGAGATTTAAACTTCCTCTTGAATGTATAATAGCCAAAGCAAAAACAAGAAATGAAATAAAAGAATAGAACAGAAAATTTCAAAGGGTAGCTTGAGAAGACAAGGTATTGTAACAAAATGTGCAAAGACCTAGAGATATAAACACCAAAAGGGTAGAACATGCTCAGCATTTCTTAGATTGAAAGAACTAAACCAAAAATTCAAGCCTCAAGTTGCAATGCTGAAGGATTCTAAGGAAAAAAAAAAAAGAATAACTCAGGAAACATCCAAAGAAGATGGAAAGAATACACAGTCACTGTACCAAAAAGAATTGGTTAACATTCAGTCATTTCTGGAGGTAGCATATGATCAAAAACTGTTGACACTGAAGAGGTTCAAATTCACCAAAGGCACTAGACTAGTGAAAAACAAGGCTCCAGCAATTGATGAAATATCTTTTGAGATGTCTCAACAAATGGGTGCAACACTGCAAGTGCTCACTTGTCTATGTTAAGAAATTTGGACGACAGCTCTTTCTTACCTACCCTCTATTTTTCCAAGCATAATGTACTTCTCCAGTGGCCAACTGACTGGAAGTGATCCAACTGAAGGTGGAAATTATCAAACAATATCATTAATATCATATGCAAGTAAAGTTTTGGTGAAGATTATTCAAAAATTTGTGTAGAGAGAAGTGCCAGAAATTCAAGCTGGGTTCAGAAGGAAATGTGGAACAAGGGATATCATTGCTGATGTCAGATAGATCATGGCTGAAAGCAAAGAACACCAGAAAGATGTTTACCTGTGTTTTATTCGCTATGCAAAGACATTCAGCTGTGTGGATCATAACAAACTACGCACAAAATTGCAGAGAACGGGAATTCCAGAACATGTAATTGTGCTCATGAGGAACCTAGATCAAGGCAGTTGTTCAAACACAGCGTGGAGAAGCTGTGTGATTTGAAGTCATGATTGTATCCTTTCATCACACTTATCCAGTCTGTATGCTGGTCAAATAATTGGAGAAACTGAACTATATGAAGATTGGGGCATTAGGATTGGAGGAAGATTCATTAACATCTGGAGATATGCAGATAACACAAACTTTACTCATGGAATTGTGAAGAGGACTTAAAGTATTTACAGAAGATCAAAGACCACAGCCTTTGGTACGGATAACAGCTCAACACAAACAAAAAAATTCTCACAACCAGACCAGCAAGCAACATTATGATAAATAGAAAAAAGATTGAGGTTGTCAAGGATTTCATTTTATGTGGATCCACAATCAACTCCTGCAGAAGCAGCAGTCGAGAAATGAAAAAATGTATTGCATTGGGCAAATCTGCTGCAAAAGACCTCTTTAAAGTGTTAAAAGCAAGATGTCACTCTAAGGACTAAGGTGTGTTAGATGCAAGCCACGGTATTTTCAATCGCCTCACATGCAAGAGCTGGACAGTGAATAAGGAAGACTGAGGAAGGAATGATGCCTTTGAATTATGGTGTTACCAAAACAATATTCTGTGGACTTCCAGAAGAAAGAACAAATCTGTCTTGGAAGAAGTACAGCCACCACGCTCCTTAGAATCAAGGATGATGAGACCTCAACTCACATACTTAGGATGTACTTTCAGGAGGGATCAGTCCCTGGAGAAGGGCATTATCCTTGGTAAAATAGAGAGTCAATGAGAAAGAGGAATCCTTGTTCCACAGAGCTCCTTCAGTATTTGTTTAACAAGTGGTAAATCCAAAAAACCCTTCACGCATAGTCTTCTCAAAAGCTCAAGACCATGACACAAAGAAGCAAGTCTCAGTATATACAGAAGGGTCATTTTTGCAAGCCATTGGCTCTGCTCATTTGAAACATTAGTAAAAGGCCTAACCAACAGTCTTGTCATGAGTTACATGCCTGGAATATTATTGCTTGTTCTCATCTCCAACCAAGGAGGAAAAAGAGAAATCATATCGCTCTTTCCCCTCGTTTCCTTCAGATTCCGTTAAATCAACAGGCATTTATGATACAGGAGTCTTGATTCAAAGTATCCCAAGTCTTAAAACAATGCCCTGTTCTTTTCATTATTTTAACAAGTGTTCATTGAGTGCCTTTGTGCATCTCATTGCTGGATGTTGGAGATATGGATATACTATTTGCCTTCATAGAGCTTCAGACTGGCTCCCTCTATGGTACCTCTCTAATTATTTGGCCAACTGACCATATGAAAAAGACTTTTCACATCTCCCTCTCACAGGCTGCAAATAACCAGTGAGATTATTTGAAACGTTGTGGATATTTGATGTTTAACATCTTCCATATGCAATCCAATCAAAAATCTCTCAGCCTCTTTTTGAAACTCTTGTCTCTTGCAATCCATTACTTTGTGATTGTTTCAATATGTTACTGAGATAGTTTTGCCTTACAGTCTGAGTTTAGTCTTAAGAGATTTTGCAAACTTGTGGACTTTTCTAACTTTATTTTTCTGCAGTACAATTATCTCTGCAATCTGCAAGAATTGTCTTAGGCCTAAGCATTGCAAAGTCTATCTTTTTTAAAAAAAAATTATTGTGATTAAGCAGGGGTTTACAATCCAAGTCAATTTTCCATCTAAAACCCCAAGTACCCACCTCTCTGAAACTCTATCTGCTCTTCTTACCCTGTGATAGCACGCTCTTCTTTTTCACTCTTGTAAGGTCAATCTTTATTTCTTTCCTTTTCCATAAATCTTATGTCTAGAAACCAGATAGACTAGAAATCAAATCTATGTAGAGGTCCCTGATTCTTAGCATATTTTAGGTACACTAAAGGTTGCTGAGTCAGGATTGACTCAACAGCACTGGGTAGGAGCCTTTGGAAAACCCTGGTGACAAAGTGGTTAAGTGCTACCGCTGCTAACCATAAGGTTGGCAAGTCAAATTCACCTGGTGCTCCTTGGAAACACTATGGGGCATTTCTACTCTGTCTATAGGGTCCCTGTGAGTTGGAATTGACTTGACAGTAGTGGGTTTGGCTTTTGAATGAGCCCTTGGAGCCCTAGTGGCGCAGTGGTTAAGATATTGGCTGCTAATCAAAAAGTTGGCAGTTCAAATCCACCAGTTTCTTGGAAACCCTATGGGGAAGTTCTACTCTGTCCTATAGGGTTGCTATGAGTTGAAATCTACTAAGTGGCAACTGGTAAGGAGCTCTTGTTGTACAATGGTTAATCGTTCGGCTGTTAAGAAAGAGGCTGGCAGTTCGAACTTAGTGGCTCCCTGGGAGAAAGCCCTGGCAATCTGCTCCTGTAAATTTTATAGCCATGAAAACCCTATGAGGTAATTCTATTCTATCACATCGGGAAGGGATTTCTATAAGTCAGAATCTACTTAATGGCACCCAAGAAACTAAACTACCACCATTTCCGTTTGGTTGACCAGTAGGTAATTTTTAACACAGAGTCTAAGGTAAATTTAAACCTGTTACCACCAAGTCGATTCTCACTCATAGTTCTACTCTGTCTATAGGATGGAATAGAACTGCCCCCATAGAGTTTCCAAGGAATGCTGGTAGATTCGAACCGCTGACCTTCTAGTTAGCAGCCATAGCAATTAACCACTATACCAACAGCTAAATTTTATCACTTAGAAATGACCAGCAACAAATCATGTTTATTTCTCTGCCCGTAGACTGCGAGTGTTATGACACACCAATCTAAATTATTTACACTTTAAGAGATAGCTTTGAACTGAATAAAGTTGGCATTTGAACCCAGTTTCCTTTAGAGCACGTTTTAAATCCCTATTACAGTTAAATGAGTTATTCTAATTGTTATCTTCACAAATCAGAGGTTGTGGCTAGACTTGTTTTTCTTGCAAAGGCATGTTTTCCTTTGTAATTTTCCACAAGCAAGAATGAAATTGCAAATTTTAGAAATTATATAATTATTATGTCAAGATGCCATGTGGCAGTCTGCTTCCATAAAGATCACAGCCTGAGAAACTCTATGAGGCAGTTCTACTCTGTCCTATCAGGTTGCTATGAGTTGAAATTGACTCAGGGGCAGTGGGCATGGTCTTGGTTTTTTATGCCAAGATTCCAGGGAGACAACATCATAAGCAGCTTGTTTTGCAACACCTGCTAAAATTTTTTCCATAAAAAGTATGATTTATTTTCTCTTGGATATTTGTAAAAATAAGTAAACACATACCCTTATTGTGAGACAGCCTGATTTCATAAAATCACAAAGGAAATGTTTCTTCCCATTAGAGATAAAATAACAACAAAAAATGGAGTCCAATTCATTTTATGAAGGGGTTTGTGCTGAGTAATTGACATTTTAAGAACATACTATTAGCAAACGGAATGTGTATTCAGTAACTTTCCAGCTTTGTTTGTTCCCTAAAAAATACAGTAAACAAATGCACGCCTTCAGGCTTTGACAATTGGTGCTTCATTAGTCCCTAGAACTTAATATAATTAGGTTTTATGCCTTATTTACACAGCATGTGTATATTCAGCTTGGAATTATTAAAATAATAGGGTTAGAGTCACCTTTTATTCAGTGGCATATGAAAAGCCTTGAAAAGATATAATGTCAAATCAGCTCCTCTCTCATAATGCTAAGTGGGTTTACTGGATATTTTCATCTACCTTACAAGAAAGAATGTAAAGTGCCTGGCATGGTGCTTAGCTCATGTAATTAGCATTCCAATAAGGCACACAATTCATGATACAAACTGTCATCTAAGTAATATAGGCTGGCTACTCCTGAAGGTCCCTCAGATGGCTTATATCAGTTAGACGGTTTTTATGGGAGGTGACTTAAGCCTACACGACAGTGTTGGCCCTGTGCTGTGTGTCACAGGCTGACTTGGTGGGCTTCATTTCCCAAGCTGCTGTGTCAGCTGGCATTGGCTAATGAGAGGCATTGTTGGGGTTTGGAGGACAGGAAAAGGGGAGAAACTAGGGTATTTTTCTCCCTCTATCTCCAGTAGCTTCTATTGCCATTATGTCTACAGTTCTAGTTCTGTAGGATATGGCTATGTGATTTTAACTTCTTCCAGGTGACCCCAGCCCCTGTGCTCTGACACTGTCACATTCTTCCCCTGTCCTACCAGTCTGAGGGTATGGCTAATCTTTAGGTTGTTTCACTGCTAAGTTTAGTTTGGCTTCACAGATCTTCCATTGCCCATTAACAATACCCTGCATAAAATTCTCTATCATAAAAACACTTATTTTCTGTTGTCCTAGTCAGACCCTGACTAACACATGGAGTAACTAGGGAGGGAAACAGGGATTTATTAGAAGACTGGTGGGCTAGTTTACAACTGGAAGCAAGAAGTGAACAAATAAAAGGCTTAGAACTGGGATGGCTTTAGAAAATGTAGGAAAAGGAATTCAAAAGCTACCTTCTGAGCATTGCTATTATATGACTCAGTTCCAACCACCTTCTGCAATTTCATGGGTCAAACATGGGTGGGTCACACAGACCTACTCCTGTGGTGTGGTCATGACTGACAGAAGCAAAAGAAGTTCAAGTAACAGAAGACAGAGACGTGACTCAGAGGATGGGATATTGAACAGACAAAGTAAGAGATGCCCACTATTGTAACATGGACCTTGCCATCATCAGATTTTGAATCTTATAAGCTCAAGACATTGGTTTTGTGGGCACCTTAAGAATGAACACATATATGTTCTAGGGACAGATTCATTTTAATGAAGTTTGCCAAGATTGAGTTTATCAAAAAGTTAATTAACTCATTTACAATAAAAAATATAAACATCAGGTGAACTAGATGTCTTATAGATAGGTCAACCAGCATATTCTTTCCCCTTATGGCAAACCAGATGAGAACCAGAGAGTAGAAGTTTCATTTATGAGCACGAAGTTAGAACCAAGGGTGTCTTCAGATCTTGAGAGGTATCTTCCTCCTAAGGTGGGTTGAGTGAGATACTCTTACTGTTGCAGGATGGGTTCTCTAGCAGCAGATGCTGAAACTATATGGGGTACACTGTCTTATATTAGGGATCCAACCTACGAAAGGAATCAAAAGGCAGCAAAATGGGGCAAAAGAAGCAATTGGCTCTGAGGCAGGCCCAGTAAAGCCTTGGCCCCCCAGATGGGAGCTCCAGAGAAAGTCTTACCCATGAAAGTTGTCTAGTCTTGGGCTAAGATAACCACAACCAAAACCAGTCCCATTGAGTCAATCCTGACTCACAGTGACTGTATAGGACAGAGTAGAACTGCCCCATAGAGTTGCCAAGGAGTGACTGGCAGATTTGAACTACTGAACTCTTTGTTAGCAGACATAGCACTTAACCACTATGACACCAGAGTTTCCAAGAACCAGCTAAGACAGTCAGGTCTTTATATTCCTGCCTAACTCAGTCACCGAATATTGCCTTTTCTGGAAGGCGGTGTGACCTTAGGTGAGTGGCTCTCTGCAGCTGAGACAAAACCCGAAGGAGGTGGGCAACACTACATGTTTACCACACTCATTGTAGGTGTAACCTGCCCTGGAAGTGGCACAGCTACGAGCCACTTAGGCAATATTCCATTTCTTCTTTTCCATAAAGTCTTTGTGATCTGCCAAGCTTTGTTCTTCTTGGACTACTGTTCCTTGTGCCCTGATAATGTTTTTACTGTTACTCTTCTTTCAAAAATGCATTTATAGCTAGATAACTCCCACTCACCCCACCTTTCTCTAAGAAAAGGTATACAATGGAAATAATTCCTGCTTAAACATAACTGCTTCATACTTTTACCTCCTTGAGACAACTGTGAATAGCTGTAACTGGTATTGTGGGTCTTTCCAAACCTTCCAGACACACAGGAACAATTTTATTTTGCTCCCGTTCATTCTAACCTCATCAGTGTGGGCAGATGTCTCTAGGTTGATTCTGAAGATAGCCATGGCTGCACTGATCACAAAAAATGTTGGCTGCCATTGAGTCACCTCTGAGTCACGGTGACTTTTACAGAAAAAAATGTTTCCTGGTCCTACACCATCGTCATGATTTTTGGTGTGTGTGAGCCCACTGTTGCAGCCATTGACAGAATGACACCATGCATAATAGGTGTTCTTTAAAAATCATTTTTTTTCTCTTCTCTCTCTCTCTCTTTCTGTTTCTCACCACACACACACACACACAAGCACGCACACTTCCAGTGGTACAATCATTAATTGTTCAGCTGCAAACTAAAAGGTTACTGGTTCAAACCCACCAGCCACTCTGTGAGAGATGTGACATTCTACTTCCTTGAAGATTACAGTCTTAGAAACCCTATGGTGCATTTCTGCTCCATCCTGTAGTGTTGCTATGAGTTGGAATCATTCAATGACAATGGAATATACAGACATATTTATTGCAGGATCAAGAATGAACTTGACCTTGTGAAAAATCCTAGTCTTACCTGTTGTCCAAGTGGTCCTTAAACTCAGGCTGGAAGCTGCATCATACTCACTGGATTTACTTGAATCAGAATGAATTATAAAGATGAATAATTCTAATATATCAGACAGCAGTGTCATAGACAGCAGTGATATATTAGAATTATTATCTATGACATAGATATGTCATAGACAAAACACATACGAATTAAAGTGGTGCCAGTGCTTATATTTGAAGAAACAGAATCAATGACAATGCTAGTCATTGCCAGTTGAGTAAATGTACTTATCTTTTTCTTCTCCATAAAATCTGTCATAAAAACTCAAGTTCAAGTTGACATATCATTATTTGGTGAAGTCCTTCTATGAAGCGCCGCAGATGTGATTCACAACCCACATTATATATGCATTACAAAGGGAAAAGCGGGGGTGGGAGGATTTATCAGTTATTTTAAGAAATCAAATTATAAGCTGTAGTGCATACATATATGTATGTTCTAGAAGAAAAATGTAGACCACTTAATATTGAGTATCAAATTAACTTATCTTCTATCTCAATTCAGTCTTTCACAACGTAATATCCAGTAATTATTTCTGATGTTATTATGACTTAGGTTCACTGCTATCCATAAACATTGATCTACCACTCGCTCTGTCTCTCTGGGCATTCTTTTGCTGCCTGTCTAGTCCTTGTGGTCCTCTATTTCTTCTGTGATTCTCTCTCCCACAATAAACCCATTGTAACTGGAAGCAAATATCTCCATGGAAATTTGTCTCTGCCAGACTAACAATCCAAAATCTAAGTATCATAGAGTGGAAAAACAGAAGGACAACATCATGGCTCAGTAAGCAAATGCTTAATTATTTAATCAAGTTTAGGATTCATTTTAGAGCAAATCAAAACACATACATATTTAATTTTTATTCACATACTACCTAATAAACATCCCATAAAAGTCTATAGAAGGCCTATTTAGATAACAGATTGTAGGTATGTGCTTGTGTACATATGCAGATAAAAACCTCATTATTTTCTCAGTAATTTTTAGAGAATTAATGTAAACTATTTCACCTTGTTGCAATTTTGCTGCCTGGGCAGCTAGAGTCCTCAGATTCAGCTGGGTAAAATTTGGACTCCATTCAGTTGGCTTACCCAGCAGAAAAACAGGGGGAAAAAATTGGTCTGGGCATCTGTGGCTCACTTTGGCCACCTGCCATTTTGCGCAACCAAGTGTCAAGTCCATCACCCCAAACACATGCCATACATTGGTTTACTTTTCTCCTGTTGTAAGGTTATGATCTTTCTCTCCTTTCTTCTTTTCTCAGCTAGATAACGTGATGTCTTCTTTCCAAAAAGCCTAAATCCATGCCCTTGTAAGCATTTCAACAAATGGAAAAGACAAATCGGTAATACCTTCAGAAATGCCCCAGGTTAACGTAAATGGGGTACCCATGACAAAATCCCTCTGTGATGAGGTGTTCTCCACCCATATTAGGCTGTGACACCATAGGAGGTATGTTCTGTCCATAGTGGTTCTCCTTTTATTATGTATGTTTTTAGCTACACACAAGGAAATTATTTCAGAGGTAACAATCAGAAGTAAATTTAATAATTTCAATTTGATTTTAAACAAACAAAACAAGTAGTATCTCAGAGAACTGTAGGTCCTTAAATAACCAGAATATTAAAAATATACAATGGTCCTAAATAAAAAATTTGGTTTTTAATGCCTCATAACTTTTTTTTTTTAACCAGTAACAAGCTGAATTTCTAGTTTGGTCATGTTCTTTTTCTTAAATTCTCAAGTAAAATTCTTTCCATATCCTACTGAGGAGTTTGCAGTTAGTCCGGGTTCACCTTTCTCCAACAGTAGATGTCTGTTTTAACAACTCAAACCTTGTATTTGAGAGCACGGTGGAGATGTAGTGGAACTAGTCTATGTCTTAGTCATAGTGGGATGGTGGTTATCCAGTTCTACAAGTTTGTCAGAACTCATAGAACCATGCCTTCAAAAGGATGGATTTGATTATATATAAACAATACCACAGTAAGTCTGAATTAAAAAAGAACAAGAATGATGGAACACACAGTTTAATTCCACCTACATGAAACTGTAAGTCAGGAAAACTGAATCTATAGTAAGGTCCTCAACTTTGGCACTATTGACTTTGGGACTGGAATGTTCTTTGTGGTGGGCGGGGCCAACTTCATGGGCATATGATCTACACAGCCACACAGGGCCCAGCTCTTGGAAGGACCTTAGCTCTTGGAAGGGCTCTGCACTTGGTTTAATGTGCTGCTCTGCTTTCACCATCTCAGGAGCCCTGGTGGTGCAGTGGTTAAGTGCTTGGCTGCTAACTGAAAGGTTGGCAGTTTGAACTCACTGGTCATTCCACGAAAGAAAGATGTGGCAGTCTTCCACAAAGATTATAGCCTTGGAAACTCTGTGGGGCAGTTCTACTCTATCCTATAGAGTCGCTCGGAGTTGACTAGAATTGACTGGATGGCAATGCGTTTGTTTGCCACCTTGAAATTCTAAATGACGTTATCCCGAACCTATATTTTGATAGTGAAATCTGTTGGGAAATTGAGCAGTAGTAAACGCTGGCAGTGTAGTGGTTAAGTGCCACATCTCCTAATCAAAGGATCAGTAGTTGGAATCTGCCAGGCTCTCTTTGGAAACTCTATGGAGCAGTTCTACTCTGCCCTATAGGGATGCTATGAGCCAGAATCAACTCAGCAGCACTGACTCTGGTTTTTTGGCTTTATTAGCAGAAGAGACACACTGGAATCTTTGTGTATGTGCTGTAGCTCAGGCCTATGTGAATGACAGCAGCAAGCAGAGTGAGCACAGAGAACTTGGCCCGGCTGCCCAGTGCCCGTGCATATGAAACTTGAAAGAAAAGGCCAGGGCCAAGACCCAGGCCCAGATTTTTGGCAGCAACAGCAGCAGAAGCAGCAGTGGTAACAGCAGTAAACACCAGGGAAATGCAAGGAAAAGGAGGGGTTCAATATGGGGGCCGTGCTGGGACCTGCGTTGGGAGACTGGCTTGCCTGTCCTTCCACGAAGCTGGTCCTTGAGTCACATGCACAAATGTTAATGCTCAACCCTGACCACTAGGGCAGAAACTGCCGACACTCAGGCTGACACTCTGTCAGTCACCTAGGACAAAAGACAAGTATATGCAAGGACATAGAAAAGAAGCATATCAGAGAGTTACTAAATTCTTCAGAGTTTAGAATTTCTGATTTTGAAAACTGCAAAAGAATTCACAGGATTAGAAATAGAAATTTAAAGATTGCTGCACTTAATGAAAAAGAACTATTAGAGGAAGATTTTAGATCAGTCAATTATTAATGAGGAAGACACTTTTGTATTAATTTTTCTTATAATTGAATATACAGCTGTATAATGTATAAACAAGTATTTTGGATTACATACGAATGAAGCCATCTTTAGTTTCTTATACAACTTAATTATAGAAAAATACCACAAAAAACATTAAAACACCATTGTCTAAACTTACATTAAAAATTCAACTCTGGCCAACAAGAACTTGTAAAGATGCTTAACATTGTTAGCCATTAAAACTACTGCCAGAGAGTCAATTCCAACTTGTAGCAACACTATAGACAGAGTAGAACTACCCCATACGGTTTCCAAGGAGCACTGACAGATTCGAAATGCCAGCCTTTCGGTTAGCAGCTGTAGCACTTAATCACTATGCCACCAGGGTTTCCAAGTAAGGATATAGAAATCAAAACCACGGTGAGATACCACTTCATCCCTAGTAGGATGACAAAGATTAAAAAACAGACAGACAACAACAGTGTTGGAAAGCATGTAGAGCAACTGCAACCTTCATCTCTTGCTGGTGGGAATATAAAATATATAATATATAAATAGTACAGCTGCTGTGGAAAACAGCTTGGCAGTTCCTCAAAGAGTTAAACACAGAACTAACAGATGATCTAGCATTCCACTCCCAGGTATATACCCAAAAGAATTAAAAGTAGGAATGCAGACAGATATATGTACAACAATGTTTACTGCAGCACTGTTCTCAATAACCAAAAGGTAGAAACAACTAACATGTCCATAAACAGATGAATGAACAAAATGTGACGGACACATAAAATTATTACTCAGCCCTGAAGTGAAATGAAGTCCTGATAAATGATGCAATATGGATGAACCTTGAAAACACTATATTGAGTGAAATAAGTCAGTCGCAAAATGATGAACATTGTTATTATTTCACTTATATGAAGCAGGCAAGGACACAGAAACCAAAGTTTATTAGCAATCACCAAGGGTAGAAGAGAAGAGGGGAAAGGGAGTTACTGCTTAGGGACCACTGAGTTTATGTTCACTGTGGTGGCATAACTTGGAAAAGGATAGATAATTGTTGAACAACATGAAAAATATCCTCAATGTCTCTAAACTATGCATGTAAACATTGTTGAACTGGCAAATGTTTTGTTAGATACACTTTTAATACAACTTAATAAATTAAATTTATACTTACATGACACTGATTTGTATGAAGAGTTAAATCATTTTAGAAAAATTAGGCCACAGGAATCATCAATTCTAGACATACAAAAGTTACAATTTGTTAGAAATTTATCCCAGTGTTGTCAGACTATAATATACCTTTAACAGCTTAAGTGACAGTTGCATCAGTAGAAAATCCTTCTCAACATTAAAAACTGTCATAAATAATTTGTGATTTTTCATCTGTCAAGAGCAATCAACGTCATTTCAATTACTCAACAGAAAGTGAAATTGCTAAAGTATAAATTGTGATGACCTAAGAAATAATTTTTCAGAAGAGTGACATAAGTTTTGAGATAAGATACTGTGTTAACTAAATAGTATTATTTATTGCACTATATAAAACTGTGACAGTAAAAATATTTTTTTGCAATTTGTAAGTTTATATTGTTACTCAAGTACCACTATTACTCCTATTATGTTTTATGAGTTAAAAGTGTATCTAACAAAACGTATTTGTCACTTTGAGTTGGCATCGACTTGATGACACTGGGATAGGAGGATACAAGTTA
Organism: Heterohyrax brucei; assembly: GCA_028571685.1. Classification (NCBI taxonomy): domain Eukaryota; kingdom Metazoa; phylum Chordata; class Mammalia; order Hyracoidea; family Procaviidae; genus Heterohyrax; species Heterohyrax brucei. Next base: position 29,000,553 of record CM053149.1, on the reverse strand, counting down.
ATCCCAGGTGTGGGATTTGCATCTAGGAGTCTGAACCCAGAACTCATGCTCATAATCACTGTGATATACTGCCATAGAACTCAAGATGTTGCCCTCAGCAAGTCACTTTACCTCTTGCAGACCACTGTCCCCTGGTTTACCAAGTGGGGAGTTAGACCAGAAGGTTTCTAAGACCCTCCCCAGGTTTTATTATCTGTGCGCTATCAGTAATACCCATGTTAGCCTTCAAAACTCAGTTCAAAATTCTACCTGCCTTGGCCTGTCTCTCTGTCAGTCCAGGGCTGCTGTCAACATTTGCCAATGCTGTGTTCAGATTGTAGCTCCTAATTTGGCTGTTTATTCTAGCAAGTGGACTCCAGAGAACTGAACTGTTTTTAAAATGCCCTATTTGGAGACTGACCAATGAAAAGAACTTACCATCTCAAGTATGCGGAGATCACACTGGCATCCACCAGCCACATCAAGAGAAGATAAACGCTTCTAACTGGGCATGGTGAATCCATAGGTGCATACTTTGGTCAGCAACCTGGATTCCTGAGATGAGAAAGCAAGGGGCCATAATCCATGCAAGAGCCAACGGCGCATTCCTAGCTCCAGATGAAGCCTTTTGTGTTGCCAGGAAAAGTCTGGCTTAACAACAAGAATCGACATGTCTTCCTTTGGTAGGACAAGATATTATATCACCAGCAGGGCCAGCCATAGTGGACAGGTTTCAGCAGAACTCTTGGGTTAGATTACACTAGGAAGAAAAGTCTGGCAATCAACTTCCAAAAATTAACCAGTGAGAACCCTATGTATCACAACACAATATTGCTTATTAGTACCAGAAGACGAACATGCTAGGTTGAAAGGCACTACACGAAAGCCACAGTAACTGACTCAGACATACCAAGGATTACAAAAATGGCACACAGTGACAAACATTTGTTCTGTTATAGATAAGACTGCCATGACTAAGTGCTTACACTCAGGGAAATAACAGCCATAACAAATCTTGCTTGCTTTCAGTCTCAATTACAAATTTCCTGTTTGGATCATGTGCCCCAGTCTAATGAACCATGACTATACCATCATGTGGATTACACAGAGGGCAATTCCCAGAGACAGGGACAGGCCACTGGACTTCTAACCTAAAATATATCCAATACAGATATTTTAAAGACTTGGTTCTTTATCTCAAGAAAACTTTCATCTCAGGATTTGGGCTATTGATTTAGGGTCTGAGATTGGACATTACTCTCTCTATTACTCCCTGATGATTTATAATCTACTCAAAGATTTGAGGATCTTAGTCCTCAACAGGAAACCCTAGTGGTAGAGTGGTTAAGCATTACAGCTGTTAATCAAAAGGTCAGCTGTTCAAATCTGCCAGGTGCTTTTTGGAAACTCTATGGAGTAGTCCTACTTACCCTATGGGTCAGTATAAGTCAGAATCACCTTGATGGCAGAGGGTTTTTGGTTTTAGTCCTCACCAAGGAAACTTCATTGTTGTGATATCCTTACTATTTATATCACTAGTTGCTGTTCTTTTTGAAATCACAGAAGGGAAATAACAACACAACATCTCCAAGTATAAATGAGTCTTAAAATCAACCAAACTCTAAATTTACCACATTTCCCTCCTGAACATAATTTGTTGGAAAGTTCAGCAGGAGTCTAATCAGAATTTATATCTGACCCAGAAAAAGCTAAGTCCTTTCTTCTTTTTCACTTGAGAACACATATGATATAAACGTGTGGCCATTTTGGACATGATCCGAATCTCTTTTATATTAAATGAGGCTCTATGACTTTTAAACACTATTGAACAGGCTGCTACATTGCATGTTATGTTAATTTCTATGGAGCAATCTTAGTTCTCCTCCACCAGACTGTTTATTAACGTTCCTCATGTTTCCCCCAGCTTCTCTTCCTCCCCTGCTGTGCAGATACTCTCAGAGCAGGTAATTCTAGTCTGCACCAAGGAAATAATGAATTCCAGGGTCTTAAAAATATCAGGAGTGAAGACAGTTGAGGGAAGAGAATGCTGAGGATAGCAGGAGAGTATATCATGGGTATTTGAAGGTAAGCATAGACTTTTCTCCATTCCCAGCAGGACTCATTCCAATAATTAAGGTTTCTTCTCTTCATTCTTGGGAAAAGATGGCAAATGCAGGATAATCTTGCAAGCTACAAGAATGCTGGGTGGATTTTAGACAGCAAGGTAGATACACATGGTTATGAAGCTTAACAATAACTTTTATTTCTGCTACAATGCCAGAAATAACCTGCCAATTTAATGAAAGGAGAGTGTATACTAGTTTATTTCTATCAATAAGAACAGGATCAGGGCACCTTTAACCATTATACTTTCAACACACAAAATACCTGTAATTTGCTAAATGTCACACTGAACCCAAAGCACACAGTGCGAGGTCTTCATGCTTATGAGCACTTGTCTGCATCAGTCAGGATTAAAGTAAATAGCCATGAAGTTAACACTAATCCTTTAATCATTTGGCGAACATACCTACTTGGAAAATTACGGTATAGTCAGTTATTTTAATTGACACTTTGCTTTCAAATCAGAGGGCATTCCTCATCATGGTAGATTTAAAAAGCAGAGACAGGCAAAGAGGTTTTTACTTGAACCCTGTGTGTTAATCTGACTTTAAAACTCTTGTCTCTCTTTTTTCTTCAGTATTCCAGTACCAGCAGCCTGAAGTTGGTTGTTACACAAGCTGTGGTTTTTTTTTAAACATCTTTAAAAATAAATTTAGGTAGGACTGAGTTTATGTATGTATTTCAAGACATTATAAATTGTTATTTATCCTTCCTTATTATTCAAAAATAGCATCATTCCATATTAGTTCATAGTGATCCTCCTAACTTATTAATGTTTATGGACATCTGTTGCTGCTGGCATGGTGGTTAAGAGCTATGGCTAACCAAAAGGCTGGTAGGTGCATTGGAAACTCTGTGACAGTTCTACTCTGTCCTACAGGATTGTTATGACTTGGAATTGACTTGGTAGGAACAGTTTTGGTTTCATTTTGTTTGCCTGGAAAATCCTGGGTAAGAAAAAAATGAAATCAAACTATGGTAGCTATGTCAAGACTAATTTGCTATTGCCTTCTTAGGGCCATGAGAACAAGAGCTGTCCGAGAGTGAGCACTAGAGGTTGTTGCTAGAGAGAATGGCTGCCTCCCTCCCTGTTAGTGATTCCGGGATACAAGAAAGCTCAAGGAAGGGAAATTTGACAGTTCCTAGAATGGAAAATAGAGGGAATTCCTCCTCTCAGGCCCTGACCCACTGCCTTGGGGAATTTAAAGCATTCTACTGGAGGGAATAAGGCCAGAAGCCAACATAGCATCAAGTTTCTGCAACTGCCTGTGCAGCCCATTGACTGTGCCAGCATCAGGACCCACAGCACAGACAACAGGCAGCACAGGAAACACCACAAAGAAACTTGGTGGTGGACAATTTTCTGGAAATAGGTCAATGGACATGTACAAGGTCTAACAATCAAGTCAATGAACTTAATTTTTTCTATGTGATACATACCTCATTGCTGAATATCACTAAGATCACCTTCAAAGTACTCCCTTTGGGAAGCTATGCACCAATGCTAGGGCCCAGTCAACTCTTCCCAGCAATTTTGGAACTCTTTCTGGAATGACCATTGCTCATGGTGGCATGGTGGCAAGTTTGTGAACTTAACTGTATAGCTGTCTGTGAAGGAGTTTTTAGCCAGTAAACAAGTAACTGTATTGAAACACCCTACCTACTCACCTGATCTGGCCCCCAATTACTTTTTCTTTACCCAAAGATAAAGGAAATATTAAATGGAAGACATTTTGATGACGTTCAGGACATCAAGAGTAATACGACAACAGCTCTGATTGCCGTTCCAGAAAAAGAGTTCCAAAATTGCTTTGAAGGGTGGACTAGGTGCTGGTGTCAGTATATAGCTCCCCAGGGGGAGAACTTCAAAGGTGACCACAGTGATATTCAGCAATGAGGTATGTAGCACTCTTTCTTGAATGAGTTTGTGAACTTAACTGGCATTCACCATATGTAGAGCTAAAGATACGTGAGGCATGGGCAAATCTCAAGCTTATCTATCCTTAGTCATGGACTCAATTTCCCTGATCTGTGATGATCCCTTCATCTTTATGAATAAATGTTAAAATGCCAGCTTCCATAGTTTCTTTATCCTGAAATCATAAATACCTGCAATCCAAAACTTTTACCAGACTATCTCTAGACCAGACAATACCTCCGGTGAGGTGGCCATATGGTTCAAGGCTGAATTCTGCATTTTATTCCAAGTACTTCTTGCTGCCTAGGTACAATTTTTATAATTATGTTAAAAACTATATTTACATAGACACATAGAATAGAGTATTAAGGATAAAAATTACGTGGAGAAATTTTTTTTCCTTTTAAACATTTTGAGACTATTATTAAAATTATAGCTTCAGAGAACATTTGATGTCCTAGAACAACATATATTCACTGATAAATGAGAAACAAAGCAAGATATATAGAGAGTGTGGCAAAAGAACAAACAGATCTGTTCTTGAAGAAGTACAACCAGAGTGCTCCGTGGAAGCAGGGATGGCAAGACTGCATCTTACATACTCTGGACATGTTGTCAGGAAGGATCAGTCCCTGGAGAAGGCCATCATGCTTGTACAGTGGAGGGTCTGTGAAAAAGAGGAAGACTGTTGACGAGACAGACAGACACAGGGACCGCAATGATGGGCTTAAGCATAAAAATGAGATCATGAACACAGTGCAAAACTAGACAGAATTTCACTCTGTCGTGCACATGGTCGCTATGAGTTGGAACTGACTTGATGGCACCTAACAACACCAACATATACAGTGTGATTTCAGCACTGGAAAGAAACACAACAAACTGTCAGTACTGATTCTTGCTCAGTAGAGTAGTTAAGCTAATTTTTTATCGGATTCGACTCAAAGGCACTTGGTTTTGGTTTGCAATTTTTTAAAATAAGAATACCTGACTCTCTTAATTTTAAAAAAAAGTTTTTTTTTTTTAAATGCACCTTTAAAGAATCTTAAAATTCTAAGATATATAGAGCTACATGCAAAAAGTGGGGAAAAAATAAATGAATTTTAGGGGTAAAAAGAGCTAGAAGAAAGCATGCAACAATTGGAATAGTAATTGGATTAGGATGGCAGGATTATGAATGATTTCTTAATTTCTCAATTGTGTTAATGTTGTTACACTTCTTTTATAATGTAGAAGCAAAAGTAAAAATAACTCATTACTGTAATTCTAATAAAAGACTGAATTAAAAATTAAAAATTGAAATCTAATTGGTAAACAATGTTAGCACCAAGGAAAATTACAGAAGTCTCTCTCTACAACAGAACTAACTGCTCTACCTAGACATAGTTTCAGGTGATCAAGGAGAAGATTCCAGAGATTAAAAGGCATCTAGAGGCAGAGAGGGGGAGGAGTCAGCACGGGCTCTGGGGCCATTCTACCTGGGCTTGAATTCTGAATTTACTACTTACTTGTGTGGATCCCGCAGGTTAGACAGTTCCCTTTCTGGTTTTCTCACCTGGAAGGTAGCTATGATGCTAATTGTTCTTCTCAGGGTTCTTGTGAGAAGCTCCTATGAGTGAATATATCTGGAAGGCTAGCTTCATGTGGGCATATTATAAACATTTAAATGATTCTGATGCTAGCTCCGATTTATTCACACAGCAACACATGCTGTATCCAGAAAAGGTCTCCATCTTTCCCACAGTTGGGCCTAAAACTTTTCCATTATCAATTCTGACTATCCATTACATAAAGACTGATTTCTCAAACTGAATGGTGACCCAGAATCCTATTACTCCTGATCTGTCACTTCAATAAACTTAAAAAAATTGAACAACACATACAGAAAGCCAAGCCAAGCACCGTCGAGTAAGTCACAGATTTATAAGAGGAAAACTTACTGAAATTTCATGAGGTAACCACACTCATGTGACCACCAGTGGGATTTAAGAAAAAGAAAAGATCACTACCAGCACCCCAAGAGCTACCCCTCTGTCCCCTCTGAATCACTTCTTATCCTCCCTAAAGGTAACCACTATCCTGACTAGACTGACTTTAAACATGAGAGATTCATTTCTCCTTTCTATAACAGAATATGAAACCCTGGTGGTGTAGTGGTTAAGCACTGCCTCTAACGAAAAGGCCTGCAGTTCAAATTTGCCAGGCACTCCTTGGAAACTCCACAGAGCAGTTCTACTCTGTACTACAGGGTTGCTATGAGTCAGAATCAACCCGACAGCAGTGGGTTTGGTTTTTGTTTGTTTGTTCGTTCGTCTTTGGTACGATGGAATAATTTCTTTTGCTCAACTTCATGTTTGTGAGATTCACTCATGTTGTGTGTAGCAGTAGTTATTTCCATTACTGAATTAGCAGTCCATTATATGAACATGCCACAATTATTTATTCATCCTGTTATGGGTGGACATTTGAATTGTTTTGGGCCATGTACATAGTGTTGCTATGAACCTACCTGCATTATCTTTTAGTGGACAAATGCACTCAATTATCTTGAGCATAGACCAAGGAATGGCATTGCTAAGTTCTAAGATATACCTCGATTCTAGGAAATATTAGATGTGTCTTTAGTTGATACTACCAAACAGTTAAACACAGTGGTTTCCATTCCATTTTAGCAGTTCCTCTGTTCTACATCAGTTGGTCCCACCTCACCTGGAGCAGATGAAAACAAACACATGAGGAAAATATGAGTCCAGAAGACAGAGGGTCCATAGGATTGGGAGACTACATCAGCATGAGACCAGAAGAACTAGATGGTACCCAGCCACCACTAAAGACAGCCCTGTCAGGGATACAATGTATAGTTCCTGATCTGTTATAAGAAAAAGGGGTGTGCAGATCAAGAACTCTCTTAAAAGGCCAGACAAGATGGTCCGACAGCCTGAAGGGTCCCCTGAGAACATGGACTTGCTGTTATCCCAGAGCTGAGACATGTACTGAAGCCGATACTTCAGATGAAGATTGGATTTGACTAAGGGACATGAAGTGATGCAGGAGGTATGTGTACTTTACAGTTTAACATATACACTAGGCTGTTCAACTGGTTTCTTTTCAGAGGGGAGAGGACAGGTTGGAGAGGAGGGAACAGGTGTTGGTTGAGTGGATACTGGAAGTAAAGAGTGGAGGGGATAAGTGTGCTGTCACAGGGTGACAAGAGCAGATAGAGTTGCACAGAGGCAAGTGCCTGGGGGTTTGCATGGCAAAGTGACTTGGATGGCAAAGTTTCACTTAATCACAATAAATTTTTAAAACAAAACAATTTCTCTGTTCCAAACTGAACTCAACATACCATCTAGCTTTTTCTGGTCCTGGACATCTGTGTGAAGTAACTGAGCTAGGGCAGTCAAGGTCGAACACCTAAGAAACCTAGCTTCTATTTTTAGTACTGCCACTAATTCACACAACTATTAAAGAAGAAACATGAGCCCCACAGGCATCCTGAAGTTTAATTCAAAAATACAGAACATTATGCTTGTAAAAGGAGCAATTCTTTTTAAGGTTTTAGATGTTAGACATCAAATGCGTGTTTTTGCTTTAAAGTGATTGCTTCATCTAGACTGAGTCAGATTCACACTGTTATTACTTAAAATCTGTCTTAAAATTCTTCTTTTCTAATCATCTCAAGATTCTAAATTTAATTGTTACATACCCATACTGGATAAGGACAAAGAGATTAAAGGAACTGAAGACTGAAAGTCAAAGAAAAGGCAAAATTCTTTCCCTTAAAGAGAAATACAGTGCAATAGCTACTGCTTTTATATATTTTCTGTCCAGCACCTCTTGCCCTTTATTCTCAATTTCCCTTCTGACTAACAAGTTATAGTGACCGTGAGGTGTGCAGTTCACATCCCTTTCAGATTGACTGACAGTCTCCAACTGTTGCATCTTTGGATGCAGTGTTTGCACCAAGATCATGCTTTCCCCAGGGGGCTCTAGCCAGTGACAGAGAGAGAAAGAGAGAGAGAGATTCGTAACAAACAAATGGCTCACATGGTGGTAGAGCTGGGGAAGTGCCAAGTCAGTGGATCAAGTTGGAGGCTTCTCCAGATTCAAGTATCTGCAGGGTCTGGTGAGCACAAGATCAACAGGTCAGACAGCAGACCTCTTTGGCTGATCACTGTCTACAGATGCTGATGCATCCGAAGATCAGGAGGTAAGCTGATTAAGCTAACTCAAGCCCCCAGAACCAGAGGTCAAATGAGGATCGAGAGCAAGCAAAACCCAGCAAGTTTTTCCAGAAAGTCCACGTGTATTCCATGTAGACCACACCCTCCGAGGAATTCCCTTTAAACTGACTGGCTACATATACTTCTCATCATGGAGGTGATTATGTTATATCAGATCTCATTATGGAAATGATTACATCATTACATAGCTGCCAAACTACATCATAACTTCCAAACCACTGAGAATGACAGCCCAGGCAAGTTGATATACAATCTTAACCATGACAGGAGTGACAGGACCTGAAAGAATCTATATTTTAGATCTTGAAATCATACCATCCAGTTCTGTTTGATCAAACAACTCACTAAGTTACCTGTCTGAAATGGGATTTGTTATTCATAAGTTCACCATAAGTTGGTGTCACCTCAATAGCAATTAACAAGCTTGTAGATTAGATTAATACCGGAAGTAAAAACTTAGTCTTTGAACATAAACAATCCTGAATTCAAATGCTGGCTCTAGCCTTTTAGCTAAGTCACCAGAGGTAAATCATCCATTCTGCATTTCAGCTTACTAGTTGCTGGACTTGTGCAAGTTACTGCCTCTCTGTGCAGTATCTGCTTCACAAGTTTCAGCTGACTGTAGTTAAGTGCTTAGAGCTGCTCTGTTCAACACAACAGCCACTAGCTGTATGTGGCTATTGAGCATCTAAAACGTAGCTTAAAATGGAGTACACCCTGAGAACTCCCCTAAAAGACTGCAATTGATGGTCCAGAAGCCTCAGGGTTTCCCTGGGGGCATGACCGCTAGATCTGATGCTGTCCCTGTCCATAAATCATTACTGAAGTCAACTCCTTGGACAGGAATAGATTGGACTCAGTGACAAAGACTGACCATATCTTGTACGCACTTTATGTTCTATGCATCTATAGGATGTCATCCTACTGGCCTCTTACTAGAGCGGAATGGAAAGAGTGGAGCAGAGGGGACAGGACATTTTTAAAAGGATATGACATGTACAGAACAGAAAGGAGGAGTGTGCTGTCACCAGGCAAGGAGAGCAGTAGGAGCTGCACATAGGCAGGCATGCAAATTTAAACTGGATTGTACACTTTCCCTCAATCACAATGAATAAATACAAAAAATAAAATGTAGCTAGTCTAACTTATAAATTAGAATTTAAACTTCATTTAAGTGATTGACATTGAAGTTTTTAATTGAAGCAGTTTGTCAGTGTGGATGAGACTAGTAAAGGAAATGATATTTTGGTTTTTGATTCAGGAATTGGAAATCTAAATACACTGGAACAACTTGAGTATGTGAATCTATTTTTTTTCTACGCTACTTACTAAAGATCTTCTTTCCAGGGAAATTTAGCATCCCAACTGAAAAATAGTCCTGGGTATAAAATACACAGTGAATTCCAAAGATTTAACCAGTAACTAGCTGCTGTTAAGTTAGCTCTGACTCACACTGACCTCGTGTGTGTCAGAGTAGAGCTATATAGGATTTTCAGTAGTTGATTTTTTGGAAGTAGATTTCCAGGCCTTCTTACTGAGGCCCCTCTAGGTGAATTTTAACCTCCAACTTTTGGATTTACAGTCAAGTTTGTTAGCCATTTATACTACCCAGATACTCCTCCAAAAACCTAGTACTTCTCCAGAAAAAAGAATGTAAAATATCTCATTAATAATTTTTACGCTGTTTACGTGGCATGTTGATAAAATATCTTACTAAAATTAATTTCCTACTTCTTTTGACCCTTTTAACATGGCTAATAGAAAATTTTAAATTACATGTATGACTCACACTATATTTCTATTAGGCATTGACTTAGAAAAAGCAAATCTGTCTTGAAAGGCACATTGCTAGAATGCTCCTTAGAGGCGAGGATGATGAGACTTCATCCTACATACCTTGGGTATGTTATTAGGAGAGACCAGTCTCTGGATAAGGACATCATGTTTTATAAAGTAGAGAGTCAGCAGGAAAAAAGAGGAAGACCTTCAACAAGGTGGACTGATACAGCAGCTGCAAGAGAATAACAACGATTATGAGGATGGTACAGGATCGAGCAATATTTCCTTCTGTTGCACACAGAGTTGCTATGAGTCAGAATTGACTGGACAGCACCTAATAATAACATATGAAGTGATGTCTATCATTGTATTGTTTGTCTGTATCATAAAGATAATAATATATGTTTTATGTGGTCATTTAAGTAGCAAATGAGATAATTGTATAAAGCTCGTAGAACACTGTGGGACACATAATAAGGTCTCATAAATGGTACCTGCCATTGTTAAGACAGCATTATGTGTTTGTGGGGACTGCTGATGGACAAGGGAACTGCTAGGTAGGGGTTGCATAATGTAGAGAGTCTTAAAACTCAGGCTCAGAAGTTGGGGCTTAATTCTCTGCAACTAACAGCCACTGGAGCTCATGATCCCAGATGTGTTTTTGAAAGATAACTTTGACAGCATATATCCTCAGAGGGGGTTGTGAATTTTCGAAACAGTTCTAAGCCATTCGGAGCAAAGCCTGCTGAGTAAGTTGGATGATAGAGCTGGAAACCGCTGTCTGGGGTCACAAACCAAGGCTCAGTTTGAGTGACGACTCTGGTTTCACAGGAAGCTCATAAGCTAGGCAATTCCGAAAGAGAAGTTTAGCAGGTAGTTTTGAAAATTGACAGGCAACATCGTTAGCTTAAGCAAATCACCTTCCTCAATGACTCTTTGAGACTGTGCACATGTTGGTGTGTTTACTCAATCAAGAAAATAATCTCATCAAATTTAGTATATTTTTGCCCTCTAGATGAAGGACTCTTCTGTTACAGCTTTTGTAGGAAAAGTTTCAAACCCAAATACCCTAATCAGTCTTCCAAGTTCCTCTTTTGTACAGATAAGCTCCCCCTCCCTTATGAAATACTCAGCCACTAAAACAAAATCAATATTCCTTACTAGTCATTTAATCAGTACTCCTTACTAATCCTCTAATAAATACTGCCTTAGGTCCAGGCCCCAGACCTCTTTTGTTATGCCCTTCTCCTTTACTGGCTGTCTAATGCTGTGTAGAAAACCCTGGTGGCGTACTGGTTAAGTGAAGCATCTTCTAACCAAAACGTTGGCAGTTCAAATCCACCAGGGTCTCCTTAGGAACTCTATGGGGCCCTTCTACTTTGTCCTCAAGAGTCACTATGAGTCAGAATCAACTCAATGGCAGTGGAGTTTTTTAATTAATGGTGCATAAAGGAGCCCTGGTGGTCCAATGATTAAGGGTTCAGGTGCCAACAGAAAGGTTGCTGGTTTGAACCTACCAGTGGCTGCACGGGAGAAAGATCTGCCTGTCGGCTCTATTAGCTTATAGGCTAGAAAACCCTATGAGGTTGTTCTATTCTCTTACATGTGGTCACTGTAAGTTGAAATCAACTACATGGCATATAACAATAACAACATTGGTGCATAAAAAGTCAGTGCAAAATTGAACGGCCTAAATGAGATGCAATCACTGATCACTCTCTCAGTTTCTGTGGAACTTGAATTTGAGTGGCTTGTCCAGATGGTTTTGGCTAGGTCTCTCATGAGGCTGCAGTCAGATGTCAGTTGAGACTGCAGTCCCCTAAAGGCTTAACTGGGGTTAAGACTTTCAAGGTGACTTGCTTACACAGCTGGTAAGCTTGTTTGTGTGTTGGTGGAAGATCTCCCTACATGGGCCTCCTTATGTGCCTGAGGCTTCCACATAAAATTGGTACGGGGAAGAAAGGGTCCACTTCATCATAATTTCCCCACTTTGTTTATCTAGTCTTCCTCCTTACCCACAATTCTGTTCCAGGCCTCCCCAGGAAGTGAGATGAAGCTAGAAAAACGGCAGAAAAGATGGTTCTTGACAGGTACAACTGTTATCTGGTATGATGGATGTCCAAATGCTAATTCTCTTTTTCCCTGGGATATTTTTTGAATTTCCTAGAAATCCTCTCAGTCTCTGTCTCTGTCTGTCTCTCTCACACTCTCACACACGCGACCTTCAATTTCAGTTCCTTGGTGCAATGATGCTCCTTCTGGCTGGTTGTTCATGAGTCCCTCTCCCATCCTCAGCTTCGGCATGCAGTCATACTCTTCCAGCCTCTTTCCGTCAAGGTCGCCTCACCCCAAAGGTTGCTGTCCTAGGATCCTTGTCATGACAACTCACAGCAGGATCACTTCCAAGAGATCTTTATCTTGGCCTTACCTACAATGACTTCCCTCCTTATACCACCCTTTATCTTCTTTGTGTCACTGGCCTCTTTAGCTAGACCCTCTTTAGACTTTTTCCAGATGTTTGTTAGATACTTTCCTTCACATCTCTAAGACCCAGGAGTTGCAGGCCAAGCTTTATGAGTGGTTTTCTTGACACATTACACTCACTTGTTTTAAAGTGATAGAGAAGTACCTCTATTCCCTGAAAAGTGCTCAGTTCTCCAAAAACAGTTCTCCTGTTAAAGAAATACTCATTCTTCACCTTCCTCTACTTAATCTTTTCTTTTAATGATTAAAAATACATTTAATGGAAATACACTTAATGGAAATATATTTAATGGAAATATTTTTGTGAAGCTTGCACTTAATCATATGTATTTTGGACACAGATAGTTGACATGTATGACCTTTACACCTACTAGTTAGTAATTATTAATAATAATGAGATCAATTGTATTGATATTTACATGGATAGAATTTGCAATATTCTATAGACAAAGCAAAATTTCTTTAGCTTTTTTATTTATTAATTACAGTAAAAGAATAAAATTCCTAACAACTATCAATTATCTCATCTGTGATAAACTCTCAGCCCCCCACCAACCCATGTAGCCAATTTTTTTTAATAGCAAAAAGTTGGAATCAACCCTGATGCCCATCAACAGATGAATGGATAAGCAAACTATGGTACATATACTCAATGAAACACCATGCTATGATAAAAAACAATGACAATTTTAAGAAACATCTCATAACATGGTCTCATTTGGAAGAGACCATGCTGAGTGAAATCAATCAGTGTCAAAAGGACAAATTTTGTATGAGACCTCTACTTAATCTTTGATCTCCCTGGACTCAGGCAAAAGCAGGCTTTGCCTACACCTTTTGCACAAATAGACTAGGAGGGTATATGACTCATCTGGAAATATGGGAGTTCTTGGCCCAACTGTTTTCAGCTCAGAAGCCTCAGCCAACCAAACCGCTGAGATTTAGACATCCCATTACACATGACATTAACAGCTAAGGTCATGTCACGCCTACTATGTGTCAGGTATTGCTCCAAATCTTCTTCCCGCATTAAATCATTTCATCCTCACACTCCTCACACACACATACACAAGCCCACTGGCAATGAGTAGATTCCAACTCACAGTGACCCTGTAGGACAGAGTAGAACTGCCTATAGTTTCCAGGGTTGTAATCTTTGCAGAAGCAGACCGCCACATATTTCTCCCATGTAGGCGTTGGTAGGTTCAAACTGCTGACCTTTTGGTTACCAGCTGAACAGTGTACCACTAGGGCTCAGTCATACTGCTTATAGGTAGTTATATTTTTCTAGTCTTCATTTTTACAAATGAGGAAACTGAGGCACAGAGGGATCAAGGTGGCCAAAAGAGTAAGTTTCAACTCTCCATTACAGTAGGGACACTTGTATTCCAGTATATGGTTAAGAATTCAGAACTCAGCTTGAGTTCCCTGACAATACTCTGGGTATGTTGCAGAGATCCACTGAGAGTAACTTTCCTTTCAAGTGACCTTTGAAATAGCTAACCCTCATCCACTTCTTGAAATATTTGCACTGATTTTTTTCTATCCTGCATATCTTTAAACAGAAATGCTTGTCAGCAGTTAGCACCTGGAGAGAGTCTATTCCAGTTTTCCATAGGTTAAAAAAAACACTCCGGGATGTCCTGTGAAATGTCTGTTTTTCCATATCAGCGAGTTCTCTAGCTGACAAATGTTCCCTAATCCATATGGTTGCTGATGGTAAGAGCCCAGATTCCTGACTACATAGAAAGTGGTCCTTCTCCCTCTGCAACTTTGGATTGAAGAGCAAAACCATGACCTTGATCTGGGCACCTGATGGCCTTTCTACATCATAGGAAAGACACTTTGGGCAGTCCCCCCTTTGCCATACTGCCCTGACCTTCAGGGCTTTTGTAGAGTTACTGCAACATAAGTCCACACTGTGGATGCTACAGAAGTTACCCAGATTTCTAGGCAAGATGGTAGACTTAGAAGATGCAAGAACCAAGCTGTGCCCATCCTAAAATTACATTCCAAATTATGCAGACAGGTTGGACTAGACAGAGATACCTGGACCTCTGCTTACTGTATTGCCCTTCACTAGCATTATCCAGTTTCCCAACTAGTGCCAGAGTAATCTTTCTGAAGCACTAATCATCCGCCTGTACAACGTCCTTTGTGTGGCTTTGGTCACAGTCTCCCTTGGAGTTTTGCCCCACTTGCAACACCATAGCCCTTCTGGGCCTTTCATTGGGCTAACTTTTATAAATCCTTTATGAGTGACTCTGCTGGACAGCTCCACTGTCCCACTGCCCTCTGAACATCTGTGGCACCCACTACCTTGAGTTACAACTGCTCTTGCCTCCCCACCTAGGTTGTACACTCCCTGAGAACAGGTATGAGTCCTTGCTTCTTTGTCACCAAACAGAGTTCTTGGCTCATACTAGCTACTCTAAAACTTTAACTAATTAGTTAATTGTGTTTTCTCTTGGCTTAATAAATGTCATTAATCTGAAGCAGAACACAGCCACAACCTAGCCATTTAGTTATCTAACCAGAGAAGCCAAACAGAGGAGGGCTGAGACGTGAGCCCAGCATCCCAGACAGACGCCAGGATCTTTGTCTAATGCTGGTATCTATGCATGGCAGACACAGAGTTGGGTCAAGTTGATGCTAACAAACTGTGACTGAAACAGAGTCATTCTGATTGCCATTTCTATTTCCAAATTGAGCAGTGTAAGCAGCAGGTGCTACATTAAGGTAATTATTTTATATAAAATGTAATCAATTTCCTTGCATTTTTCTTTCCAGCAAATGATTCTGCATAAAGTAAATTTAATGTTTTGGCCTGCTTGAGGTTTTTTTCTGGAATGGTAAAAAGAAGTACTCCAAAAATCTTGCCAGACATTTTGAAATACCACTGAGTCTTCAAATACAGTAACGCCAAGTGCCGTCGAGTCGGATCCGACTCATACAGTAATACACTGACCAATATTCATGGCCTTCCACCTACGCGGTTGACTCAGTTCCCTTGCAAATCACCCCCTGCTTTAGATCTCCCCCTCTCCATTTGTAAAATCAAAGGATAGATTAGATTAGCTCTAAAATCCCTTTCTAGTTCTTAAAGTCAATGGTTCAACAGTTTGTATTTATTTTTTCACTTTCTACTTAATTTTCTGTTTGAAGTCTATTGGTGATAATAGAAATTCAGTTAGAAAATAAATTAAGGGATTATTTTTTGCAGAAAACTGTTGCTACACAGCACTTACCTTTAAAATAGCAAGCTCCCCTGTCTTGTTTAAAATAGATTTTGACTACAAATACTAAACTTGCTGTCATGGATTGAACTGTATGCCCCCAGCAATATGTGTAACAATTTACCAGACTGTGTGAGAGTAAACTTTTCTTGTTAAAGCCATCCACTTATGGTATTTCTGTTAGAGCAGTACCAGATGACTAAGACACCTGTGTACCACCTACATCATACAAGTCAACATTTATCTCCAAGATGGGGTACATAATTTGTGGGGCCCAGTTAAAAATGAAAATGTTAGGCTCTTTGTTAAAATACTATTAAGAACTGCAAGATGATAACAGCAGAGCACTAAAGCAAACACAGGGTATGTGCACATCCTGGGTCATTTATCCATATATTCTTTATATTCTCATACACCCCAGTTAAGAAAACAAAAGCATCTGTTAGCACTAAATACTCACCCCAACTCTGATCCCCAAATAAATCAAACAAAAAGTAAGTGCATAGAAGAGTACAGATTACTATTTGGTGGGAACGGGTGGAGGAGGTGCACTCTAAGCTCCCCTATATCCACTGAGCAAGAGCCCCGAGTTGGAATTAGACATGGATGCTGTGGACGAGAATAGCCAAAGTTCGGTCTGTGGTGACCTGTAACCAACAAATAAGCCTTGTGCTGCTTAGGACCAGATGTGGGAGAGAATGTTGGCTGACTTCTCTTTCTCGGGTATCTCAACTCGAAATACATACCAAGTAGATAGTGGCCTATTGGTACATCCCCCGGCCCTTGTCCTGAGCACATGTCAGTTCCCAGGAAGTGTTTAACTAAATATGTGCATTATACAGATCCTAGACAACCCCACTGCCACATATGTTACCAGTGGAGATGGAATGGGGTACTTCCCCTGTTGCATATGAGGGGTGCATGCATACCCTCTCACTGTATCGTCTTTGGAGTAAAAGCTTCTGGCCATAGGGGACTGACACCCATTATTGACATGAGCTTTGCTTTGTCTCCTCTCTCCATGAGTAAAACATTGTTCCATTCGATACCTGTGTGTGAGTCGGGTCTTTCTTGGTGACCTCAATGTAACAAGTGATTTTAAATAGGGAGAATTAAAATAGAGAGCCAGGATTTAGTTCTTTTTATAGAATTGACTTTTTTTGGTCTTTTCTCCTGTCTTAAAACTTTCTGGTTTCCTTCACTTAGGCCCTGGCCCAGGAAGTCACACATTAACTGACAGGAGCTCTGAGATAGTAATTTTTGCAGTTTTTACAGCTTCTTCAGGTGCAACAAACAAATGAAAGATGCTCAGATGGAGGTTCCAGGCAGGCCCAGGCACCAAAATTGCCCCAGGAGACAGCTGGAGTATGTGGACCCCAACTTCGATGCACATATAGGGCCCCTGAGCCCTGCTCTAACTCCTGAGGCCTGCTCTCACACAGGCGTCTCTCCCAATTGCTCTCATTATTCCCCTGAAGAGATGAGGACAGAAGCTGGCAGAGAGATTTGAGGACCTCATACCTCCAAGAAGCAGTGCCGGGGGCAGACTGTATCCTTTGGAAAGGACTTGGGGGTCCTTGAGCATCAGATGCTCCCAGTCCAGGGGAAGACTGACAAAAAACAAAAGACCTTCCTCCAGAGCCAACAGAGAAAATCTTCCCTTGGAGCTGACACTGAATTTCCGCTGGACTGTGACAAAATAAAATTTCTCTTTTTAAAGCCACTCTCTTGGGGTATTTCTGTTACAGCAGCACTAGATAACTGAAGAAAAAATCCAGATAAGTGCTCATATCATACATGTACAGCTCACTGAGTTCCCTTAAACTGAATATGCCCAATTAAAATGAGTATGATCAGAACCTCAAAAGTCTACCTCATACCCCTTCCTGTCACCCTTCCCTACTCCCACAAGGGCAACCACTAGCATAACTTCAAATATGTTTCCCTGATTTTGAATTATAAATTATAAATTATGTGTTCCTTTGTGTCTGACTTCTTTAACTCAGTATTACGTTTGAAATTCGCCCACATGTTTGCAGATCATTCATTCCCATTGTTATAATGTTCCGTTTTGTAAACACACCACAGTTGGCATTTGTATAGGTTCCATTTTAGGCTGGTCAGGTAATTTTTTGCTAAAAATTTTCACCATTCCTAATTCTCAAGAATTTTAGTGAGATTGCAAATAAGTTCACTTTATTTGATTTTACAAATGGCAAGGTTGAAATGTATTTTAGTTATCTAGCGCTGCTTTAACAGAAACACCACAAGTGGAAGGCTTTAAAAAGAGAAATTTTATTTGTCACAGTCCAGTAAGCTAAAAGTCCCAATTCAGGGTGTCAGCTCCAAGGAAGGCTTTCTTTGCCGGCACCAGAGGAAGGTCCTTGTCATCCATCTTCCCTTGGACTGGAAGCTTCTGAGGTGCATGGATCCCAGTCCTTTCCAAAGGATGAGCTCAGCTCCCAGCACTGCTTTTCCGTGGTATGAGGTCCCTGAAAGTCTTTGCTAGCTTCTCTCCTTTATGTCTCAAGACACCGCCTCAAGACACAAAACAAACTTGCACCCTAACCTGTCCCACCAACACAATTGCCACCCATTCACTTTCATTAACATCATAGAGGCAGGAATTCCACCGTGGAGGAACATCAGGCAATAGCAAGAGTTGTGGCCTAGCCAAACTACTACAACAGATTTTGGGGTGAACACAATTCCATCCATGATGACACAGTTTTTGTTTCCAAAAGACTTTAAACTCTTCCTTTAAGTCCAAAAGTGTAAAGTAGGGAAAGGAGAATTACATTGTTCTCCAGCTCAGCATCTGACTAAACTGATGATGACAACTGGAGGGAAATGGATCTTGAGTATATCAAGAGGGAAACTTTCCAGAACCAGAGAAACCTGCAACAAAGACCAGAAGGCAAAGGATACAGAGAATGGGTCACACCTACCAGGTGCAGCAGATGGTTGCAGTCAAGGCACAGGACTGTGGGATGTGCTGTAGAGAGACAGGTAAAACATAGTCTCCAAAAATATGGAAATAGACAAAATATGGCCATTTAGGCTGGTGGTCTCTGGCTGGGAGGTTCAGCAGACGGTAACAAGTAGTTCATCTCCAGAAGAAACTCAGCAACTGTGAATATGAAAGGTTGGTACCAGGGAGATGGGAGGCACTATGGGTAGAAGTCCATTCCTGAAAGAACTAGGAAGAGCAAGAAAGGACCTAGGGGACAATTCACTGATACTCCAGGCAGGTTACCTAGGCAATGGCTCACATAGCTACCTTGAACTTTTCACCAGAACCAGGAAACCCAAAAGACTCAGCAGAGATTAAACAGTGTTGCTGTCTTAAGATGGATTCTCTAAAGAAGCAAAACCAGCAAAGTATGTAACTACAAAGTGTGACAATTAAGTAAGTGAACTTAATTGTTCTGAGTGCTACATACCTTGTTGCTGAATAGCACTACAGTCACCTTTGAAGTACTCCCCATGAGAAACTACGTACCGATGTCAGAGCCAAGTCCACCCTTCAAAGCAATTTTGGAACTCTTTCTGGAATGGCCATTATACATGGTAGCACAGTGGCAAGTTCACAAACTTAATTGTATAGTTGTCTGCCGGGGAGTTTTTTGCCAGTAAACAAATAACTGTATTGAACACTCTCCCTACTCATCTGATCTGGCTCCCAAGGGCTTTTTTCTTCACCTGAAGACAATGAAAATATTGAAAGGAAGACATTGTGATGACATTCAGGACATCAAAGGTATTACGACGACAGCTTTAAGGGCCATTCCAGAAAAAGAGTTCCAAATCTTACTAGACACTCGCATCAGTGCATAGGTTCCCAAGGGGAATACTTTGAAGGTGACCATAGTGATAGTCAGCAATGAAGTGTGTAGAACTTTTCCTAGGGTGAGTTCACAAATTCAGTTGTCAGATCTCATAGAGAGAGAGAAAGAGAGAACTAAACCTACTGTGTTGATTCCTACTTGTAGTGACCCTATAGTACACGGTAGAACTGCCTGATAGGGTTTCCAAGAAACACCTGGTAGATCCAAACTGCCATCCTTTGGGTTAGCTGTTAAACTTATAACCACTGCACCACCAGGGTTTCCTTATTTTTAGAGAGGAATTTATACCAAGGAAATGGCTCACACAGTTGTAGTGGCTGTAATGTCCCATGTCTGTTGGTCAGATTACAGACTTCTGATTCATGCAGATACAGGAGCTAGTGAACTCAAGATTGGTAGGTCAGTGAACAGGGATAATGCCCATGGGCTGTGAAGATTGGCAAAACCAAGACTGACAGGCAAGACACAGGCAAGCTGCCAGCTCAAGTTCCAAGAACCAGTGGTCAGATGAACAGGAGACAGCTTTAGGACCCAGTACAAACAAAAGCCACCCCTCAGTCAAGCCCACCCACACTTGGTGCAGGCCACATGCCCAAGGAAACTCTTCTTCAACTGACCAGCTACTGTCTTAGTCATGCAGTGCTGTTGCAACAGAAATACCACGAATGGATGACCTTTACAAAGAGAAATTTATTCCCTCACAGTCTAATAGGTCACAGGTCCAAATTCAAGACGTCAGATTCACGTTAAAGCTTTCTTTCTCTGTTGGCTCTGGAGGAAGGTCCTTGCCATCAATCTTCATTTGGTCTAATAGCATCTCAGCACAGGAATCTGAGGTCTGTTGGGAATAGATGGTGTGGAACAGGAGCAGAAACAAACCAGTCTGACAGTCTAGTGAAGTTCAGCCTGTGGGGCACACCAGGCTGTTTTCAGCTAATGGTAGGGTCTGAGCATTGGATAAGTTGGCTGCACTTATGTTAAATGTCCCTGAATTCCAGGGTCAATCCATGACACATCCCAATTGTGTATTGCTTGTCTGTTTTGCTCACCATTTGTATCTTGTGCCTGTGGCTAGGGGCTCATTAATTGTTCAACGAACTAGTTAATGGCAGTTGTGATTGTAAGACTGTGTATTGACTTGGCTCAGGAACCTCAGGTCTGAAGGACGCACTCTTCTCCTGGTCCTGCTTGCTTGATGGTGTGAGGTTCCTAATTCTCTACCTGCTTCCCTTTCCTTTTATCTCTTCTAGAATGAAAGGACTAAGGGTGGTACAACCCATACTCAAGGGAAATTCCCTTTACAGTGGAGGAGGGAGGTGTTCCCTCAAGGTCCAAAGGATGAACTCTGCTCCTGGCACTGCTTTCTTGATGGTATGAGTTCCCCACATCTGACTGCTTGTTTCTCTCTTTTATGTCTCAAAAAACATTGGCTTAAGACACTACCTAATCTTGCAGATCTCATCCATATAACTGCCACTAATTCATCTAATTACATCATAGGGTAGGATTTACAACACATATGGAAATCACATCAGCTGATAAAATGGTAGACAATCATACAATACTGGGAATCATGACCTAGCCAAGCTGACAGATATTTGGGGGGACATAATTCAATATATGACATCTACTCACAGCAGATCCCATCATAGGGATCATTGCTTATAAAATTTCAACAGGTAAATGACTACAGCACACAGCTGCAAAAACACTGAGAACCATGGCCCAGCCAAGTCAACACACAGTCTTACCATCACAATTGCCATTAACTAATTCACTGAACAATTAATGAGGCCCTAGCCAGAGGCACAAGATACAAATGGTGTGCAAAACAGACACAGCAATATTCAATTGGGATGTGTCATGGATTGAACTGTGTCCCCCCCAAAATAAGTGTAGCCATGTGGTTCGGCCATGATTCCCAATTTTTTTGTGATTGTCTTCCATTTTGTGATTTTGCTGTGCTGTATGTTAAAGGATTAGGATGGGACTGTAAATCCCTTCAGAAGATCACCTCCCTCCTCCACTGCAAAGGGAATTTCCCTTGAGAATGGCTTGTACCACTCTTAGTCCTTTCATTCTAGAAGAGATAAAAGGAAAGGGAAGCAAATAGAGAATTGGGAACCTCACACCATCAAGCAAGCAGGACCAGGAGAAGAGTGTGTCCTCCAGACCTGAGGTTCCTGTGCCAAGATGCTCCCTGGACAAACAGTGATGCAATACTAGACTTTCCTCCAGAGCTGACAAGAGGGAAAGCCTTCCCCTGGAATGGACATCCTGAATTTGGACTTGTAGCCTACCAGACTGTGTAAGAATAAACCTTCCTTCCTTTGTTAAAGCCATCTACTCTGTGATATTTCTGTTAGAGCACTAGCTGACTAAAACAGGATGGTTTGGTTTCAGGTAACAACACTCATCTAAAAGTAGCTTAGACAAGGGTGGTTAATTTCACAATCTCACATACACATCAGGAAGTAGGCAATCATAGGGTTGCTTTCCAATGTCAGGGCTCTGGATGAATGTCTCTACATTATGCCTCATGGTTGCAAAAAGGCTGTACTAGCTCAATAATTGCAATACTCACATATGAGTGGTAAAAGCAGGAAGGAATAAGGCAATCTCTCCTCGCATGTCTTTCTTTCATCTGAGAAAAAAGGCTTTTCCACACCCTTCTAGCTGAATTGCTCTATGCTTTCTTGTCCAGAACTGGGTCACATGATCTCCACTAAACCAATCCCTGGTCAGGGGAAAAGAGTGGCCACAATTGCTTAGACCAATCATGATTTTGTCCTGGGGCCTGATATACTGTGCTCTGACACCTGAACAAACTCAGGGCATGTCAATGAGGAAGAAAGGTGATGATTGTAGAGCAACAACAACAAAAAATATTGTCACCACCATCCAAACTCTTGAGAAAAGGCTCAATTCACAATACTGGGGTTAGGATGGGTCCCAGAGCTTGGAGGTCTCTTATACTCAACAGAGTAAGCTGTGTTAGTGAGCCTCCTCTCTGGGCAAGTATGGGTAGGGCTTCACTTACAAGAGAGAGGTCAAGTAGCTTTCAGCTGTGAGCTTTGGCAAGCTTGTGCTATCAAACAACCTGCTTCAAATTCTAGACAAACAGATTTCTCGTAAGGAACCCAAACCAAATCCGTTGTTACCAAGTCAATTCTGACTCATGTGATGCTATAGGACAAAGAATTGTCCCAAAGGGTTTCCAAGGTTGTAAACTTTATAAAAGCCAACTGCTACGTCTTTTTCCCTAGGAGGGGCTGGCAAGTTAGTGACTCTATAGGTTAGAGTAGAACCGCCCTATAGAGTTTCCAAGGAGCACCTGATAGATTTGAATTGCTGACCTTTTGGTTAGCAGACAAAGTATTTAACCATTATGCTACCAGGGTCTCAGTAGATGTATAATCTAGCTTGCTGTCTAATAGCACTGAGGAAGGTTCTCTGAAAGCAGCAATTACTTCTTGTGCCCTCAGACATCCAGTATGTCATCAACTTTAGCTCTTATCACCAGTTTTTCCATCTGTCCCTGAACCTATTTACATTTTTGGTCTACATAATCTCCTGGCATAATGAGTTCCATATGCTTCATAACTTAGCATATAAGGCAACTCTCTTTCTGACATGTCTTAAAAATCCCTTCTTTAAGCTGCTGAGAGTCTCCTTAACTGTTCATTGGGGTTTCATTTATTAAGACCTGACTGGTAACCCTATCAGAGACTATCTGTTCTTTAAAAATAGTCCTGAAAGGAAAAAGCGCAGAATGGTAACAATGGGCATTCACTGAGCAATTGCTACCTCACTCTACTGAGCCAATTGCTAGGCACTGTTCTAAGTATATTTGCATGTATTAATGCATTTAATCCTCAAGCATCCTTGTGTTCATAAACAGCCTGGTTTTTATATGGTGGTTTTGCAGAAGAGGCACAGAAATGTTCATTAACTTGCTTGAGGTCACACAGCCAACTAAGCTGTGTGGAATTTGAACCCTGGTATCAGGAACCAGGAAATCCTGGTGGTTTAGTGGTTGAATGGTACAGCTGCTAACCAAAAAGTTGGGAGTTTGAATCCATGAGGCACTCCTTGGAAATCCTGTAGACAGTTTTACTCTGCTGTGAGTCGGAATTGACTCAACAGCAGTGTGTTTGGTTTGGTTTTTATCAGGAGCCAGAACCCACAGATGTAACCACTCCTTAAACTACCTCTCTAAAAGGCAGAAGTGTCTTCCTTCTTGGAGGACATCTTAGTCATTTTCAGCTTATGACTTGTAGACACCTCGAGGGACTTGCTGAGATAAAACAAAACCATATGTTTAACATAAAAAGTCAAGCAAGTCAGGAATTACAAATTAATTCCTTCGCCCTTAGTCAGAAGCTAGTCTGCCCTCTCACTCAGACTGTTGAATGTCTATCATATTACCCAGTGAAAAAATACACACTCAAGTTTCCTCAGGCAGACTGTTTCTAGAACACAGAAGGGTGGTATCAGAGGGGTGCCATCCCTAGGAACAGCTGTAGGAACTGCATTTTCCTTCTGAGGTGGTTTTCAGAAAAGCTTTTCTACACAACGGAACACCTAGTTCATTGTAGACATTGCCATCTCTCTCACACCTTTTTAACAGGTAATCACAAACCAACCGAACTGTGCTCATCTTTCACTGTTTTGGGTGCATGTCTTGCTGTCCCTCGCCACTGACCCCTGCCTCAAAACAAAGCTAAATTCTTTGTGAATTGTGTCTTATTCTTTGGTCTAACTGTGTCTCCCCTGAAGACACTCAGTGAAGATTCTGCTTTGTGTGTGAGATTTTGTTCTCCAACAAGACTGACTCTTTTCTGAGAGCTTCTGGGGAATTTTCTCTGGCACATAATCCAGTTCTGGGTAGTCCCAGTGGTGGTGAATATAAGAACCTAA
Organism: Heterohyrax brucei; assembly: GCA_028571685.1. NCBI lineage: Eukaryota > Metazoa > Chordata > Mammalia > Hyracoidea > Procaviidae > Heterohyrax > Heterohyrax brucei. The sequence goes on along the minus strand of CM053149.1, from coordinate 28,976,021 downwards.
CAAATGTTACCTAGGTTATCAAGCTGCATTCCTTCCCTTGCCTCAATTCTCACTCTCAGATCACATTAACAGGTCTACATTCCTCTGCCAATCTCTGAAGAAATAAAACTGATTAAGACCTCAGAGAGACGTAAAAAAAATTTTGGATAGTTTATTCTGCTTGATTATCCTGTAACAAATTCTAGGTAGACCTTCCCTGAGAACAGAAGCAGGGGATTTCTGTATAAGGCAGACAAACTCAGTACCTCAGACAGAGGGACCGCTGAGGGACGTCCTTGGATCTAGGGTACTAAGTGCCTAAAATTAGATAGTTCACTCTACTTGATTATCCTGTAACTCTGTTTAATTCTTCTGTGGTAATCTTTGGGCAATTCACAGTTTGGATTATCCTGTGACAAATTTTAGATAGTTTACTCTGTTTAACTATCCTGCGACAAACTTTTGGGTAATTCACACTGTTTGATTGTCCTGTGACAAATTTTAGACAGTTTACTCTGTTAGATTATCCTGTGACAAACTTTTGGGTAAATCACACTGTTTGATTATCCTGTGATAAACACACCACCACCAACCCCTTTGAATTCTGGCTATAAAACCCACTACCGATATAACCCAAGCAGGACAGCTGTTGGAGAAGCTTTTCTCACTGTCTTCCAGCTGGCAGGCTTATCTGTTAATAAAGCATTGAACCTTTCTCCCCGTCTCTGAACTTCGGCTGTCAGTGACAGGAATGAACTTGCTTTAGTTCAGCAGCACCAGGACTTGAAGACCACAAGGAAGTGTACCTCCTAAAAACTAGGAGATAAGAGAAAAACTATATGGTCACTGGTATTTATTTTGTTTTGCTCTGTTTTTGCCTTGTTCGTCATCAGAAGAGAATAGAGCAACTTCCTTTCCCAGACCTCATTCCAACCAGTTGTTGGTTTTTATCAGAAGCTGGAGCCCACAGATTTAACCACTCCTTAAACTACCTCTTTAAAAGGCAGAAGTGTTGTCCTTCTTGCAGGACATCTTAGTCATTTTCAGCTTATGACTTGTAGAGACTTCAAGGTCTGAGCCTTTCTTACAATACTGCAACCTCAATCTTCACCTTGGTGGGAAATAAACATTTACTTTGAGGAGAATAAGGCCGGATCATTGCACAAGTGAAATGGATGGAATTAAGCTAGGTCAGGTAGGAGAAAGGGTGGCACAATCACAGAAAGGCTTTTCCTGAGAACAGAAGCAGGGGATTTCTGTATATGGCAGACAAACTCAGTACTCAGACAGACAGATGGCTGAGGGATGTCCTTGGATCTAGGGTACTAAGTGCCTAGCACTAGAATAGAGGTGACAGAGCTTTGGGTATGCAAGAATATCACTGTGTTGGGACTGTGGCAATGGCAATTAATTTCAAGTAAGGGTAACAATGGTAAACACCATGAAAATAGAATCAAGCCCCTTGTCATGGTTCGAATTGTGTTCCCCAAAATGCCTGTGTAGCCATTTGGCTGGGTCTGATTCCTGGTGTTGTGTGATGTTGCTCCATGTTGTAATCCTGCCTCACGATGTTAATGAGGGTGGATGCGTAGCGTTGTGCTGGTGGGACAGAACTGCGCACAGGATCGTTTGGGCCTTGAGGCAGTCTCTTGAGATGCAGAAGAAAGAAGCCAGCAGAGAGACTTGGGAGCTTCATATCGTCAGGAAAACAGGAGCAGAGCATGTCCTTCAGACCTGAGGTCCTTGTGCCAAGACACTTTCTGATCAAACACTGATGCAACACAGGGATCTTCCTCCAGAGCCAGCAAAGAAGGAAAGCCTCCCCCTAGAGTAGACACTCTGAATTCAGACTTGTAGACTACTGAACCATATAAGAAGAAACTCTTCTTTGTTAAAGCCATCCACTTGTGGTATTTGTGTTAAAGCAGCACTAGCTGACTAAAACAGCCCCCTCCTGGCATTCATGTAAGTGCTATTGGTTTCTTATAAAACCAGGGAGAGTAAGGGTTTGTCCTAAAAACATTACTGAGTTAAACTTGTCACCATCCCTGAGGAATATATCCCAGAACAAAATCAATTTGAGCTAGAAACACCTAAAGTTATTTAAATAATTTCATAATTAATCATTTTAATTAAATAATTTTTTTTTAAATATGCATTTTGCATACAATATTACAGAACAAATTCAAAGTCACTAAGAATTAAGATTGTGCTCTGACAATTATACTCTAGACCAAAGGTTGACAACCTGTGTAGCCTGTGAGCCAATCTTGTCCCCCTGTCTGTTTTGTCAATAAAATTTATTGGAACATAGCCACATTTGCTCATTTTTGTATTGCTTACTGCTGCTTTCACATTACAATGGAAGGGCTGGGTAGTTGCAAAAAAGAGCACATGGCTCACAAAACCTAAAATTTTAATTATCTTGTCCTTTACTGATGGGAACCCTGGTGCATAATGGTTAAACACTGTATCTTCTAAACAGTCAGCAGTTCAAATCTTACAGATGCTCCTTGGAAACTCTATGGAGCAGTTCTACTCTGTCCCATAGGGTCGCTATGATTCGGAATCAACTTGACTGCAGTAGGTTTGGTTTTTATGGTTTGTCCTTTACTGAAAGGTTCTGCCAAACTCCCATTAGACCAACAGAAAATGAGTGTGGGCAGGCACTCACCAGGAAGGCACAAGACGGCTCCTGCCCAGAGAACTCCTTAAAGGGATAAACAGGTCTGAAGACCTCTGTCTAACCCTATAAACACATTTGATATGTACAAAGACTGGTCTTTCCTGTATCATCTTTATTGCCTTCTTGTTTAAAATTCAGGAGCCTTGGTGGCCAGTGGATAAAGCACTCAGTTGCTAACCAGGTCGGAAGTTCTAACCCACCAGCTGCTGCATGGGATAAAGATGCAGTAGTCTGCTTCTGTAAAGATTTACAGCCCTGGAAACCCTACACATGGTTCTATTGCACCCCATAGGGTTGCTGTGCATCACAGAATCAACTTGAAGGCAGTAGGTTGGTGGTGATATTTTAAGTTCGAGAAGGTTTTTCTGGAACACCAGATTATTGCTCCCTCAGGCTATAGTTTTCAGTTACTTCACCAATCAATTGCCTTTTTGGAGTATTATTTGTTACTATTATTATGTATTATTCTTAGTAGTTAATACTGAATACAATTCACATGTCAAGAATTGTGTTAAGCACTTTCTACAAGCTGTCTCATTCAATAACGAAAACAACACACTGAGGCAGATGCTATCTTCTTCTCGCTTCAAGATGAAGAACTGGAGGCATAGGAGAGGTTAGACAGGTGTGCCAGGGCCATCAGTCTACTGAGTAGCACAGACAGGATGTGATGATGGTTAAAGTTATGTGTCAACTTGACTAGGCCGTGAAGCTCAGTGGTTTGGCAGATACTGCGTAATCACCCTCTGTTTTATGATATTGTTTTAGTCAGCTAGTGCTACTGTAACAGTAATACTAAGAGTGGATAGTTTTAGCAAAAAGAAGGTAATTCTTATAACAGTCCAAATTCAGGGTGTATGCTCCAGGGGAAGGCTTTCTCTCTTTGCTGGTTCTGGAGGAAAGTCCTTGTGTTGCCTCAGTCTTTGGTCAGGGAGCATCTTGGCACAGGAACCTCAGGTCTGAAGGAGGCACTCTTCTCCCAGTGCTGCTTTCTTGGTGATAGGAGGTTTCCAACTCTCTGCTTGCTTCCCTTTCCTTTTATCTCTTATAGGATAAAAGGGGAACAAGCCACACTCCAGGGAAACTCCCTTTACGATGGAGCAGGGAGGGGACTTTAGGAAGGAATTTACAGTTCCACCCTAATCCTTTTTAACATACAGCATAGGAAAATCACAAAGTGGAGGGCAATCATAAAATAAGGGAAATTACTGCCCAGCCAAATGGCTACATACATTTTGGGGAGGACACGGTTCAATTCATGACAGATCTGATATGAGCAGTGTCATGGATTGAATTGTATCCTTCACAGATGTGTGTAGCCATTTGGCTGGGCCATGACTCCTAGTATTGTGTGATTGTCTTCCATTTTGTGATTTTCCTGGGCTGTAAATCCTAATCTCTGTCTGTGGGTAATAGACTGGATTATATTAAAGAGGATTAGAGTAGGACCATAGCACCCTTCCTAAGGTTACCACCCTGGCCCAACGTAAAGTGAGTTTTCCTGGAGTGTGGCTTGTACCACCTTTTATCCTAGAGATGAAATGAAAGCAAACAGAGAGTTGGGAACCTCATAGCATCAAGAAAGCAGCACTGATAGCAGAGCGCATCCTTTGGACTTAAGGTTACCATACTGAGATGTTCTCTGACCAAAAACAGACTGATGCAACACAAGGATCTTCCTCCAGAGCAGACAAAGAGGTAAAGCCTTCTCCTAGAGAGAACACCCTGAATTTGGACTTGTAGCCTACTGGACTGCAAAAGAATAAACTTTCTTTATTAAAGCCATCCACTTGTGTTATTTCTGTTAGAGCAGTATCAGACGACTAAGACATGCAGTTGAAAGGGGAGTTTCCTTGGGGGATGGCATGCATCCAATACATATGGAAATTCTGGCAATATTCATGATCTTTCAACCCTGTATGCTGCATATGACTCATCATCCTCTGACCTCTAGTTCTTGGGATGTGAGCTAGCAGCGTGCTGCCTGACCTATTGATTTTGGGTTTGTCAGTCCCTGCAACCACGTGAGTAAAAAGAAGCCTCCAGCCTGATGCCTGACCTATGAACCTGGGACTTGCCAGCCTCCATAACTACTTGAGCCAATTTCTTGAAATAAATCTCTGTATACTTTAACAGGAACCTTGGTTGCATAGTGATTAAGTGTTATAGCTGTGAACCGAAAGGTTGCCTATTCAAATCCACCAGGCACTCCTTGGAAACTCTATGGGGCAGTTCTAACTTTCCTAAAGGATCGCTATGAGTTGGAATTGACTTGACAGCAGTGAGTTGGAGTTTGGTTTATGTTTTTTGGTGTTTTTTGGGGGAGTATATATATTCATATATATAAGTTTCACTGGTTTTACCCCTTGCTGTGGATTAAGTTGTATCCCCCCAAAATCTATGTCCACTTAGCTAGGCTATGATCCCAAGAATTGTGTGACTGTGCACCATTTTGTCATCTGGTGTTATTTTCCTATGTGTTGCAAGACCTATATCAATGATGTTAATGAGGCAGGATTAGATGTAGTTATGTTACTGAGGCAAGACTCAATCTATAAGATTAGGCTGTGTCTTAAGTCAATTTCTTTGGAGATATAAAAGAGAGAAGTGAGCAAAGAGAGAGAGGGACCTTATTGCCACCAAGCAAGAAAAGGCTGGTCACAGATCCCTGCACTGAGAAGCTTTTAGACCAAAGGAAGATGAATGACAAGACCTTATCCCAAGCTGAAAGAGAAAGAAAGCCCACTGGAGATAGCACCCTGAATTTGGACTTTCTAGTTTTCAAAACTGTGAGAGAATACATTTCCCTTTGTTAGAGCCATCTGTTAGTGACATTTTTGTTACAGAAGCACTAGATTACTAAGATACTTCTCTATAAAGCCCAGTCTGAGACCTGGGACTGAAACCTAGGTCTGCCTGACTCAAGCCCGAAAACTTAAAACCTGTATCCTGTGCTGCACTTTCCATCACGTCAAGTTTATTCTTGCTTCCAAGCACTTTTCTGTGCTGCAGTTAAAGGAAGAAAAAAAATTTCTCCCTTTTTTTCGGTCTTGGCATATCTATCACTCAAGGCTCATCTCAAATCCAATCTCCTCCAAGAACCCTCTGGAAAAACGTGAGGCCATCAAACTCCTATCTCTCGGCACCTAATTCTGTATCATCTTCTGTTGCTCTGAAATTGTTCCACATGTGCTAATCATTTTTACAAACTAAAGTTTTAAACTCTTCAAGGAAGAAAGTAACGCTTAAATCTTTGGTGACTGGCTTTTACGCATCCAGAGATATGGCAGAGCATCATTTTGGGTTTTCAGTCTGAAGACAGATTTTCTTGTTTGTCACTATTATGGTTATCCAATTCTCCAAGTGGCTTTCTGGTTTAAAAATAACTCTCTGCAACTAGAAGGCAAGACAGATCTCTAATCTTCTCATTTGTTGGGATGCAGGAAAACTAGGACAAAAACTGCTTAGAAACTTACCTAAATATATACGTGTGTGTGTTTGTGTGTATGTATGTGTGTTTGAGTATGTGTATATATGCGTGCATATATGTATACATATACACAAACACATGTATATGTAAAAATTGTCTAAATGTGTGTAAATATATTTTCATATTTTCTTTAACTAGCAGGAAAAACACAAAAAATTAACAGCAATTATACCTGGATAAATTATGCCTGAGTGAATGAGTCCTGATAGCACACTGGTTAAGTGTTTGGCTGCTAAGTGAAACGTTGGCAGTTCAAGTCCACCAGGCCCAGTGAGGGAGAAAGATGTGGCAGTCTGCTGCTGTAAGATGTATAGCCTAAGAAATTCTGTGGGACACCCAGACCAACGGGCATTCTCAAGGTTTTTCTCTCTCCTTCTCTCAAGGTATCACTCCACGTATCACCTGGGTGAGGTGGCAGCTAGCAAGCTGCCATCTAAATAGTGCCACATGTTCCCAATCCACCTGGACCAGAGGTAAATGGCAGACACCAAGGACAGGACAAAAATATGAGCTCACCAGATGGAAGGGGCCATGTGAGCCACGGCCTGCTTCAGCATGAGAACTAGATGGAGTCTCGCCACCACCAGTAACAGCCTGGATGGGGTACGAGGAACGGAGCTTCAAAGACAGCAGTGATGGAGTAGAAGGCAGAACTAGAACTCTAGCAAAAGACCACACTTGGTGGTTCTGCTGAATGGAGGGCCCCATGGGGGCACCGCCCCAGGCTCTTGAACCCCAAATTGCATCCAGCATGGGAGCCAGCTTCCCAGACAGGACTGACCTAGACTGTAGAAAACATAGAGTGATCCTGGGGGTGAACAAACCTTTAAATAGGTATACAGTGTTGTCTTAGAGGCTCTTCACTAGAGCCGAGGTGACTGGATGAGGAGAGCCAAACCTTAGTCAAAAGGTCACGGGAAGTTCCGAACAAAAGGGGAAGCACACTGTCACATGGCGGGGGAGGTGGGGGGACACGACACATGGGGGGTAGCTAGAATACAATAGTGGTGAAAGTTCTGGTGTTATACGGCAACATACTACAGACTGTAAAATTGTTCCTAATTCACAATAAAAAATATTTTTTTAAAAAAGAAATAGGGGCAGTTCTACTCTGTCCTTTAGGGTGGCTGTGAGCCACAATCAACTCGACTGCAATAGGTTTGTTCTTTTTGGTTTTATACCTAGGTGAGTAGAGATATCCCTGTATATTCCATATTTCCACAGTGAAAATATGTTTTTTCTAATCATAAATTAACAATAAGTGATATTTTAAAAAATATCTGTTCTTTCCTAAGAGAAATGAAGATGAACTCACAGATAAGTGCCTAAATCAGAGGCATGTCAGTACTACCACTCCACAGCATTGTTAAATATCTTGTTTCTTAATTGAATGTTACAAAAATGTGCATATCCACTTGGTGTTTGCATGGTACCACCCACACTGATCAAGATTTATCCAAGAGCCATCAAGTCTGATCATAGGAGTCTGTAATAATTAAGGTAACTGGCAGCTCTGTCATTGGAATGTAGAAATTATTGAGCAATATCATTAATATCACACACAAGTAAGATTTTGTTAAAGATATTTCAAATGTAGTTACAGCAGTTCATGGACACGAAACTGCCAAAAATTGAGGAAAGATTCAGAGAAGAGAATGTAGAACGAGAGCTTTTATATCTAATGTCAGATAGATCTTGGCTGAAAGCAGACAATACCAGGAAGATGTTTATCTGTGTTTTATTTATCACGCAAAGGCATTTAACTGTGTGGATCATAACAAATTATGGAAAACATTGCAAAGAACGGAAATTCAAAAATACTTAATTGTGCTCATGTGGAACCTGTACGTAGACCAAGAGGTAGTCTTTTGAACAGACATTAGCTCAGTTTAAAACCATGAAGTGTATGCATCAGGGTCTCACTACACTTACTCAATCTGTATGTTGAGCAAATAATCTGAGAAACTGAACTACATGAAGAATGAGACATTGAGACTGGAGGAAGACTAAGTAGCAACATGCATGATGCAGATAACATAACCTTCCTTGCTGAAAGTGAAGAGGACTTAAAGTACTTACTGATGAAGATCCAAGACCACAGTCTTCAGTGCGGATTACACCTCAACATACAGAAAACACAAGTCTTCACAACTGGACAAATTAACAATATCAACAAAAATACAGAAAATATTGACACTGTCAAGGATTTCATTTGACTTGAATTCACATTCAATCCACGGAAGCAACAGTCAAGAAATCAGATGACATACTGCATTGGGCAAATCTGCTACAAAAGACCTCTTTAAAGTGTTAAAAAGTGAAGATGTCATTTTGAGGACAAAGGTGTGCCTGAGGAAAGCGATGGTATTTTCACTTGCCTCATACACACGTGAAAGTTGGAAAACGAATAGGAAAGGCTGAAGAAGAATTGATACCTTTGAATTATGGTGTTAATAAAGAATCACATTCTACCAGAAGAAGTACAGCCAGAATGCTCCTTATAAGTGAGAACATGAGACTTCATCTCATATACTTGGGAGAGGTTACCAGAAGGCACCAGTTCCAGGAGAAGGACTTCATGCTTGGTAAAGGAGAGAGTCAGCCAAAAACAAAAGGGTAAAATCCTTGATGAGAGTGACTGACACAGTAGCTGTAAGGGTTGAATAAGATTAGGCAATATTGCATTCTGTTATTCACAGTGTCACTATGAGTTGGATTAACTTGATGACACCCAACAACAGCTGCTCTGTGGGAGAAAGATATGGCAGTCTGCATCTTCTCTGGAGAAGTTCTACTCTGTCTTATAGGGTCACTATGAGTCACAATGACACGACAGCAATGGATTCAGTTTGTTTTGTTCAGTGATGTCTACTAATATAGTATAATGTCATTCATTTGAGAGTAGCCAGTTCATTCTTGGAAGGAATTCATGTATCAGAAGGTTTTCTAGTAGACCAATTAGCTGCCAGGAAGTGTGACACAATGAAGATCTACCTTAATATGAGAAAGATGGAGTACAGAGCTAGGGTCTCCAGTGGTGGAGTGATCATCTAGGTGGAGTCCATAGTGAAAGGGGAGCTCTCAGGACAGCCCTAACCTCAAAAAATCCATGGCTATCAAGTCAACTCCAACTCATAGCAACCCTAAAGGACAAAGTAGAACTGCTGTGTAGAGTTTCCAAGGTGCACCTGGCAGACAGGAACTGCTGGCCTTTGGTTAGCAAATGTAGTACTCAACTACTACACCACCCAGGACAACCCTGGTAATGGGAAATTCTCTGAATTCTTGGAGGTTATTGGATTAAGTGTTGCTTATAGATGTTCTTAAAATGTTATATACATATTTTTAGTTTTCTAAAGTACACCACAGATAAGCAATATTTCCTAGTCTAGATTTACAAGGTCTTTTCTGATGCAATCCATTCCCATTTTTTAAATATGATCATGTGCTATTTTTCTGCAGTGGAATAGTCAGATGGAGGTTCTATCAGGCATGTGGATCAGAAATCTGAAATCACAGATTCCAAAACTAGGAAATCTTGAAAAATAAAGTATCTCCAGCTCTTCTAAGATCAGACATTTCCTAACCTAGCCAGACACTAGGAAAATAGTGGACTTTGCATAAGAGATCCCTAAGAATGGCATTTTCCAACCAAGCTATGAGTGAGGTTGTAGTAACCTTCACTTTCCTAAGAGCTAGGAGAACCGGCTCTTCTAAATGAATGACAATAACTACAAATTTTGTTGGCATTTGAAAACTGATTTTGACACTGTACAAAAAGATGTGTGTATGTATATGTGTGTTTTTATAACATTTGGCAATTAACTAATTAAAACCAGTTGGGAGAAGAAGTAAAGAGTCTAGGATTCAGAAAGATCCATGAAGAGATTCTGTCCATTTAACACCTTAGCAATTTGTAGGAACATAAAAGAAGTAGTATTCCAGTTATGCATTGCTATTTAATAAACTTCACCCAAATCTGTGACTAAAACCAACAGTGATTTTACTGTTTTTCACAAAAGTATGGGTCAAGTATTCAGGTAGAGCTTGGCTGGGTAATTCTTCTGCTCCATGTGATACTGAAGGAGGTTACTGCTATTGGATGAATGGCAGTTGTTAGACGGTTTGATCTAGAAGGTCCAAAATATTTTCACTGACATTTCTAGTGCCTTGGCAGCTGGACTCAGCTAGAATTGCTGATTAGAGTATCTACATTGGCCTCTCCAGCATGGAGAGGACTGACTGTTACACACCTCTTTATTGAATATCACTACAGTCACCTTTGAAGTACTCCCTTGGAAAGCTATGCACTGATGCCAGCACCTAGTCCACCCTTCAAAGCAACTTGCTCTCAGAGCCATCATCAGACAAGGTCTGACAATTAAGTTTGCAAACTCATCCTAGAAAAAGTGCTTTAAAGAATACACTGGATGTTGGCATCAGTGCATAGTTTCCCAAGGGAGTACTTTGAAGGTGATCACACTGATATTCAGCAGTGATGTATGTAGCACTTTTTCTAGGTTTAGTTTGTGAACTTAATTGTCAGAACTTGTATGATGACAGGTCTAATGGATATTCCAGAAAGCCAGCCAAGTGCCTTCGAGTCAGATCCAACTCATGGTATTCCAGAAAAGAAGTTCCAAAACTGCTCTGAAGGGTGGACTAGACGTTGACGTTGGTGCACAGCTTCCCAGGAAAGTACTTTGAAGGCGATCATAGTGATATTCAGCAATGAGATATGTAGCATTTTTTCTAGGATGAGTTTGCAAACTTAATTATCAGACCTCATACATATATATATTATTACATATATATGTGCTATATATATATAATATATATATACACACACACATACATATAAATAGCAGCTCTGGGCTCTGAGAGACAATGCTTCAAGAGACTTGGGTCTCTTGGTCCAAGTAAGTCAAAAAGGCCAGCCCATATTAAAGGGAGAAGAGAATTAGACTCCCTAGGAAGAACAGCAAAAACTCTACAGTGATCTTTATCTTGCACAGGTTGCTACTAGGTATTCTGTGATATTGACTGTGCAATCTGTAGCAGAGCGCTGAGAACAAAGTTGTCTTCTGGCTAGAGTCAGAAAAGTCTTCCTCAGTCTTCCTCTAAACGGTTGTGTTTTAAAGCGACCATTTAGCCTTGGAGAGATAAAAAGGGCTTGGGAGTTAACAGGCGTGCATGTTCAAATCTCACTTTTTCCAGTGAGTTATTGACTCACCTTAGCACTTCATTACTACTATGAGGCCACTTCCCCTCCCCTAAAGAGATCCCTTGGACTCCAGGCTAACATACAGATGAGAGACACATGTTGGTTTTTCAGAATCTCAGGAGATTTTATTGATGCCAGGAGCCTTACCTCATCACGGAGCAGTTGTATATGTGTAGGCTGTTTCAAGTGGAGATAGTTTAAGCAAAGTTCATAGAATATTATCTCAACTTTATATACTCATCTTGTTGTTTCAGCCTCTCCCCACCTTGCATCCCCATAACTTATATTCCACTAATAATAGTAGAGAAAACATCAGATGAGTTATCTTTTTCTGAGCTCTTGTCATCTACAATAATATTTATTTTCAGTCATAGGAGGGTTTCCAGAAGAATCTGGATTTACTGACAATTCAGCAAATCAGATGTGTTCACACAACAAGATTGCCTAAACCCACAGGTAAAAGGTAAAGGCAAACATTTTAAAAGCAGATGCAGGTTACAACTGGTTCACTTTTTTTAACTTACAAGGAAACACAGAATGATGGAACTGATAGAGTGAAAATTATTCCCATTCCAAATGTTGGAAAACTGAATTCTTTATTCAGCAAACACTAAGGGATGTTAACTTGGCTCAAGTTATTAAATAGTTCAGAGAGAAATCTAACTGGAAAAAGCCCATATTATTATATACTGCCACTAGCTTCCTACTACTGCTGTAACAAATTACTATAAAGTTAGTGTCTTAACAGAACACAAGTTTATTATCTTATAGTTCTGAAGATAAGAAGTCATGGGTCTCACTAGTCTAAAATCAAGAGGGTGGCAGGACTGTATTCCTTTCTGAAGGCTGTAGGTGAGGACCTATTACCTTTTATCTTATATTTTCCAGATTCTAGAGACTATCTGCTTAGATTCCTGGGCTCACGGTCTTTGTTATGGATTGAATTGTGCCTCCCAAAAGTATGTGTTGTAAATCCTAATCTCTATGCATGTGGTTATAATCTCATTTAAGAATGGGTTGTCTTTATTTATGTTAATGACACAGATTAGCATAGCATGTGTCTTGAGTCAACCTCTTAATAAAACACACAAAAAAAGAACAGAAAAGGGCAAGCCAGCAAGCAGAGATGGGGAAAGATTAATGTCAAATTACATGGACACCTCCAAGAACCCAGGAAATGAAAGCTGAAGTAACAAAGACCTTTCCCCAGAGCTGACAGAGAGAGATGGCCTTCCCCTAGAGCTGGCATTTGGAATTTGGACTTTTAGCCTCCTAAACTATGAGAAAATAAATTTCTGTTTGTTTAAGTCATCTGGCTGTGACATTTCTGTTCTAGCAGCGCTAGGTAATTAAGACAGTCTCTTTCCATCCTCAAAGCTAGTAATGACTGTTTAAGTCTTTCTCGCGTTACTACCTCGTTGGTTCTGACTTGTTTGCTTCTCCCTTCCCCATTTGAAGACCCTTATAAGTATATTGCAGCCCTGGTGGTATAGTGGTTAAGAGGTCAGCTGTTAACCAACAAAGGTAAGCAGTTTGAATCCACCAGCAGCAACTTGGAAATACTATGGGGCGGTTCTACTGTGTGCAATAGGATCATTATGTGTTGGCATCAAGGTGATGGCAACTGGTTTGGTTTGCCTTTTGTTTTGTTTTTGCCTAATGATATTGGGCAAAATATCATATATCAAATAACATATAATGCCCATATAATCCTGGATAGTTTCCTTTTCTCAACTTTAAGTGATTAGCAGTCTTAATTCTCTCTTGGCATCTAATACAGCATATTAACAGGTTTCAGGGACTAAAGGACACAGATAACTTTGTGAGGCCATGATTCTGTCTACCACAATGGACAAACGGATAAACAAATTGTGGTACATCCATACACTAGAAAACCCAGCAATGGACAGGAGTGAACATTTAACATGCATAACTTGGATAAATATCCAAGGAATTATGCTAAGGAAACAAAGACAGTCTCAAAATATTATATACTGTGTGGGTCTATTTATATGAATAATCAAAAATTAACATTATACTGATAGAGAACATGGTCAGTGGTTGCTAAGGGATAGAGATACAGGTAAGGTGTGGGTACAAAGTGATACCAAAAAGCAGTTTTTTGGTGTAATGGAACTGTTCTGTATCCTGACTAAGGTGATGGTAACACAAAATTATACATCTGTCAAAATGCATAAAACTATGTCAATTTTATTGTATTATAATTTTAAAAAATTTACATCACAACTGTACATACACTCACACAAGCATACGTGCATGTTCACTCCCACACACACACACACATGCACTCAGATGCTCACTACAAAGGATTAAGGGAACAAAAAACAGGCCAAAGATGTTACACTAGACTTGGGAGAGCTTCCCAGCTTCTCGTTAAAGCTTCCCTTGAAACATTTAATCTACCTGAACCTCCACTTTCTCACTTCAAAAGGGAGTTATTATTAGACTTATTGTATATACATATCCTGGCACATAAAAGGATGCTCAGTTCTGTTAATTGCTTTGGTTTGTCAGTTTGTGTATCTGAACTTTCTGGTCTCTTCTCTCTGAAAGACTAAGAACTTACAGGAATTGGAGCAGCCCAGTGCTATAACCACAGAGATAAATGTTTTAAAGACACATGGGACCAGATAATACAACAAAAGAAGCTCCTGAGATGTGGTTGCTCCCAACAGCTACATTATTTAAGGTCTGCCTATGAGAACTAATTTATTCCTATTTTCTAACATGATCAAGAGTTTTCATCTCTAGTATCTTGTAAAGCAACTTTCCTGCTTTCTTCCAGTTGTTTCCGCCAGGTTTCCATCCAACATGAAGGGCTAATGAGGTGGACCAAAATGGAATGTTCATCCATACAATTATTCTCTTATTCAAACACTGGGCCTAGAAATACAAATATGAACCAGCTTTCATCGGAGTCTTTGAGTTGATAGTGTGTTAACGATCATAAAACATGGAGAAGTTCTATGCAGGTGGGGGATGAAGGCAGAAGAAGGCAGGGAGTGGTACATTCCACTACCTTGTACATTAAAAAGAGGAGTGTTCAGGTGAAAACTTGCTTGGAGAGCTACAGTAAGGTCTTCCAGCCAGAATTTCAAAAGCAGAATTAAGTAAAGGAGGGTGATTAGCAAGGAAGGCTATAAAGAGGTAGTTAAAATTCAATGTGTGAGATGAAGAACAAGAAACCAAAAATATTAAATAAAAAAGAACACCTATCTTTTTATCTAAACTCATCCAAAGGCAATTTGCACTTGTGTTACTCTCATAGTGGAAGTGAGGATTGCTTATTTTGCAATTGAATGTTTGTAAAATGACTGGGGTTTCTCATAGGGGACATGGAAAAAAATGGTGCTACACATGAGGCTAATGAAAGAAACTATAAAGTGGCTGCAACTAATGAGTTATATTATTAATTACACTGAGGTCTAATATTAGTGTAGAAATATAAATGACCTCTGAAAACTTCTAATCTCCCACACTTTGCCCACTAGTACCTAAGTAGAGTAAGTGTTCATAACCACATATACCTCTGAAGGCTTTCCTGTTCCCTGTCCCTCTCAGCTCCACTGATTTGGATGCCTCTGGGAGGTAAATTGGTCTCTGAACAATTTGTGTTAGTGGCTGCCGTCATGTTGGCTCCTGACACAAGGTGAGCTCATATACAGTGAAATAAAACGCTGCCCTGTTCTCCACCAGTCCCATAAACAGTTGTCGATCAGACCATTGTGATCCACAGGGTTTGCACTGGCTGTCTTTCAGAAGCAGATTTCCAGGCTGTTCTTCCTAGTCTGTCTTAGCCTGAAAGTTCCACTGACATCTGTTCAAAATCATAGCAACATGACATACAAACATAGATAGTGGTAGGAAAGGTACAGAATACCTTTTTTCCTTTACCTGATATGTACCATGCAGAACTGGAGATTTCTGTAGTCTGAGCATGGCCAATTTTGAAATACTAAAATTTGAAATAAAGGTCTTCTTGGGTAGTGTTTGAAAGTTATTCTTTACTGACAAGACGACACCATTCTCAGGGAAATGGAGTTGGGAGGCCTCTTTGAATTCCTTTTGATACTTCTCAAGCCTTTTTTACGCATATATCTTCTAGTAACAGTGTGATCAAACCACAAACAGGTAGTAAAGGGATAAAAGACCCAAAGATTAACCATAGCTGAGACACACACTGAGATAAATCATTCACATGATTGTGTAAACTTTCTCAGAGCTGGTTTTCAGAAGGAATTAGGTAAAACCAGTTTGGGGGATATGTGCAGAAGTCCAAATTTGACCAGAAGACTACAACCAAGACCAAGGAATCAAAGTTCTACTACAAGTCCCAGAAGTCTCCAGAGCAGAAACCACCTTGAAATCCACTTAGACATATACTTCCTCTCCCATGTAACACATGCATTATAATTCCCCTTCCTACTTCAAAATCTTTAAAAGATCCAGACAAGCATCACTGCCAGGTGATGCTAGCTGCCTCCGCCTTCAGGTTTCTTTTGTTTCCTAAATAAACCTGGCTCACTGGGAAAGACACTGTACCATGTCCTTTCATTCTTGGAAGGTACAAGGCACGAATCCAGAACATCTTCTCACACCTCCATCTACCATGTTACCACAACAATCAGAGAGAAGAGTGAAATTTGTGAGATGAGACTTAGAAAGTTAACAACATTTTGAAACTGGTTTTTTTTTTTTTAAAAAAAAAGTGAAATATTTTGGAAAAAGAAATCTGTGAAATGCTTTCTCTATCTGGTTCTTACTTATTTGTGGTTGGGTCTTCTTATAATCAGAGCCTAGGCAGCACAATGTCTAAAAGTTTGGCTCCTAACAAAAAGGTCAGTTGTTCAAATTCACATGGCATTCTTTGGGAATGGGGACGTTCTACTTTGTCTTATGGGGTCACTATGAGTTGGAATCAACTCAACAGCAACTGGTTTGGTTTGTCTTTCTTATAATCAAGTAAAAAATACACTTCCAAAGATTATGGAAAAAAAAAACCTCTTTGTGTTGCTTGTAGAACTGTCTAGTCTCACTCTGGGTCTACTCATATCCAACTTTCCTGAAGAGGCTGCTCTCCAGTTCTATTGCTGCAAAAATTTCTGAACAAATTCTGACAGCACTCATGTATCCACAACACATCATTTAGCTGATACATCCATTAACATCTCTGGTGTGACCCAACAAGTCACTTCTGCTTGTCAGGAGGAGGAAGTAACAGAGGAGACATTGTGATGTGTTCCAGAAAGTCATAATGGCAGGAATGGGGACTACTGCAGAGCAAAAATATGATTATATATTTAACCAAAAATAACCCTCTGTAATGATGTGTTTTAAAAAGTTAACTGATATTGATTAAGACAAAGCAATGTTGTGTGTTGTCACAACAGTCTTTACTGAGGTCCTGTTCACACCACAGATGCCAGGGCTGCAGACAGTCCTGATTTTTAATTCTGGAGTAATAATCCATTTCTTCCCTGGTTGAAGCATTCAGCTCCCAGCTTCCAGGTCTTAAAATCCATGAAATCCAAAAAACCACTTCAAACTAATTAAGAAATATTTTGAGATGTTTCTTAAAAATATCTACTAACTACTGTTGTTAAGATGATAACTCCAAATATTTATGGAACAAAGCCCCACAATACAATCAGCAATGTTTAATGTGCAGTTCTTGCCCTTAGGCATTTTGCAACCCCAGAAAAGCAAACAAGAGCACCACAACAGGGGCAGAAGTGCTGTTATTGCTGAAGAAGAGAGCTGTACTGTACTAGAGAGGGGGCTGGCTACTTCTGGCTCAGAAAATAAGAACCAATTTCACATAGGAAGTGAGTGTACAGGTGGAGAACAGAGAAAAGCAAAGAGAAAAGCACATTTGGAAAGATTCAAGAACAAGTTTAGCTCTGGCTCACAGCAGTAAGGGAGAAATTAACTTAAATCAGAAAGGTCATGGACAGTCCTATAAGCAAGTCAAGAATGATAAGGACTAAGCAATAATTAAGGTCAGTAAGTGGCATAAATGGTTTGAGCTTGATTATTAACCTAAAGGTTGATAGTTTGAACCTACTCAGCTGTATTGCAGAAGAGAAGTGCTGGTGACCTGTTTCCATTAAGATTATAGCCAAGAAAACCCTATGGAGCAGTCCTACTCTATAACACAGGGTTCAGAAGCAACTCAACTGTAAGTAACAATGACAACAAACAATGATTACTAGATTTAGACTTTAGTAGCCAGTTTAATGAAAGGTCAGTTTCAACAGAATGGTAGAAACAAAAAACCAATGATCAACCCTTCCTGGAATCATGAAGACACTGTGTAGTGATACCCCTGTGAAATTGTGCACTGTACAAATAGTAAGTAAGCACAAGCAAACCTCTGTTTACCTTGGTTACCTGGCTAGCTACCTCTGTCGGGGATTATAAATATGAAGAGAGGCTTTGATTCTGTAGGAAGTTGCTGTGGGTTGGGGAGAGAGAAAGAAGCAGAAACTTTGATGCTGTGAAAACATGTGAAATTGTTTACTATAGATGATCTGGTAAGCAAAGTAAGCACCGTACTTACCTTACCTATTAGATAATCTGCCCCTGTGTCCAGTGTCTGACACAGAAAAGTTTCTCACTAAATTGTAAGTAAAATAGAACCTGAGGAAAGAAGGAGCATACAGAGATGCAGAAAGGCAAGGCAGAGAAAAGTTGAGAGAAATTGTGTTCAGTCTCATTGACCTTGTCAGTGGCAAGGTCACTGCTGTAAGGCAGTCAAGGGTGGGGGTGGGGGTGGTGACAAAGCTACCTGGTCAGGAGGAAGGAACAGAGGACTAAAATGATAACAGATGGCAGAAAAGGCAGGGCTTGGCCAAAAGTTGGACAGTGTGACTTGGGCATGAACCAAAGTAGTGGGGCTTTATGACTTTCTTCAGAAGTTCTTGGCCGTCCCAGCAAAGGAGAAACAAAGGCAAAAGAAAGTTACTGAGGACTAGAGTTGGCAAGGCAGGTACAGCAGGACAAGTTGGCATCAAACTTAATAACCAGCCAAGACTGTCATCCTGATTTATGAGGTTTATGAGTTTGATTCCCAATATAGCCAACTCATTTACAAAGGGTATTCTCACAGTTTTGTTACACAGTGCTTCATGAAGCTTTGTGTTTCAGCCCTGTCTATGTTGTATTCTCACGTTCCTTAAAGGTACAGAGTACATCTTGATGGAAGAGCTGTGCCTATAAGTCAGAATCTGAATGGTGATTTTAGGCTCTAAGTGGATGGGAGGCCTTTGGAAGTGGGACAGGTAAAGAGGCAGCGATGGGAGGATGAAATGTGGTGCCACTGATGCCAAAACAAAATAGACACAGGTAGTCAGTACCAAATTCCTTTAATTTCTGTGTATAGTGGTTCTCAAACCTTTCCATTCACCAGAATCACCTGAAGGGCTCGTTAAAACAGGTTACTGGGCTCCACCCCTACAGTTTCTGATTCTGTAGGTGTGGAGTAGAGTCTGAGAATCTGAAGTTTGAAAAGGTTCCCAGATGATGCCAGTGTTGCTTATTTGGGGACCACTATGAGAACCACAGTTCTAAAGCAAAAGATTGCTTCTTTCTGCTTCTCGTCCTGCCTTTTTGTGACTTACGGAAACATTTACTGAGCAACTACTATGTGCCACACACTATACCAGTTCTCAGAGCAGTGCTTGATCCAGAGAAGGTACTCAGTAGACATTTATTGAATAAATGAACAAATAGTGACCAAAATCTAGACACAATCCCTGCCCTTGTGGAGTTTACAGACTGGTAGGGGTGTGCGGACTTCTATATTAACATAATGGTTCCATAAATACACCGTATAAACTGTGATACATGCCATGAAGACAAATTACAGAGCGCTATTAGAGTAATGGAAACTCTGACAGTGTAGTGGTTAAGTGCTATGGCTGCTAACTGAAAGGTCATGAACTCAAACCAACCGAGTGTTCCCTGGAAATTTGTGGGCAGTTCTTCTCTGTCTTGTAGGGTCGCTATGAGTCAGAATCACCTTGACAGCAGTGGCTTGGTTTTTTGTTTTTTTATTAGAGTAATATTAATATTTGAAACCAAAGGATTGAAATAGCCAGAGGCAGGGTATAACAGAGGCAGGCATGGTGAAATGAGGATTTGAAATCATCACTAAAAACCCAACCCAGTGCCGTCGAGTCAGGTCTGACGCGTGGTGACCCTAGAGGCCAGAGTAGAACTGTCCCATCAAGTATCCAATGATTTTAAAGTTATTTCACCAGAACAAAACCTTATGTGTGGCATTATGAGCAGAGCACTCCATAGTCCATTGGGCTGACCATTCCTGCAAATTACAGGGTACTCGCTCCAGAACTGAGCAAAGAGAAAGTGCTCAATAACTAGGAACTAGTGGAAGATAAACCAGCTAGCAACTACTTGAGTGCCTCTGGGCCAGTCAGTAAGGCTTTTGGGGTTTAATTCACTTATCTGTACCATATTTCCTTATTTTATGATTTATTTGATTGTTCTATTATTTCTGTGATTTTTCCAGGACTAAAGTTTTTGACTTTGATAACTGAGGCACTTTTAGAAAAACAGCGACTCCTGAGTCCCAGTCCCAGAGATTCTCATTTGATAGGTCTGAGGTACAGGTACAGCTGAACTATCAGGGTTTTTTAAAACTCCCTAAGAGGTTGTAATGTATAACCAACTGTCACGGATTGAATTGTGTTCCCCAAAATTGTATGCAGCATTTTGGCTGAGCCATGATTCCTGGTATTATACGAGACGATACTGCATGGTTTAAAATCAAGAATGGTGTGTGCCAGGGTTGTATCTTTCACTATACCTATTCAGTTTGTATGCTGACCAAATATGCTGAGAACCTGGACTATATGAAAAAGGACTGGATGAAAACTCATTAACAATCTGCAATATCCAGATGATAAAACCTTGGAAGAAGACTTGAATAAGTTATTAATAACAGATCAAAAGACTTGAATAAGTTATTAATAACAGATCAAAACCACAATCTTCAGTATGGAGAACACCTTAAAATAAAGAAAACAAAATCCTCACAGCTGGACCAATATGCAACATCATGATAAATGGAGAAAAGATTGCGGTTGTTAAAGATTTCCTCCTACTTGGATCCACAATCAACACTCACAGAAACAGCAATAGAGAAACCAGAAGGCACATTTCACTGGGCAACTCTGCTGCAAAAGACCTCTTTAAAGTGTTGAAAAGCAAAAATATCACCTTGAGGACTAAAGTGTGCCTTGCCCAAACCATGACATTTTCAATCAATTTATACACATGCAAAAGCTGCAAAATGAATAAATAAGGAATACAAAAGAAGAACTGATGCCTTTGAATTGTGATGTTGGTGGAAAACATTGGCTGTACTGTGGACTGCTAAAAGAATGAATGAATATGTCTAGAAAGTTACAACCAGAATACTCTTTAGAAGCAAGGATGGCAAGACTACATATTACATACTTTGGACATGTTATCAGGAGGGACCAGTCCCTGGAGAAGGACATCATGCTCGGTAAAGCAGAGGTCAGTGAAAAAGAGGAAGACCCGCAATACAGTGGATTGACACAGTGGCTGCAACAATGGTTCTGCATAGCAAAGATTGGGAGGATGGCGCAGGATGGGGCAGTATTTTGTTCTGTTGAGCACAGGGTCTCTGTGAGGCACAACTGACTCAATGACACCTAACAACAACAATGTAACATGCCTTCATCGCCAGGAATTCCTTGGTCTCTGAGTAATTTGAATTGCACTGTATATGCATATAGAACTTTAGAAGATCCCAATCCTGCTCCCCTTGCAGTGTTTCCCAGCTCAGGGAGTGGTTCCGCCACCCAACTGCCTCACAGCCCCAAATCAAATCCAGTTCACATACCACCTAAGTGTTTTTCAATGCCATTCTCTTTTCTCCATTTCTCCACCACTATCATGACTCTAAGGAGCCCCCATGGTGCAGTGGTTAAGCTTGCAGCTGCTAACCAAAAGATTGGTTGTTTGAACCCACTACCTGCTCTGTGGGAGTACATATCAGGCAATCAGCTCCCATAAAGTTTACAGCATAGGGAACTCTGGGGCAGTTCTGTTCTGTCACACTGAGTCTCTATGAATTGAAAAATCCACTCAGTGGTACCTAAGGACAACATCACCACTCTAGAGGAAGCTTCCATCTTTGCCGTCTCAGTTAATTCAATGGGCTCCTAAATGGCTTACAGACACTCTTTCGTTTAGGACAAGACAGAACAGCCCCATAGGGTTCCCAAGGCTGTAATCTTTATGGAAGTCAACCACCACATCTTTCTCCCATGTAACAATTGGTGAGTTTGAACCACATGACATTTTGGTTAGCAGTGAAGCACTTAATCACTGCATAATCAGGGCTCTTCCCAGCCACACCAACAAGTTTTAAAGGAAAACTCAGGAGTGGGAAAAGGTATGTTCCTTACAACGTTGGCAAGAGTCCAGCTTTCAGAAGAATGGACACCCAGAATAAAAGATCAAGCAGGTGTTTAAAGAAAATACTACAAAGTTACAATCAGTCCATTTATTACTCTAATTGCTTATAGAACAGATGTCTCTCACCTGAGTATAGTATCTGCAAGATTCATTATATATCTGCAAACATCAAGGTTACAAAAGTCAGAGATAAAGTTATTTTCAACTTTCAGAAGGGACTCAAGGCTGTATACTTTGGGTTTAGTGTCAGGCAGGCTGTTTCTGAGTTTTGTGATTATCTCAACATGCAAAATTGCCTTTATTTTTCCCTCTGCCTTAGTTTTCTAGTGCTGTAGAAATAAAGTGCCACAAAATGAGTGAGTTTAAAGAACAGAAATATACCATCTCACAGTTCTGGAGGCTGGAAGTTAAAATCAGGGTGTCTCCATGTTGATTCCTTGAGACATCTCTGAGAGAGGAGCTGTCCATTGACTCTCTCCCAGCTGATGGTGGCTGTCAGCAGACCTTGGCGTTTCTTGACTTGCAGTTGCATTTGCTACACTGACACATGATCACTCTTCCCATATCTAACTCTCTGTGTCTGTTCTTCTCTTTGATACAGCATCACTTGAGTGGGACTAGGACCTACCGTGGTCTGCTTTGATATGACATCATGTTAAGTAATAGCACCTCCAAATAAAGCCATTATTCACGGGTACTAGAAGTTAGAACTTCAACATCTCCTTTAGGAAGACACAATTCAATCTGTCTTGGCACGAACTGGGTACACTCAATTATCATGGTGCCAGCTCAGTGTTCCTTTCCACATAATCTTTTGGTTCCTTGTATTCGCCCTGTCTTTCCTTTACAGAGCCTTTGGCCATATTGTTCTCAGTGCTTAAAACTCTCTCTAATATCTCTTCCCCTAGTTAACTCCTATATCCCTTCAAATCATAATCAATTGTCACCACAGTAGGAAAGCCTTCTCTGACCTCTAAATCCAGATCAGATCCTAGTAATACAGCCTCATATAGCACCATGTACTTCTCCCTTTGGGATTTGTCCCACTTAATGTTTGCATTTGCTTGTCTGATTTTCAGAAAACAGTAATTTTCCCAATCGACTAGTATAAACACATATAGGAAGAGATCATTTCTATCTGTCCATCATTGCATCCCTGAGCCCTGGTAGAGAACATAGCGTACAGTAAGCCCTCAATAAATAACCTTAGAGATTCCACACATGGGATCTCATTTGATTATTATCTGATTCACTATGAGGTAGCCAAAACATACATTACTTTCCTCTTTACTCCCATCTGACTGATGGAGAACTTGAGTCTTGCTATGATTGGTAAGCTGCAGAATGGAAAGTCCAACCCTCCCTGCGGGATCACAATTCCTTCTGGCGCTATGAATGTAACAAATCTTTTCCAGTGAAGGGTCAGCTGAGTTAACAATTCATGTAATATTCTAGGACAGATGGGGAAAAAAATAGGAAAGGAGGAGAAGATCTTTCAGAAGCTGTCCTCAAATATCTGGCTTGGAAAATGTCAGATCAGATAGTCACCAGGACCTTCAAAAGGGCAAAAAAGATTACGAACTCTGCAATTACATAACCAATGCAAAACTTCCAGATATCTTTGTTCATGCTTGCTCTGCTTAGAAATAGCAGACATCAAAGCACTGACAATATTGCTACTTGTTTAAAGCTAGAAGTTTGAGTAGGCGCCTGTTTGACTTCACATAATAAAACGTTAATTGAACTTCACAGTTGAAAAAGAATATGTTATTTGCATAATGGTGACTGTGTCAGGTCTTTGGTAAATCTTTGATATCAAGCCTCAGCAAAGCACTCCATGGTTACAGTGGCTGGAAAGTCTGAAGCAGCACTTTTCTCCAACTTTCTTCTGAAAGCATTAATTTCAGACTTAATCTGTGGGCTCCTCTGTACTCATGGTAGGTGATTTGATGGGAGAAGCAGAATGTGCCTGAGTTTTCGCTTGAACACAGTGTCTCAACTTCTAGTCTCTGCAATTTATATTCACCTACAAAGCAAATGGCATACACTTATATTTAACTGCCTCTTTGTGTTGCCCAGAATTTAGTGCCTGAGTTGATTAGGAGTGGAGAGCTCTGAACTCATGTTACTTCAAGAAATTCTCCTTAGCCTATACCTAGTACCTGTTTGCTGTCTTTGGCTCCCTACAAGTTCATGTGGGGAGGGGAAAGTGAGGGTGAATGGAGTGACTACGGATGAATGGAGACAGGTGCAGCAGGAGGGTGGAGTTCTGGCTGCATGGATGATGGCAGCCATTAGGGGATAAGGGTGCTTTGCCAGATGTCGGATGCGGGACACCAAGAGATGGTGTCATGGATTGAATTGTGTTCTCCAAAAAATGTGTGTAAAAATTTGCCTGTATCTTGATTCCTGGTATTGTGTATACTGTACACCCTGCTTCAGGGATGTTAATAAGGGAAGATGTGCTACTGTTGTGCTGGGGGTGGGGCATGACTCAATGTGTAAGATTGTTTTGTGTCTGGAGGCGGTCTCTTGAGATATAAAGGGCAGAAGCTAGCAGAGAGATTTGGGGACGTCATACTATCAAGAAAGAAAGCAGTGCCAGGAGCTGAGTCCCTGTACCTCAGAAGTCTCCCAGTCCAGGGAAAGATTGATGACAAGGACCTTCCTCCAGAGCCAGCTGTCCCCTGGAGCTGATACCCTGAATTTGGAATTTTAAGCTACTAGACTGTGACAAAATAAAATGTATCTTTTTAAAGCTGTCCACCGGTGGTATTTGGTTAAAACAGTACTAGCTGACCAAGACAGATGGGCAGCCTGCAATCCTGATGGTACCATCAACACCACAGCTGCACATGTCTATGGGCATATAGCTTATAAAGTAGAAAGGCACCCCACCTAAGGAACTCATGAGGCATCACGGTCTCAGGAAAACTTTCCTTTCAATATTAAAACCACCTCAAGATGTCTATGAATGTAGCTGCAGGTGCAAGTAATACAAGGTAAGCTTTACAAGAGGAGACCAAGATCACTGAAGAGCTGAGAAAGAACCAAGCAAAGGTTTCAGTACAAGTCTAGAATATAAAGCAAAATGTGTTTTTATTAATAAAAATTGTATTACAAAAATGTCTCACTCAGCACTCTCCTGACTTACTATGAGAAATTGCCCTTCTGCCTGCCACTCCCCCCCCCCGCCCCCTGCAATCTATGTGGTTACAGTGGAGGCAGCAGGGAAAGAATCCTTATGGTCAGTCAGAACAAAACCAAAAATGCAGACAGAGAGAAAGAGAGAGAGAGAGAAAGACAAAGAGAGAGAAAAAGAGAGGTTTATTAAAGGAGCTCATTCAGGAGACCACAAGGGCTGGTAAGTCCAAAATCTATAGGTCTAGCAACAGGCTAAAAATTCCAACAGTCTGGTGTCCCAGAATCCATAGGCCAGGCAGTAGGGATAGGGAGTCTAGCCAAATGTCTATAGCCTTGAGGCAGAATCTTTCTTCCCTGGTAAACCTCAGATTTTTCCTTTTAAGGCCCACATTAGGGAGGGCAATCTGCTTCACTTAAGGTCAGCTGTTTTAACAGTTAATCACATTTAGATACCTTCACAACAACTTCTAGTATAGTGTTTGGCCAAACAAATGGGCACCATAGTCTAGCTAAGTTGACACATAGTCTAGCTAAGTTAACCTTCACACTCACCCTACACAGGCCAGTGAGAGCCTTCCTTGGAGGATCTGTAATTGGCACTTAGACATTCCACTTGGTTTGGATCTTCATGGTTATTCACCCATGTGAGCTGGAAAATAAAGACAGAGGCTGTCTTGGTCATCTGTTGCTGCTATAGCAGAAATATCACAAATGGATGTCTTTAACAAAGAGAAGTTTATTCTCTCATAGTCCAATAGGCCAGAAGTCTGAATTCAGAGAGCTGACTCCAGGGAAAAGCTTTCTCTCTCTGTCAGCTCAGGAGGAAGGTCTTTGTCATCAGTCTTCCCTTGTTTGGGGAGAATCTCAGTGGAGGAACCTCAGATCTAAAGGATGTGCTCTGCTCCTAGCACTGTTTTCTTGGTGGTTTCAGGCTCCACCCCCCCCCCCCCGCCTTTTGCTTCCCTTTCCTTTTATCTGTTGTAAGATAAAAGGTAGTGCAGTCTACCTACAAAGGAAACTCCTTTTACACTGGGTCAGAGAAGCGGCCTTAGTAAGGGTGCTACAGTTCTAACCTAATCCTTTTAAAAATAATCCTATCCTGTCCCCACAGTCTGAGATTAGGATTTACAACACAAAGGAAGATCACACAACACTGGCAATCATGGCCCACCCAAATCGATACAAACATTTTGGGGGTAAGATATAATTCAATCCATGACAGATGGTCTGAAGCAGCAAGAAGAATAAAACAGATGCACAAGCATCAGTGGCAATAAGAGATCGAAGGGGAAAATTTCCTGGCTTCCTACAGCCTTCTGTTCCCAGGTTTCTGAGACCCAACAACATCCTGCCCTTGAGTTGTCTGAGACATTACAGAATCCCTTTAGTCATTTCTTTTCTTACTTAAGGTAATTCTAATGGGTCTCTGTTACAGGAAGAGAGCCCTAAACACTAACAGTGTGTAATGTCCCTACTCTGCTTACTTACACATTCTAACACAATAGGTGATACAGATGTGTGTGTCTTAACTATCTATGATGTAACTTCTTTTTAAATGTGACTATAATATTAGTAGTTGAAACCCAAAGAAGTGTAGGCCATTTTAGCAGAATGAGATGGACAGGATTATAAAATTTGGGGTGGCTGAAGCGTACTAAGATTTTTACTATATGCTACATTTTCTACAAAAAGAATATTCCACATATTCTACAACAAATAAAAAGTCAATGAACTAAGTTGTTTCAACAGTCAATGTAAAATTCTGTTGATCTCATACAATGAAAAACTGGCTTTTAGCAATTTTACTTTAAACATCTCATACTTCAATTTTTTTAGCAACTCAGCATTTTTATTTTTCATACTTTAGTTTTGATGGTTATTTCATAATTAATGCTATAATTATAAATAAAAAACATCATAAAAATTAAATGACCCGAAAATAAATATTACAACTATGGCATTTTATTTTTAGATAGATCTTTCATTTTTAAACATGCCATAATTAAAAACATTTATTTCTATTCTCTTCATCTTTTTCATTGTCGGTTCTGTTTTTTGAGACTCCTGTGTTATGTTTCTTGTTTTGATATGTTGCATTGTTAGTTTGCTTTGTGGCTACCTCTTTGATCCCCCTTAATGTTCTAAGTTTAAACCAATCTCTAACTTCTGTATATCTTTATTTCCTTTCTATCTGAAAGGGTTATAACTACTGTAATATATCCCTCTTTATATTGTGATGATGTCACAGTTTTCATGTTAAGATCACTAGTTCCCTTCTTTTAATATTTTAGCTTTGATTGAGCTTTGTGACTTCCCTAACTGAGTAGGATTCTAGATGCTGTGTCCTGCTTTGCATCCTTATGTATACATTTATTGTTTTTGCTTTTCTAAAGAAAGAGCTTCTTTCAGTATTTGTAGTTTGGGTTTGGCTTTTACAAAGTCTCTAGGTTTCTATTTACCTGCGAATGTCTTAATTTCACCTTCATATTTGAAAGAAACTTTTTCAGGATATGTAATTCTTGTTTGGAAGTTTTTCTCCTTCAAGACTTTGTCATCCCAATGCCTTCTTGCCAACATGGTATCTGCCAAGACGTCAGACAAAAGCCTACAGGGCTTCCCTTTGTATGTTAGTTTTGTTTTAAGTCTTGCTGCCTTTAGGAGCCTCTCTTTATGTTTCATTTTATTAAGCTTGATTATAACATGTCTTCGTGTCTGTCTTTTGGGGTCTAGTTTTTGTGGCATTCAATAAGCATCTTGGATATCTATGTTCTTCTCTTTCATAATTTCAGGGACGTTTTCTGTCTGCAATTCTTCAACAATTCTCCCTGTATTTTTGTCTATTCCTTCCTGTTCAGGAATTCCAATTATCTGTAGATTATTCCTCCAGATAGAATCCCACATGTTTCTTAATTCTTCTTCATTTTTCTTATTTCTTTTCTCTAATTTCTCCTCATAAATGCTGGTGTCAGTTGCTTTATCTTCAAGCTCACTAACTCTGCCTCCCAAGTCCTCAATCCTGCTCTTTTGGTTTTGCATTGAATTGTTAAAATCTGTAGTTTTATTATTGATCTGCTGGATTTCAGATCATTCAAGTGCCAGCAGTTCATATAGCTTAATTTTTCATTTTGTTTAATTTCTAGGAGGGGTCCATATATAATTCATTCATATTCTACCTCTGATAATTTCAGAAAGCCTTCATCTTGGGAGGTTTTTGATTCTTTATTTTGGGAGTTTCCTGGAGCCATAGTGGTCTGCTTCTTTAAATGGCTAGATACTGATTGTTGTCTTTGGGCCCTCAATAAGCTGTTCAGTTTCTCTACCGTCACACCAACAGGAGCTGTAGTATAGTTTTAAGAGGGGAATACGGGCACCACTATGTTTAGTCACCAGCGACTTCTGTGTTCTCTAGTGACTGGCCTCAGCTGGGCTCTCAGGGGTGGCAGGCCCTACCTCCTGGCTGCTAAAAGTGGCAAGTTACTTGTGGTGACTCTCCATCATTATGTCAGTCAAGCCTATGGTGTAGACTGGGGAAGGGAGGAGAGAAGGATGCCACCAAACACATTTGCCATGCTCTCTAGACGCTTTTAACTTAAAAACTGTTTTTTTGCTGAGAGGGGCACAGCCCAGCAAGTGCCAAGAGCAGCTGGGCCTTGAGGATTGGCAGGCTTTGCCTGGAAGAGAAAGCACTCTACTTATGGAGTCTCTGAGATGCAATCAGCCGACACTATGGTGGCTCAGTGAAGGTTGATGGAAATGCTGCCAACACACTCAGCCACCAGTCACTGCCTCTCAGCTGACCAAGATGGTGTCCTGCTTGAGCCACCCTTCCCACAGTGAGTTAGCAGAACCTATAGTGCAGATCACTGGGTGGGGGGGGGGACTGGCACCCTTGGTTGGCAGCCAGGCTTTCAAGATGTTGCTGTCCTAAGCACAGTCTGTCTGCTACAGTATATGCTGTTCACTTAAATACTGCAGTTCAGCACATTAGCATGCCAGACTCACAGGCTCAGCAGACACAGTCCCCGCTGCCTTGATAACAAAGAAGGTGTCCATACCTGCAGCCCCCTCAAACAACGCATCAGCAGAAGCAGGACTCAGTGTGCCATTGCCTCAGCTCTGACAGAGGTACTTTCCCCTTCTCTGATGCTGAATCCAATCTCACAACACTACACCAATTCCGTTACTATTCTAGAGGAAGGCTTTCCCTCTCTCAACACTGGAGGAAAGTCTTTGTGTTGTATCATAAGTCTTTGTTCAGGGAGCATCTTGGCACAGGAAGCTCAGGGTTGAAGGACACATTCTACTCCCAGTGCTATTTTCTTGATAGTGTGAGGTTCCCAAATCTCTCTGCCAGATGTTTCCCTTTGTAGCTCAAGAGACTACCTCAAGGTACGAAACAAACTTAAGAACTGAATCTTGCTCTACCAGCACAACTGTTGCCCAACCACTCTCACTAACATCATAGAGGCAGGAATTCCAACATAGAGAAACATCATATAATACCAGAATTATGGCACCACCAAATTGATACAGATTTTTTAGGGAAAACATTCAATCCATGATGTTGGGGAGAGTGTGGCCTAAAACAGAGACAGAGACACACTAGACCAAGGGTCCAGTGAAGCTTATTTGAAGAGAAAGAGATTGGGGTCTGAGTCAAGAGTGATTCAGCCCCTTTCCCCAGTAGGGCAAGTTTTTTACAGTTCTAAAGTTTCCATGAGGTAGTGTGGGGTGAGGTCACTTATGGTTTGATACAGGAAGAAAGACAAAAGGGGTAGGAAGAAATTCTGGTTAGGGGATTTCTGGTCTGATAAGTAAGAAGTGTTGATTAGAAAGGTGAGGGGTAAGGTTGATTTATGGTCAAGATTTTGATAAGGGAAGGGGTTTTAACTAGGAGAGTGGGAAGACAGGTATAAGGTTATTTATGGTTTTATCATTATAGCTGGTGGCGTATGCCAGGCTGTTTTTGGTCATCCCTGTGGGGCATGCATACTTGGCTGTTTTCAGCTAATGGTAAGGTCTCATCATCAGTAAGACAATCTCCCTGAATTTCAGGGACAGAGTTCCCTCATAACAGGTATCATCCAGTCAGTTTTGACTCTTAGTGACTCTATGTACAACAACAAAACATGCTTGGTCCTGTGCCATCCTCACAATTGTTGCTGTGCTTGAACTCATACAGCCACTGTGTCAGTCTATCTTGTTGAGGATCTTCTTTTTTTTTTTGGCTGACTCATTACCAAGCGTGAAGTCCATCCCCAGGGACTGATCCTTGATGATAATATGTCCATAGTAGCTGTCATTTATTCAGCACATCCCATGTTCTAGTTATTATATCTCATGTTAAACAGAAACATATACTTACTCAGAATTATCTTCTTAGATAATCTATTCATTTAATAAATGTTTAATGAGCTCCTTTTATGTGCTAGACACTATTCTAGGTCCTGGGAATATAATAATAATGAAAAAAATAGAAACGATTTTGTACTTCCGGTGCTTTAAGAGTAATGGGACATAAGCATTAGTAAAATAAATTATAGGATATATATTACAAACTGTAAAGGAGAAGGATAGAGAAGTTTAGCCTTATTGGCCAGTTTCTG
This sequence comes from Heterohyrax brucei, assembly GCA_028571685.1. NCBI lineage: Eukaryota > Metazoa > Chordata > Mammalia > Hyracoidea > Procaviidae > Heterohyrax > Heterohyrax brucei. The sequence continues at coordinate 28,945,401 of CM053149.1, read as the reverse complement.
TTGCAACTACTTAACTTTGCCACTGTAAAGCAAAAGCAGCCATAAGACAATATGTAAATAAATGGCATGGTTGTATTTCAAAAAAATTTCATTTATAAAAACAGGTATTTGGCTGGATTTGATCCCAGATCATGATTTTCAGACTTTTGGATTACAACAAAGACACTTAATCTAGTTTGGCAAGTGGATTTAGGGGATTCTATAAGCAAGTGACATTTGACTGTTGACTGTAAAACTTGACTTTGGTATTCTGGCACCCCAGTGTATCTTGTGATCTTTAAGTACCAAAGTACTGTTATTTTGTGGATATAATTGGTTATGTTGACATTATGAAAAAAAACAGAAGCCAGAGTCAGTGTGTTTCTTGGGCAATACATGGAGATACATTTGCATTAAAATTTTGCACCAAAGTCACACTCATTTTGAAATTGTTATTCCATTCCTCTAGCTGCTCATGAAAAAAAGGAAATGATGGTGTAGAAAGACCTTTGGAAAGTGCATCATAGGAAGGCAGCAATTTTACATTTACAGGTATGAGAATCTTGAAGAAGCCAAAAATGAACCATGCATGCATCCTTTGAAATAATAACTCAAGCGCTGTATCATATTTTTAAAAAAAAGATTCTGTGTAGGGAAAATTCCATTGTTTCTATGTAAGGGAAACTGTTCAGATATATCCTCTCAAAGTTATTAATCAAGAGGTAGGATTATTGGAAGATGGAAGAGTCAGAAAGAAGTACAGGGTATTAGTTATAAACTTGTCCTTGTCATTCATGGACCAGAGCTTTTCCACCAGCTGCAGATTTCTGTAAAAGAATTCTCTGGAGATTCAATAATGACACCATTGAGTTTTTTTGTTCTGTTTCTAGGATCATAACCATTTAAAAAGATTAAAGATAATTCCCTTGCAATTTTACTATTAATCAAGTTTTAGCTATTTTTATGTAGTATGAGGTATCAATGTCTTTTTATATTTTATTTATAGTAATTGTACCTTCAAATAATGATAATGCACCTTCTATGTTTTTTGAGAAATTAATGTTTTCATTTCCTTTTTTGTAATAAGTTTTTAAAAAGTTGCAAAAGAAGGAGTGTGCTGTCACAGGGCAGGGAAAGCAGATGGAATTGTAGAGAGGCAGGTATGCAAAATTGACTTGGATTGTATACATTCATTTAATCATAATCAAAATAAAAAAAGTTGCATGTGAGGTGTATTAAACATCAAATTTATATTTTTTAATCAAATTCTTTTGTAAAACAAATACTACTCATTTGATACTTATAACAACTCTACAAGGTGGGTACTAGTATTGTATCCATTCATATAGGGAAACTGAGGCTCAAAGATGTTAAGGAGGTTGCTAAGGTGATACGGTTATAAATAGCAGAGCTGGGATTCAAAGTCAGCTTCTCTAGCTCCAGACTTCATGCTCTTAGACACTGTGCAATGCTGACAATTTTGGAAAACAAATGTAATACCATTAAAACAAGATAAATACTGAAATATCAGCACTGTCATTTTGCTCTAGAATTGCAATTATTATACTCAACCTAAAATCTGATGGATGACTGGGCATTAACTAAGTGAAAAGGAAAGTGAAGAACATTCCAAATCAGGAATAGCACGGACAAAGGCTGTGAGGCAAGAGCTACTACGGCCCATGGAACAAGGTGAAATAAGACTTATAGTGGCCAATTATTCTGCATATGTTCATAATAACCAGAAAGTCATCTTTTTTGGCTACTAGGAAAACATAGGTGTGTGCTGAGCACCCTAGTGTGGTTGAAAAATAAACCTGTATTTTCATACAGCAGTAGATTGTTGCTACTTACGTCATCTTTATGTAAGTGGATTAGAAATGGAAGACAGCCATTGGATTTCACAGAGGTGAACTTGCTTGGTGAAAGGAAATGGAACATAAGTAGGAGATTTAGAGACTGGTAGAGGTGGAAGGAGTATGAAGGAAGAGAAATTTCATAGGAAAAGATGGACAAGAGTATTCAGGTAGCCATTGCTATCAGTTGAACTGTGTTTCCCCAAAAGATATGTTGAAGTCCTGATTTCTGCTAACTGTGAATATGACCTTTTTTGGAAATAGTTTCTGCAGATGCAGTCAAGTTCAGATAAGGTCATACTCCCTTGTCTATCCACTATCCTCTCCCTCCAGACTCCTGCCTGGAATAAGAGCAGATAGTTTTAATGTGACCTTTTGATGGTGGTAATGCACTGCCCTGGGAGGTGTGATTGTTACGTGTCAACTTGCCTGTGCCATGACTCTCAGTGGTTTTGACATTTATGATTTAGTAGGTGTATGATGATGTGATCACCTTTATGATGAGATTTGATGTAGCATGATCATCTCCATAATGGAATCTACTACGAGTAGTCAATCAGTTGAAAGTGCATTTCCTTGGGAGTGTGGCCTGATACCAACACAGATGGACTTTCTGACAAAGCTTAAGGCTTTTTTCTGGCTCCAGATCCTGTAACTGGGTCCTGTTCCTCTAGCACCTTATCTACCATCTTGCCACTAATCTTTACAGTTTGTGAGCCTGAGCCCTCTTGTCTGACTTACTGATCTTGGGTTCACCAGCCCCTATGGCTACATGAATCAGAAGAACCCTCCAACCCGACCCATGTACTTAGGACATTCTGGTCTCTACAACCATGTGAGCCATTTCCTTAATATAAGTTTCTTTATATACATATTTGGAAACCCTTGTGGCATAGTGGGTTAAGTGCTATGTCTACTAACCAAAAGGTCGGCAGTTCAAATCCGCCAGGCGGATTTGGAAACTCTATGGGGAAGCTCTACCCTGACCTCTAGGGTTGCCATGAGTCAGACCAGACTCAACGGCAGTGGATGTACACATATACTTGTACACTTCACTGGTTTTGCTTCTCTAGCAAACTCAGTCTATGACAGGAAGTGACACTTCTGTTTTCTGATAGCTTCCTTTTTAAACATTCTTCCTAATGCCACATCTACCTCTTCTCTTTCCAACCCCCCTACTCCAGTCATAAGTGATGCCCGTCATAACTGATGACCGTCACAACTGACCAGGGTTGACATGGCACCACCTTTTGAGAACTTTCTTTATAAATCATCTGATTCAGTGCTTTTTCGACCTGAAATAAGCTATTGCTAAAGATGCCTTATTAGCAGAACATAATCGTAAATGGATGGCCACTCCCACAACTCTCCCCATCACACCCACCACAGACAGGTATTTTAGTTTCTAAGGATAGAAAGACCTTGCTTTTCAACCACTGTGTTTTAATTTCTTCTCAATTACTATAGTAGAATTTCCCATCATACCCTTGTGTTCTGTAACTCCAAATTATGCTCTGCACCCCACTCACTGGCAGAACATTAAGCCCTCTGGAGCTCCATTAAAGGAAGGGGAGAATCAGCTCTAACCCCACAAAGGAACAATTAAAACCCCTGCAACATTTTCTTTTTCTCTCTTACAGACTGTGTGAAAAAGTAAATAAATAAAAATCCACTTTTCTAACACCAAACTATATGGATAAATTCAATTCAATTCAATTTTGTTATCAATTCTCTTCCCTTCTGTTGCACTTCTGACACCAGGTACACAAGCAATACTTCTTCCTCTGACCGTAACTACCTATTGCTATATCACAAGTCCCAGATCACCAAGTGTGCCCAAGATCACATATAGCAGTCGCAAGCTTGGAAGTCCTCACAACTCCCTCACCTGTGACCTGCTGGCTACAAATTTGGGTTTTTCCCACTACGCCTTCAGGATGCTATCTGGAAGCTCAGGGGCCCTCCTGGATACTCCAACTTCTAATCTGCTAGTTACAAATTCAAGAGTTTCCTCCATCCCCTCAGAACACCAGCCATAAACTCAGGGATTCCTAGCCCCATTCATTTTTGACCTGCTGGCTCTCTTGAGTTTGATAATTCACCAGAACAATTCACAGAATTCATGTAAAGTGCTGTCCTTACTATTACAGTTTAATTTCAACAAATAGGATACAAATGAAGAGACACATGAGGTGAAGCCTGGGAGGGCTTCAAACGGAAAGTTCTATGTCCCCACAAGGGACATATTAACTTCCCAGGTACATCAAATAGTTCCACCAACCAGAAAGCCCATAGAGGTTTTGCATCTAGAGCCTGTGTTGGGCCCTCATTGCTTAGTTATGACTGGTGGGATCAGTCTACCTCCCCTGAAGTCAGCTGGCACCACAAGGTGTTCTTTCTGGCCTGGCTAGCCCCCACCTGTGTCACCTTATTAGCAGAAACTCTTAGATGTGGTTTGGAAGCCTGCAAATGATGAAGGTAACTCAGGTACTCAGCAAACCCCAAGAGTTTAGAGTTGTATCTCAGGAACTAAGGATGAAGACAAAATTATTTCAGGTAAAGTTAATATAAACTCCACATATACTTTTTGACTACCCAAATGGTTTTAAGGTGGCCGTCTAAGACTTTTACTTCTTGATTATGTCAATGAGTCTATTAGATTGTGGTCTCTAGACAAAATCAATATGATGCACCAATGTGACCACGTCATGTTGGATGATGCTATCATTTAGTATTTCATTTGTGCATTCACCAAACATGCACAGAGTGTTTAAACAGACTAGCCACTCAGGCAGAAAGAAAAAAATATGATATATATATCCCAGAAGCTCACCATTCAATTGGGGGAACGGACTCATAAATGAACAATTACAGTATAGTAACAATGACTGCATTGCATTCTGAATTTCAGATGCTACAGGTTACCCTGTAGTATGTATCTATTGAGATAAATTATGATATGCATTTGTTTTTACAACAAGCACATTATATTCTATGTGTTTATAAAAATAGTTGACTTAAAAAATCTTGATGTATTTGTCATAACTAATTTCACAAATGGAATGGCTTATAAGAATAGAAATTTATTGTCTCATATTTCTGGAGGCTAGGAGTCTGAAATAAGGGTACCAGCTGTGTTCATTCCCTCTGAATGTTCTTAGGGAGAACATTCCTTAGTCCATGCCTTATTTCTAGCTTGTGGTGATGACAGGCAGTCCTGGAAGTGCCTTGGTTTGTAGATTACTCCAGTTTCTGTCTGCATCTTCACCTGGCCGACTTCCCTTCTGTGCCTGTATCTGTCTCTTTTGTGAAGAGATCACTCATGTTGAATTAGGACTGACCTTGCTCTAGTATGATCTCACGTCAGCTTAACTAAAATGTTCCAAGTATCAGGGGTTATGAAATATCTTTTGGGGGAACATAATTCAATCTGTAACATTTGGTAAACAATTGTTGGGCCTTGTCTACCAAGCAATGGAAAATTCTTATGGTAGCTGAAGAATGAACAAGCATCTGCTTAATGCCCACTCAATTTATCATGTCATGGAACAGGTGCAGAGACAAAAACAACTGTCTGAAGCAATTACGAAAACAATCACGTTAAAAAAGGAATAATGAAGGGAGCCCACTGAGACGACTGGCCTAGCTATTTTACTTTAGTAATTAATAATCATAAACAAAGGAGCTAAGGTTTACCAAAATTATCAAAATGATTAACCTTCTGCTAAGTGACAAGACAGCTCAGCTCGGCTCTTAGGAAGTCAGTGAGAATGTATGACAAATGTTTATTCAAGATGTCATCTCCTCAAAGATTTCTGATAAGATTCTACGAAGAGATGGAAAAAATTAATCAGCTCAATGTAGAGCAGTGGTTTTGAAACTTGAATGCGCACCAGGATCCCCTGGAGGGCTTATTTAAACACCAGTTGCTGGGCCCCACATCCAAAGTTTCTAAATTAGCAGGTCTGGAGTGAGGTCTAAAGTCTACAGAGTTCCTGGGAGATGCTGATGCCGTGGGCTGGGCACCACATTTTGAGAACCGTGGTTATGAACCCTAACTTTTCATTACCACTGCTCAGGGAGCTTTTAAAAAACACCCATGCCTTCTCTAGAACAATTAAATCAGAATCTCTTGAGCTATACTGCAGGCTGCAGTCTTTTTAAAGGATCCCCTAGTGATCTATTGTGTAGAATAATATTGTGTATAAGCCAGCAGAAAATACTAGGTGACTCAGTTTAAGTGAGAATGGTTATATGGCAGAGATAACAAAGAATAAGACAATAAAGAATAGAAATTAAGACCAGAAAGACTTAACCAAAACCCAAATGGGACCTTCTGAAATAGGGTATCTTATTTCTGAGTGACTTTGAGTCTCAAAGTTTCCAGGTGAGAAAAATTAACACATAGAAAACAGTAAGAATTTTGTGTATTTTTTTTTTTTACAAGGTGGAAAATGAATACATTAAACTGATTAGCTGTGGAAAGAATTATATACTCTGGAATTAAGAAATCACTTCCCAAAATGTACATACCCACCAGACAGTAGAGAATTTTAATCTTATTTGTGTGAAACTGCAGTGGGTTCTCTCTATAAAAGATGCACTAATGTCAGTGCTTCTAAACTCCCAGCTCTTTCCCAGGAAAGCACTTCTGCAAAAACGTTAGTCTAGGTTAGCCAAGGGAAACCCTGTGGTATAATGGTTAAGTGCTATGGCTGCTAACTAAAAAGTCAGCAGTTCACATCCACCAGATGCTCCTTGAAAACTCCGTGGGGCAGTTCTACTCTGCCCTTTCAGGGTCAACCAGATGGCAACGGTTTGGGTTTTCTTGGTTTAGGTAGCTAAGGTTTATTAATTTATTATGCCCCACCCATTCCTGCCCTGCCTTTCCAACCTTCCAATCACAGCTGATTAGCCCTGATACAGGATAGCCAATCATCTACCTCTGGCAAGTTCTGATGGGTGGGGTTCTCCTGAAACAGAGAAGATGAACATTTGCTGAGCCAATCATATCTCCTCTTTCATTGCTGGAATTGGAAATAGTGGACAGACAATAAGGCAGAGGTGGGCAGAGCAGAGAGGAGCCAATGAACCCAGAAGCTGGGCCCAGCAATATAGAGACCCAAAGGGTAGATTCCTGAAACACCTAGAATTACCTCAGATCCTAATCCTTTTGCACCTCCTGACTTCAAAAAGCCCAACACTACTATGTGTATTCCCATGGGGTTCTTCATCCTTCATTGCCCTGACTGTAGCTTTACAATAGCTATGAGCCTTTTCTGAGGCTGCCTGAATCTTTGTAACTCTTAATCAAGAGTAGGCTAATGGACAAGATTTCTCATTTCCAGGCAGATTCTCATTTCCTTCCAGTTCTGGCCTTTCATATTTATGTTCATTCCCTATATGGAGCTGTCATGTCATGTTACAGGCATAGTTGCAGGTTGAATTGTGTCATCCAAAATGTGTGTTGGAATTCTAACCTTATGCTTGTGGATAGAATCCTGTTCGAAAATAGTTTCCTTCGTTATATCAATTAGACCACATCCAAGTAGAACCCACTGCCATCAAATCAATTCTCACTCATGGTGACCCTGTAGGACAGAGTAGAACTGCCCCATAGAGTTTCCCAAGGAGAGCCTAGCAGATTTGAACTGCCTTTCTTCTGGGTAGCAGCTGTAGCACTTAACCACCATGATACTAGGGTTTCCCATCCATCCAAATAGGATGGATTCTACATCTAATCACTTCTGAGTTACTAAGACAGCAGATTGGATGCAGACATATGCACACATAGGACAGGGGAGGATGGGATGGGAGATAGACACCATATAAGGATCACTGACAAGCCAAAGGCCAAAGCTTGACCTGAGACTACCTACAAGGAAGGAATAGACATGGCTGAGACCTTGATTGGCACTTTCAGCCTCTAGAACTGTGAGACAAGAAATTCCCGTTCTTTAAAGACCACTTATGGTATTTCTCCTACAGCAGGACCAGGAAACTAAGATAGGCACGGTCTAAGAACAAAGTTCAGTTCATTGAAGAGCTCAGAAATTTAATTTCTCTGGTACTGAGGTTTTTGTCTCTTTCTTGAGCTTTATTTTGGGTTGTAGATCCTTTTCTACCTCATAGAATTGTGAAGAAAATGAAGTAGAAAAGTATGTCATGCATTTCCTAGAGTCATATTTATACATGCTTAGAATCCGACTCCCTGGGTTCAAATCTCAGGCCTATACCCTCCTAGCTGTGTGGCATTTAACAGGTTACCTAACTTGTCTGAGATCAGGGCTAATAATAGAACCTCCTTATCCAGCTGGAAGTATTAAATGGAATATATACATAGAAATCTTAGCCTGGTGCCTGGTACAAAGTAAGCATTCCATCACAGCCAGCTATGATTATTGCACAAATACAAGAGATTATCCAATTTAAAGGAATGTCTGATGCAGAATGGAGTCTCATAGCTACAGGTTCATAACAGGGCCTAATGATCTAACTGGCTTCTTCTTTTTTTTTTTTCTTTTTAATATATCTCACTAATTGGCTTCTTACCTATAGGTCTCCTACCTAGAACCATCCCACTGCCACCACTGCCATAGAATCAATTCTGATTCGTAACTGTAGGTTGAGTAAAACTATGGCAACTGGAACCTTTGGATAAGCAACAGTAAGTCACTGTTGAGTTTCTCTAAGTCTTCATCTAGGGAGTGATGCTGGTCCACAGGCATGAAAATACAGTCACGGAGATAAGAAAAGCTCTACTAATTAAAACACAGCACATGTGATCATGAGAGACTCATCAACCCACCTGTGATCTTACACTTGCCTTATCCACTCTCAGATTTCAAGCCCTAGTCCTGCCTTCTGGGACAGGAAGCAAACACTTGAGATTCTGAGAGAGAAAAACGAGTGAGAGAGGCCCCTCCAGAACTAAACTCTTTCACTCTAACATCAGGTAGTAGACAAATCTTCTTCAGCAAGTGAACTAAAACAGTCAGCAGACCTGTGCCAAGTTGAAGTGACTTTTTCTACCTTTAATGCATCCAAAGCATATACAAAGGAAGATATAACCCTGGAAATACCTGTGACTATAAGTCTCTTGGAAACTGTGACTGCAACACTCTTGGTCTCACTAAAACCAAAACCAAACCTATTGCTATCAAGGCAAATTCTGACTCATAGGAGCCTCACAGGACAGAGTAGAACAGCCCTGTAAGGTTTTCAAAGCTGTAAACCACCATACCACTACATTTTTCTACTACAGAGAGGCTAACAGATTCAAACCACTAAGTTCTTAACCTGGTTAACCACTGTGATACCATGGCTCCTCTTGGTCTCACTTAACCCACTGCCATTGAGTCAGCGCTGACTCACAGTGACCCTAGAGGTAAGAGTAGAACTGCCCCATAGAGTTTCCAAGGAGTGCCTGGCGGATTTGAACTGCTGACCTTTTGGTTAGCAGATGTAGCACTTAACCCACTACTCCACTAGAGTTTCCTTGGTTTCACCAGATGTCCATGTATAAAAATGAAGCTGTCAGTTCTGATCTACCACAAAACATTTTAAAATATCTTAATTGCCAAATGCATATGATCACAGTAAACTTTCTGCCTTCCTAAATGGTTGGAGGAAAGGCTGTAGTATGTGGACTGCCAGATGTTACTGATGAATTTAAAAAATTCATTGCCATTTGTCTGGGTCTTAAAAGCTAGCAAGTGGTCATCTTAAGAAGCATCAATTAGTCCCAACCCACCTGGAACACAGGAAAGTGAAGGATATCAAAGACATAGGAAAATTTGAGCCCAAGAGATAGAAAGGGTCTGACAACCCAGAGACTACATTGGCATGAGACCAGAAGAACTAGATGGTACCCAGCCACCACCACCACTGCCTCGACAGGGAACACAGCAAAGAGTCACTGACATACAGGGAGAAAAACAGGGTGCAGAACTTGAACTCTATTAAAAAGACCAGACTTGATGGTCTAACAGACTGGAAAGTCCTCAGAAGACATGGCCCCCAGACTCTCTGATAGTTCAGAACTGAAATCATTCCTGAAGCCAACTCTTCAGACAAAGATTGGATGGGACTATAAGACGTATAAAATGATACTGGCAAAGGCTGTACTTTTTGGCTCAAGTAGATGCACGACACTAACTGAGCAGCTCCGGTCCAGAGGAAAAATGAGAGGGCAGAGGGTCACAGGAGCTGGCTGAATGGACCTAGAAAATACAGTGTGGAAAGGAAGAGTGTGCTCTCACAAAGTAGGGAGAGCAGCTAGAGTTACATAGCAGTGTGTGCAAGTTTTTGTATGAAAAATTGACTTGAATTGTAAACTTAAACACAATACAATACATATTTTTTAAAAATTTCTTGCTGTTGAGCCAATTCTGACTCATAACAGCCCTACAGGAGAAGCACTGTGCCATCAGGGTTCTGTGGATTGAATTGGGTAGATGTCACCTGGCTTGGATGAACTGGCATTTTTCCCTACATATGTTATCAGTTAAGCTGATGAAGTTATACCAGAGTGGGGTACATTCTAACTCTAATTCCTTCTGAGTGGCATCTTATAAAAATGAAGGACAGATATCGAAACAGAGTCACACACGGGGGAAGACAGCATGCGAGGTTCTGTCTATAAGACACGAACTCCAAGAATTGCTGGTAGCCACTAGAAGCTAGGAGAAACAGATATTTTTTAGGATACTCAGAACAAATCAATGTGGTTGACATGTTGAATCTGGATGTCTATCCTCCAGAAATGTGTGAAAATAAATTTCTATTCTTTACAGCTACTTACTAACTTTGTGAAATTTTGTTATGGTAGCCCTAGGAAACTAAGACACCAGAAAGTTAGAAAGTAATGAAATTTTCAGCATTAAAAATAAACTGAATACAATAAAAGGTTTTGTGATGTAGACTGAATCAGTTATAACTGTGTAGACTAGGAAGGTAGAGACTGTAGTGTTAGAAATTTCTGTGCTGAAGACATCCCATATCTACACCATCCAATACAGTGCAGCCGCTAGCTACATGTACAGTCACATGAACAATGAAATGTGGTTAATATGACTAACATATTTAACTTTTAATTTTATTTAATTTAAATAGCTAAATGCTTCTGGTGGCACAGAGACAGGGTTAAATCTCAGGTAACTCAATGATACACCGTGTATACATTTTAGAGTTAACTCAGCAAGAGTTATTCAGTGAGTTTGCCTTTTGCTATAAACACAAAAATAAAGATTAAATGTATAATATCCTCCCCACTCCCAAACATACACAAAACAAAACAAAAACAAATTATTAGAGCTTTTGGATTAGCTTATAGATAAAGGGGCATTTGTCATGTACTTATCTATTAAAAAAAATTATAGGAGTTACATTGTTGTTGATGTTGTTAGGTGCTGTTGACTTGGTTCCAACTCATAGCAACGCTATGTACAACAGAACAAAACACTGCCTAGTCCTGTGACATCCTCACAATTGTTATGCTTAAGTGCTTTTGTTGCAGCCACTCTGTCAGCTCATCTCTTTGAGGGTCTTCCTCTTTTTTGCTGACCTCCTACTCCACTAAGCATGATGCCTTTCTCTGGGGACTGGTCCCTCCTGATAACATGTCCAAAGTATAAGAGATGAAGTCTCCTCTTTATCATTCGTAATGAGTGTTCTGGATGTACTTCTTCAAAACAGATTCATTTGTTCTTCTGGCAGTCTACAGTACACTATATATTCTTCTGTAACACCATAATCCATTCTTCTTCAGCCTTCCTTATTCATTGTCCACCTTTCACATGCATACGAGGTGATTAAAAACATCATGGCTTGGGTCAGGCACACTTTAATCCTTAAAGTGGCAATTTTTTTTCTTCTTCTTTTCTTTCAAACACTTTAAAGGGATCTTCTTCAACAGATTTTTGCCATCACAATGCATCATTTGATTTCTTGACTGCTGCTTTCACAGGCATTGATAATGGATCCAAGTAAAAGGCAATCCTTTACAACTGATGCAGTGCTAGAAGATGAGTCCCTCAGGTTGGAAGGCAGTCAAATACTACTGGAAAAGAGCTGCCTCCTCAAAGTAGAGCTGCTACTAATGGCGTGGAGTCAAGCTTTAAAGACCTTCATTTACTAATACGGCACAACTCAAAATGAGAATAAATAGCTGCAAACATCCATTAACAATTGGAATGTGGAATGTAGGAAATATGAATCTAGGAAAGCTGGAAGTAGTCAAAAATGAAATGGAACACATAAACATCAATGGTCTAGGCATTAGTGCGCTGAAATGGACTAGTATTGGCCATTTTGAATCAATTATATTGTCTACTATGACAGGAATGACAGATTGAGGAGGATCGGCATTGTGTTCATCCTCAAGGAGTATAGTTCAAGATCTGTCCTGAAGTACAGTGCAGTCAATAGTAGGAAAATATTGATATGCATACAAGGAAGAAAAGTTAATACAGCTACTATTCAAATTTAGACACCAACAACTAAGGCCAATAATTGAATAAATTGAAGATTTTTACCAGTCTGAAATTGATCAAACATGTGATCAGGATGCACTGATAAGTTCTAGTGATTGGAATGCAAAAGTTGGAAGCAAAGTAGAACTAGTAGTTAGAAAATACAACCTTCATGAGAGAAATGACACTGGAGAACACGTGACAGAATTTTGCCAGAACAGTGACTACTTCACAGTGAATATCCTTTTCAACAGCATTAACAACAACTATCATGTGGACCTCACCAGACAGAAAACACAGCATCACTTATCAACACTGTCTGTGGAAAAAGATGATAGAAAAGCTCAGTATCATCAGTCAGAACAAGGTCAGGCACTGACTGTGAAACAGACCACCACTTTCTCAGATGTAAGTTCAAGCAGAAGTTGAAGAACATTAGAATAAGTCCACAAGAGACAAAGCAGGACCTTGAACATATTCTGCCTGGATTTAGAGAACATCTGAAGAATAGATTTGACACATTAAACACTAACCATCGAAAACCAGAAAAGTTGTGGAATGGCATCAAGACACCACGCATGAAGAAAGTAAGAGGTCATTTAAAGTCAAGAAAGAAAGAAAAGACCAAAACATTTGTCAGAAGTGACTCTGAAAGTTGCTCTTGAACGTAACGTAGCTAAAGCAAAAGGAAGAGACGCTGAGGGAAAAGAGCTGAGTGGACGATTTCAAAGAGTAGTTCAAGAAGACAAAGTATGAAACATGCAAAGACCCGGAGTTAGAAGACCAAAATGGAAGAACTTGCTTAGAATTTCTCAAGCTGAAAGAAGTAAAGAAAAAATTTAATTATCCATTTGTAATGCTGAAGGAGTCTATGAGGAAAATACTGGATGCAGGAAGCATCAAAAGAAAACAGAAGGAAAACACAGAGTTACTGTACCCAAAAGAGTTGGTTGACATTTAACCATTTCTTGCATGTGATCAAGAACTGATGGTGCTGAAGGAAGATGTCCAAGCTGCCCTGAAGGTGCTGGTGAAAAGCATGACTGCATAATGGTTGAGATTTTTTATTTTATTTTATTTTTACTGGAGATATAAAATTCTAGAATTGCAAAAAAAAACTTTAGAGATTATGCAGAGTTTTAAAAACACAGATCATTTGGAAATATTTGAGAGTATTTGGGGTTGACATAGACTAAGAGGACCAAAACATTCCTGCATGATAGAGATCTGGATTCTCTTTGCTGAGTCTAGTATACTCACACTGAGGTCTGAGACCATCTGAGAACTGAGGAGCCTCACTATTTACTTTTAACTTGAACTTTAGATCCTACGTTTGCTGTTTTGTGACTTTCTCATCCCTTTCTTGCATTTCTAAAGTTTTATTTGTTTACTATGTATATGTTTAAAAAAATTCCAGTGAAGAAACAGCAAAAAAGAAATACAACGAAAATTATCATTCAATCATTTCTTTCCACCACATAAGCCTCTAGCAATACCTGCGTGGTAATCACTTATTTGCAAATTAGTTCTTTAAATACCCCCTACATACTTGAGTAGTAAAACAGACACTCTTCTATCAAGGTAAACCTCATCAATAAAGGAGAAAGCAATATTTCTAAATTAAGGGTGGGCAAACTATGGCCTGCAGGCCAAATGCAGTCTGCCACCTATTTTTGTAAATAAAGTTTTATTGTACACAGTCTTCTCCTTCAATTACGTATTTCTTATGGCCGCTTTCACAGTACAGTGGTAGAGCTGAGTAGTTGCAATTGAACCAAAAAAGCAGCCTAAAATATTTACTATATGGATATTTAAGGAAAAGTTTCCAAATCTTTGATAAAAATTACTACAATACTGTAGTCAGTGTGACACTGTGGAAGTCTTCAGAAGTTAGTGACTAGAGGTGCAGAAGAAAGCTTTCCAGAAAGCTAGAAGTTGAAAAATAGGGAGAAAGAGAACAATATTTTGGATCAAGGAAAACAAGATTAAGCAGAAGTCCTCAGGCTGCAGGAAATTCTACTGCCTCAAACAGCTTGCTTGACATGCTCCCAAAGCTTTACATTAAAATCATGCTTCCTATCTCCTTACCTGCTGCCCCAAACTAGAAGAAACTGGCAGAAACTGGTTTAGACTCTCCATGTTGACAGTCAGGATAACCTTCTAGCTCATTAAATACCCCATATGTAGTAACTTCCCTGCCTCTGGGTGAAGTTTATCCACCGTTTTTTTGCAAATCAAATGCATGAAGCTATACATAAACCCCATCGTGCCTGCATAGTATGATTAATACCTTTCCTAATACAACTTGTATGAATTTCTGTTTTAGTCATTTCATGCTGCTACAACAGAAACACCACAAATGGATGGCTTTAAAAGGAGAGATTTTATTCTAGCACAATCCAGGAGGCAGAAGGTCTAAATTAAGGGCACCTGTTCCAAGGGAAGTCCCTCTCTGTTGGCCCTAAGGTCCTTGTCGTAAATCTTACCCTGAACTGGGAGCTTCTGAGGCACAGGGAACCCAGGTCCTTCCCAAAGGACATACTCTTCTCCCAGCACTGCTTTCTTGGTATGAGGTCTCCAACTCTCTCTGCTAGTTATTTTATATCCCAAGAGATTGCACCAAGGCACAATGCAATCTTAAACAGAGTTCCGTCCCACCAATACAACTACTGCCCGTCATCTCTCATGAACTTCATAGAGGCAGGATTTACAACATGGAGGAACATCCCACAATACCGGGAATCATAGTCAAATTGCTATGCACATTGTTTTTTAGGGATGCAATCCATGACAACTTCTTACTTGCAAAACCCTTAAAAATAACTTTCCGTCTCACCCGCACTGAGCAGTCTCGGCTGCAGCAGTCTCGACCACTCCCTTCTGTGCAAAACAACTTAAAGTGCCTTTCCACTTTCCCATCTCAGTTTCTCATTTATTGTCCGAGATGAGTCAAAATTAGCAAAACCTGGTAACAAAGTGACCAGATTCTTTGGGGGTATGAAAAGCTGTGGTATTTTCAGCAAAAGGTAAAAAACATGTCATCAAAGGATTGTGAATATAGGAAGAAGGGTCGGGGAGAAATAGGATGGAAGGAAGTCAATAAAAGCACACTCTGATCCTATAGGATAGAAGAGAATTGCCCTATAGGGTTTCCAAGGCTATAATCTTTATGGAAGCAGATTGCCAGATCTTTCTCCCACAGAGTGGCTGGTAGGTTCACACTGTTGACCTTTTAATTAGCAGCCGAGCACATAAGCACTGCACCACCGAGTATCCTTTCAGACGGAGGGGCAATTCTAAATATTAAAGCATTCAGATTTATTCTGATAGTGAGTGTCTAGAACTTGATTTCTAGAATAGTAATTCTGATGACAGATGACAGAATGGTAACAGTAAGTCCAGGTGGGAAGCTAGAAAATTACGAGCAAGCGACGAGGAAGCCAGAACTATGACTCTACCCAAGGTGTGAAGAGAAATGAGTGGATTTTAAAAGCCACTACTACAGAAAAAAAATTAAAGAGGTGTTTTTTTTGTTGTTGTTTTGGTTTGGTTTTACCAACTGGATGTGGAGTAAATGGTACAGCAAAAAGCCTGGCCACAGCAAAACAAATCTCTGTAAGTTTAAATTTTATTCTTAATCCAATTTCTATTCATTCCTTGCCCAGGAAACATAATTCAAAAGGCCAGAAATAAACTGTGCTTCTTAAGTTTCAACATGGATAAAAAATATCAAATGATTTAATTTGAAAGAATTTCTGGATAGAAAAATCAGGTCTCTACAAATTATAGCTAGAAAGAGAGAGAATGATAGTTAAGACTACACAGAATAATGAAAGATAATTTATCAATAATAGTATTTGGAAATGCTGAAATGATGAGAATGTAAGTCTTTACCAAGTAAACAGAGATGGCAGTCTGGAAATGAGCTCTGCTTTTGCAAGGCTTTTGTTAGAAATTTATGGTTTTAATATAAATTTTCATCTGATGCCAGATTTTAAAATAACAACAGTCCCACTGCACAAAATGTGACTGTTTTTATCCTACTTTAAAACATTTGCTCTTAGTAATGCAAATTCTTTGAAATTAATATCCTGATTATGCAAATGTTCATTCTTGTAATGGGAGCCAAAGAAAAAAGCAGTCCAAACTTGCCCAGTACCTGAAGATATCCTCCCATTTGGAGGCCTTATCAAAGAGGACTTCAGTTAAACAAGAATCCAAAATAATATTTATTTTTAATGGATTCCTTACGGTCATAAATTAGCCTGGCTGTAACCGTGAGATATGAAAAAGAAACCCTAAGAGCAAATTCAGAAGGTACCTTAAAAATTGTGGTTTTTTTGAACCTAATATATTTTGAAGATTTGGAGGTGTTTGCAATTTAAAATAAACATATTGTAAAGGAAACCTTAGTAGTGTGGTGGTTAAGAGTTATGGCTGCTAACCAAATGGTCAGCAGTTTGAATCCACTCGGTGTTACTCAGAAACTCTAGGATGAGTTTTGCTTTGTCCTATAGCTTCGTTATGAGTCTGAATCATGGGTGGGCTTTCACATTGTAAAAGATCTTGTATAAAGTAAGCTACATTTTAGAAAACATGCTAAGAAAATGAATACTCCTGCTTCAACATCATATAGGTCAAATGTTCATATGCTGAGCTTTCTTAAAGTGAGATAGGTATGTAAAATTAGTGAAAGAAGAAATATTAGAAGTGTCTCTTACCTCTCCTTCCAAATAAATGTGAAGAGGGAGATGTGCGTCTAAAAAATATTAACCAATTCAGAAAATGTTTATTAAGCACCTACTGTTGGAGCTCAGGAAAACCTGATGGCACAGTGGTTAAGTGCTACAGCAGCTAACCAAAACATTGGCTGTTTAAATGTACCAGGCACTCCTTGGGAACTTTATGGGGCAGTTCTACTCTGTCCCTTTAGGGTCACTATGAGCCAGAATCAACTCCACAGCAACCGGTTTGGTTTTTTGGGTTTATCAGAGACCTGGTGGTGCAGTGGTTAAGAGTGTGGCTGCTGATACAAAGGTAAGCAGTTTGAATTTACCAGTAACTCCTTGGAAACCCTATGGGGCAGGTTTACTCTTTCTTATAGAGTCACTGTGAATTGAAATTGATTCTCAGGCAATGAGTTTTACATGCCATGAACATTCAGACTTTTTTTTTTTTCCTGTGTCAGTCAGGATGGACTAAGATGAAGTCACAAATAAGCCTAAAACATCAGTTATTTAAAACAACAAAAGTTTCTTTCTTGTTTATGTCACATATATCCATCCTGACTTGTCAATCAGAGATCCAGGATAATGGAGAAGCTGTCACCTAGGAAGTTTTCAGTTGTAATGGTCACAGAAAAGAGAATATGGAGCCGTATACAAACTATACCAAAAAAAACATGTTTTAGACTCGAAGACACAAATAGGATGAAAATAAAAGGAAGGGGGTGGGAATACTCCATGCAAATAATAACCAACAGAGCAGAGGTGACTATATTAATGTTAGACAAAGTAGATCTTAAGTTAAAATCTGTTACAATATTCAAAGAAGAACATTATATAATGATGAAAAGATAAACTCATCAAGAAGATATAGCAATTATAAGTGTATATTCATCTAACATCTGAGCCCCAAAATACATAAAACAAACACTGACAGAAGTGAAGGAAGAAATAGGCAATACCATAATAATGGCTGGAGACTTACATCTACCAATTTCCATAATGGCTAGAATATCTGGATAGAAGATAAATATGGAAAGAGGGAATCTGAAAAACACCATAAACTAAGCAGACATAACAGCCATAACTAGAACACACCACACAACAACATTCCAATCCACAGTTCTCCAGTACATATAGATCTTATCAAGAATAGACAACATGCTAGTTCACAAAATAAGATTAAATAAACTTTAAAGTATGAATTCATACAAAGTGTCTTCTTTGACCACAATGCAATGAGATAGAAATCACTAATAGAAGGAAAGCTGAAAGTTATACAAGTATGTGGAAATTAAGCAACACCAAAAAACAAATAGTGGGCCAAAGAAGAAGTCAAAAAGCAACTCAGAAAATACTACGGACAAATGAAAAAGACAGTACAACATACCAAAGCTTATGGAATGCAGAGAAGACAGTGCTCAGGTAGAAATTTATAGTGGTAAAGGCCTACACAAAAATGAAAGAAAGAACTCAAATAAAAAAAAAAAAACTGATTTTATAAGTTGAGGGACTACAAAAAAAAGAGCAAACTAAATCGAAAACTATCAGAAGGAGGAAAACAAAGAATTAAAGAAGAAATAACTGAAATATGACCAGAAAAATAATAGAATCCAGCAAAACCAGAAGTTGATTCTTTGAAAAGATTAACAAAACTTTGAACTGTCAATTGCCAAGTGCCGTCGAGTCAGATTAGAAAAGTGATAAACAACTAAAATCAGAAGTGAAAGTGGGGGTATTAATTCCAGTTATACAGAAATAAAAAGGATCATAAGAGAATACTACAAACACGTATACGCCAACAAACTGGATAATCTAGATGAAATGGCCACCATTTGTCAGTTTGTTGTGCTGGGTTAGCCTGCAACTTGCTGTGATACTAGAAGCTATGTCACCAGGATTTCAAATACTACCAGAGTCACCCATGGTGGATAGGTTTCAGCTGAGTGCCAGGCTAATACAGACAGTGGTCTACTTAGGAAAAGAAATTACCCAGTGAAAACCTTATGGATAGCAGTGGAACACTATTTCATCTAGTGCTGGAAGACAAACCCTTCAGGTTGGAAGTCACTCAAAATACATTGCCTCCTCCAAGTAGCCTATCTCAATGACATGGATGGAGTCAAGCTTTCATAAGCTTCATTTGATAATATAGTCAGTTCTACCCTGACCCTTAGGGTTGCCATGAGTCGGATCCGACTTGACGGCACTTGGCTGGCTTGGCAAACTGAAAAGACACAGGTGCAAAAATCCATTAAAAATGACAACTTGGAATGCACCAATATGAATCTAGGAAAACTGGAAACTGACAAGAATGAAATGAAACACATTAAGGTCAATATCTTAGACACTAGTGAGTTAAAATAGACTGGCACTGGCCATTCTGAATCAAATAATCATATAGCATACTATGCTGAAACTGACAAATTGAAGACGAACATCATTTGATTCATGGTCAAAAAGAACACTTTATGATCTATGAGGACTGCCAATTGAGTATGCAAACTTATCCTAGAAAAAGTGCTACATACTTCAACCGCTGAACATCACTATGGTCACCTTTGAAGTACTCCCTTTGAGAAGCCATGCACTGACACCAGTGCCTAGTTTACCCTTCAAAGCAATTTTGAAACTCCTTTTCTGGAATGTCATCAGAGCAGTTGTCATATTACCTTTAATGTCTTGAATGCCATCAACATGTCTTTCTGTCAAGTGCTCCTTTACCTTCACATAAAGAAAAAAGTCATTGGGGGCCAGACCAGGTGAGTAGGGAAAGTATTCCAATACAGTTATTCATTTACTGGCTAAAAACTCCCTCACAGACAACTATACAATTAAATTCTCAAACTTGCCACTGTGCACAATGTCCATTCCAGAAAGAGCTCTAAAATTGCTTTGAAGAGTGGACTCGGTGCTGGAATCAGTACATATCTTCCAAGGAGAGTACTTTGAAGGTGACCATAGAGATACTCAGCAATGGGGTACATAGCACTTAGAACAATTAAGTTTGTGGACTTAATTGTCAGACCTCATATGCTGAAGTAAAATACTGTCAATGGTAGGATAATATCTATATACCGTTACAAGGAAGACCAGCCAACACAACTATTACTCATATTTACCCACCAACCACTAAGGCCAAAGATGGCAAAATTGAGGAACTTTACCAGCTCCTGAAGCTTAAAATAAATGAAGTGCACAATAAAGACAGACTGATTTGAATATGACAGAGTGATTTGAATATGAAAGTTGGAAACAAAACAGAATTTGTACTTGGAAAATATGATCTTGGTGATAGAAACAATGAAGGAGAGCCTATGATAGAATTCTGAGAGGCCAAAGGCTTCTTCGTTGCAAATACCTTTTTTCCAACAACATACCAGCATCAATATGCATGGACCTCACAAGATGGAATTATACAGGAAACTAATCGACTACATCTGTGGAAAATATGACAGAGAAGCTCGATAACATCAGTCAGAATAAAGCCAGTGGCTGACTGTAGAACAGACCATCAATTGCTCACACTTAAGTTCAAGCTGAAGTTGAAGAAAATCAGAGTAAGTCAATGGAAGCTAAAATATGACACTGAACTACCCCAAATTTAGAGACCATTTCAAGAATAGATTTGACACACTGAACCTAATGACCGAAGACCAGAGGAACTGTGGAATGATGCTACACACATCACACATGAAGAAAGCAAGAGGTCATCAAAAAGACAGGAAATAAGGAAAAAACCAAACCGGATGCAGAAGAGACTCTGAAAGTTGCTCTTGAACATAGGGTAGCTAACGTGAAAGGAAGAAATAATGAAAAGAGCTGAACAGAAGATTTCACATGGCACTTGAGAAGACAAAGTAAAGTATTATAACAAAATGTACAAAGAACTGGAGTTAGAAAACTAAAAGAGAAAAACATCCTCAGCATTTCTCACACTGAAAGACATAAGAAAACATTCAAGCCTCAAGTTGCAATATTGAAGGATATCATGTTTGGTAAAGTACAGGGACACAAAAAAGAGAAAGACCCTCAACAAGATGGACTGACAGAGTGTGTACGACAGGTGTAAGCATAACAAACACCCTGAGGATAGCATGGACAATGCAGGGTTTCATTCTGCTGTACATAGAGTCACCATGAGTCCAGGCCAACTTGTTGGCTCCTGACAACAATAGATGAAATGGACAAATACCTATATAAACTGCTTAAATTGATTCCAGAAAAACATAGATCTCAAAAGACGCATAAAAAACGTGATGTGAATGAATCAGCAATCAAGAACCTCCCAACAAAGAACAGTCTTAAAGCAGATGGCTTTACCTGGAAATTCTACCAATCATTTAATTAAAGAATTGACACCAATTCTTCTTAAACAATTCCAAAAATTAGAAGAGCAGGAAATATTACTAAACTTATTCTATGAGGCTAGCATTACCCAGATACCAAAGCTAGACAAAGATATCACAAGACTCTGTGTGAACAATATGAAACCCTACCTAGATCCTTCTATTCGAACTCTCACACAGGGAATTTAAAAATATGATTAGCATGTCAAAGACTCTAGAAGAAAAACTAGAACATGTGAGATCAGATGATGAGCTTCAGGAAAGGGAGAAATTATAAGAAAGAATCAAATGGAAATGCTAGAAATGAAAGACTGAGAAATGTACTTAATAAGCTCATCAGCAGACTCAATATAGGCTTAGGAGAGGGAGACAATAAGAATTAAGAATTCTGGCACTGGTTGTATAAATTATTTCCAATGATCATGTTTCCTACATTCCAAGAACACTTTCATACCCACTGCCACTTGCTCCTCTCCAGCCACAATACAGCCTTAATTCTGCTCTGTGATGGTAGTGGTAGCTGCCTCCATCACTCACCATGCTGCTACAATGTAATTGCCTGTGTACCCTGTTGTACTCTCCTTGAGCCAGTGAGAACAGTGACTATGTTTTCCTGCACAGAGCCTGGCATGAAACAGACACCCTACAAGGTTCGACAAACAAGTGGGGGAAAAAAAGACACCCTAAGAAAACAAACTGACATCCCTTATGAAAATAAATACAAAAATTCTCAACAAAATAATAGCAAGTTGAATGTACCGGCACATTAAAAAAATTATACACCAGGATCAATTAAAATTTATCCCATGAACACAAGGATGGTTTTGTATAAGAAAATTAATCAACCTAAGACACTACATTAATAGAACAAAGGAAAAGATCCACATAATCATTTCAGTTGATGAGGAAAAGGCATTTGACAAAATCTAGCACCCTTTCATGATAAAAATACTCAACAAACTATGAATAGAAGGGATAGTCCCCAGTATGATAAAGGGCATCACTAACATCACACTCAATGGAAAGGAACTGAATGCTTTCCCTCTAAGATCAGGAACATGACAAGGATGCCCATTTCTACCACTACTATTCAGTAACAGACTGGAAGTTATAGTCACAGCAATCAGACAAGAAAAAGAAAGAAATTACCCAAAACTAAAGGACAAAATAAAACTCTCTATTCACAGAAAACAGGATGCTATATAAATCTAGAGAATCTCAAAGACTCCAAAAGAAGGCGATTAGTGCTACTAATGAATTCAACAAAGTTATAGTCTACCAGATCAACACACAAAAATCAGTTATGTTTTATACAATAGCAATGTACAATCTGAAAAGGAAACTAAGAGAGCAATTCCGTTTACAATAGCATCTAGAAAGAACAAAGCACCTAAAAATAAGTTTAACCAGAGAAGTGAAAAACTGTATAAAATGTTGCTGAAAGAAATTAAAGAAAGTCTAAATAAATTAGAAGAGTCTATGTTTATGAGTTGGAGGACATAACATTGTTAACATGTCAATGTTATTCAAAGATATCTACAGATGCAATGTAATTCATACCAATATTACAATAGCCTTTTCTGTAAAAATGAAAAAGTCAGTACTCATTCATGTGGAATTCCAAGTGACCTCAAACAGCCCAACAATCTTGAAAAATAAGAACAAATTTCAAAGTACCCAATAAAGCTACAGTAATGGCTTGGCAACCAAAACAATCTAGTACTGCTGTAAGGATAGACATGAGAAATGAGAATTCATAAATCAACCTATTCATCTACGGTTAGTTAAATTTCAACAAAGGTGCAAAGTCCACCTAATAGAGAAAGAACAATCTCCTAATAAATAGTGCTAGGACAAGGGATCTCCACAAAAATTTAAGCTGGAGCCTTACCACATATTATAACAAAAAGTGACTAAAAAGTCTATGAACAACCTAAAAATAATAACTAAAACCAAGAAGTGGAGCCAAGAAAGAGGAGTAGTCAGGTGCTTCCTGTAGTCCCTCTTACACCAAAAGATTCAAAAAACAAGTGAATGGAATATATGAGGCCTGACAAGTCCACGAACTTACTTGTTCTAAGTCCTACAGACCTCATTGCTAAATATCGCTATGGTCACCTTCAAAGCACTCTCCTTGGGAAGCTATGCACTGATGCCAGTACCTAGTCTGCTCTTCAAAGCAGTTTTGGAACTCCTTCTGGAATGACCATTGTGCATGTTGGCAAGTTCACAAACTTAATTGTATAGTTGACTGTGAGGGAATTTTTAGCCAGTAAACAAATAAATGTATTGTAATGCCCTCCCTACTCACCTGATTTGGCCCTCAGTGACTTTTTTCTTTACCCAAAGATAAAGGAAATACTGAAACAAAGACATTTTGATGACATTCAGGACATCAAAGGCAATACGATGACAGCTCTGATGGCCCTCCATAAAAAGAGTTCCAAAATTGCCTTGAAGGGTGGACTAGGCACTGGTGTCACTGCATTGCTTCCCAAGGGGAATACTTTGAAGGTGACTGTAGTGACATTCAGCAATCAGGTATGTAGTACTTTTTCTAGGATAAATTTGAAAACCTAATTGTCAGTTTGTTTATGACAATCTTGGAGCCCTGAGTTTCAAAGACTAAGATGTCAAGTAGCACTGAGCAGCAGGGAGAGGTAGAAGCAGAAGCAACAAGCATTTGTCAGGCCTGAACTCGCCAGCACCCTGAGGTTGCATCAGCTGGCACACAGCAGCAGTAGAATTCATGATGTGTTTTCCACACCATGAGAGACTGAGAGATGGAAAGTCTACACAGGCCTGTGGAACCAGGATAAAGTAATGCTGAATTTGAGAAAGTATAAATTTCTAACCTACAACATGGGATCAAACACCCTTCCCCCTCTGGGAAGTATCTCTCTCTCATTTATCCATCTCTCCCCACTCAGCTACAATCCCAGTCTGACTTCAACAATTGCCACATCTCCTATGCCAGAAGTGCAACCCATTGCTTACTCCAAGCCATTCTCCTGGCTGTGAAGAGGGAACAAATTAACAAACAGGAAAAAAGCTCCCCTTAAACCAAGAATTCACGGCAGGCATAGCCCCTTGCCAAGAGACAGGTATAAGGAGTCTATGGACTTAGAATGCTTTTCATCCCTTATTAGATCTATGTGTGTCCATTTCAACAGAATAGGTCCTCATTAGACAGTACAACTGTCTACTTTCAACTGTAACAGCTAAGAGGGAGTGACAGATCTGTAACATTTGACACTGCCCTATCTGTTAGAGTCCTCACCTACCTACATTAAGGGCTTAAGGACTCGTTGCTCCACCCTCTCTACCTAGCCACCTGAGATAGGGGTCTGAGAATAAGTGGTGACTCCTAGTACTTACAGCCAACAGCACAGGGTGCCCAAAGTGGTGACTCTCAGTACTTACATGCAGCATTGGGTGCCTAAAGTCTGCTAGAAAACCCAACAACTTACATGTTTTAGGAAATAGGGACATGGCTCCAACCAAGGCACCCAGGGGCAGCCATCAGTCCCCTATTTTGCTCAACACATAATCCCTTACTTTAGCCAGATACCTGCACCTACTCCAATCACCTCTACATACCTCTGCCCATCTAGGACTAGAATGATAATCAGCACAACATACTTGGTGTCTTAGTTATCTAGAACCGCTATAATAGAAATGGGAAACCCTGGTGATGTAGTGGGTTAAGTGCTACCACTGCTAACCAAATCCACAAGGCACACCTTGAATACTCTAGGGGGCAGTTCTACTCTGGCCTGTAAGGTTGTCATGAGTCAGATCTGACTAGACAGAGTTTTTTTTATATAACTGGTGGGTTTTTTTTTATATATATATAACAGAAATACCACAAGTGAATGGCTTTAGAAAGAGAAATTTTAATTGTCACAGTCCAATAAGCTGAAAGTCTAAATTCAGGGTATCAGCTGCAGGGGAAGGCTTTCTCTGCTGGCTCTGGTGGAACGTTCTTGTCTTCAATCTTCTGAAGTCCTTTCCAAACGATGCACTCAGCTCCCAGCAATGCTTCTTGGTAGTATGAGGTCCCTCAATCTCCCCGTTAGCTTTTTCCTTTATATTTCAAGAGATTGTCTCAAGGCACTATATAGTCTTTCACACTGAGTCCTGCCCCACAAACAAAACTGCCACACATCCTTTTTCATTAACATTATAGAGGCAGGGTTTACAGCACGGAGGAACATCACACAATACCAGGAATGACGGCCCAAGTCAACTGCTACACACATTTTTGGGGGGGACACAAATCAATCCATAACACCTGAGCTGAACCCACAAAGGAAAGTAAGCTTGAGGGCACACATACCTCATCAAAGCTCTAACCACTTGGCGACAAGATATAACAGCCTCAAAGATACCAGCAATGAAAGTAGATCACATAAGCAGCTTACTTGCTCATACAGAAACAAAATAAAACAGGAAGGTAGGACACACTAAGCAAACATAAAACAAATAAATATAATAACTTATTGATGGCTCAGAGACAACAGTCAGTATCAAACCACATAAAGAGATATGCTATGATGGCTTCCTGACTCGACGGCACTTGGCTGGCTATGATGGCTTCCACAAGTGACCAAAACAAAGAACTAAGATAACTCCTGGAGGATGAGAAGGTCTTGGAATTACTGGAGGTAGAATTCAAAAGACTAACATACATCAGGAGGGAGATCAGGCAAAATGCAAGCCGAGCCAACAAAAATACAGACAAAGCAACAGAGGAAATTAAGGTTATGTAACACATAATGACACATTTAACAGGCTGCAAGAATCCACAGAGAGATAACAAACAGAAATCCAAACGATTAACAGGAAAACTGCAGAATTACATAACTCAATAGAAAGTCATAGGAGCAGAATAGAGGCAACTGAAGTCAGAATTAGTGAGACTGAAGATAAAGGACTTGACACCAATTTATCTGAGGAAAATCAGACAAAGGATTTTTAAAAATGAAGAAATGCTAAGAATTATGTGAGATTCTGCTAAGAGAAATAACTTATGAGTGACTGGAGTACAAGTACAGGAGAGGAGGGAGATAACAGAAAATACAGAGAGAAATGCTGAAGATTTGTTAGCAGAAAACTTCTCTGATGTCATGAAAGATGAGAAGTGATCTATCCAAGAAGCTCATTGAACCCCACACTTTTTTAAAGTAGATCCCAACAGTAAGTCACTAAAACATATTATAATCAAACTTGCCAAAACCAAAGACACAGAGAGAATTTTACGAGCAGCTAGGGATACACAAAAAAATTTTCTACAAAGGAAAATCAGTAAGACTAAGCTTGGATTACTCAGCAGAAACCGTACAGACAAGAAAGTAATGGGATGACATATATAAAGCCCGGAAGGAAAAAAATTGCCAGCTAAGAATTATATATCCAGCAAACCTGTCTCTCAAATATGATAGCAAAATAAGTACATTTCCAGATAAACAGAAGTTGAGGGCATTTGCAAAAAACAAATATTATAAGAAATACTAAAGGATATCCTTTGGTTAGAAAATTAGTAACATCAGATAACTACCCAAGACTAGAACACAGAACAACCAGATAACAATTCAGATAGAGAAGTCACAAAAATAAACCAAAGCTAAAACATTGAAAACAGTGGAACAGAAAGATCAATATGCAGAAGACAACATTAAAACAAAAAAGAGGACTAAATAATGTAGTCAGAGAACTTTCATACGGAGACAATATCAAGTAATAAAAGATTGATTTAAACATAGAAAAACAGAGGTAAGTATTAAAGTAAGTACAAAAGAAACTAGTAATCCTACATATCAAAATAAAAAATAAGACAGATATAGAATAGTCCACCCAACAACAGACAAGTGCACTTTCTTTTCCAATACATATGGAACATTTTCCAGAATAGATGACATCTTAGGTTCCAAAGCAAGCCTTAACAGAATCCCAAACGTTGAAAGTAACTTTTATGACCATAAAGCCATAAAAGTAGAAACCATTAACAGAAAAAGCAAGGGAAAAAAAAATCAGACACATAGAAACTGAACAACACCTTGCTCAGAAACTACTGGGTAACAGAAGAAACTCAGGACACGATAAAGAAATTCACAGAGTCAAATGAGAATGAAAAGACATTCTACCAGAACCTTTGTGACACAGCAATAGCAGTGCTCACAGGTCACTTTATCTCAATAAATTCACACACATCAATAAAGATGAAAAGACCAAAATCAAAACATTAACTCTGCAACTCAAACAAATAGAAAGAAAGCAGAAAAAGAAGCCCATGGGCACCAGAAGAAAACAAATAATAAAAACCAGAGCAGAAATAACATGAAATAGAGAATAGAAAAACAACCAAAAAAGTCAACTACATCAAAATCTACAGCTATAAATTCAGGAGTCAAGCATGTACACAAGTGGTAACTGAAGTGATGAAATGAAGAAATTTTCTTAAAAACAATAAGGAGTGAACACAGTGCTCTAGATGGAAGCACTGTGCTGTTATTCCACAGAAAGACTTGAAAAACTAGGTAAAACAGATACAAACATGAGTCCTGGAACCGTAAGCATCAAAAGAAGAGATAAAGAACTCAAGCAAGCACCAACTGGAATCAGAAACTGACAGAGGAGAGAGTGAGGAGAGACATGGAGCAATATTAATCTCTGATACAATGGATTTTAAAGTGAAATCCATCATATTGGACAGGAAGAACATGATACAGTGACTGAAGGATTAATACTCCAGGAGGACATAATGATACTAAATATCTACACACTCAACAGGGCTCCAAAATACATAGAACAAACTCTAACTGCATTGAAAGCAGAAATATACAGCCTCGGGGTAATAGAAGGAGACTTCAACACACCCCTCTCAATGAGAGACAGAACATCTAGGAAAAAGTTTAACACAGACAATGAAGATCTAAATGTCACAATCAATCAACTGACCTCAGAATCATATACAAAACACTGCATTCAACTGCAGCCAAGTGTACTTTCTCTTCCAACACACACAGAACATTTTGTGGAGTAGACCACATATTAGGCCATAAGGCAATCCTTCACAAAATTCAAAGTACTGAAATATTACAAGGCATCTTTTCAGACCATAAAGCCATAACTAATAACAGGGAAAAAAAGAAGGAAAAAAAATCAAATATATGGTAACTGACCAATACCTTACTTAAAAACTATTGCCTTATAGAAGAAATCAAGGATGGAATAAAGTTCACAGAATCAAATGAGAATGAAAACACATCATACCAGAATCTATGAGACACAGCAAAAGCCATGTTCAGAGGTCAGCTTATGTGAACCAATGCGAACATCCAAAAAGAAGACTTAAACCAAAAAACTAACTCTACAACTCAAACAAGTAGAAAGAGAGCAAAAGGACCCCTCAGGCACCAGAATAAAGACATAACAAAACTTAGAGCAGAACTAAATGAATTAGCAAATAGAAAAATGATTGAAAGCATTAACAAGGCCAAAAGCTGTTTTTTTGAAAACATCAACAAAACTGATAAACTATTGGCCAAGCTGACAAAATAAAACAGGACAGGAAACAAATAATTTGAATAAGAAATGAGATGGGTGACACCATAACTGATCCAACTGAAATTAAAAGAATCATAACAAAATACTATGAAAAACGGTACTCTAATAAATTAAAAAACCTAGAAAAAATGGGCAAAAATTCTAGAAACAGATCACTTACCAAAAGCAGCACAAACCAAAGTAGAACAACTAAATAAAGCTATCACAAGAGAAGAGACTGAAAAGGTAATTTAAAAACTCTCAACTAAAAATAGCCCTCCACTGTCAGTTTCACTGCAGAATTCTACCAAAATTTTAAAGATTTAACAGCACTATTACTACAGGTATTCGAGCATAGAAAAAGACAGAATACTCTCAAATTTATTCTATGAAGTCAGCATAATCCTGATATCAAAATCAGATACAAATAGCACAAAAATGAAAAATTATAGACCAATATCTGTAATGAACATACATGACAAAAATCCTCAACAAAACTATTGTCAATAGAATTCAACAATATATTAAAAAAAATAATTCATCATGACCAAGTAGGATTCATACCAGGGGTGCAGGCATGGTTCAAAATTAGAAAAAAATTAATGTAGTCAACTACATAAATAAAAGAATCACTTGATTTTATCAATTGATTCAGAAATGGCATTTGACAAAAATCCATCACTGATTCGTGTTAAAAATTCTCAGCAGAATAGGAAGATAAGAGAAATTCCTCAACATAATAAGAGGCATCTAGTCAAAGTCAACAGCCAACACTATCATAAATGGAGAGAGACTGAAAACATTCCCCTTGAGAATGGCAACCAGACAAGGGTGCCTACTGTCACCACTTTTATTCAGCATTGTACAGCAGGTTCTAGCCAGACCAGTCACCAAAGATAAAGAAATAAAGGGCATCCACATCAGTAAAGAAGAAGTAAAAATATCTCAATTTTCAGATGCTATGGTTTTACATACAGAAAATCCTAAAGAATACACAAAAACTCTACTGGAACTAATAGAAGAATTCAGCAAATTATCAGGATACAAGCTAAATATATATCAGCTGATTCCTTTACACCAATAAAGAGACCATCAAAGAGGAAATCATCAAATCAACACAATTTACAATAGCTTCCAGGAAGATAAAATACCTAGAATAAACCTAACCACAGACATACAAGACGTACACTAAGAAAATTAGATGGCATGACTGAAAGAGATCAAAGGAGAGCTATATAAGAGGAGAAATCCACCCTGCTCATGGATAGGAAGACTTAACATCGTGAAAATGTTTATTCTACCAGAAGTGATTTACAGATTCAATGCAATCCAAATACAAATTCCAGTGGCATTTTTTAATGAGATGGAGAAACAATTCACAAACTTCATATTGAAAGGGAAGAAACCCAGATAAGTAAATCATTACTGAAAGAGAAGAACAAAGCGGGAACCCTCACACTACCTGACTTTAGGACCTATTACACTGCCACAATAGTCAAAACAGCCTGGTACTAGTACAAAAATGGACACATAGATCAATGGAACAAAACTGAGAATCCAGATATAAGATCACACACCTATGAACAGCTAATATTTGAGAAAGGTCCAAAGTACATAAACTAGGGAAAAGACAGTCTCTCTAACACATGGTGTTGGCATAACTGGATATCCATCAGCAAAAAAACAAAACAAGATCTATATTTCACACCATGCGCAAAAACTAACTCAGAATGGATCAAACACCAAATATAAAATATAAGACACTAAATATCATGGAATTAAAAATTGGGACAATGTTGGGAGCCCTAAAACACTGCAAAATATTACTAACAATGCACAAACACCAGAAGAGAAAATGTATAACTGGCAACTCCTAAAAATCCAACACTTATATTCATTCAAAGGCTTCAGCCAAAAAGTGAAAAAGCTACCAAAAGAGTGGGAAAGAATCTTTGGCTACTGTGAATCCAGTCAGTGACTAATTGCCATAATCTATATGATACTGCAAAACTTCAGAAATAAAAAGACAAATAACCCAATAAGACAATGGGCAAAGGATATGAACAGGCACTTGACCAAAGAAGGCATTCAGGATGCTAACAGATATATGAGGAAATGCTCACGATCATTAGCCATTAGAGAAATCCAAATCAAAACTACAGTGAGATATCATCTCACCCCAACAAGGCTGCCATTAATCTAAAAAACACAAAATAATACATGTTGAAGAGGTTGTGGAGAGACTAGACCTCTTTTAAACTGCTCATGGGAATGTAAAATGTACAACCATTTTGGAAATCAATTTAGTGCTTCTTAAAATGCTAGCAATAGAAATACCATATAATCCAGCAATCTTACTTCTTGGAATATATCCTAGAGAAGTAAGAGCTATCATACAAACAAGTACATGTACACCTATTTTTATTGCAGCACTGTCCACAATAGCAAAAAGATAGAATCAACCTTGGTGACCACCAACAGATGGATGGCTAAACAAACTATGGTATATTCACACAATGTAATACTGTGCAGTGATAAACAACAATGATGATCTTAGAAAACATCTGATAACATGGAGTCATCTGGAAGACATCATGCTGAGTCAAATTAGTCAATTGAAAAAAGGACAAATAATGTATGAGACCACTATTATAAGGAATCAAGTAAAGATTTAAACACAGAAGAAAATAATCTTTGATGGTTACAAATGTGGGGAGTGAGGGAGAGGGGTATTCATAGATTAGACAGTAGATATGAATTGGGTTAGGTGAAGGGTATGACATCATGCAACAGAAGCAAGGTTAGCATAACTGGATTACACAAAAAGCTAAAAGGTTTTCAAGATACAACCTAACATTTTAAAGAACAGAGTAGTAGGGAAAGAGGTCTGGGAACCATGGTTTTAGGTGACACCTAGGCTAACTGACATGACTAATTTTTTTTCTTTTATTGTATTTTACTGTGATTAAATGAAGGTATACAATCCAAATTAAATTTACATGCCCTCTTAGCTGCAGCTCCTTCTGCTTTCCCTGCTCATGACTAATTATTTTTTTAAGAAAATGTTCCACATACCACTCTGGTGAATGGCTTCTGGAGTCTTAAAAGTTAGCGAGCAGCCATATAAGTAGCATCAGTTGGTCCCAATCTACCTGGAGCAGAGTTGAATGAAGGACATCAAAGAAATGAACAGAATATGAACCCTGGAGATAGAAGGTGCCATGTGATCCAGAGGCTACATCAGCAAGACACCAGAATAACTAGATGGTGCCTAGCCATCATCAATGACTGCCCTGACTGCAAACACAATTTAAAGTCCTTGATGTAGCAGGAAAAAAATGACTATGGAAAACTAGAACTCTATTAAAAGACTACACTTTATGGTCCATCAGAGTTGGAGGGTACCCTGAAGACATGGCCCTAGGGTTGTCTGTTAGCTCAGACAACTCTTTGGACCAAGACTGAACTGAACTATAAGATACAGAGTGATGCTTGGAAGAATGTCCTTGTTGGCTTAAATATATACATGAGGCTGCCCAAGCAGCTCTTGTCCAGAGGTGAGATGAGAGGGGGTAGGGGGGCATGAGTTGATTGAATGGATAGGAGAAGTACAGGGTTGAAAAGCAGAGTGTACCATCATGGGGGTTGTGGGAGTGGGAGTAGTTAAGATTTGCATCGCAGTGTATGTGCAAGAATTTATGTGGCAAATTGGGGTTGTAAATTTTCACTTAAAGCACAAAATAATATTTAAAAAATAATATTAATGAAGATCCCCTGGGAATGATGTGAGATACAATGAAAAGCAAAATTTGCAAGTGATTGGAGTTCCAGAACAGGGAGAGAAATGGAAAACACAGAGAGGATCATTGATCACTGAAGAATTGCAGACAGAAAACTTCCCTAATGTCATGAAAGTTCGAAAGCCAACCACCTGTCTTAGTCATCTAGTGCTGCTATAACAGAAATACCACAAGTAGCGATAGCTTTAAAAAGAGAAATTTTATTTTGTCACAGTCCAGTAGTCTAAACAGCCATATTTATGGTGTCAGCTCCAGAAGTTTTTTCTGCTGCATCAAGAGGAAGGTTTTTGTCATCAATCTTCCCCTACACTGGTAACTTTTGATGTTCAGGAAGCCCTGAACATGCTCAGCTCCGGGCACACTTCTTGGTGACACAAGGTACCCAACACTCTGCTTATTTGCCTTTATGTTATATCCCGAGAGGCTGTCCCAAGGCACAGCACAATCTTACATATTGAATCCTATATCACCAACACAACTCTCACCCATCTTCCTTCATTAACATCACAGAGGCAGGGTTTACAGCATATAGGAGCTTTACACAGTACTGGGAATGATGGCCCAGCCAATTTGCTACACACATTTTTGGGGGGATACAAGTCAATCCATATCACCATCCAAGAAGCTCAACAAACCCCATGCAGGATAAACCCCAAAAGAAAAGTCACCAAGGTATCTCATAATCATGCTCACTAAAACCAAAAACAAAGAAAGAATCCTCACAGCAGTTCAAGGAAAACAAAAAGTCACATACACAGGGAAAATGTTAAGACTTAGCTCTAGTTACCTGGCAGAAACATGCAGGCAAGAAGGCAATGGGATGACATACATAAAACTTTGAAAGACAAAAAATTGGCAACTAAAAATAACAGCCTGCGAAACTGTTGTTCAGATATGATGGTGAAATTAGGACATATCCAGATAAACAAAAAGTAAGGGAACATGTAAAAACCAAACCAAACTTACAATAATTATTAACGGAAGTCCTTTGCTTTGAGAACAAGCAATATCAGACAAGAGCCTGAATCTAGAACACAAGATAACACCAGCCAGACATCAACCTAGGAAATGAACTTTCAAGGATTATTCAAAAATAAAGATTTACAACAGAGAACCAAAGAGGTTAAGCTGTAAATGACAGAAATATCAGAATGATAAAAAAAAGGTAATAAACAGGGTAGGTATAAAACTTTCTAATGGAGAAAGTTTTTTTTAAGACTTTTTAAAATTTTTTATTAATTAGAATAAAAAGAATAAAATTTCTAATATCTATCAATTATCTCATCTGTGATAAACACTCAGCCCCCACCCACCCATGTAGCCAACACAGTCATTTTCTTCTATGGATAATTTTCTTGTTAAGTTCTTATAACAGGGGTCTCATACAAAATTTATCCTTTTCACACTGATTGATTTCACTCAGCATGATCTCTTCCAAACAAGACCATGTTATGAGATGTTTTCTAAAATTGTTGTTTTTTATCATAGCACAGTGTTCCACGGAGTATACATACCACAGTTTACATACCATTCATCTGTTGATGGGCATCAGGGTTGATTCCAGCTTTTTGCTGTTGTGGACTGTGCTACAACAAACATTCATGTACATGTGTCTGTTCGTGTGACAATCTTTGTTTCTGATGGATAAATTCTAAGCAGTGGAATTACGGGATCAAATGGTATATCTATCTCCAGCTTTTTAAGGAAGCGCCAGACTGTTTTAGCTGAAAGGTTCAATACACAAGCTGGACTTATGCACCTAATATCAGAGCACCTCGAAGAAACACTGACTACCCTCAAAAATGATATAGATTACTCCACAATAATAGTGGCAGTCCTCAACACTCCACTCTCAGTATTGGGCAGATCATCTAGAAAAAGGCTCTATAAAGACACAGAAGACCTTATTGCCACAATTAACCAACTAGACCTCATTGACATATACAGAACTTTCTATCCATCAGCAGACAACTACACCTTCTTCTCCAGTAAGCATAGAACTTTCTCAAGAATAGACCGAGAAGAGGGCGGAGTCAAGATGGCCGACTATGCCCACGTCTCCTTATATCCCTCTGGAAACCAAGACCTGAACTGACAATCAAACAGAGCCTTCTGATCACCGAATCAGCCTCAGGACACGGCACAGAGCTGTTAATTGGGACTTCATACCACTCAGCGAAAAACCTCCTCTCTTTCTCCGACTCCCGCTCCTGGCTAGCCCCGGCTCTCACGGACGGAAGGTAAACGCACCAGTTTGACTTTTTTTTCCTCGGTCTCGGCTGGCGGGCGGAGCTGGGTCTTGCCTGGCAGCTGGACTCAGACGCACTGCTGGGGGGACAAGGCAGGTGAAATTCCCATATTCTGAGAGCCAGGCTCAGGACTCTGTTAATCTAGCCACGTTGAGCCTTTCGTTTTGTAGCTTCCTCGGCGGGGTTTGTGTGGAGCCCCACGGTCAGGGTGCGGGACGCCATGTTGGTACCGAGATTTTAGCGGGACCTCGTTCTTAGCCTGGGAGCCAGCGCCTGCAGACGAGACAGCGCTTCTCCAACAGAAAAGTAGTGATTTTTGCACAGTGCTGCGTATGTTGCGGGCCCTACAACAGAAGCAGAGGAATCACTACCACTCAGCACCTTTAGCCCCTCTCTCTGCTGCCTGTGTGTAGGACGTCATCTTGGATACGGTGGCCGCAGCTGGACCTAATTCTTAGCTTGAGAGCCAGAGCCTGCCCACAGGAGAGCGCTTTCCTATCACAAAACCAGTACTCGACGCAGTGTTGGATAAGGCTATGCCCTGTCAGTAGAGGCCAACAGGGCAGTAGCATTGCTGTATTCTGAACTAGTTTGTTATCATCTGGGGTTGGATATAGTGGCACTTACTTTGTCAGATGAGAAGAGGGACCTCTACACCTGAAAACCTAACTGACTTGTGAACTGGTCAGGTACCTTTTGCTTTACATTTGAAGACAGCCTAGAGAAACATTTGCAATCCATCCTCACAGTACCTCTTCCAGCCTCTGTATACTCACATGGGACCCAAAAAGCAACAGACAATTGTGGCATACAAGCAATCACTCGTGGCTTCAGAAGGCTCCCAAACAAAGCAACCAAGGAGTTTTCCAGATGAAGAAACCTTTATGAAAGCAT
Source organism: Heterohyrax brucei (assembly GCA_028571685.1). Taxonomy (NCBI): domain Eukaryota; kingdom Metazoa; phylum Chordata; class Mammalia; order Hyracoidea; family Procaviidae; genus Heterohyrax; species Heterohyrax brucei. Next base: position 28,909,530 of record CM053149.1, on the reverse strand, counting down.
CAGGAAGTGAATACAAATTGACTATATACAGAGCCCTTCTAGGCCTTATACAAAATGCAACAGAACAAAGTAAAAAATTAAACAAGTTGTTCAATCTGATGGAACACCAGTACTCTGAAATCCAACAGATCAAGAAGAAAATCAAAGACATAGAAACTTCCATGCAAACCCAAGAAAACAGAATGGAACAAATGGAAAAAAGAATTTCTGACTTGGAAGACAGAGCTACTGACGCCAGCGTCTATGAGCAGAAATCGGAAAAAAGAAACAAGAAAAATGAAGAAACATTAAGAAGCATGTGGGACTCTATTAAGAGGAACAACCTTCAATTAATTGGAGTCCCTGAACAGTGTGAGACATCTGAGAACACAGAGAGTATTGTTGCTGAGCTGCTCAAAGAAAACTTCCCAGAAATCATGAAGGAAGAGAATATAGACATCTCAGATGCATATCGTATGCCACCCAATATAGATCTCAAAAGAAAGACTCCAAGACATATTATAATCAAGCTTAACAAAATGAAACATAAGCAGCAGCTCTTAAAGGCAGCAAGATTCAAGGCAAAGCTAACATTCAGAGGGAAACCTTGTAGGCTCTCGTCAGATTTCTCAGCAGAAACCATGCTGGCACGGAGACAGTGGCATGACACATTCAAAGTCTTGAAGGAGAAGAACTTCCAACCAAGAATTATATATCCTGCAAAACTGTCTTTCAAATATGAAAATGAAATGAAGACATTCCCAGATAAACAGAAACTCAGAGACTTTGTAAAAACCAAACCCAAACTACAAGAAATACTGAAAGAAGCTCTTGGCTTTGGCTTAGAAGAACAAAACCACTAACTTTATATTTTAGAACTACACACTACTCAGTACTCTACTCATTTAGGGAAGGCTCCAAAGTAAATCACAGCTTTGATATGGAAAGAAGCAATCCAGTGATCATCATGAAAACTATGGTGTCATCATAATAAAAAGAGGGATGTACTACAGTCATTATAGTCCTTCCAGATGGAGAGGAAGATGACAAGACTGGCAGTAATTAAAATTGGGTTTATAAATAGTTTATTAAGGGGGTTCATAGGGGCAGCTGTAAAGCACAACAAAGATGTATCATACCATTTCAAGAAATCTAACACACGAGTCTCAACAACTATAAAACCAGCTCTGAAAAAGGGGAAAAATCAACTCACAAAAAAGAGTGTCCCAGAACAGACTAATAAGAACAACAGAGAAAACATCAACATAAAAATAAACATACCACAATGGCAGCAGTGAACACATACCTATCAATAATTACATTGAATGTGAATGGACTGAATGCTCCAGTAAAGAGACACCGAGTGTCATCTTGGATCAAAAGACACGACCCATCCATATGTTGTCTACAAGAAACTCACTTGAGACCTAAAGACAGGAACAAACTGAAAATTAAAGGATGGAAGAATATATATCAAGCTAACAATGAACAAAGAAGAGCAGGGGTGGCAATTCTAATCTCAGACAAAATCAATTTTAATGTCAAATCCACCATCGTGGACAAAGATGGTCACTATTTATTGCTGAAAGGTTCAGTACACAAGCAAGACTTAACTATATTAAATATTTATGCACCTAATGCCAGAGCACCTAAATATGTTGAAGAAACACTGACTACGCTCAAAAGAGAGTTAGATGACTCCACCATAATAGTGGGAGACTTTAACACTCCACTCTCATTACTAGACAGATCATCTAGAAAAAAGCTCAGTAAAGATACAGAAGACCTCATTGACACAATTAACCAACTAAATCTCACTGATATATACAGAACTTTCCACCCCTCAGCAGACAACTACACCTTCTTCTCCAGTGCACATGGAACATTCTCCAGAATTGACCACGTGATAGGCCATAATGCAATGCTCAACAAAATACATGCCATTGAATTACTGCAAAGCATCTTCTCAGATCATAAAGCCATCAAAGTTGAAATCAATAGTAGAAAAAAAATAGATAGAAAGTGGAACTCTTGGAAACTGAACAACATCTTGCTCAAAAAAACATGGGTTATAGAGGAAATCAAGGATGAATTAAAGAAATTCATGGATTCCAATGAGAACAAAAACACTTCCTACCAGAACCTATGAGATACAGCCAAAGCAGTGCTCAGAGGTCTGTTTATCTCCATAAATGCACACATTTGGAAGGAAGAAAGGAACCAAATCAAGGAACTAACTCTACAGCTTGAACAAGTAGAAAAAGAACAACAGAGGAACCCCTCGGGCACCAGAAGAAAGAAGATCATACAGATTAGAGCAGAGCTAAATGAATTGGAGAATAGAAAAATAATTGGAAAAACTGAAAAGACCAAAAGCTGGTTTTTTGAAAAGATCAACAAAATTGATAAACCACTGGCTAAACTTACTAAAGAAAAGCAGGAACAAAAGGACAAATACTGTATGAGACCTCTACGATAAGATCTCAAAAATAGACTTCTGTATAGAAGAAAAGACTCTTTGACAGCTGCAAGGGAGGGGAGGCAGGGAGGGAGGGTGACGGGGGGAGGGTTTAATTTAGATAGTTACTAGAAATCTAGTTTGGAGAAAGCGGTGACAGCACACATTAGGAACAGGAACAACATTAAGTGGACTTGAGCATAACTTGAGTACTCCTTCCATCTTAACTCAATACTGCAAGGATAGAGTAGCTGGGGTGGGGGCCGGGGGACCATGCTCTTAGGCCAATTCCAGGCCAATTGGCACAACTAGCATTTTGCTAAGAGAGCTCTCTGCACCCCACATTGGTGAGTGGCGTCTGGGGTCTTAAAAGCTGCCAAGCTGCCATTCGAGGACACAGCAAATGGTGCCAACTCAACAGGAACGGATGCTCACCAAGGACCAAAATGACATACGGTAAAGACAACCGAGAAGACAGAGAGATCCACAAGGGTGGGTGCCTACATCGACTTGGGACCAGAAGAACTGGATGGTGCCTGGCCACCACCAGTGATAGCCACGATGGAGCTCACAGAGAGGAGTCTCACTGGCAACACAAGAATAAAGAGGTGCATCATGAGATCTCCACTAAAAGACCTCAATTGATGGTCCAGCGGTTTAGGGGTTCCTTTGAGAGCATGGCCCCCGGCCCTGATGCTGCCCTTTCCCATAAATTATAACAAAGGTCCACTCTTTGGACAGGAATGGATTGGACTTGGCAAGGCAGAGTGACCATATATTGGAAGCACTTTATGGTTCTATACATCTATAGGATATCATCTTGCTGACCTCTGGCTGGAGGAAGGGGAATGGACGGAGAGGAGGGGAAACGAGGCTGTTGGGAGGATGAGACATGTATGGAGCAGAGAGGAATAGTGTGCTGTCACCGGACAGGGAGAGCAGTGGAAGCTGCATATAGGGGGGTATGTAAATTTATATGTGAATGTACATTTTCACTCAGTTATGTTAAATAAAAATTAAAAAAAAAAAAGAAAAGCAGGAAAGGAAACAAATAACCCAAATTAGAAATGAGAGGGGAGTTGTCATCACAGATGCAACAGAAATCAAAAATATCATAACAGAATACTATGAAAGACTGTACTCTAACAAATTTGAAAACCTAGGGGAAATGGACCAATTCCTTGACTCATACCAGCTACCCAAATTATCACAACATGAGGCAGAACAACTTAATAAACCCATCAGAAAGGAAGAGATTGAAAAGGTCATCAAAACACTGCCAACCAAAAAAAGTCCAGGCCCAGATGGCTTCACGGCAGAATTCTACGAAGCATTTAGAGAAGAGTTATCCCCAATACTACTGAGACTATTTCACAGTATAGAAAGGGATGGAGTACTCCCAAACTCATTCTATGAAACCAGCGTAAACCTGATACCTAAGCCAGGGAAAGATCCAACAAAGAGAGAGAACTATAGACCAATATCACTCATGAACCTAGATGCAAAAATCTTCAACAAAATTCTTACCAACAGAATACAACAACATATCAAGAAAATAATCCATCATGGCCAAGTGGGATTCATACCAGGGATGCAAGGCTGGTTCAACATCAGGAAAACAATTAATGTGATAAACCACATAAATAACACAAAAGACAAGGATCACCTGATTTTGTCCACTGATGCAGAAAAGGCATTTGATAAAGTCCAACACCCATTCATGCTAAAAACTCTTAGCAAAATGGGCATAGATGGCAAATTCCTCAACACACTAAGGCCCATTTATACAAAGCCAGTTGCCCACATCATCCTGAATGGAGAGAGACTGAAAGACTTTCCCTTGAGATCAGGAACTAGACAAGGATGCCCACTCTCACCTCTCCTATTCAACATTGTGCTAGAAGTTCTAGCCAGAGCAATTAGACAAGACCAAGAAATAAAGGGCACCTGCATTGGCAAAGAGGAAGTTAAAATCTCCCTGTTCACAGATGATATGATTATATATGCAGAGAACCCCAAGGAATCTATAAGTAAGCTACTCAAACTGATAGAAGAGTTCAGCAAAGTCTCAGGATACAAGACAAACATAAGTAAATCAGTAGGATTCCTTTATACCAACAACGAGACTGTTAAGGAGGAAATTATCAAATCAATATCATTTACAATAGCCCCTAAGAAGATAAAGTACCTAGGAATTAATCTAACCAGAGAAACAACAGACCTTCACAAAGAGAACTACAAGCCCTTACTACAAGAAACTAAAAGAGACTTAGATAAATGGAAAAACTTACCCTGCTCGTGGATAGGAAGACTTAACATTGTGAAAATGTCTATTTTACCCAAAGCAATTTATCTATATAATGCAATCCCAATACAAGTTCCAGCATCATTTTTTAATGAGATGGAGAAAAAAATCACCAATTTTGTTTGGAAAGGGAAGAAGTCCCGGATAAGTAAGGTACTACAAAGAAGAAGAACACACTGGGAGGCCTCTCATTACCCGACCTTAGAACATACTACACTGCCACAGTGGTCAAAACAGCCTGGTACTGGTACAAGAACAGACAGATCGATCAATGGAACAGAATTGAGACCCCAGAGATGACACCATCTGTCTATGAACAGTTGATATTCGACAAAGGCCCTAAGACATTAAACTGGGGTAAAAACAGTCTCTTCAACAAATGGTGCTGGCAAAATTGGTTATCCATCTGCAATAAACTGAATCAAGATCCATATCTTACACCTTATACAAAAACCAACTCCAACTGGATAAAAGACCTAAATATCAAACCTAAAACGATAAAGCTCATCCAAGAAAAGGTAGGAACAACAATGGAAGTTTTAATACACAATGAGGACAGACTCCAAAATCTGTCAAAGAAACCTCAATCAACAGAAGAGAAAGTAGATAAATGGGAACTATTAAGAATCAAACACTTTTGCTCATCCAAAGACTTTATTAATAGAATTAAAAGAACACCCACAGAATGGGAAAAAATATTTGGCAACTCTATGTCAGACCAACGCCTGATCTCCATAATCTATAAGATACTACAAAATATCAATAAGAAGAAGATAAACCATCCAATTAAGTGAGGGGCAAAGGAGATGGACAGACACTTCACTAAAGGGGAGATCCAGACAGCCAAGAAACACATGCGGACATGTTCACGATCTTTAGTTATTAAAGAAATTCAAATCAAGACAACAATGAGATACCACCTCACCCCAACAAGATTGGCCATGATCCAGAAAACACAAAACAACAAATGCTGGAGAGGCTGTGGAGAAAGTGGAACCCTCCTACACTGTTGGTGGGGTTGCAAAATGGTCCAGCCTCTTTGGAAGGCAATCTGGCACTTCCTCAAAAAAATGGATATCGATATACCATTTGACCCAGTAATTCCACTACTTGGAATATATCCTTCAGATTCAAGGCCTTTCACACCAACGGACACATACACCAGAATGTTTACTGCAGCACAGTCCACGATAGCAAAAAGATGGAATCAACCCAGATGCCCAACAATAGAATAATGGATAGGTAAACGATGGTACATATACTCAATGGAGCACTACGCAATGATAAAGAATAATGATAATTCCAGGAAACATCTCCTAACCTGGTTTCAACTGGAAGACATTATGTTGAGTGAAAGCAGTCAGCGACAAAGGGACAAATACTGTATGAGACCTGTACGATAAGATCTGAAAAACAGACTTGAGTATAGAAGAAAAGACTCTTTGACAGCTGCAAGGGAGGGGAGGGAGGGAGGGTAGGGGGGGAAGGTTTAGTTTAGATAGTTACTAGAAATCTAGTTGGGAGAAAGTGGTGATAGCACACATTAGAAACAAGAACAACACTAAGTGGACTTCAGCATAACTTGAGTACTCCTTCCATCTTAACTCAATACTGCAAGGATAGAGTAGCTGGGGCAGGGGGCAGGGGACCATGCTCTTAGGCAAATTCCAGGCCAGTTGGCACAACTAGCATTTTGCTAAGAGAACTCTCTGCACCCCACATTGGTGAGTGGCGTCTGGGGTCTTTAAAGCTGCCAAGCTGCCATTCGAGGACACAGCAAATGGTCCCAACTCAGCAGGAACGGATGCTCACCAAGGACCAAAATGACACGCGGTAAAGACAACCGAGAAGACAGAGAGACCCACAAGGGTGGGTGCCTACATCGACTTGGGACCAGAAGAACCGGATGATGCCTGGCCACCATCAGTGATAGCCACGATGGAGCTCACAGAGAGGAGTCTCACTGGCAACACAAGAATAAAGAGGGGTGCATCATGAGATCTCCACTAAAAGACCTCAATTGATGGTCCAGCGGTTTTGGGGTTCCTCTGACAGCATGGTCCCCAGCCCTGATACTGCCCTTTCCCATAAATTATAACAAAGGTCCACTCTTTGGACAAGAATGGATTGGACTTGGCAAGGCAGAGTGACCATATATTGGAAGCACTTTGTGGTTCTATACATCTACAGGATACCATCTTGCTGACGTCTGGCTGGAGGAAGGGGAGTGGACGGAGAGGAGGGGAAAGGAGGCTGTTGGGAGGATGAGACATGTATGGAGCAGAGAGGAATAGTGTGCAATCACCGGACAGGGAGAGCAGTGGAAGCTGCATATAGGTGGGCATGTAAATTTATATGTGAATGTACTTTTTCACTCAGTTATGTTAAATAAATAAAAAAAAAAGAATAGACCATGTGTTAGGACATAAAGCAATTCTCACCAAAATCCATACCAGTGAATTAATGCAAAGCATCTTCTCAGATCACAAAGCCATAGAAGTCAAAATCAATAGCAGGAAAAACATAAAGTAGAACTCTTAGAAACTGAACAACATGTTAGTCAAAAAACCATGGGTTATAGAAGAAATCAAGGATGAAATAAGGAAACTTATGGATTCCAAAGAGAATCAAAACCAGAACCTATGGGATACAGCCAAAGCAGTGCTCAGAGGTCACTTTATCTCCATAAATGTACACATCTGGAAGGAAGAAAGAAACTAAACCAAAGAACTAACCATACAGCTTGAACAAGTAGAGAGAGAACAACAGAGGAGCCCCTCAAACACCAGAAGAAAACAGATCACAAAGATTAGAGAACTAAATGAATTAGAGAATAGAAGAAGTGAAAAAATTGAAAAGACCAAAAGCTGGTTTTTTTGAAAGATCAACGAAATTGACAAACCACTGGCTAAATATACTAAAGAAAAACAGAAAGGAAACAAATAACCCAAATACGAAATGAGAGGGGAGTAGTCATAACAGATCCAACAGAAATAAAAAATACCATAACAGAATACTATGAAAGTCTGTACTCTAACAAATTTGAAAACCTAGAGGAAAACTAGAGAAATTCCTTGATTCATATCACCTACCAAAATTATCACAGGGTAAAGTAGAACAACTTAATAAATCCATCACAAAGAAAGAAATTGAAAAAGTCATCAAAAAACTACCAATGAAAAAAAGCCTGGGCCGAAATGGCTTCACCGCAGAATTCTACCAAGCTTTTAGAGAAGAGTTATCTCCAATACTACTGAGACTATTTCATAGTACAGACAGGGATGAAATACTCCCAAATTCATTCTATGAAGCCAGCATAACCCTGGTACCAAAGCCAGGGAAAGATCCAACCAAAAAGGAGAACTACAAACCAATATCACTCATGAATCTAGATGCAAAAACCTTGTACAAAATACTTGCCAGTAGAATACAACATGTCCAAAAAAAATAAATAAATAATCCATCACGAGCAAGTTGGATTCATACCAGGGATGCAAGGCTGGTTCAACATCAGAAAAACAATTAATGTAATCAACCACATAAATAACACCAAGGACAAGAATCACCTGATGATCTATTGATGCAGAAAAGGCATTTGATAAAGTCCAACACCCATTCATGCTAAAAACTCAGCAAAATAGAAATAGACAGCCAATTCCTCAATGCAATAAGGGCCATTTATATAAAGCCAACTGCCTGCATCACCGTGAATGGAGAGAGACTGAAACAATTTCCCTTGACAATAGGAACTAGACAAGGATGGCCACTCTCACCTCTCCTATTCAACACTGTACTAGAAGTTCTAGCCAGAGCAATTAGTCAAGACCAAGAAAAAAAGAGTATCTGCATCAGCAAAGGAAAAGTAAAAAATCTTCCTATTTGCAGATGATGTGATTGTATATGCCAGCCAAGCCAGCCAAGTGCCTTTGAGTCAGTTGTATATGCAGAGAATCCTAAAGAATCTATAAGTAAACTACTCAAACTGATAGGAAGAGTTCCACAAGGTCTCAGGATAGAAGATAAACATAAGTAATCAGTAGGATTCCTCTATACCAACAAGATTGTTAATGAAGAAATCACCAAATCAATACCATATACTACAGCCTCTAAGAAGATAAAGTACCGAGGAATAAATCTAACCAGAGAAATAAAAGACCTTTACAAAGAGTACAAGACCTTACTACAAGAAACTTAGAGAGACTTACATAAATGGAGAAACCTACCCTGCTCAGGGATAGGAGGACTTAACATTGTGAAAATGTCTATTTTACCCAAAGCAATCTACTTATATAATGCAACCCCAAATTCCAGTGACATTTTTTAATGAGATGGAGAAACAAATCACCAACTTTGTTTGGAAATGGAAGAAGCCCTGGATAAGTAAAGCACTACTGATGACGAAGAACACACTGGGAGGCTTCTCACTACCCAACTTTAGAACCTTATTATACTGCCACAGTAGTCAAAACAGCCTGGTACTGGTACAAAGAGAGAGAGATAGATCAATGGAACAGAATTGAGACCTCAGAGATGACACCATCATCCTATGAACAACTGATATTCAACAAAGGCCCTAAGACATTAAGCTGGGGTAAAAACAATCTCTTCAACAAATGGTGCTGGCAAAATTGGATATCCATCTGCAAGAAATTGAAATAAGACCCATATCTTACACCTTATACAAAAACCAACTCAAACTGGATAAAAGACCTACATATCAAATCTAAAACAATAAAGTTCATCCAAGAAAAAGTAGGAAAAACAACAGAAGCTTTAATACACAACATAGACTTCAAAATCTGTCAAACAAACCACAAACAACAGAAGAGAAAATAGATAAATGGGAACTATTAAGAATCAAACTCTTTTGCTCATTCAAAGACTTTATTAATAGAATTAAAAGGCCACCTACAGAATGGGAAAAAATGTTTGACAATTCTATGTCAGACTGATGCCTGATCTCCATAATCTATAAGATACTACAAAATATCAATAACAAAAAGATAAACCATCCAATTAAGCATTGGGCAAAGGAGATGGACAGACATTTCTCTAAAGAGGAGATCCAGGCAGCCAGAAATCACATGTGGATATGCTCACGATTTTTAGCTATTAAAGAAATTCAAATCAAAACTACAGTGAGATACCATCTCACCCCAACACAGTTGGCCATGATCCAAAAAACGCAAAACAACAAATGCTGGAGAGGCCGTGGAGAAATTGGAACTCTTCTACACTGTTGGTGGGACTGCAAAATGGTGCAACCTCTTTGGAAAGCAATCTGGTGCTTCCTTAAAAAACTGGATCTAGATATACCACTTGACCCAGTAATTCTACTGCTCGGAATATATCATACAGAATCAGGGCCATTCATACCAACTGATACATGCACACAAATGTTTATTGCAGCACAGTCCACAATAGTAAAAAGATGGAATCAATCCAGATGCCCAACAACAGAGGAATGGATGGGTAAACTACAGTATATATACTGAAGGGAACACTATGCAATGATAAAGAACAATGATGATTTTAGGAAACATCTTATAACCTGGTTTCCATTGGAGGACATTATGTTGAGTGACAGTAGTCAGAAACAAAAGGACAAATAATGTATGAGACCCCTATGATAAGAACTTAAAAACAGACTCATGCATAGAAGAAAAGACTTTTTGACAGCTGCAAGGGTGGGGAGGGAGGGAGAGCAAGAGGGGAGGATTTAAATCAGATAGTTGATAGAAATTTGGTTGGGTGAAATTTGTGAAAGCACACATTAGAAAAAAGATCAATATTAACTGGACTTCAACATAACATGATTACTCCTCCCATCTTAACCTAATATTGAAAGGACAGAATAGCTGGGGCAGGGGGCCAGAAACCATGCTTTCATGGGAAATTGAGGCCAAATTGGCACAACTAGCATTTTGCTAAGAGAGTCTTCTGCACCCCACATTGGTGAGTGGTGTCCGGGGTCTTAAAAGCCGCCAAGCTGCTGTCTGAGGGTACAGCAAACGGTCCCAACTCAACAGGAACAGATGATCACTAAGGACCAAAACAACATGGGGGAAAGAGAATCCAGAAGACACAGAGACCCAAGTGAGTGGGTGCCTACATTGACTTGTGACCAGAAGAACCAGATGGTGACCAACCACCACCAGTGATAGCTGTGATGGAGCTCACAAAGTTGAGTCTCACTTGCAACACAAGACTAAAAAAGGGTACACCCTGAGATCTCCACTAAAAGACTGCAATTGATGCTCCAGGGACCTCAGGGTTCCCCTGGGAGCATGGCCCCTGGCGTTGATGCTGTTCTAGTCCATAAATCATAATGGAGGTCAACTCTTCAGACAGGAATGGATTGGATTGGTTTGGGCAACACAGAGTGACCATATCATGTGTGTATATTAGGGTTCTGTGCAACCACAAGATGTCGTCCTGCTGACCTCTGACTGAAGGCAGGGGAGTGAGTGGAGATGAGGGGATAGGAGATTGTTGGGAGAATAAGACATGTATGAAGTGGAGAGGAAAAGTGTGCTGTCACCAGGGAGGGAGAGCGGCGGGAGCTGCATGTACGTGGGCATGCAAATTAATATGGGAATGTACATTTTCACTCAATCATAATTTAAAAAAAAAAAAAACAGAAAAATGACATGATCATCTCAGTTGACACAGATAAGGAATTCGACAAAGTCCAGTATAGAGTCCAGACAAAAACTCAATAGAATTGGTATAGAAGGGAAATTCCTCAACAAAATAAAGGGCATTTACAGAAAACCAAGAGCTGACATCACTCTTAATGGAACAAGGCTGAAAAAATGTCTGAGAACAGGAATCATACCAAGATGTCCTTTATCTCTACTCCTATTTAATATTGTACTGGAAGTCCTAGCTAGAGCAACAAGGTAAGAAAAAGAAATAAAAGACATCCAAACTAGTAAGGAAGAAGATAACTGAGCCTATTGGTGAATACTATGCTATTATATAAGGAAAACTCAAAAGATTCAATGAGAAAACTACTGGAGCTAATAGAAAGGTTCAGCATAGTAGCAGAAGTCAAGGTAAACACACAAAAATCAGTTGGATTACCACACTTCAATAAAGAGAACCATGAAAAGGAAATCAGGAAAAGAACACCATTTAAAATAGTCGCTAAAAACAAAAACAAATAAACATAAAAAAACCACCTTGGGACTACACCTTACCAGGGATGTAAAAGAATCTTTTCAAAGAAAACTGCAAAATGTTACTGTGAGAAACCAAAAGTGATTTACTTAAATGGAAAAATACACCACATTCACAGATAGGTAAGCTCAACACTTACCTGTGAAATGACACTTACCTGTGAAATGACAGTTCCACCTAAAGTAGTCTGCAGATACAGCGCAATCCTGATCCAAATACCAAGAAAATTATTTGAAAAACTTTATATGGAATGGAAAGAGGCCCTAGGTAAGTAAAGCACCACTGAAGAAGAATAAAGCAGGAGTACTAGCACTACCAGAATTCACAACTTACTATACAGCTTCAAAACCACCAAACTCACTGTTGCTGAGTTGATTCCGACTCATAGCAACCCCATAAGACAGACTAGAACTGCTCCATAGAGTTTCCAAGAAGCATCTAGCAGATTCAAGCTGCTAAGGGAAGGAGGCAAGAGAAGGAAGGAAGGAAGGAAGAGACAACCTACAGAATGTCACATATATTGGGCAACCCTACATTTGATAAGGGTTTAATGTGCAGAATATACAAATAACTCCTACAACTGAACAATGAAAAGGTAAACAACTGTTTAAAAATAACGGACTTTAACAGATATTTCTCCAAAGAAGACATACAAATGACCAATAAGCGTATGAAAAAATGTTCAACGTCATTAACCATTAAAAACCAACCAAACAAAAAACAGTTGCTATCAAGTCAATTCTGACTCACCGTGATCTTACATGTTTCTCAGTAGAACTGTATGCCATACAATTTTCGGTGTGATCTTTTGGAAGTAAATTACCAGGCCTTTCTTCCAAGGAGTCTCTGGGTAGATGTGGACCATGAATCTTTCAGTTAGCACCCATTTGTACCATCCAGGGTCTCCTTATTAGTCATTAAAGACATACATACCCAAACCACAATGAAATACCATTTTACATCCACTAAAATGGCTACTATCCAGAAAATGAAAACTAACAAGTGTTTTCAAGAATGTGGAGAAATTGAAAGCTTCATCCATTGTTGCTGGAAATTTAAAAATAGTACAGTTGCTATGGAAAACAGTTTGGCAGTTCCCCAAAAAGGTAAGCACAGAATTATTATATGACCAAGCAATCCCATTTCTAAGTGGAACTGACTTGAAAGCAGAAACTCAAACAGATATTCCACACATCAATGTTCATTATTTTCAATAGACAGAAAGTTGAAACTACTTGTCTTGGATTGAATTGTGTCCTCCCAAAATCTGTGTACCCATTTATGTAGGCCATCTGGTATTGTATTCAGTTCCTTCAATTTGCAAATCCTATCTCTATGATGTTAATGAGGAAGGTTGGGCAGCAGTTGTGTTGGTGTGGCAGGGCTCAGTGTATAAGATTGCTTTGTGCCTTGAGGCAGTCTCCTGAAACAAAAAGAAAAGAGGCTAGCAGGGAGATGTGGGGACCTCATACCATCAAGAAGCAGTGCTGGGAGTTGAGCGTGTCCTTTGGAAAGGAAGAGGGTCACTGAGCCTCAGAAACTTTCAGTCCAGAAAAGGGTTGATGACAAGTACGTCCTGTAGATCCAGCAGAGAAAGACTTCCCCTGGAGCTGACACCCTGAATTTGGACTTTTAGCTTACTGGACTGTGACAAAATAAAATTTCTCTTTTTAAAGCCATCAACTTGTGGTATTTCTATTAAAGCAGTACTAGATGACTCAGACACTACCCCAGGGTCCATCAGCAGATGAATGGATAAACAAAATGTGACAAATATGTACAATGGAATATTATTCAGCCATTAAGAGAAATGAAGTTCCAATACGTGCTATGACATAAAGGATCCTTGAAAACATTATGCTGAGTAGATCGAATCAGACTTAAAATAACAATTGTTGTATTATCCCACTTATATGAAATATCTGGAATAGGCTAATGCATATAGATAAAAATTGATTAATGGCTACCAGAGGCTAGGGGGAGGGAGAAACACAAAGTCATTGCTTAAGGGGTACTTTCTGTTTAAATGACAAAATATTTGGAAGTGGATAGTGGTGATAACCGTACAACACGCAGAATATAATCGATGCCACTGAAGTGCATACTAAAAAATGACTAAAATGACAAATGTTTTGTTATATATATGTTTCACCACAACATTTTTTTTTTAAATAGAAAGAATGTGGGGAAAACACCCGACCCTTAAAGTTTTTACTTAGGAAGACTACAAATCACTGGTGAAAGCAAGTTACATGGCCATACTTAAATTCCAGTAGACGAAGAATAAAATCTTACCAACTGCTCAGAAGAGGGATGGTGGAATATTTGCAAAACAGAGCATTTGTGAATATCCTTAGTGCATACCTAGGGCAGAATGTGACTCAGATATTCAAAGCGTGACCAGTAGTCTCTACTTTGCATTTTCTGTTAGATGGGACTCATAAAATTTCTCCAAGAAGCCAATTTTTAGTGCACACTTCAATGAAATGCTAAAAGATATGTAAGAAAGACAATTTTGTACCTTTTGCTTATCACCTTGAAAGTAATAAAGCTCTAAGAGCATTTCAGTAATAATAATAGATAACATTTATTGCGGATGAAAAGCTGGACAATGCACAAGGAAGACTGAAAAATTGATGCTTCTGAATTGTGGTGCTGGTGAAGAATATTTGATATCCCATAGACTGCCCAAAGAATGAAAAATCCATCTTGGAAGAAGTCCAATCAGAATGCTTCTTAGCAGCAAGGATGGTGAGACTATATCTCACATTCTTTGGATATGTTATCAGGAGGGATCAGTCCCTGGAGAAGGAGATCATGATTGGTAAAGGAGGTGATCAGTGAAAAAGATGAAGACCTTCAACAAGGTGGATTAACACAGTGGAGGCTCAAGTGTAATGATTGCGAGGATGGTGCACGACAGGGCAGTGTTTTGTTCTGTTGCATGTGTACGAGTTTGCTCTGAGTCAGAATGGATTTCACAGCACCCAACAACAACAACATGAACACTTATTGAATGCTTACTACATGCCACGCACTGTCCTAAGTACTTTACATTTATTAACTGATTTTATACTCATAAGAATTTTATCAGAAGATATGATTATCATTCCCACTTTACAGACATGAGGTTAAATAAATTTTCCAAAGTCATATAGCTAGTTAGCAGTTGTCATGCTTGAATTATATCCCTCAGAATGTGTATCAACTTGGCTAGCCATAATTACCTGTATTTTGTGATTGTCCACTATTTTGTGATCTGACGTGATGATCCTGTGTGTTGTAATTTCTAACCTCTGTGATGTTAATAGAGAACCCTGGTGGTGTACTGGTTAAGTGCTACACCTGCTAACCCAAAGGTTGGCAGTTCAAATCTGCTCCTTGGAAACTCTAGGGAGCAGTTCTACTCAGTCCCTATAGGTCTCCGTGAGTCAATCAACTCAATGGCAGAGGGTTTAGTTTTTTGGGATGTTAATGAGGCAGCTTTACAGGCAGCTATGTTAATGATGCAGGATTCAATATAGAGGATTAGGTTTACCTTGAGGCAGTCTCTTTTGAGATATGAAAGAGAGAAGTGAGCAGAGAAGAGTAAGATCTCATGCCATCAAGAAAAAAGCACTGGGAACGGACCACATCTTTAGCACCTGGCTTTCCTGCACTGAGAAGCTCCTAGACTAGAGAAAGACTGATGACAAGCACTTTCCCCCAGAGTCAACACAGAGAAAAAGACTTCTCCCAGAGCTGTGGCCCTGAATTCAGACTTTTAGCATCCTAGACTATGAAAAAATAAACTTCTGTTTGTTAAAGCTTTTGCTACCTGATTAGGGTCCACGCCTTGGAGCAGTTGAGCCAATGAAACCTCCTCCAAGTCAGAATGAGGCAGAAGGTGTATTAGGTGGTATACTACCGATGGAGACTCAACAACACTGCAGGCTGTTCTCCATGAAGTCTCATTTTTACATCAGGGTTTATATATCATTTTGGCAATGATTATACTTAATGTTTTTAAATATGTATCCCACAGTTAATCACACACATCACAAAACAACCACAGGAGACTATTAAACTTCAGATATGTGTGTCAGATACCTGAATTCTGGTCTGTATTTGTAACACACAAAGACACAACTTATATAAAAAATTCCTAAACTAGAAAAACTGGCCTGCCAAGTCCACCCTGACTGAAATAAGGAGCAAAACGAAAGTTGTAGATTAAAAAAATGTCAGACAGCCTTCCTAGCTGCTGTCTCTGGTGCTGAAGGCCATTTATCAAGAGAGCCAAGAGGAGAGAGATCAAGACTGCAAGAGCCAGAGAGTCTCCACATCTCTTTGGAAAGAAGCCGGTGCAGAGGCCATTGTAGCTGGGGCAATAAGAAAAAAAATGCTTATTGATTACTTAGACTATCATTATGGCATTAATTATGTCAAGCTCTCAATTACCTATTCTGAAAAGGAGAAAACATGTTGCAAGTTTTTAGGGTCACATCATCCACTGTGGTATTTCTGCTACAGCAACACTAGATACCAAAGACAGTGGCATTCAAAGTTAAAAATACCATTCCAAGCAAAATACTTTTAGAACATAGCTACTTAATCACTTATTACTTGTTAATTAATAACACCAACAAATAAAACTAAATATAATTTTAACTGAAGGAATATCTCCCTAAAAACGTGGGTAGCAATTTGGCTGGGCCATGATTCCCAGGTATTGTGTGATGTTTCTATACATTTTAAATCCTGCCTCTGTGATGTAAATGAGGAATAATGGGCTCTGGTTGTACTAGTGAGACAGGATTCAGTGTGTAAGACTGTAGTGCCTTGAGGAAATCTCTTGGCATGTACAGGAAAGGGGAGCAAGCTGAGAGTTGGGGACCTCATGCCGTGAAAAACGAGTGCCAGGAACATAGTGTGTCCTTTGAAAAGGATGCAAGGATCTTGCACCTCAGAAGCTCCCAGGCCAGGGGAAGACTGATGACAAGGACCTTCCTCCAGAGCCAACAGATAAAGTCTTCTCTTGGAGCTGATGCCCCGAATTTAGACTTGTAGCCTACTGGACTGTGACAGAATAAAACTGTTCTTTGTTAAAGTCATCTACTTGCAGTATTTCTGTTATAGTAGTACTAGATGACTAAAATAAGGGGCATTCCAGTAGCTGAGAAAATGAACCCAAATTATAATATGATTTAATATTTCATTTTCACTGCTATCAACATTCTAATATTCACGTTTTAATAACACTAGGTGTCTGTACTGAATTATTTTCTGTCTTCATGCATGTCATAATTAGGAACTAGCTACTTTTTTTGAACTCTTTAACTTTTCTAAAGGATATGCTTCATATTTCCAGTATCAAAGATATCTGGTATTTTATGTAAAATTTCCCTTTTTGATTATATGGGTCAAATTCCTTCAGAACGATATAGTAAATAATTATTGCTTTAACTGCCTATAGCTGCCTCTATTTCTTTTCTCTATTTTATTCTGGAAGTTGCCTCTTTGCTAACATCTGTCCCATTCTATCAGCATGGTAAGCTCTGGACCAGTCATCCTGTACAGAAATGTTCCCTCTCTGTTAGAAGCAACTATTCCAGGGGAGAAAATCTGGGCCAACTGCCTCCATGCCTGTGAACCTGTCTCTAGGCAGCACACTGGTCCCAGCATCTGATTCAAGCTGGGCTACTCAGAGTCCTTCCCCAGGGATCTGGGAAGTGAAAATGAGGAAACAGCATCTGTTTCTAGGCAACTGAAGCTATAAATAAAAAGCTCAAGTAGATCCTGTCACCAAGCTATCTTTCCTTCCCAAACAAGCAAACCAAGTCAGGTGAGTGATAAAGAGGAATGAAGAAGAAAAGTAAAGACAGGGAAAGTTAAGGAGTGAAGAGAGAGGCCTGAAGAATATTGTTTGCCTAGTTCTAATCCTATCCTGAGGATCTGTGAGACACCCCTGCCTTGCTTTACCTACTGTTACTGGGATTTCCATCATTTGCAACCAAAACAATCTCAATTAATATAACCAACTTCTAAAATTTTATATCCAGATGGCATGTTAATGAAACATTTCAAAAAGGATCACATGTACAATCATAGGTGCTTGTGATTCACCAAAGGAATTAAAAAGATCAAAGCTAAACAGAAGATTGATTTCACGATAAATACAGCCATAATAAAAAGGATGATTTCAGATTTTCTGTAACTTGTGCCTTTCCTGACAAAAAAATTAGAAAACAAAACAAAAATAAACTAGAACCAACATGGTATCTAGTGGTTACTCAGAAAGGAGCAATAATAGTATAAAAATTATCTGAATCCAATTTCCATATTCCTGAGACATGGCAAAATTTTAGGTGTTCTCTACCTGCCCCGCCACCCCAGCCCTTCTATAGCATGCCCAAACCTTTGGGATTCTGATAAGAGTCTGTCTTCCTTGTAGAAGAATAAAGTCTTCATCAAGACCTTGATCATAGAAATTATCATCAGGCTTTCTCCTCCATCGTCACGAGGATCTAGAATTCAGAGGGGCTCTAGGGTCTCTGTGAGTTGGCATTGGATCTAGATTTATCTGAAGTGTTCTTCTAACCACCTGCCCTTTTAAGTCCCTAAATTATATGGACCACCCTCCCGGTAGTCATTTTAACGATGTATCCACGAGGAATTTCCAAATGAGAATAAGAAGTAAATGATCACAAGCAGCAAGCAGATCATTCTAATTTTACAGTTAACTTAGTTTTATCTGTGTTGTAGATTCTCCAAGATCCCTTCCTCATCATTATACCAAAGGATCCTAGATTACACAAGATACAGCAGTTTGGAAGGGACTTGAATCCAGGAATAGAAAAGGAAAGATGACTTCTGAATATCAGTTAATAAAGGAATTGGTAAGTTTTAATTAAAAAATCAGAATGATTTCTGACTCACCTACTTGTCTGTCCTTTTATGCAAATAACAAAATGACTACAATTGGCTTTGAAATGCATTTAGAAACTAAGATATACACACACACACACACACCACTCACAAATTCTTTTTTATGTGTTTAACTCTCTTATTGGCAAGCTTTAATGAGAAAGGGTGAAAAACAAGAGAAAATGCTAGCCCCTAACTCATAAAGAACAAAACTATCTTAGCCTTGTGTCTTAGTAGTCTAAGTGAATGACTTTAACAAAGAAAGGCTTATTCTCACACAGTCCAGTAGGCTAGAAATCCAAATTCAGGGTGTAGGCTCCAGGGGAATGTACTCTCCGTGTGTCTGCTCTGGAGGAAGGTCCTTATATAGCATCAGTCTGTCTTTGGTCTGGGAGCATCTTGGCATAGGATCCACAGGTCCAAAGGATGTGCTCTTCCCTTGGTACTGCTTTCTTGATGGTAGGAAGTGTCCATCTCTCTGCTTGCTTCCCTTTCCTTTTCTGTCTTGTAGGATAAAAGGTGGTACAAGCCACAATCCAGAGAAACTCTCTTAGCAAAATCGTTACAGTCCCACCCTAATCCTCTTTTAACATAATCCTATCTATTACCCACAGGCAGAGATTAGGATTTACAGTGTAGGAAAATCACAAAATGGAGGGTAGTCATACAATACTGTGAGTCATGGCTTGGCCAAATTGCTACACACATTTTTGTGGGGATACAATCCAATCCATGACAGCTGGGTTCCCCCAAAACCAGATTTTGAGGCAAATATTTCCTTGTAGGTAGTTTAGTTGGGTTCCTAGAGAGGAAAACAGCAGGACAGAGAAAGCAAAACAGGAAGAAAGCAAAGTCAATACAAAGGTATGTTACCACGTTGGCCACCCCATGAGCAGCTGGAAATTGATCTACCAGGACCTTCTAATGAGCCCTGGGGACAAAGGAAGGAAGCATTTATACATCTGCTCCTCTCTTTCATTGGTCAAGCATGGCTCCAGTGACAATATACCCCCCTGAATCCTTGGATTGCTTACCTGTAAGTACAGAGCTGTAGCCACACTATGACATCAGAAAAGCCACTGTACCAAAAGCATGCCTCCAAACAAGTCTCTCGGTCTAACTGCACCTGCATGAAGCAAATTAATGTCTGCAAGAACTAGTAACCAAAGCAGTAGCTCAATTAACAGGTGAATCTAGAGAATTTAGAAGTAATGCACAACATGATCTATCCAGTGTAAATAAATAAGGTTAAAACAATTGAAATACAGAGATTCACTGTCAAGACAACTCTTCAAATGCATCTTTCATCAAAAATGCTGTATCTCTACCTGAAAATATGCTCCCATCATTACTGTATTAACAACCCTAAAGAGGGAAGGGGCATTTCCTTCACACTGTCACTGCCACCCCAGAGAAGCAGAGCAGCTGTCAACTAGCAAAAACTGTCAGCAGCTGAGAATAAGGAAGAGTGATGGCATTTTCCTGAAGTATGATTTGATTGTTTGGTGGTGAGATGAAAGAAGTGTTTCTTGATTTCAGCAAATGCTAGATTATACATGGCTAAAAATATTCAGCAGCAAACTAAAAAAGGAATCAAGAAGCTCTTGAGTAAACATTATTTTT
The DNA here is from genome assembly GCA_028571685.1 of Heterohyrax brucei. NCBI lineage: Eukaryota > Metazoa > Chordata > Mammalia > Hyracoidea > Procaviidae > Heterohyrax > Heterohyrax brucei. Next base: position 28,889,077 of record CM053149.1, on the reverse strand, counting down.
CATAAAGAGCCACTAACAGTCTCCAGGCCAAACTACTATCAAGGTTTAAAAGTAACAGGACTCCCCAGGGTTTCTCTTAAAATGACCCATGGAAGTATCATTTTTACACAGACAGCCTGTAAGACAGGTGCAAAATTAGACAAAGTCCTTTGAACTCAAAGGAGAGTGTCTCTTCTTGAGACAAAGTCCACCTAAAGTCTCAATATACAGAGCAAAAGATGGGGTAAACAGAAAGCTTAAAAAAAATAAATAAATTTAAGTTCTTGCATTTATTCATTTGATCCTTGCCAACCTTGGGAACCTTCCTTGGCACAGTGGTTAAGAACTCAGCTGCTAACCCAAAGTTCAGCAGTTTGAAACTACCAGCAACTTTTTGGAAACCCTATGCAGGTTCCAAGGGGCAGTTCCACTCGCCCCTACACAGTCACTATGAGTTGGAATCGACAGCCACAGGTTTGGTTCTGGTTATCTGCTTATGGTTAAGTTCTTGGCTGCTAATCAGAAAGACTGGCAGTCTGAATTTGCCTCAGAAGAAAAATCTGCTGATTTCCTTTGAAAGATCACAGTCAGGAAAATTGTACAGAGCACAGACGGGGGGTCATCATAATTGAAAATCAACCAACTTGATGGCAACCAAGTTTCGGTTTGTTTTATGTGAGTCAGATCCTAAAGGAAACAAGGCTGCAGTGTTCAGGAAACAAGGCAGCTGGAGGACCTAAAACAAAGGATTATACTCCTCACTGATATTTCATGAAAATTTAAATTTAAACTCACAATTTATTTTGTTGCAAGGAAATATTTTGTATATAGTGTAAGAGTGGAAGGAGCTCCCTGAATTGACCCACCAACCTGAATCAAGAGAGTCTGCACTAGGACCATCCACGTTCACATCAAAGGGCTCACCACACAATGGTGTCTGGGTAGACTCTCCCCCAAGTAGGTCAGCAAATGCCAAAATACAAGAGTTAGTGTTTCCAGGGAGACATGACTCTATAAATGCTAATTATCTTGAAAATATTAACCTGAGTTCGGTTTGTTTGTCTTTTATTATTCTCCCTATAAAACATGCTTACCATCAAGGTTAAATCATGAGACTTAATACCTAGTGGAAGAGAAGACAGGGACAAGTAGAAAAACAGATGTCTACAGGTGCACAAAAAGAAGGAAAGGACTTAGAGGAATTCCTCACCAGACAAGAGTGGCAGGTAGCACCCTACTGGGAAAGGGTGGGGAGGAGGTTTACAAGGGAAAAGAGTAGAAGACGAGGTTCAGAAGGAGGAGGAAAATTCTGTAGGGTCCCCATAACAGCCCAGCACTCCCATCTCTCTGACCCTTGGCTCAGGCAGTGGGAGTGAACAGTGTAGAATAGAAGCCCAAGACCGAGATGTTGTTGTCAGGTGCCATCAAGTCCATTTCAACTCATAGCAATCCCATGCACAACAGAAGAAAACACTGCCCAATCTTGTGCCATTCTTCCACAATCATCGCTATACTTGCACCCATTGTTGCAGTCACTGCACCAACCTCATCAAGAGTCTTTCTCTTTTTTGCTGACCTTTTGCTAAATATAATCTCCTTCTCTGGGGTCTGGTCCCTCATGATAACACACCCAAAATACATAAGACAAAATCTTACCATCCTTACTTCCAAGGAGCATTCTGCCTGTACTTCTTCCAAGGTGAATTTCTTCCCTCTTCTGACAGTCCATGGTGTATTCAGTATTCTTCACCAATACTGTAATTCAAATACATCATTTCTTCTTTGGTCATCCTTATTCATTTATATGAGCTTTAGCATGCATAAGAGACAATCAGAAATATCACAGCAAATACGTTTTTCAACAACATAAACAGCAACTATACACGTGGACCTCACTGGAGGGAACACACAAATCAACTACATCTGTAGAAAGAGATGATGGAAAAGCTCACTGTCAGCAGTCAGAACAAGGCCGGGGTGACTGCAGAAGAAACCATTAACTTGCTCATAGATAAGTCCAAGGTTAAGGTGAAGAAAACTACTATAAGTCCGCGAGAGCCAATATATGACCTTGAGTACATCCCACCTGAATTCAGAGACTCTTTGTCAAGACTAGACCCAATGAACTGAACACTAATGACCAAAGACAAGATGAGTGGTGGGACAACATCAAGGACATCATACATGAACAAAGCAAGAGGTCATTCAAAAGACAGGAGAGAATGAAACGACCAAAATGGATGTCAGAAATGACTCTGAAACTTGCTCTTGGAGGTACAGTACCTAAAGCTAATGAGAGATGGACAGAGAGAGCCAATAAGAAAGTGATCTAGACATGGGCCACCATGAGGACAAAAAATAGTTGCTGAGTGTAAAGACCAGCAAGCCTTCTCTGGAAATGCAACTCCATAGACAAGGCAGGGCCACAGGGTGCACATTCTAGACAAGGTTGCTGAATGAGTCTTGGCCAAGCCCTGAGATCTGAGGACACATGGGGGCAAGGAGAACCTAGCTGGGACGACAGTCAGAGAAGGAACTTGGCAACTAGAGGACTGAAGGTTTATCTAGTCTCAAATGTTTACAGTTGAAGTCAGCAGGGTACTAGGGATGAGGAAGAGTATAATTCCCCTTCCTTTCCACTGCCACAAAGGAAGCTACCCTCTATACCCAGACGCCACATTTAAAAAATGAGTTTTATCATTAATTGGTATGTTTAAGTCCCCTGATCAGCATATAACAAGATACAGACTTGACAGCAACATGAAATACAGAAAATAATGCTATAGTATTTTCATATCTGAATTTCTGTCATTCAGGATAGATTAAGTTACGCTGCACTAATAAGGAAGCCAAATCTTTTGCAGCTTCACACAATTGATTATTTCCTGTTAGTGTTATATGTCCATCTCACACCAGTGGGATCATGGGTGGGGATCTCTGTTCCATTTATTCCTTGCTTCAGGACCCATACTATCAGAGGTTTCATCATCTAAAGTATCTTAGGTTCTAAGGGCAGAGGAAACAGAGAATTGGAGGGTCTTACGCCAACAATTAGAGCCCTGGAGGTACGTAATGGTTAAGAACTTGGCTGCTAACCAAAAGAGTGGCAATTCAAATGTGCCAGCCACTTTTTGTCCTGTAGGGTCACCATGAGTCAGAGTTGAGTGAACTACAACAGTAGGGCTTATGCCAGCAATTAAATACTTTGATCCAGATGATATGCACATTTTCTGGACCAAAGTACTTATTTGCTGGTCCGTATATCAATTCTGTCCACAGCCCATTGAACAGAATACTCACATGACCCCATCCATGTAGAAGATGAGTGCAGAAGAGCAATTGTCTCATGTACCATGAAGAGAGATTAACAGGAAGATAAGGGGAACATTAGTAGTCTCTGCCAAGTAAAGCAAAGACATCCTACTACATTAATTATTATTTTGTTGGAAAGTTTGAGTTACTCAGATTTCACATGTTCTCACAAAACTCAAAATGTAAATCCCCCATTTCAGTTATCTTTTCTTTCCCAAACTTATCTCAATAGTCTGAGCTTCCTTATCCTTAACCCAACCTTCTACTGCTACCTTCTTTCCATAACCTTCCCAGAGTGCCTCCATGAAAGCACTCATTCTTAGGAAAACTAACTTATCTATCCCAATCCCTTTATTTTCCCTAGACAGCCAAATACTTCTCAGCCTTTACCAAGTCAGCCTGGACCTCACAATGCTCTCTAACCCACCCCCCACCCCCAATCCCTTGGATGTCTCTGCTTCTGCAGCTTCACGCAGCCAAACCCCAATGATTGTAGGGACTTAGTAGGGCAACATTCGAAAGTTCTACAATTCAAAGGCTGTTCCATGAGGAATAATGAATAAAATTCAGCCTTAGCTGTACGATACTTTGAAAATAGCAACAATCTTGTTCATTTAAGTGCACTAGAATTTGAGGTCAATTCTAATCTTTTTAAGACCTATGTGCCCTTTATTTTAGAAAAAGCTTTTTTTGCTTTGTGTCACATTTTGCAGGAGGGCTGACAGAGAGGCTAAAACTTACTATGATGGAACTGCGCATGGCAAAGCCAGAAAATACCACCCCGATCTTTGCCTCCAAAGCTATGGACATTGAAACTAGCTCAAGTAATTTCCCAAATTTGGTCTATGTACTTACATTTATTTGACCCTGACCTTTCAGAACACTGAAGGTTTTACTTATATTCTTCTTAGTCTTCATGGTAGAGGCTACTAACTGCTAAGTCTGTCCTTTAACCCATACCAAATTACTAGTGACTTCTAAAAACAAACTCATGATACTGACTTTGTGTGTTGGAAGAGATAAGTTCTTCCCTTCCCAGATCTAAATATACAGAGGTAAAGGATGTGATTTAACCCAGTTTTCTTTTTCCACATAGCTAGAGGGAAATTGGCAGAAGTTAAGTACAGAGTTCACTTGTCTCTGGTCAGGAAGAGGAACTGCTCTTTACAGGAAAGCTGTCATCCTGTAGGGGGCGCTTGCAAACTCTCAAGGGCCTACAGTAATTGTTTGCAATTCTGCCATATGTCACTTCTCTGTGCCCTTCCAAAAGCTTGTCATTCCACAACAAGGTACAAATGCTATCCTCAGGAGACAACGAACCTAAGATGGAAAGAGACCTTTTCCCAAAGCAATATTTTCATGGTCTGCAAAGTAGGAAAGAGAAACAAAAGGAACAGAATAATTCTAAACTTAGGACACAACATTCTTACCCTGTGTCCTCTCAGAGTTCTTCACCTCCTCTCTATTTTTTAAGCTGAAAGATCTGTAAATCTAATAAGCCAATAGTTTATGCTTTCTAATAGTCACTAATTAAATGTATGGGTGCTTGTATTTTCCCAGTGACAGCTGCATCAATTTATATACCCCCGTCCCCCATGCTCCCTCTACAACATGACTGGTGCTTCACCCACTAAGAAATGGAATTTGTATTCCTGGCATTGAACCTGAATGAGTTTGAGACTGCCCCTACCAGTGGAGTCTGATGGAAGCAATGTTGTGTGACTTCAGAGTTTAAGTTATACAAACTTTCACCTGGCTCTCTTCTTTTTCTCTTCCTTTTCCTCTTTCTCTTCTTCTGTCTCTTGGTTCACTCTTGGAAACCAGCTATATAGTGCAAATAAGCCCAAACTGGCCCACACAGAGAAAACTTGTGTGAAAAAGCCCACGTGGAGAACTGTGGCCCCAACTGGAAGGCAGAAGCAACTGCTAGACATACGAGCGAATGGGCCTTCCACTTACTTTAGCTCTCGGCATTCACATCTTTTAACTAATGCTCCAAACACCAGAGCAGGGTAGCCCACTCCTGCTATGTCACGTCCAAATTTATTACCCATGGAATTAAAGAGCATGATAAACATCTGTTTTTCTCCAGTAAATTACAGAGTAATTTCTTATGCGGCCATAATAACTGGAACAAAATCTTTCTAACATATTTTACCTCTTATGTCCTCTATTTTTTTTTTTCTTTTTTAACTCTCAGAGTGACTTTCAAAAGATTGTGTGATAGCAATTAGTGTAGTGGGAGGACTATTTCTGTCCATCTACATATAAATGCAATAGGATGGTGTTTCTCCAGTTACAAAATCAGGGTAGTTTTCAAGGCCACAGATGAAAACGAAATGGTTGGAATGTTTCTTATCTTTACTTCTTATGGAAAGCAGGTTTTTTTTTTTTTAACTAAAACTCTGTTCCTCACATTGATAAATGCCCTAGTGCCCACAGAAAAAAAATGTATTTTCTTTTATGTCTCCTTGGCTTCCTCTTAACTTCTAAAGAGTTGCAAAGACTGGAGCATAGTTTCAAAAGGAGACCAATAATAACCTCAGTGTCCATTAACCTGTGAGAGATCCAAAACAAGGAGCCTACAGGGCTGGTTTTCATCCTAAAGAGAAACTACGAAAGAACTTCTTAGATAAGGAAAAAAGCAGGTGGTGAACAAACTAGAAATGGCATGGAAAATTTAAAAAGTAATAAGAACAAAAAATTGTTGAATAACCATTATGTAACTAAAAGACAGTTTTATTTTAACATACGCCAAGCCAAGTGCCGTCGAGTCGGATCCGACTCATGGCAACCCTACGAGGACTGCCAATTAAGTTCGCAACCTCATCGTAAAGAAAGTGCTATGCATCTCATTGTTGAATATCACTATGGTCACTTTTGAAGTACTCCCTTTGGGAAGCTAGGCAACAATGCCAGCACCTAGTCCACCCTTCAGAGCAACTCTGGAGTTCTTTTACTGGAACACCCATCAGAACTTTCATCATATTACCCATGATGGCCTCAATGTCATCCAAATGTCTTCTTTCCAATATGTTCCTTACCTCTGGGTAAAGAAAAAAGTCATTGGATAGATCAAGTGAGTAGGGAAGGTGTTCCAACAGTTATTTGTTTACTGGCTAAAAACTCCCTCACAGACAACTATACAATTAAGTGTGCAAACTTGCCACCATGCCGCTGTGTGCAGTGGCCCTTCCGGAAAGAGTTTCAAAACTGCTCCGAAGGGTGGACTAGGTGCTGGCATCAGTGCATAGCTTCTCAAAGGGAGTACTTCAAAGGTGACTGTACTGATATTCAGCAATGAGGTATATAGCACTTAGAACAATTAAGTCTGTGGACTTAATTGTCAGACCTGTATTTTCATCAGTTCCAAAAAGACACTAACTAGACCTTTTCTTGTCTACTTTCCTACACCATGGATAATCTTATCTAGGCTCTAATTTTCAATCTCTCTTCTTTTCTGATTCTCACATTTGTATCTTCAGCCCAGGCCTTCCTCTTAACCTGTAGACTCAAGTATCTATCTCCCTACCCAACATTTCCACTTGATGTCTAACAGACATCTCACACCGAAATTGTCCCCAGATGAACTTCCTATACTCTTTTCCAGCCCTGCTCCTCTGTCTGCCTTCTCCACTTCAGTTAATGGTAATTCCATCCTTATCCTGACTCAGTACAAAAACTCTGGCATCTCCTTGACACTTCTTTTTTTTACAACCCATAGCCCATTCATTAGGAGATTCCACTGGCTATAGCCTGGAATCATATTCAGAATCCAATCACTTCTCATAACCTCTGTTACTACTAATCTGGTCCAAGCCAACATCATCTCCCTCTTGGACTGTTGCAGCAGTCTTGTAACTTGTGCATTCTCACCCCAGTAGCCACAAAGATCTTTTCAGAACTTAAGTTGCACCCTGTCCTTCTTCTGCTCAGAATCCTCTAATAACTTCGTATCTTACTCACAATCAAAGCAAAAATCCTTAGAATAGTATGATGGTTAATTTTACATATCAGCACAGTTAGGATATAGCTACTGGTGGTTTGGCCAAATACTACAGCATTTAGAATTTCATAATGTTATGTAATGTAATCAACTGCCAAAATGTAATCTAATGTAATGCAGTCAGCCAATAAGCTGAAAAAGACATTTCCTTAGTGTGTGTTGTACCCCAGACTATAAATAGATACTATGGAAAAACTCTCTGTTTCCATGTTGCACTCTTTACCCTATAGATCATGGGACATAAGCCTGCCAAAGATCCCAGTCTGTCACTTGACCTATAGATTCTGGATTTCCCAGCCCTGACAATATCCCAAGCCTATCTCTTGACACAAATCAATCTCCTCTCCCCACCCCCATCTACATATACATGCATATACTTTACTGATTATATTTCTCTAGAGAACACTCATAAGTGGCCCTTATTCACACTGATCTAAAAGGAAACAGAAACTCTCAGCAGATCCATAACAAGTGAACAGATTAATCAAATCATTGATCAAAAACCTCCCAATATGAGACTGAAACTCTTGTGTACTCTAAAGTGGTCTGACCATTACGGAAAACAAGAGGGGCATTTCCTTTAAAATCTAGAAATAGAAATGTTTTATGATCCAGGAACCCCATTCCTAGAAGCAGACGCTAGACAAATGAAAGCCGTCACAAGAACAGACATATGGCCCAATCATATTCACGGCAGTATTATTCACACTAGCAAAAAATGGAAACGTTCTAAGTGCCCATCTACAGAGGCATGAATAAACAAATTATGGTACATATACACAATGGAATACTATGCAACAACAAAGAACAATGGGTCTGTGAGACATCTCATCTCACAACATGGATGAATCTGGAGGGTATTATGTCTAATGAAATCATTCAGTTACAAAAGGACAAATATTGTATGAGACTACTATTATAAAAAGTCAAGAAAAGGCTTAACCACAGAAGAAAGTCTTTGAAGGTTGTCTTGGTCATTTAGTGCAACTACAATAGAAATACCACAGGTGGTTGGCTTTAATAAAGACACTCCCCACCCTCCAACCCCCACAGAAAAGTAGGCTAACAGTCCAAATTCAGTGTGTCAGCTCCAGGGGAATTCTTTTTCCTTTGGCTCTGGAGGAAGGTCCTTGTAGTCAGCCTTTCCTTGGATGGGAAGCTTCTGAGGTACAAGGACTTCTGGGGGCTTTTTCAAAGGATATGTTCTGCTCCTGGCACTGCTTCTTGGTGATATTAGACCCCCAAATATCCCTGCTAGCTTCATTCTTTTACATCTCAAGAGACTACTTCAAGGTACAAAAGAGTCTTACACACTGAGTCCTACCCCACCAACACAACTGTTGCCCATCCTCCTTCATTAACATCACAGAGGCAAGATTAACAACATATAGAAACATCACACAATGCTGGGAATCATGGGGTAGACAAGTCACTACATACATTTTTGGGGAAACACAATTCAGTCTCTGACAATGATTATGACGGAAGGGAGGGAAAAAGGAGAAGAAATCACCAATTAGATAGTACACAAATGTTAACTTTGACAAAGAGAAAGACAACACACAGTATAAGAGAATTCAGCACAACTTGACCAAGCCAAAGTCATAGATGCTTTCTAGACACATCCAAACACCTTGAAGGAGCAAGTTACTGCAGCTGAGGTCTGGGAACCATGGTCTCACAGGACATCTAGGTCAATTGGCAGATAGTTCACAAAGAAAATGCTTTACATCCTACTTTGGTGAGTAGCATCGGGGTCTTAAAAGCTTGAGAGCAGCCATTTAATACATCTATTTGTCTCATCCTATCTGAAGCAAAAGAGAATCAACAAAAACCAAAGAGACAAGGAAAATATTCGTCCTTTGAGATAATGGGCCACATGAACCACACCCTGCACTAGCCTGATCCCAGCAGAACTAGATGGTGCTCATCGCCCACAACTGACCACTCTGATAGGGTTTACAGCAAAGGGTTCCAGAGAGAGCAGATGAAAAATGTAGAACAAAATTCAAATTAAAGCAAAAAAGTAATAATCTTTGATGGTTACTAGGAAGGGTGGGATGGGGATGGAAAAAGACTAAATAGACAGTAGATAAACAGTAACTTTGGTGAAGGTAAGTGTGGTGGTCAGGATTATGTCAACTTGTCTACTACATATTTGGCTGCTGTGGTGGTAGGGGTCAAGTGGCTGCACTCAGTCGACAAAGATGAGGTGGGCGTGCTTACAGTAATGGACAGCAGAAGCAAAATAGTAATCGTAATAATCTGACACGTGCAGACATGTGGAACTGGCTCATTAGTCATGGTGTCCCTAGCAGTGCAATAGATCATCAGCCTACTAAGTATTTACTTGATATGTATGAAAAGATGATTTCTAGGTCAGGTGAACAGCAGCCTAACTCAAATCGCCAGAAGAGAGAGTTGCAGTCCCTCAATCAATTCCCAGACTTGAGCGAGTTTAAGGACCCACAACCCCTTGAATGAAGGGGAGGCCTGGTCCCTTTGAGGAAGAATTCTGATACCCTGCCAAAAACTTATACTATTAATCTTTCTCCTGCCCTTCCCCAAAGGGATCTACGGCCTTTTACGAGAATGACTGTTCACTGGGGAAAAGGAAATAATCAGACTTTTCGGGGACTACTGGATACTGGCTCTGAACTGACACTAATTCCAGGAGACCCAAAACATCACTGTGGCACACCAGTCAGAGTAGGGGCATATGGAGGTCAGGTTATTGATGGAGTCTTGACTCATGTTCATCTCACAGTGGGTCCAATGGGCCCCTGAACCCATCCTGTAGTGATTTCCCCAGTTCCAGAATGCATAATTGGAATAGATATACTCAGCAATTGGCAGAACTCTCACATTGGATCACTGACAAGTGGAGTGAGAGCTATTATGGTGGGAAGAGCCAAATGGAAGCCACTAGAACTGCCACTGCCTAGGCAAATAGTAAACCAAAAGCAATACCATATTCCTGGAGGGATTGCTGAAATTACTGCCACCATTAAGGACTTGAAGGATTCAGGGGTGGTGATTCCCACCACATCCCCATTCAATTCGCCTATTTGGCCTGTGTGAAAAATGGATGGATCTTGGAGAATGACAGTAGATTATCGCAAACTTAATGAGGTGGTAACTCCCATTGCAGCTGCTGTTCCAGATGTAGTTTCACTGCTTGAGCAAATTAATACATCTCCTGGTACTTGGTATGCAGCTATTGATCTGGCTAATGCTTTCTTCTCCATACCTGTTTCCAAGGACCACCAGAAGCAGTTTGCATTCACCTGGCAAGGCCAACAATACACTTTCACTTGCCTGCCTCAGTGCTACATTAACTCTCCAGCCCTATGTCATAATTTAGTCTGCAGGGACCTTGATTGCTTCTCTCTTCCACAAGATGTGACACTGGTCCATTATATAGATGATATTATGCTGATTGGACCTAGTAAGGAAGAAATATCAGAGACTCTGAACTTATTATTTAAACATTTGCATGCTAGAGGGTGGGAAATTAATCCCACAAAAATTCAGGCACCTTCCAACTCAGTGAAATTCCTAGGGGTCCAGTGGTGTGGGGCATGTCGCGATATCCCTTCTAAAGTGAAGGATAAGTTATTGCACCTGGCTGCTCCAACAGCTAAAAAAGAGGCACAGCGCCTAGTGGGTCTCTTTGGATTTTGGAGGCAACATATTCCTCATTTGGGTGTGCTACTTTGGCCTATTTATCACGTGACTAGAAAGGCTGCTACTTTTGAATGGGGCCCGGAACAGGAGAAAGCTCTGCAACAGGTTCAGGCTGCTGTGCAGGCTGCCCTGCCACTTGGGCCATACAATCCAGCTGATCCAATGGTGCCTGAGGTGTCAGTGGCAGATAGAGATGCTGTTTGGAGTCTTTGGCAGCCCCCTATTGGCAAATCACAGCTCAGACCTTTACTATTTTGGAGCAAAGCTCTGCCATCCTCTGCAGATAACTACTCTCCTTTTGAAAAACAACTTTTGGCTTGTTACTGGGCCTTAGTAGAGACTGAACGCTTAACCATGGGACACCAGGTCACCATGCATCCTGAGCTGCCTATCATGAACTGGGTATTGTTTGACCCACAGAGTCATAAAGTTGGACGAGCACAGCAGCACTCCATCATCAAATGGAAGTGGTATATACGAGATTGGGCCCATGCAGGACCTGAAGGCACAAGTAAATTGCATGAGGAAGTAGCCCAAATGCCCATGGTCTCCACTCCTGTAACATTACCTCCTGTCTCCCAGTTTGCACCTATGGCCTCATGGGGAATTCCTTATGACCAGCTGACTGAGGCAGAGAAAACTCATGCTTGGTTTACAGATGGTTCTGCACGATATGCCGGCACCACTCAAAAGTGGACAGCAGCAGCACTACAGCCCCTTTCTGGGACCTCCCTGAAGGACAGTGGTGAAAGCAAATCCTCCCAGTGGGCAGAACTTCGAGCAGTGCACATGGTTGTTCACTTTGCTTGGAAGGAGAGATGGCCAGATGTGTGGCTGTATACCAATTCATGGGCTGTGGCCAATGGCTTGGCCAGTTGGTCAGGGACTTGGAAGGAACATGATTGGAAGATTGGAGACAAAGATTTATGGGGGAGAGGTATGTGGACAGACCTCTCTGAATGGGCCAAAGAAGTGAAGATATTTGTGTCTCATGTGAATGCTCATCAAAGAGTAACCTCAGCAGAGGATGAGTTTAACAATCAAGTGGATAGGATGACCTGTTCTGTAGGAACCAATTTCTCCAGCTACCTCTGTCATCGCTCAGTGGGCCCATTAACAAAGTGGTCATGGTGGCAGGGACAGTGGTTATACGTGGGCCCAGCAACATGGACTCCCGCTCACCAAGGCTAACTTGGCTACAGCCACTGCTGAGTGCCCAATCTGCCAGCAGCAGAGACCAACACTGAGTCCTCGATATGGCACTGTTCCTTGAGGTGATCAGCCAGCAACCTGGTGGCAAGTTGATTACACTGGACTGCTTCCATCATGGAAAGGAAAGCATTTTGTCCTTACTGGGATAGATACTTACTCTGGATATGGATTTGCCTACCCGGCACGACATGCTTCTGCCAAAACTACCATCCGTGGACTTACAGAATGCCTCATCCACTGTCATGGAATCCCACACAGCATTGCCTCTGATCAAGGGACTCACTTCACAGCAAATGAAGTACGGCAGTGGGCCAATGCTCATGGAATTCACTAGTCTTTCCATGTTCCCTATCATCCTGAAGCAGCTGGCTTGATAGAACAATGGAATGGTCTCCTGAAGACACAATTATGCTGCCAGCTAGGTGGCATTAACTTGCAGGGTTGTGGAAGTGTTCTCCAGGAGGCTGTGTATGCTCTAAACTAGTGTCCAATATACGGTGCTGTTTCTCCTATCACCAGGATTCATGGGTCCAGGAATCAAGGGGTGGAAATGGGAGTGGCACCACTCACTGTTACCCCTAGTGACCCACCTGCAAGACTTTTGCTTCCCGTCCCCATGACCTTATGCTCTGCAGGATTAAATGTCTTCGTTCCAAAGGGAGGAATGCTGCCACCTGGAGACACATCAACGATTCCACTGAACTGGAAGCTAAAATTACCACCAGGCCATTTTGGGCTCTTTGTGCCTCTGGATCAACAGACAAAGAAAGGAGTTACAATACTGGCTGGTGTGATTGATCCTGACTATGAAGATGAAATTGGATTGACATTACATAACAGAAGTAAAGAAAAGTATGTTTGGAATGCAGGAGATCCCTTAGGATGTCTCCTAGTACTACCATGTCCTGTGATTAAGATCAACGGAAAACTACAGCAACCCAACTCCAAAATGAGTGATAATAGCCCAGACCCTTCAGGAATGAAGGTTTGGATCACCTTACCAGGAAGAAACAACGACCAGCTGAGGTGGTTACTGAAGGCAAAGGGAATACAGAATGGGTTGTAGAAGAAGGTAGTTCTAAATATCAGTTACGACCCAGCGACCAGTTGCAGAAACGAGGACTGTAATTGCTATGAATATTCCTGCTTTGTATGTGTGTACTGGATATTTTGTTTACTTATGAAACATAAGATGTAAATGGGTTAATGTATTTTCAGTTGTACATGTGTTACATCATGTTGACATAAGTATGACTTTGTAACTGTACTTCTTCAGAGACTGTGCATGGTAAGGTGAGATGTGTGCAGATGCCAAGTTGACAAGGGGTGGACTGTGGTGGTCAGGATTATGTCAACTTGTCTACATATTTTGCTGCTGTATTAAGTGGCAGGGCAGGGTTTGTGGTGGCTCCCTGCCCCTCAGCTCTCATCTTGTGACCTTTTACTACTGCTGCTGGTCGCTCACATGGCCAGGAGCTCCTGCTCTCTGGTTCCAGCGTCTGGTTCCGGGACTTAACTAGCAACTGTTGGACTCATCAGTCCTTACAGTCGGCACTTGAGAGTCCTGCTCCCTGATCTGCTGATCCTGGGTTCGCCAGCCTTTGCCTGTTCCGGCTCCCTGACCTGCTGATCCTGGGTTCAACAGCCTCTGCCTGCTCCTGCTCCCTGACCTGCTGATCCTGGTTTTGCCAGCCTCTGTCACTTCATCTCGCCACTAGCTTGGGATCCACTGACCTACACAACCAGTGATCTAGAACTCTGGTTTCTGACTTGCTGACTTTGGGTTCCTCAGCTTCTGTGGCCACGTGAGGCTTGTGCCAGAACTTGGGACATTCAGCTTCTGTGATTACGTGAGCTGTTTCCTATATTTGTATCTATCTATCTATCTATATATTAGAAATCCTTCCTTGTACCTATATGTGTTACCGGTTTTGCTTCCGTAGAAAACCCAACCTAAGACAGTAAGATAGTACAAAATACTAGGGAAGCCAGAGACGTTCCACAGACAAGTTCAGACTCCCTGAGGGACCAAATTGCTGGGCTAGGGTCTGTGGGGACCATGGTCTCTGGGAACATCTTGCTCAATTGGCACAACATAGTTTATAAAGAAAAATTTCTACATTCTACTTTGTAAATAGCATCTGGGGCCAGAAAAGCCTAAAGTGTAGGATACTTCACTGGTCTTACCCCTTGGAAGCAAGGAATAATGAAGAAAACTACAGAAATAAGGAAAAGATTAGTCCAAAGGATTAATGGACTACAATCTACAACAACCTCAAGCAGAATGAATCAAGTACAACTAGATGGTGTTTGGCTACCATCCCTGACTACTTTGACAGGGATCACAACAGGGATTCCCCAACAGAGCTGGAGAAAAATGTAGAACAAAACTCAAACTCAAAAAGGAAAAAACAAAACTGTTGGTCTGACAGAGAATTGAGAAACTCTGACAGTATGGCTCCTGGACATCCTTTCTGCTCAGTGATGAAGTCATTCCTGAGGTTGACCCTTCAGCCAATGATCTTAGAGGCCCATAAAACAACACTTAAGGGGCACACCAGCCAGGAGTAAGAGCTAGAAGGCAGGGGTGACAGGAACGCTACAGAGATCACAAGGCTGAGAACAGAGAGCGCTGGCCACTTGAGGGGTTGTTAATCAATGTAATAAAATATTATATGTACTAACTGTTCAGTGAGTCAGATCTGACTCGACGGTACTTGGCTTGGCTTGTTCAATGAGAAACAACATTGTTCTGTAAACCTTCACCTAAGGTGGAACAACAACAAAAGAAATGTTGCTAAAAAATGATTAACATAACATTCTAGGAACCCTGAATATCAAAGGCAAAGTCCAGAAGTCAGACTGAGTGGCAGGAAAAGGAGAGAAGCTTCAGCACTGAGGAGGTGCCAGATCGATTCAGTGGAAATTGGCATCCTGTAGGCTGGATCCACTGGTGCAAACACAGTGAGGCAAGCAATAGTTTGGGGGACACACTTTTCACATCAGGACAGACCTTACAGAGGAGAGTCCACACTCATTCCCCCAGAATCAGTGAAAAGTGCAACTGCTGTTGTTGCTGTTGGGTGCCATCCAGTCAGTTCCAACTCATAGAGACCCTATGCGCAACAGAACGAAACACTGCCTGGTCCTGAGCCATGCCCACAATCATATTTATGCTTAAGCCCATTGTTGCAGCCACTGTGTCAATTCATCTCTTTAAAGATCTTTCTCTTTTTCACTAACCGTCTAATTTACCAAGCATGATGTCCTTCTCCAAGGATTGATCTCTCTAGACAAGAAGTCCAACAAATGTAAGATGCAGTCTTTCCAGCTTTGCTCCCAAACAGCACTGTAGCTGTACATCTTCCAGAACAAATCTGTTTGTTCTTTTTGCAGTCCATTGTACATTCAATTCTCCTCCAATACCACAATTCAAAGGTGTCAATTATTCTTCTGTCTTCCTTATTTATTGTTCAGCTTTCACATGCATAAGATATGATTGAAAATACCATGGCTTGGGTCAGGCACACTTTAGTATTCAAGGCAACATCCTTACTTTTTAACATTTTAAAGTGGTCCTTTGCAGCAAATCTTCCCAATGCAATATGTCCTTTGATTTCTTGGCTGATGCTTCTATGGACATTGACTGTGGACCCAAGTAAAATGATATCCTTGACAACCTCAATCTGTTTTCCATTTATCATGATGTTGCTTACTGGTTCAGTTGTGAGGATTTTTGTTTTCTGGATGTTGAGGGGCAATACATCAAGAAGTCCTTACAGACTTCATCAGTAAGTGTTTCAAAGCCTCTTCACATCTAGCAAGCAAGGTTGTGTCTTTGTATAAGGCAGGTTGTTAGTCTTTTTTGAATCCTGATACCTCATTCTTCTTCATATAGTCCAGCTTCCAGATTATTTGCTCAGCATGCAGATTGAAAAAGTACAGTAAAAGGAGACAACCCTGATGCATACCTTTCCTGACTTTGAACCACACAATGTCCCCTTGTTTAAGTGGCACCAGGATATCAAAGATAAGTAACTTGTGTCTAATCTTCTACTCTTGGATCTACAAATTCTTCTTTGGGATAGACCTGTCTACTTTTTCCCTGCCTTCCTCCTGCTCTGTACTGATCCTGAGCCAGATCCAGAGCCTGATGCATGCCCTAGGCCAAAAGTAGAATCCCTTACCCTCCCTGAGACTGTCTCTCAGCCTTGGAGAGGCAACAAATTAACAAACAGGGAAAAAATAATTTACTAGTTTCCCTAAGCTGGAAATTCAAGGTAGAAATGTTTCCTTTGCCTAGGCTCAGGCACAAGGAGTTGATGGACATTTAATTCATTTCACCCCTGCACAGATCTGTGGGGCCCACTGCAACAGCATAGGCATTCAATAGCACAGTACAACATATATGCCATAACTCTAATTTTACTGTATTAGCTATAAGGTAGAAAGACAGGCTCCTGACATTTGACACCAAATTGTCTATTAATCAAGATCTTCCTCATAACAGGGGCCTGAGGATTGGTGGCTCCACCCATCCCACCTAACCACCTGAGACAAGGGACCAAGAAAAGTGGTGCCTCCCAGTCCTTACAGCCAACATCAATGGGCTTTCACAGTCCAACTGGAAAACCTACTCACCCATGCACTCTAGGGAACAGGGACATACTTTCTTCACAGACATTTACGAGCAGCTGGCAGCCCCCTGCCTTAATCAGCAGCTACAACCAAATATCTGTGCCTACACCAACTGGCCATGCTGTAGGTGGGAGCCTGCACCATGCACTTCTTGACCAACTACCTAGACACCTGAACTGGAAATGTAAAACACTACAACCATTTTGGAAAATGCTATGATGCTTCCTTCAAAAGCAATCCCACTCCTAGGAGTATATCTGAGAAAAATAAGACCACCACATGAACAGACATATGCACACCCATATTCACTGCAGCACTATTCACCACAGCAAAAAGATGAAAAAAAAAACCTAAATATCCATCAATATGTGAATAGATAAACAAATTATGGTACATGCACACAATGGAAAACTGTCAATGATAACTAACAATGATGTATCTGCAAAACATCTCACAACATGGATAAATCCAGAGAGCACTATGCTGATTAAAACAAGTCAGTCAACGAAAGACAAATATTATGAGACTATTATTATAAGAACTCAAGGAAAGGTTTAAACCCAGAAAAAAGCATTCTCTGATGGTTATGAGAGGAGGGAGGGAAAGGATGGAGATTTTAACTAGATAACTGGCAAGGATCAGTTTCAGTGAAGGGCAGGACAACACACAACACAGGTGAAATCAGCACAAATGGACCAAGGCAGAAGCAGAGAAGTTGCCTAGACAAATCCAAACACTCTGTGGGACACAGTAACTGGGACTGGAGTCTGAGCACTGAAGTTTTGGGGAACATCAACTCACATAAGAAAGTTTGTTAAGAAAATGTTCTGCATCCCACTTTGTTGAGTGGCGTCTATAGTCTCAAAAGCTTACAAGCAGGCATCCAAGACACAACTATTGGTCCCATTCCACTCAGAGCAAAAGTTGGCAAGTAGGCCTAGTTCACTGGGTTGGGTGCCTTGGAGACTAGGGGCTGGGTGCCAAAGGTGGAAACTTACTTCATGTCCCTTCCCCAAACCCCATAATCACACGGAACTCCAGGACTTCAGTCTACCGAGGGGTCCCAGTTCAGACATTAGGAAGGGAATGTAGGGGTCACAGGCTGAGCCAGCTCTCTCATCTGGGCCTTCATAGTCCTAGCTGCCTGCATTGCCCCAAGGCCCAGGCAACAGGTGGCTGGACTGTTCTTCCACACCTTTTGCCAGCCTCACACATTTTCACTCTTAGCAGGCTTCTTTTACTCTAGTGCATGGGACTCAGGCTATGACACATCTTTTTCTGCCACCTGCAATCTCAGTAAACACATCATGTGATGCTGCATACCTCACTGCCAAATATCACTACGATCACCTTCAAAGTACTCCCTGTGGGAAGCTGTGCACTGATGCTGGTGCCAAGTTCACCCTTCAAAGCAATTTTGGAACTCTTTTTCTGGAATGTCCATCAGAGCTGTTGTAGTATAAAGGCTGACAATTAGGTTTGTGAACTCATCCTAGAAAAAGTGTGTCGAAGGGTGGACTAGGCGCTGGCATTGGTATATAACTTCTCAAGAGGAGTACTTCAAAGGTGACCATAGTGATATTCAGCAATGCAGGATGTAGCACTTTTTCTAGGATGTGTTCACAAACTTAATTGTCAGACCTCATATATAGAAAGCAAAATAGATGTCTTCTTCCACAATTAGAGGGGATCTCACAGGTATGTGTCTGCTCTGGGCACTGTCTACAGCTGGGAAGGAGTGATCTTGAACCAGACCTTCCTTTCCTAGTCAGGAGCAGAGCAACCCTCACGTGGCACACAGAGAACACTACGGAACCTTAGTGTTGGATGGTTCTGGTCTCTGACCAGGTCACTTCAAGCAGACACTGGACATTTTCAAGTCTCTGTTTCCTGATCTTTGGAATGGGGTGTTTTGTGAGGACTCACTGAGATAGTGCTTTTACCTCAAGGAAATACAATGGTTATTTAGTTAAAAATATAACTCCAGGTTTTTAATGTTAAAAATTAAAATTCAAAATTACCCCCCACTTCAACTTATGCTTTGAAAGTTGAGTCCTGTTTTCTACTGAAGGCACTCATGGTGCCTCCAAATCCACTGTCAGTGAGTGAATTCTGACTCATAGCAACCCTATAGACAGAGTAGAAGTGCCCCACGGGGTTTCCAAGGAGTGCCTGGTGGATTTGAAGTGCTGACTCCTGGTTAGCAGCTGCAGCACTTAAAAGATACACCACCAGGGTTTCCACACTGAGGATAAGGACCCATTAAATGTAATCTAAACTCTTCCTTACAAATGGGAAATAGGTTTGCTCAAGGGCACACAGTTAGTGAGGACTGGGACAGAGAACTTCTTCATGCAGGAGAGGAAAATAGTATATAAGTATCCCAGCCTCCAGAACCTTTTACAGCAGAGCTGGGCTTCAGGTACATACTTTGTTCTGACGGTAAGCATAGCTGATTGGTCCTTTAGCATCCCATATCCCACAGGGTCAAACTGAAGCTCTGAGTGGTGAAGTGGAAATCTCCAGACTCACAACTGGGAGGGGTCAGAGATGCTAGTGGGCTAGGGAGGGCAGAGCTCCCACCTTTGGAACACCTGGTCTAGGCCCTGCTGGGTGGTAGCATAGTTTCTGTAGGATCCTAGGAAGATTTTGATGTAGGAAAAGTCACCCTTTAGGAAGGCAGGCACCAGATGGTCCACCAGCATCTCCAGTGAGCTTGTCTTCATGGTTTTCACCATCTAGGCTTCATCTAGGTTCTGTTATTACCCACAGACACACTGGGGTGGGACAGAGGAGGGACATATTGTCAGAGATGACTCCGTGAACCACCAGGAGGATCAAGAGTTGGAGCTTAGCTCAGGCACTCCCTGGTCCTCAGTGGCCTGTGTCAGGAGGTGGGCCATGAGTGCCTCCAGGCCTCTGATCCTGCTCTTCACTGCCCACCCTAGTGCCATCTCTTTTATCCTGAGTATGTGGCTCAAGGAGTTCTTGGAGGACTTCGATCAGCCTCTGCACTTCTCCTTCCTAGAACTTGTGGTGCAGTGTGCTCAGGTGAACACACCAGGTTCACATCTGGAGCACCATGTCCAACTTCTCTTGGCCCAGCTGGATCAAATGGAGGTCACTGAGGCAGGGCAAGAGGGTGTGGAGGACTGGGCATGTCTGCATGTGAGCTTGCATTGGGGATATGTGAAAGACCCCCAAAGCGTGGGGTCAAGCCAGAGCTCAGAGTAACCTCAGAAGCTATTCTTGTAGATCACAATCTGAGAAGACTTCCTAGGGTAGAATCTTGGGACTGGGTTTCTCTTGATGACAGTGGGATGTTTTGTATCATTAGTAAGGCATGATGGGGGTGTCAGGGCCAAGATGGAAGACTAGTCAAATGTCTCCTTGATTCCCTCTGAGAATGAAGGCCTAGCAAAACAACTGAACAGAGCAAAGTAGACATTCTGGGAGCCCTAAGATCAGGCATAGGATTGTGTGACCAGACTGGGTAACAAGAATGGGAAAACTACCTTTGTTGGAAGTGAGAAAACAGTGCAGTCACACTTCTGCTGGCACAGCAGCTGAGAGGCTTACACATATGGATGCCATCTTTGTTAATGGAAATCGGGACTGGGACTGCCAAGCCTGAGATCCTGGCAGGGGCTGGCTGCCATGCTGAGTTGCAGTGCCTAAGTACACAGCATCTTATGCAGCAAAGAAGCTGTGCTTAAGACAGTCACATCTGGAGAACCCAGCACTGGCTGGGTACCAGTGCCCCTCCCTATCTCTTCTCTGAGCTGAACCATAGATATTATTGGTTCAGCACCGGAGACATCATTCAGGCAGGGCACCATCTTGGTCAGCTGACAGGCAGAGTCAGCCATGCCTGAGGGCCTGGCTGGGGCTGGCTTCTGGCTTGAGCAATAGTGCCTGCCTGGACAGTACCTCTCCCAGCAGAAGGGCTGTTTTTAAGACGATCGTAACCACAGAATGTAGTGGTGGCTGGCAGATGAGTGTGGTAGCACTCTTACCCCTCCTTCTTTGAGCTACGTCATAGGTCTACAGATGCAGCCCCTGAGAGACTCCACAAGCAGGTTGCCATCTTTGTCAGCTAGGAGATGTGGGTGGCAGGCCCAGCTGAGCATCTGGCTGGTACCAGCTGCTGCTGGACAGTGCCTCTCTCAGCAGAAAAGCAGTTCCCAAGAAAATCACATCGGGAGAATGCAACAATGGCTCGTGGCCAAGTATGGTGGTGTCATTTCCCTCCACTGAGCCACACCATAGGGTCAGCTGATGGGTCCCCAAGAAACTCAATACATGGAGCACCATCCTTGTCAGCCAGGAGGTGGGCCCTGACACCCAAGAGGGCCTGGCTGCTAGTAGCTGGTGCTGGACAGTGCCTCTCTCAGCAGAAAATAGATTTTTAAGATAAGTGCATCTAGAGAATGCAGCAGTGGCTGGCAGCTGAGTATGGTGGCACCCTTCTGTCCTCCCTTCTCTGAGCTATGCCATAGTGTCTGCTGGCTTGACTCTGGAGAGTTGACACAAGTAACTCACCATCTTTATCAGCCAGGATGTGGGGCTTGCCACCCCTGAGGGCCCAGCTGCAAAGCAGAGTAGCATCATGGGGCTGGACAGCATCTCTTCCACCAGAGAAGCTGTACATAAGTCAGCTGCACCTAGAGAATGTAGTGGCAGCTGGCAGCCAAGTCTAGCAGTGCCTTTACTCACTCCCTTTGTAGAGCTGCATTACAGCTCCTGTTGATGCAGCACCAGAGAAGCCAAACAGCTTTTTGATGCATGAAGACAACTATCAATATCTAACCATTTAAAGAAGCAGACCACCATGGCTCCGGAAAACTCCCAAAATAAAGAGTCAGAAAACTCCCCAGATGAAGAAGCCTTAGAATACAAAGCCATTATGTATACGGCCTTGCTAGACATTAAGCAAAGTTCAGCAGAACAAAATGAAAAATTAAGCAAGCCATATAAACTGTCAGAACATCAATGATTTGAAATTCAGCATATCAATAACAAAATCACAGAGGTAGATAATTCAATGCAAAGCCAAAAGAGCAGAACTGAGGAAATGGAATGCAGAATTAGTCAGACTGAAGATAAAGCAACTAACACCAGCATTTATGAGGAGAAATCAGATAAAAGAATTAAGAAAAATGAAGAAGCATTGAGAAGTATGTAGGACTCTATCAACAGGGATAATCTATGAGTAATTGGAGTGAATAGGGAGGGATAGCAGAAAATATAGAGAGAATCATTGAAGAGTTGCTGACAGAAAACTTCCCTGATATCATGAAAGGAGAGAACACAGCTATTCAAGATGTTTCTCAAACTCCACAAAAGGCAGACCCCAAAACAAAGACATATTACCATCAAGCTTAATAAAGTGAAACATAAGGAGAGGCTCTTAAAGGCAGCTAGCCTTAAACAAAAACTGATGCACAAAGAGAAGCCTTGTAGACTTTTCTTTGACTTTGTGTTGGTCAGGATTGTGTCAACTTGGCTACTCCATGTTTGACTGCTGTATTAAGTGGCAGTGCAGGGCCTGTGATAGCTTCCTGCCCCTCAGCTCTCATCTCTCTACCTTCCACCACCTATTGTCGGTCTGCTCATGTAGCCAGCAGCTCCTGCTTGCTTCTGACATCTGTTTCCTGGACTTGAACTACCAGCTGTTGGTTTCATCAACCCTTACAGCTGGCACTTGACAGTCCTGTTCCTTGACCTGCCAATATGCAATACTGGGTTTGCCAGCCTGTGCAGATCCACCAGCTTGGGCTCCGTCAACCTACACAACTGGTTATCTAGAACTCTGGTCTCTGACCTGTTAGCCCTGGGTTCACCAGCTCCCATGGCCATATGGGGCTTGTGCCAGGACTTGGGACATTCAGCTTCTGCAATTGCACGAGCTGTCTCATATATCTATATGTATGTATGTATCTATCTATCTATATCTTTCCTTGTACTTTATATATGTAAATCTTTCCTTGTACATACACATGTTACTGGTTTTGCTTCTCTAGAAAACCCAGCCGAAGGCAGACTTCTTGGCAGAAACAATGTTGACAAGTAGGCAGTAGGATGACACATACAAAATCTTGAAGGAGAAAAATTTCCAACCCAGAATTATATATCCTACAAAACAGTCTCTCAAACATGATCACGAAATTAAGACATTCTCAGATAAACAGAAGGTTAGAAACTTGGCAAAAACCAAACCAAAATTACAAGAAGTACTAGAAGAAGCTCTTCATTTAGAAAATCAATAACATCAGATGTATACTCAAGGATACACAGCATCCAGAGACCTACACAGTTAGGGAAGTTACAAAGCTCAATCAAAGCTAAAATATTAAAAATTAGGGAAACAGAAATCTTAACATGTAAACTATTTACATCTTCACACTATAAAGAGGGATATATTACAGTTTATAGCCCTTTCAGATGGAGAAGAAGTTAAGGAGATATAAAGAAGTTAATGATTGGTTTAAACTTAGAACATTAAGAGGGAACAAAGGGGCAGCTGCAAAGCAAACTAACAATACTATGTATCAAAACAAGAAACATAATACAGGGGTCTCAACAGACACAAAACCTACACTGAAAAGGATGAAAAGACAACGCATAAAGAAAAATGACCCAGAACAGAATATTAAGAGGAAATGACAAAACGTCAACAACACAAAAATAAAGCCATCAAAATGACAGCACTAAATACATATCTAATAAATAATTACACTGAATGTACAAGGATTGAATGCTCCAATAGACAGGTTGGATAAAAAAACATGATTCATCTATATGCAGCTTACAAGAAACACACCTTAGACTGAAAGGTATGAACAAACTCAAAATCACAGGATGGAGAAGTATATACCAAGCTAACAACATGCAAAGAAAAGCAGAAGTGGCGGTACTAATCTCAGATAAAATAGATTTTACAGTAAAATCCACTATTGTGGATAAGGATGGTCACTATTTACTGCACAAAGGTTCAATACATAAAGAAGATATAAAAATATTAAGAAATCATGCACCCAATACTAGAGCATCTAAAGACACTGAACAAATGTTGGCAACATTGAAAAATGAGATAGATCCCTCCACAATAACAGGAGGAGACTTCAATGCTTCATTTTCAGTAATGACAGATCATCCAGAAAAAAGCTCAATATACAGCAGATCTTATTGTGATAATTAACCACTCAACCTCAGTGACATATACAAAACATTTTACCCAACAACAGATAAATATATCTTCTTTTCCAATGCACATGGAACATTTTCCAGAATAGACCACATTAGTCCATAAAGCAAATCCCAACAAAATTAAAACCAATGAATTATTGCAAAGCATCTTCTCAGAAAATAAAGCCATAAAAGTTGAAATCAATAGCAGAAGAACCATGGGTAGAAATTCAAACTCACGGAAACCAAACAACACTTTGCTCAAAAATCCATGGTTTACAGAAGAAATCAAAGATGAAATAAAGAAATTTATGCAATCAAATGACAGTGAAAACACATCCTACCAGAACCTTTGGAAGACAGCAAAAGCAGTGCTCCAAGGTCAGTTTATCTCTAAATCCTGAACGAAGGGCCCAAACCAAAGAATTGATAAACCATTGACTAAACTTACAAAGTAAAAGGAAACAAATAACCCAAATTAAGAAATGAGATGGGAGATGTCACAACAGACCCAACCAGAATCAAAAGTGTTGTAACAGAATACTACAAAAAACTGTACTCTAACAGATTTGTAAACCTAGAGGAAACCAAAAATTTCTAGATTCACATCACCTAACAAAATCATCACAAGAAGCAGAACAACTTAGTAAACCTACCGCAAAAAAAAAAAAAAAAAAAAAAAAAAAAAAGAGAGATTGAAAAAGTAATCAAAAACTACCAATCAAAAAAGTCTTGGCCCAGATGGCTTCACCAGAGAATTTTACCCAATTTTTACAGAGGAGTTAACTCCTATACTACTGAAACTTTTTCACAACTTAGAAAAGGATGGGATATTCCCAAATTCATCCTATGAAGCCAACATAACCCAGATACCAAAGCCAGGGAAAGACCCCCCCAAAAGAGAAAATTACAGGCCAATATCACTCACGAACCTAAATGCAAAAATCTTCAATAAAATCCTCGCCAATAG
Source organism: Heterohyrax brucei (assembly GCA_028571685.1). Classification (NCBI taxonomy): domain Eukaryota; kingdom Metazoa; phylum Chordata; class Mammalia; order Hyracoidea; family Procaviidae; genus Heterohyrax; species Heterohyrax brucei. The sequence goes on along the minus strand of CM053149.1, from coordinate 28,864,085 downwards.
AATTCAACAACATATCAAAAAAAAAAAAAAGAAAATAGTTGTTTTAGTCAGCTGGTGCAGCTCTAAAGGAAATGCTAGAGTGGATAGCTTTAATAAAGGAAAGTTGTCATGGATTGAATTGTGTCCCCCCAGAAATAGGTGTAGCCATGTGGCCGGGCCATGATTCCCAGTATCTTGTGACTGTTCTCCATTTTGTGGTTTTCCTAAACTGTATGTTAAAGGATTAGGGTGGAGCTGTAAATCCCTACATAGGATTACCTCCCTGCTCCACTGTAAAGGGAGTTTCCCTGGAGTATGGTTTGCTCTACCCTTAATCCTTTAATTTTATGAGAGATAAAAGGACAGAGAAGCAGGCAGAGAATTGGGAATCTCTTACCATCAAGTAAGCAGCACCAGAAGAAGAGCATGTCCTTCAGACCTGAGGTTCGTGCACCAAGACAAAGACCTGGACAAAGACTGATACAATACCAGACTTCCCTACAGTGCCGACAAGGGGAAAGCCTTCCCCTGGAGCAGACATCCTGAATATGGACTTGTAGCCTACCAGACTATGTAAGAATAAACCTAGCTTTGTTAAAGCCATCCACTCTGTGATATTTCTGTTAGAGCAGCCCTAGCTGACTAAAATAAAAGTTTATTCTTTTTTTTTTATTATGATTGAATGAAATGTACGTTCCCATATAAATTTGCATGCTGACCTACATGCAGCTTCCACTGCTCTCCCTGCACGGTGAAAGCACACTCTTCCTCTCTCCTCCATACATGACTTATCTTCCCAACAGTCTCCTACATTCTCCTCTCCACCCATTCCCCTTCCTCCAGTTTGAGGTCAACAGGACAATCTCCTATAGATGCCTAGAACCATAAAGTGCCCACACAATATGGTCACTCTGAGTCATCAAGTCCAATTCATTCCTGTCTGAAAAGTTGATCTTCATTATGATTTATGGACAGGGGCCGCATCAGGGCCATGGGCCCTGCTCCCAGGAGAACTCTGAGGCCCCTGGACCATCAATTGAGGTCTTTTAGTGGAGATCTCAGGGTGCACCCCTATTTATACTTGTGTTGCCAGTGAGACTCAACTTTGTGAGTTCCAATGTGGCCATCACTGGTGGTGGCTGGGCACTATCTGGTTCTTCTAGTCACAAGTTGATGTAGACATCCACTCATGTGGGTCTCTCTGTCTTCTGGATTCTCCTTCCCCTATGCTGTTATGGACCTTGGTTATTATCCTTTCCTGCTGAGTTGAAACCATTTGCAGTACCCTCAGATGGCAGTCTGGTAGCTTTTAAGACCCCAGATGCCACTCACCAACGTGGGGTGCAGAGAGACCTCATTAGCAAAACTCTAGTTATGCCAATTGGCCTCACTTTCCCCTGAGAGCATGGTCCCCGACCCCTGCCCCAGCTACTCTGTCCTTACAGTAGTGGGTTAACACGAGAAGAGTACACAAGTTGTGTTGAAGTCCTGTTAATATTGATCTTCTTACTAATGTGTGCTGTCCCCAGTTTCACTCAACCAAATTTCTAACAATTATCTAATCTAAACCCTCTCCCCTCACCTTCCCGCCCTCCATCAAAGAGTCTTTTCTATTATGCATGAGTCTGCTTTTAAATTCTTATCGTAGGGGGTTTCATACAATATTTGTCCTTCTGTCACTGACTACTTTCACTCAATGTAACGTCCTCCAGTTGAAACCAGGTTAAGAGATGTTTCCTGGAATCATCGTTGTTCTTTATCATTGCATAATGTTCCCTTGACTATATATACCATAGTTTACCTATCCATTGTTTGGTTGTTGGGCATCTGGGTTGATTCCACCTTCTTGCTGTTGTGGACTGTGCTGTGATGAACATTCATGTGCATGCATCAGTTGATGTGAATGGCTTTGATTCTGAAGGATATTTTCCAAGCAGTGGAATTTCTGGGTCAAACAGTATATCTGTATCCATTATTTTAACATAGTGTCAGATTGCTTTCCAAAGAGGTTGCACCATTTTGCAATCCTACCAACAGTGTAGGAGAGTTCCAATCTCTCCACAGCCTCTTCAGCATTTAGTGTTTTCCATTTTTTGGATCATGGCCAACCTTGTTGGGGTGAGATGGTATCTCACTGTCGTTTTGATTTGAATTTCTTTAATAGCTAATGATCGTGAGCATGTCCGCATGTGTTTTTTGGCTGCCTGGATGTCCTCTTTAGAGAAGTGTCTGTCTGTCTCCTTTGCCCATCGCTTAACTGGATGATTTATCTTTTTCTTATTGATATTTTGATACGACTCAACGGCACTTGGCTATAGATTATGGAGATCAGGCGTTGGTCTGACATAGAGTTGCCAAATATTTTTTCCCATTCTGTAGGTGACCTTTTAATTCTATTAATAAATTCTTTGGATGAGCAAAAGTGTTTGATTCTTAGTAGTTCCCATTTATCTATTTTCTCTTCTGTTGTTTGTGGTTTGTTTGACAGATTTTGAAGTCTGTCTACGTTGTGTATTGAAACTTCCATTGTTGTTCCTACTTTTTCTTGGATGAGCTTTATTGTTTTAGATTCGATATTTAGGTCTTTTATCCAGTTTGAGTTGGTTTTGGTATAAGGTGTAACATATGGCTCTTGTTTCAATTTAGATCCGACTCGATGGCACTTGGCGTTGGCTTGGCTTGTTTCAATTGGATGGACATCATCCAATTTTGCCAGCATCATTTGTTGAATAGATTGTTTTTATCCCAATTTAATGTTTTAGGGCCTTTGTCGAATATAAACTGTTCATAGGCAGATGATATCATCTCTGGGGTCTTGATTCTGTTCCACTGATCTATCTGCCTGTTTTTGTACCAGTACCAGGCTGTTTTGACTACTGTGGCAGTGTAATAGGTTCTAAGGTCGGGTAATGAGAAGCCTCCCAGTGTGTTCTTTTTCTTTAATAATGTTTTCCTTATCTGGGGCTTCTTTCCTTTCCAAACAAAGTTGGTGATTTGTCTCTCCATCTCATTAAAAAATGTCACTGGAACTTGTATTGGGATTGCATTATGTAAGTAGATTGCTTCAAGTAAGACAGACATTTTCACAATGTTGAGTCTTCCTATCCATGAGCAGGGTAGGTTTCTCCATTTATGTAGCTCTCTCTTAGTTTCTTGTAGTAAGGGTTTGTAGTTCTCTTTGTAAAGGTCTGTTATTTCTCTGGTTAGATTTATTCCTAGGCACTTTATCTTCTTAGGGGCTATAGTAAATGATATTAACTTGGTGATTTCTTCCTTAATAATCTTGTTGTTGGTATAAAGGCATCCTACTGATTTACGTATGTTTATCTTGTATCCTGAGTCTTTGTTGAACTCCTCCATCAGCTTGACTAGTTTCCATATGGATTCTTTGTGATTCTCTGATATACAATCATATCATCTGCAAACAGGGAGATTTTTAGCTCTTCTTTGCTGATGTAGAAGCCCTTTATTCCTTGGTCTTGTCTAATTGTTCTGGCTAGAACTTCTAGTACAATGCTGAATAGGAGAGGTGAGAGTGGGCATCCTTGTCTAGTTCCAGTTCTCAGGGGAAACTGTTTCAGTCTCTCTCCATTCAGGATGACGTATGCAGTTGGCTTTGTATAAATGGCCCTTATTGCATTGAGGAGTTGGCCATCCGTTCCTATTTTGCTGAGAGTTTTTAGCATGAATGGGTGTTAGAATTTATCAAATGCCTTTTCTGCATCAACAGACAAGATCAGGTGATTCTTGTCTTTTGTGGTATTGATATGGTTGATGACATTAATTGTTTTTCTGATGTTGAACCAGCCTTGCGTCCCTGGTGTGAATCCAACTTGATCATGATGAATTATTTTTTTGATATGTTGTTGTATTCTATTGGCAAGAATTATGTTGAAGATTTTTGCATCTAGATTTATGAGTGATATTGGTCTGTAGTTCTCCTTTTTGGTTGGGTCTGTTCCTGGTTTTGGTATCAGGATTATGCTGGCTCCATAGAATGAATTTGGGAGTATTCCATCCCTTTCTATACTGTGAAATAGTCTCAGTAGCATTGGAGATAACTCTTCTCTAAAAGCTTGGTAGAATTCTGCAGTGAAGCCATCTGGGCCCGGGATTTTTTTGGTTGGCAATTTTTTTGATGACTTTTTCAATCTCTTCCTTTGTGATGGGTTTAGTAAGTTGTTCTGCGTTACCTTGTGATAATTTTGGTAGCTGATGTGAATCAAGGAATTTGTCCATTTCCTCTAGGTTTTCAAATTTGTTGGAATACAGTCTTTCATAGTATTCAACGATGATATTTTTTATTTCTGCTGGCTCTGTTGTGACAACTCCCCTCTTATTTCTTATTTGGATTATTTGTTTCCCTTCCTGTTTTTTCTTTAGTAAGTTTAGTCAATGGTTTGTCAATTTTGTTGATCTTTTCAAAAAAACAGCTTTGGGCCTTTTCAATTGTTTCCATTGTTCTTCTATTCTCTAATTCATTTAGTTCTGCTCTGATCTTTATGATCTGTTTTCTTCCAGTACCTGAGGGGCTCCTCTGTTGTTCTCTCTCTACTTGTTCAAGCTGTAGGGTAAGTTCTTTGATTTGATTTCTTTCTTCCTTACATATGTTTGCATTTATGGAGATTAACTGACCTCTGAGCACTGCTTTGGCTGTATCCCATACGTTCTGGTAGGAAGTGTTTTCATTCTCACTGGAATCCATAAATTTCTTTATTTCATCCTTGATTTCTTCCATAACCCATGGTTTTTCAAGCAAGATGTTGTTCAGTTTCCATGAGTTCCGCTTTCTATCTATGTTTTTTCTGCTATTGATTTCAACTTTTATGGCTTTATGATCTGAGAAGACGCTTTGCATTAATTCAGTGGTATGGATTTTTTTGAGAATTGCTTAGGAAAGTTTATTCTTACACAGTCCTGTAAGCTACAAGTCCAAATTCAGGATGTCTGCTTCAGGGGAAGGCTTTCCCCCTTGTCAGCTATGGAGGACAGCCCCTGTGTTGCATCAGTCTTTGTTCAGGGAGCATCTTGGAACAGGAACCTTAGGTCTGAAGGACTCACTCTTCTTCTGATGCTGCTTTCTTGACGGTGGGAGGTTCCCAATTCTCTGCTTGCTTCCCTTTCTTTGTATCTCTTGTAGGATGAAAGGATTAAGGGTGGTACAAGCCATCTTCCAGGGAAACTCCCTTTACAGTGGAGCATGGTGGGATTTACAGTCCCACCCTAATCCTTTAACCTATAGCATAGGAAAATCACAAAACGGAGGACAATCATAAAATATTGGGAATCATGGCCAATTACTACAGATATTTGGGGGGAGCACAATTCAATCCATGACAACTTTCCTGTTTGTCACTTAGGACCATGTTTTCAGGGGATATAGAGGTCAATTGTCATAACCACTATTTTGCTGAGAGAATCTTCTGCACCACATATTGGTGAGTGGTGTCTGGAGTCTTAAAAGCCAGCAAGCTGCCATCTGAGGAACACCAAATGGTTTCAATCCATCTGAAACAGATGACAACTGAGAACATCGAAGACAAGGAAAAATGAGCCCAGGAGACAGGAGGACCCATATGGATGGGAGACTGCATCAGCATGAGACTAGAAGAACCGGATGGTGCCTGGCCACCACAAAGGCAGCTGTGATGGGGGACACAATGTAGAGTCCCTGACACAACATGAGAAAAAGAGGTGTGCTGTTCAAGAACTCTACTAAAAGATCAGAATTGATGATCTGACAGCCTGGAGGGTCCCCTGGGGAACACGGCCCCTAGATTTGCTGCAGGCCCTGACCCAAAACCAGTACTGAGATCAACTCTTAAGACAAGAATGGATTGGAAGTGGGGATACCATGTAAGTATGTAGTGTGTGTACTCGATGGTTTTATACATTTATAGCAGGCTGTCCTACTGGTTTCTTTCTATATTGGTGAGAAGAAAGTGGACAGGAAGGGACAGATCTTTGTTAACGGGATACTAGAAGTAAAGAGTGAAAAGGAGTCAAGTGTGCTGTCACTCAGAATAAGAAGAGCACATGGAGTTGCAGATAGGTGGCACGCAAAATGATCTGGATTGTACACTTTCACTTCATAATAATAATAATAATGAAAGGACCCAACCACATATATATATTTTAAAAAGGCATTCCTTTTGGTGAACATTTCTCCTCTTGCAGCTCCAGAGCAAGGCCCAGTACCAGTTGTAAAAGTCACTCAAGGTTTGCCTTTGTCCCAAGAACCACATCCTGGACCATCTCATGGGGTACATTCTACTCCTGTGTCAGCACTGGGGCTCCATACTACATCACCTATTTTGTTACCAGCTCCAGCATCTATACCAGATGGAGAGCCAGCTGGAGGGGTAGATTCCTATCCAGGGTCATTTCCAGATCTGCCTCCCAGACCACTGCCTGAAGTTGACCCTACTGCTCCTGCAACACAGGAGCTCCATAAAATGCTAGCTACTCCATCACGAACTCCAGTGCCAACTCCGAAGTACCAGTTAGCTGAAGGCTGAGATTCTTATCCTGGTCTACCTCCTGAATCAGTTTCTGAATTAACTACCTACTGATATTCATCCTCCTCCTGCACTGTCACCAGAGGAGTTCCATAGCACACCAGCTATTCCATCAGAAGATTCTGCTCTGGCCCTTGATGGAGAGGCAGCTGGAGGGATTCTTATCCTGGGCCACCTCCAGAACTTATCTGTGGACCAACAGCAGATGTTGATCCTGCTCCTTCTCCTGCTCCAACACTGAAACTCCAGGGAGCCCTGGCCCACCTCCCGCTCCTTCACCAGCATCAGATAGAATAGTGGATTCCCATCCCAGGTCACTTCCAGAAATGAATCACCAACTGAGGTCAATCCTGGTCCTGCTCAAACACAGGAGCTCAACAGAGCATCAGCTATTCAATCACCAGCCTCAGCTCTGGCAGCAGATGGATAGGGTGCCAGAGGTTGAGATTCTTAACCTGGGCCACCTCCAGAGCCAACACCTGGATCACCTGGTGATGTTGATCCTGTTCCTCCTGGGCTGAGACTGAAGATCAATAGAGCACCATATAACCCATCACCAGCTAAGCCACTGGCAGCAGATGAACAGCCTGCAGGGGACCTGCAGTTTTACCATGGACAACGTCCAGGACAGGCACAAACAAGGCTTCCTGAGTCAGATCCAGCGCTTGCAGCAACACTGGAGCTGGGTACAACAACATATCATCTGTCAACAACTCGATCACCTGACAGAGAGCCCCCTGGAAGATCAGATTCCCATAGTGGGCCAATACCATAACTGCCTCCTGGACTGCCTGATGAATTTGATCATGTGCCTGGGCTAACACCAGAGCTCCACAGAGCACCACTGCCAGCTGGACAGGTGGGTTCCACTCTGGACCACCTCCAACAGGCTTCCCAAAGAACAGCTCATAAAGATACTGTTCCTGCTCCCAAAAGGGAGCTCCCCATAGACTAGTTAGTGTTCCTTTTTCAGCTCTGCCTTGGATACCAGAGGCTTAGCCAGTTGCCACACTGCCTTAACTGCAGCTCCTTGTTCACAGCTAAGAAACACTGGCCTCAGAATCCGACCTTTTATCCTTATCTGAGAGGATATTTTGCCATAGTATTTTTTCAGCTTCATTTATACTTTATAGCTTATTCTATATTATGCAGTGTGATTATATAGTATGGTATGCATGGTACAGTACAGTAGATTTACTATAACGTAGCAGGTTTCTCATTCAATAAAGTTCTGTTTCAATAGCTTCAAAGTGTGTAAGATATTGGCTCTATTTACTTTCACAATCCTATCCAACCATCACCAATGTCTACTTCAGAACATTTTCATCAACATTGTGATAGCTAATGTTATGCATAAACTTGACACTGCCGTGATTGTCCATGGTTTGGCACACATTATGTAATGATCTTCCATTTTCTGATCAGATGTGAGCAGCCAATCTGTTGGAAAAGTTTCTTTGGTGATGTGCGCAGCAAATTCAAACACCTCCTGGGGTATGCAGCTGTTAACCTGGCCAATACCTTTTTTCTTCATCCACATTTGAAAGGACCAACAGAAGCAGTCTGCCTTCAGCTGGCAAGGCCAGCAACACAACTTCACTGTTTTATCTCAAAGATATACCAACTCTCCTGCCCTATGTCACAGGGACCTTGATAATCTTTGCCTTCCATAAGATGTCACACAGGGCTATTACAGTGACAATATTATGCTGATTGTACCCAGTAACAAAGAGTTATCACTCTAGACGTATAGTTTACGATTCAAAGCAGTTGGTCATACAAACTCTCACAACATACATTGTTTTTTGACCCTAGCTGTTCTCCCCACACTGTGACAGCATACGCCTCCTCGCCTCTCTGCATTTCCCATGTCCATTCAACCAGCCTGTCTCCTTCTGCATTCTCATCTTGCCTCTAGATAGCAATTGCCCAGTTAATCTCATGTACCTACTTAAGCTAAAAAAACACACTCTTCAAGAATATCATTTTATGACTTATAATCCAGTCCAATCTTTATCTGAAGAGCTGGTTTCAGGAATGGTTTCATTTCTGGGGAGTCCAGGGCCATGTCCTCCAGGGACCCTCCTCTGTGTCAGAACATCAAGTCTGATCTTTTTATGGGAGTTTGAGTCCTACACCCAATTTTTCTCCAATTCCATCAGGGACTCTTTACTGTGTTCCTTGTTAGGGAAGTCATTGGTGGTAACTGGGTTCTACGCAATTTTGGTCAAATGTTGATGTAGTCTCTTGTTTACGTGACCCTTTATGTCTCCTGGGCTCATATTTTCCTATTGTCTCTCATTGTCATGGTTTGAATTGTGTCCCCCCAAAAATGTGTGCAGACACATGGCTGGGATATGGTTTCCAGTATCTTGGGACTGTCCTCCATTGTGTGGTTTTGCTAACCTGTATGTTAAAGGATTAGGGTAGGGCTGTAAATTCCTGCTGTAGGGGGAGTTTCCCTGGAGTATGGCTTGCCCCACCCTTAATGCTTTTAGCTTGCAAGGAATAAAAGGAAAAAGAAACAAAGGACAATTTGAGAACCTCGCTACCATCAAGCAAGCAGCACCGGGAGCAGAGCGCGTCCTTCAGACCAGAGGTTCTTGCATCAGGACGCTCCCTGGACAAAGACTGATGCAATACCGGACTTTCCTCCAGAGCCGACAAGGGGAAAGCCTTCCCCTGGAGTGCACACCCTGAATATGGACTTGCAACCTACCGGACTGTGTAAGAATAAATCTTTCTTTATTAAAGCCATCCACTCTGTGGTATTTCTGTTAGAGCAGCCCTAGCTGACTAAAACACTCATGTTCTTCTTTCTCCTGTGCTACAGGTGGTTTGGGACCAACTGATGCTTCTTAGAGGGCTGCTTGCTAGTTTCTAAGGTCTTAGACACCACTGATTCTAGACTTACTGGTAAGACATTTGGATGCTGGTGCTGTTGTTAGGTGTCGTCAGGTTGGTTCCGACTAATGGTGACCCTACGAACAACAGAACGAAACACTGCCCAGTCTTGCGCCATGTGGACAATTGTTTCTATGCTTAAGCCCATTGTTGCAGCCACTCTGTCAATCAATCTCATTGAGGGTCTTCCTCTTTTTTGCTGACTCTGCACCTACCAGGCATGATGTCCTTCTCCAGACACTGATCTTTCTTGATAACATATCCAAAGTATGTAAGATGCAGTCTTGCCATCGTTGCTTCCAAGAGCACTCTGGTTATACTTCTTCCAGAACAGATCTGTTTGTTTTTTTGGCAGTCCGTGGTACCTTCAACATTCTTCTCCAACACCACAATTTAAGGGCATCAATTCTTCTTCTGTTGTCTTTGTTCATGGTCCTGCTTTTGCATGCATATGATTCAATTGAAAATACCATGGCTTGGGTCAGGCTCATTTTAGTCTTCAAGGTGACATCTTTACTTCTGAATACTTTAAAGAGGTCCTTTGCAGCAGATTTTCCCAACGCAACACATCTTTTGATTTCTTGACTGCTGCTTCCATGGGCATTGATTGTGGAACCAAGAAAATTAAATCCTTGACAACCTCAATCTTTTCTCCGTTTATGACAATGTTGCTTACTAGTATGGTTGTGAGGATTTTTATCTTCCTGATGTTGAGTTACAACCCATACTGAAGGCTGTGGTCCTTGCTCCTCATCAGTAAGTGTCTCAAATTGTCTTCACTTCCAGTAAGTAAGGTGCTGTCATCTACGTAATGCAGGTTGTAAATGAGTCATCCTTCAATCCTGGTGCCTCATTCTTCTTCATATAATCCAGTTTCTGGGATTATTTGCTCAGCATACAAATTAAAAAGGCATGGGGAAAGGATACAACCCTGACACACAACTTCCCTGACTTTAAATCATGCAGGGTCCCCTTGTTCTGTTCAAGGTTCTGTTCATTTGGGTGTTGGGGGGGAAATTATCAAAAATTTGTATGCCCCACAATTTTACTGAAGCACTGTCCACATCAGCAAAATATAGAATCAATCTAAGTGCCCATCAACAGAAGAATGGATAAACAAACTATGGTATATTTACACAGTGAAACACTGTGCAATGATAAAGAAAATCAATGATTTTAGGAAATATCTCATAACCTGGAATCCTCTAAAAGATATCATGCTAGTGAAATCAGTTGCAAAAGGACAAATATTGTATGAGACACTATTATAAGGACTTAAAAAAATGTTTATGCACAGAAGAAAACAATCTTTGGTGGCTATCAGGATGTGGAGGGAGGGAAAGGGTATTCATAGATTAGATAGTCAATAGGAATTGGGTTAGTTGAAAGGAATGACAACACACAATAGAAGGGAGCTCAGCCCATAAGCTAAAAGGTTTTCTAAATACAATGCAATATTTTAAAGTACAGTGTAGCAGGGACAGAGGCCTGGGGACCACAGTTTCAGGGGACATGGAGGTCATATCATAACTAGTTATTTTTCTAAGAAATTGTTCTGCATCCTGTATTGGTGAGTGATGCCTGGGATCTTAAAAGCCAGCAAGCTACCATCTAAGGAACATCAATTACTCCCAACCCATGTAGAGCAGATGAGAACCAAGAACATCAAAGACATGAGGAAGATATGGTTGAAAGAACAGACAAGTCCAACAGCTGGTTTTTTAAAAAGAACAAAATTGATAAGCCATTGACCAAAGTGATGAAAGAAAAACAGGAGAAGATACAAATAATCGAAATAAGAAATGGGATAGGTGATATCACAATAGACCCTACTGAAATTAAAAAGCATCATAGAAGAATATTATGGAAAATTGTACTCTAATAAATTTGAAGACCTGTAGGAAACAGACAATTTTCTAGAAAAACACTACCTACCTAAAGTAACAAAATCAGAGATAGAACAACTAAATAATCCCTTTACCCCTGGCCTGGATGGCTTTACTGGAGGATTCTTTCAATCGTTCAGTGAAGAGTTAACACCACTGCTTCTACAGGTATCCTAAAGCACTGGAAAAAAGGGAATACTCCCAAATTCATTCTATGAAACTAGAATAACCCTGGTACCAAAACCAGGTAAAGACAACATAAAAAAGGAAAATTACAGGCCATTATCTCCCGTGAACTTAGATGCAAAAATCCTCACCAAAATCCTAGCTAACAGAATTCAACAACACATCAGAAAAATAGTTCATCACAACCAAGTACAATTCATACCAGGTACGCAGGGATGGTTCAACATTAGGAAAACAATTAATGTAATCAATCACATAAACAAAAAAAGGACAAAAAACACCTGATTCTATCAATCAATGCAGAAAAGACATTTGATAAAGTCCAACACCCATTCATGCTAAAAACTCTCAGCAAAATAAAAATAGAAGGGAAATTCCTCAACATAATAAAGGCCATATACACTAAACCAACAGCTAATATCATACTTAATAGGGAGAAGTTGAAAACATTCCCCTTAAGAACTGGTACTAGACACAGATTCCCACTGTCATCACTTCTATTCAACAATGTTCTGGAAGTCCTAGCCAGCACAATTAGGTATGATAAAGAAATAAGCAGCATCCAGATCAGCAAAGAAGTTAAAGTATTGCTATTTGCAGATGACATGATTTTATATATAGAAAACCCTAAAAAACCCATCAAAAAATGACTGGATCTAACAGAAGACTTCAGCAAAGTATCAGAACACAAGATAAACACATATAAATCAGTGGGATTTCTTTATACCAACAAAGAGACAACCAAAGAGGAAATCACCACATTATTACTGTTTACTATAGTCACCAAGATAATAAAATATCTAGGGATAAGTCTAACCAGAGATGTAAAAGACCTATACAGAAAAAACTGTAAGACTGCAAGAAATGAAATGTGACTTACATAAGTAGAGAAATTTACCTTGCTCTTGGATAGGAAGATTTAACATTGTGAAAACATCTATACTTCCCAAAACAATCTATATAAACAATGCAATCACAATTCACATTCCAACAATATTTTTTAATGAGATGGAAAAACAAATCCCCAACTTCATACAGAAAATGAGGAAGCCATGAATAAGTACATCATTACTAAAGAAGAAGAACAAAGTGGGAGTCCTCACTCTTTCTGACTTAAAACTTACTACACTGCCACAATAGTCAAGATAGCCTGATACTAGCACAAACACAGACACACAGACAAATGGAACAGAACTGAAAATCCAGATATAACTTCATCTACCTATGAACAGCTTGTATTTGATAAAGGCCCAAAGGCTGTGAACTAGGGAAAAGACAGTCTCTTCAACAAATGGTGTCATCATAATTGGATATTCATCTGCAGAAAAACACGACAAAACTCTTACCTCACACCATGTGCAAAAACTAATTCAAAATGGATCAAAGACCTAAATAGGAAAGCTAAAACACTAAAATTCTTGGAAGGATAGCTTGGGAAGTCACTGGAAGCCCTAAACCATGGTATCAACAGTCTACCAAAACCCACCAACAACACTCAATCATCTGAAATGAAAATATATAACTGGGAACTCTTAAAAATTAAACACTTATGTTCATCCAATGTGTTTATCAAAAGAGTAAAAAGACTGCCTACAGAATAGAAATGAGTATTTGCCCACCATGTTTCCGACTGTCGCCTAATCTCTCTAATCTACAAGATACTGCAAAACCTAAACAACAAAAAGACAAACAACCCAATTAAAAAATGGGCAAAGGACATGAACAGGCATTTCACCAAAGAAGACATAGGTTGCCAACAGATTCATGAGGAAATGCTCATGATCACTAGCCATCAGAGAAATCCAAATCTAAACCACAATGAGATACTATCTCACCCCAACAAACCTAGCAATAATCCAAAAGACACAGAATAATAAATCCTAGAGAGGATGTGGAGAAATTGGAACTCTTCTACACTGTTGGTGGGACTGTAAAACGGTTCAACCACTATGGAAATTGATTCAGCACTTTCTTAAAAAACTAGAAATAGAAATTCCATATGATCCAGCAATCCCACTCTTTGGAATGTATCCCAAAGAAATAATGAACACCACTGAAAAAGACACATGCACAGCAATGTTTACTGCAGCTCTCTCTACAACAGCAAAATATTGGAAGCAACCTAGATGCCCATCAAGAGAAGAAAGGATAAACAAACTATGGTCTATTCATACAATGGAATACTACTCAATGATAAGAAACAACAATGGCTTAGAGAAATACCTGTCAACTTGGGATCAACTGAAGAAATCATGCTGAGCGAAATTAGCCAGACACAAAAGGACAAATTTTGTATGAGACTATTTTTATAAGGATGTGACAAATCATTTGAGCACAGAATAAATCAGTATCTGACAGTTACAAGGGTGGGAAGGAGGGGGGAGAGGGAGCTTTTACAAATTAGATAGCAGTTAGGATTAGAGTTGGATATAGGGTGTGTCAGCACACACTAGAAGTGGGATGCCCACAACAACTCAGCCTCAAACCAAATCATTCTCTTTAACATCGACTACCTCCTTGGAAAGACAAAGAAAAAGTGCTGAGATTAGGTGACCACACTCTCAGGGGACATCCAGACCAATCGGCATACTCAAGGTTTTTCTCTCTCCCTCTCTCAGGAGCTTGCTCTGCATATCACCTGGGTGAGTGGTGACTGGGGTCTTAAAAGCCAGCAAGCCACCATCTAAATAGCACCAAATTGTCCCAATCCACTTGTATCTGAGGTAAATGGTGGACATCAAGGACAGGAGAAAAATGAGCCCACCAGATGGACGGGGTCATATGAGCCATAGCCTGCTTCAGCATGGGTCCAGAAGAACTACCAATGACAGCCCAGATGGGGTATGAGGAATGGAGCTCTAGATAGAGTGGGTGATGGAATGGAGGGCAGAGTTAGAACTTTATGAAAAGACCACACTTGATGGTCTTTCCAAATGGAAGGCCCCCTGGGGACGTGGCCCCTAGACTCTCTAACATCAAACTGCACCCAGCACCAAGGCTAGCTTTCTAGATAAAGACTGACCTGGACTATAGAAAACATAGGGTGATACTGGAGGCAAACAAACCCGTGAACAGGTACTTGGGGTTATGTGAGAGGCTTTTCACTGGAGCCGAGTTGACTGGGTGAGGAGGCACAGACCTTGATCAAAAGGTCACGGAAAGTGCTGAACGAAAGGGGAAGCATGTTGTCACGTGGGGAGGGAGAGCAGGGAGGGCAGGGAGCAGCTAGAATAGAAAAGCAGTCAAAGTTCTAGGTGTTACATGACAACATAATATAGACTGTAAAATTGTTTTTCATTCACAATTTAAAAAATTAGCTATGACAAATGTGACAAAGGTCTAATCTAAAATCCACAGGAAAAGCCAACAGCTTTACAACAAAAAGACAAATAATCTGTTTTAAAAATAGGCAAAGGAAATGAAGAGACACTACACCAAAGAAGACATTCAAGCACCTAACGGACACATGGGGACATGTTTGTGATAGCTGGCCATTAGAGAAATGCAAATCAAAACCACAGTGAGATACCATCACATCCCAATATTACTGGCACAGATCAAAACACAGAAAATAACAAATGTTGGAGAGGTTATCGGGAGATTGGAACAGTTATGGACTGTTGGTGGGAATGTAAAACGGTATGCCCATTTTGGAAAATTATATGGCACCTCCTTAGAAAGCTAGAAAATGAAATGCCATATGATCCAGCAATGCCACCCCTAGGAACATATCCTAAAGAAATAAGAGCGATCACACAAATAGGTATACAGACACATGAGGACTGCCAATGAAGTTCATGAACTCATCCAGAAAAGGTGCTGCATAACTCATTGCTGAATATTACTAGTCACCCTTAAAGTATTCCCCTTGGGAAGCTATACCCTGACACTAGCATCCAGTCCACCCATCAAAGCAATTTTGAAACTCTTTTTCTGGAATGATCATCTGAGCTGTTGTCCTTTTACCCTTGGTGTTCTGAATGTCACCAAAATGTCTCCCTTTCAGTATTTCCTTTATCTTTGGGTAAAGAAAAAATTCATGGGGGGACCAGATCAGGTGAGTAGAGAGGGTGTTCCAAGACAGTTATTTTTGTTTAATGGCTAAAAACTCCCTTACAGACAACTATACAATTAAACTTGTGAACTTGCCACTGTGCCACTGTGCACAACAGCCATTCCAGAAAGAGTTCCAAAATTGCTCTCAAGGGTAGACTATACACTGATGTCAGTGTATAGCTTCCCAAAGACAGGACTTTGAAGGTGAATGTAGCGATACTCAGCAATGAGGTATGTAGCACTTAGAAAAATAAAATTCATGACTTAATTGTCAGATCTTGTAGGCACAGCCATTGTTCACTGCAGCATCGTTCACAAAAACAAACAGATGGACACACACAGGTGCCCATCAGCAGAAGAGTGAATAAACAGACCATGGTCCACACACAACGGAACACTGCACAACAGTAAAGAACAATGAGGAAACTGCGTAGCATCTCCCCAGATGGGTGAACCTGGATGCCAGGTGTAACTGAGTGAAGTAAGTCAATCACAAAAGGACAGACACTGTATGAGACAACTACTGTAAACATTCATGAAAATCTTCACACACACTAAGAAAGCATCTTTGATAGTTACAAGGGACAGGAATGGTGGGAAAGGAAAAACACTAACTAGACAATAGATAAGTGGTAACTTTCGGAAACCCCAGTGGAGTAATAGTTACATGCTACTGCTGCTAACCAAAAAGTCAGCAGTTCAAATCCACCAGGCACTCCTTGGAAAGTCCTCGTACTGAATTCAGACTTGTAACATACTGAACTGTGTAAGAATAAACTTTTCTTTGCTAAAGCCATGCACTTACGGTATCCCTGTTAGAGCAGCACTAGATGACTAAAACAACTCTTCATTCGAAGATTAGAAAAGCACATAAAAGAAAATGAGATTAAAGAGGTACCCCAGCCCAGGGGCAAGGACTGGAAGGCAGGAGGAGACAGGAAAGCTGGTAATAGGACACCCAAGATCAAGAAGGGAGAGTGTTGACATGTTGTGAGGCTATAAACCAACGTCATAAAACAGCATGTTTATTAACTGTTTAATAAGAAGTGAGTCGGCTCATCTAAACTTTAAGTTGTACTTCATTTAAAGTACAACTTAAAAAATGTGTACTAATTTTTTAATGAGAAAACTAGTCTGTTCTGTAAAACTTAACCTAAAGTACAATAATAAAAATAATAAACAGTGATTATACTGTAGTGAACATTTTTTGGCCTCCTGTTCAAACTGATGGAAGCCCATAGGGTTGGGTATTCTCCCTACCAACTCCTGGCAGGTAGACAGCAGGCATGTATTCCAGACTCAGTCAAACTGATACTCTCAGTTTGAACTTGAGCTGCTGCTGCTTCTTTTTTTAAAATTGTGCTTCAGATGAAAGTTTACAGCTCAAGTTAGTTTCTAATACAAAAATTTATACACACATTGTTATACAAAGTACAACAATTAAGTTCATGAACATAATTGTTCTAAGTGCTACATATTTCACTGCTGAGTATCACTACGGTCACCTTCGAAATACTCCCCTGGGAAGGCTATGCACCGATGCCGGTGCCTAGACCACCATTTAAAGCAATTTTGAAACTCTTTCTGGAATGGCCATTACACACAATGTCAAGGTAGCAAGTTTGTGAACTTGATTGTATAGTCGTCTGAGGGAGTTTTTAGCCAGTAAACAACTGTATTGCAACACCCTCCCTACTCAGCTGATCTGTCCCCCAATGACTTTTTTTTACCCAAAAAGAAAGGCAATACTGAGAGGAAGACACTTGGATGACATTTAGGACACCAAGGGTAACATGATGATGGCTCTGATGGCTATTCCAGAAAAATAATTCCAAAATTGCTTTGAAGGGTGGACTAGGTGCTGGCAATCGTGCATAGCTTCCCAAGGGGAGTACTTCGAAGGCGGCCATTGTGATATTCAGGAATGAGGTATGTACACTTTGTCTAAGGTGAGTTCGCAAACTTAATTGATAGTCCTTCTATTATCTTCCACATGATATAGAAGACACATGCGTTAAAAATAACTATAAATTTATGTTATTGCCACACTTGTGGCAGCAACATAAAGGGGGAAGTGGAGCTTTACAGGAGTAGAATTTGTGTGTGCTATTGCAGGTAAGTTGGTATCAATTAAAGCTCGATAGGATACTAAACGTAATCAATGTGGTAACCACAAAGAAAATATGTTAAACATTTACTTAAAAGGAAATTGGAGTGGAATCACCAACAGTTTGCCGCAAAAAAATAGCAAAACACAAAAGATGGCAGTATAGAAAGAAATGAGAATCAAACAAGTACAAGACACACGGAAAGCAAAGAGCAAAATGGCAAAAGTCTTCCTTATCATTCTTACTACACATGCTGAAAAAAGTATACCAAACCCACTGCCTTCCAATCAATTCTGGCTCGTAGCAGCTCTATAGGACAGAATGGAACTCACTGTAGGGTTTTCAAGGCTGTGATCTTTATGGAAGCAGACTGTGTATCTTTCTCCTGCAGAGGGCTGGTGGGTTCGAACCGTGTAGTGTTATGGATAGCAACAAAGCACTTGAACCACTGCATCATCAGGGCTTCTTTATCAAACATAACTCATTGCCACGAAGATAACTGTGATTCACAGCAACCCTATAGTACAGAGTAGAATGGCTCCAGAGGGTTTCCAAGGAGTGCCTGGTGGATCTGAACTGCCAACCTTACCTTAGTAGCCAAAGTTCTTAGGTACTGCTCTACCAGGGTTCCTCCCCAAACAAGACTATTAATCTACATCTCTAGGCAAGGGAATAATAGTAAGTTAAAGAGAGATGACTCATGGTGACCCTACAGGCCAGAGTAGAGCTGCCCTCTAGTGTATTCAAGGAGTGCCTGGTGGATTTGAACTGCCAGCCTTGTGGTTAGCAGTGGTAGCACTTCATCCACTACACCACCACAACTTGATGGCACTTGGCTTGGATAAAGAGAGATGAAGTTCTGATACATGTCATGATATAAATGAACCTTGAAAACAATGTACTAAGTGAAATAAAGTCTGACCCGAAAGATATTGCCTGATCTCACTTGTATGAAGTATTTAGAACAACCAAATGCAGAGAAATAAAAGTACACATGTTGGTGGTCACCACAGCTGGAGGGAGGGAAGAATGGGGAATTATTGCTTAAATGAGTCTTTTCTTCAGGTGACAAAAAAATTTTAACAGTAGATGGTAGTGGTGATTGCACAACAATGTGGTTAATGTAACTAATGCCATTGAATCGTACACTTAAAAATAGTTAGAGTGGCAAGTTTTCTGTCATTATATATTTTGCCACAATAAAAAATGGTTAAAAATAGAGCTCTTAAGGGATTTGTGGGTATTTTAATCAATTTCTACCAGAATTCAATGAAGTAGATATGCAAATTGAATTCATCTTACAGGTGAAAAGTAAAAGTATGAGTGTTACACGTGGCCAGAAGGGGTAGAGCAGGGAGTCAAATTCAGAAAATGGATTCTCTTGACAAACCAAAGGTAGAAGGAAAAACTTATAGTTCATTTAGTCTAAATACATATTAGGTTTCTGGCCTCAGCATCATGTGAATAAAAAGAACGTCTGAATACTAAAGAGCTAAGTCCAATCATTATTCAAAGAGGTGCCCAGACAGGAAATCACAAGGAAAGATCCTCTATGGACCCATATAGATAGAAATACAGGTTAGATTTTATCTCACACTCAGTCCTACAATGCATTTCATTTTTGTTTGTTCATATGTCACCTTTCTTTCAGTTTTAAAAAACATTTAATCCTGTCTTCATAGGAATAAGTAAAATAGACATATGGCTTTGAGTTGTAACAAAGAATGAAGGTTATATTGAATAGCCACCATAACCTGGACTGAGTCATTTCAAATGAGCCTCATTTAAAACTACTGTGGAAGCTTTCACCACTTTGAACTGTATGACCTATTTTTTAATGTACCTCTCTCTATACAAAAGTTCTTATTTAATACGGGAGGAGAAGGAAGAATAAAAATGTCACAGAATAGTTAGGAGCCTTATGGCACATTATTTCCCAATAGTCCCCTCCTTTGCTGATTCAATTTTCTATACCTTCCTTAGTGAGGCCAAAAGGTAAGCCATTTAAATTCAAACCACCATATGGGATATGGCCAACTTAGCATGCAGGGAGTTGCAAAAAGGAACCTCTATGGATCAGGGAAGATATTAACCACCATGAGTCAGATCCGGCTTGACGGCACTTGGCTTGGCTAAAGAAACAACAAAAAATAAATAATAGAACCTTGCTTACCACACCTGCTTCTAACTATGGGGGATAAAAATTTGCTTGATTTTTTTTTTTTTTTTTTTTTGGAAACCCTGGTTGCATAGTGGTTAAGTGCTGTGTCTCCTAAACAAAAGGTCGGCCATTGAAATCCTACAGGCACTCCTTGGAAACTCTATAGAGCAGTTCTACTCTGTCCTTTAGGGTTGCTATGAGTCGGAATTGACTTCAAAGAAGTGGGTTTTTTGATTTTTTTAAAAATGAGATATAGACAGAAAGCCCATAGAGGGGAAAAATACTTATTTGGGAGAAGGCAACATAAATAAATACATGATATAAATAATGATAGTACCAAATCACATAACTGGTGCATGCAAGCCATAATTCCTATAAAAACCCTAAACTAGAGCACAATTCTTCCAGGAGGCTTCAAAACCATGTTGTTCACTATAACTTTCTACAATGATAGAAATATTCTATATTTGCTTTGTCCCCCACAATATCCACTTATCTCAAGTGACTGCGCACTTGAAATGTGGTAAGTATGACTGAGGAGCTGAAATTTTTATTTCATTTCATTTTAGTTAATTTGGACTTAAATAACTACATATAGCTAATGGCAATTATAATTGACAGCACAGCCTTGGAGTGTTTTCCAAGAAACAGAAAACATTCAAAACTAACCTGATATTCAAAGAAACTCCAGCTATTACATGAACTATAACTGTCATGACCATGAGACCAGAACTAGCTGGTGCTCAGCTACTCTACTGGGTGTTGTTTCTGGGATCACAACAGAAGGGCCCAGGTAGAGCAGGAGAAAAATGTGGAACAAAACTCGTAGCCATAAAAATGACCTGACTTACCAATCTGACAGGAACTGGAGGGTGCTCCAAGATGTCGGCCTTAAGACATTGTGCTAACATGGAACTGAAGCCATTCCCAGAGACCATCTTTCTACTGAACAACAGACAGGCCTACAAAATAAATAACAACACCCAAGAGAAAGGGATCCTTAGAATTATTAACTATATGAGACCTAAAGGGCAAAATGTGCCCAAAAACAATGGCAGGAAGGGGTAGGAAAATTGAACAAAAGGTAACAGGAAACCCAAGGTGGAAATGCGGAGAGTGCTGACACATTGAGGGGACTGTGATCAAGGTTTTCGAACATTTTGTGTACAAATCCTTGAATGGTAAACTACTTTGCTTTGTACATCACTTACAACACAATTAAATGTTACAAAGAAAAGAAACCACTTCTAAATTTCATTTCCGAAACTGGCTCCTGAACATTAGTCAGAATCGTATCTCTATAGTTTGGAGAGTCTTAACTTCTCAAAGACACCCGCTGTTGTAGGGGGATAAACTTACAGTGATGTCTGATGAATGTTTGCCCTACAATAATGAAATGGAATGTGGTATTCGGAAGCTCTCTCAATCCTCCCCTTGGCCTATGAGATTCCCAGGATATGGCTTTATATGCAGTTCCGATGCTTGGATTCTAAACTAAGAAAATAACAAGGTCCATGTTTAGTCACTTCAGAAGAAAACAAAATTGGCCTGACAGCCTAGCCTCCCTTTGGCAAGGTATTACTGCTCTTGCTAACAGATTTCTTCATTCTGGTCAGCTCCTTCCCCAGTCCTAATGCTGTCATCTAGTTTTCTACCGTTCCATGTAAATTTAGACTTGGGTGGAGGCCACCCTAGGAATCTCTGCAATGAAATTCACTGCAACCAACCACAGCATGCATGTCTTGTTATGAACAAGGTAACAAATTCAGCCAGGGAGACAATGTAGATTTTATTAAATAACTGTCAAGGGGGAACACTGTACTGAGCTACCATTGGAAAGTGCATTTATGCTCAGTGGAAAATCATGCAATAATTGTTTAATAAGAAACCCTAGTGGTGCAGTGCTTAAGCACTCAGCCGCTAACTGACAGGTAGATGGTTTGAGTTCACAAGCTGCTCCACAGCAGAAAAATGTGGCTGTTGTGAGAATGTTGGAGTTTAAATTACAGCAATGAACAAACATTAAATTTCTTGTTAAACCTGGCAAGAGTGGAAGTGAAATCAAGGACATGTTAGTCCGCGTCCATGAGAATAATGCCATGAAGAAAATGGCAGCGTACAAGTGGATTAAATGTTTTCCTGAGGGGAAAGAAAGTGTCACTTGCAAAAAGAGGTCAAGGTGGCCAGTAATGTGCAGAACTGATGAAAATATTGCAAAAGTTCTTCAAATTATATGTCAAAATAGTCAGCTAACTGTGAGAAGCAAAGCAGGCCAAATCAAAATTGACAGAGAAACAGTTAGGAAAATCTTAACTGAAAATCTTTGCATGAGAAAGGGCTATGTAAAAATGGTCTCAAAGGAGCTCATCAATGAACAAAAAGAAAGGAGAGTGGAAGTTTGCCAAGACCTTTAGAGAGGCAAGATGATGTTTTGGGCTGTGTTATCACTGGTCATGAAAAGTGGATGTATCAGTATGATCCTAAAACAAAGTGTCAAAGTGCACAATGGAAGTCAGCCAATTTCCCACAAACAAAAAAGTTCTGTCAGTCCAAATCAAGAGTCAAAACAATGTTGCTAACCTTTTTTGCTATCAGAGGAGTCATTCGTCTTGAATTTGTACCAACTGGACTAACAGTTAACCAAGTGTACTATTTAGAAGTGCTAAAAAGGCTGCGTGAAAAAGCAAAACAAAAATGACTCGAAGTTTTTGCCAACAACACATGGCTCTTGGATCATGACAATGTACCAGCTCTCATGGCACTGTCTGTGAGAGAGTTTTAGCCAGTAAACAAATAATTGTACTGTAATACCCGCCATACTCACCTGATCTGGCCTCCAGTGACTTTCTTTACTCGAAGACAAGGGATATATTGAAAGGAAGACATATGGATGACATTCAGGACATCAAGGGTAATATGATGACAGCTCTGATGGTCATTCCGAAAAAAGTTCCAAAACTGCTTTGAAGGGTGGACTAGGCACTGGTATCAGTGCATGGCTTCCCAAGGAGGGTAATTTGAAGGTGACCATAGTGAAACTGCAGCAATGAGGTCTGTAGCAGTTTTTCTAGGATGAGTTCATGACCCTAATTGTCAGACTTCGTATTGATATGGCTGTCTGAACAGCTCTTGCCCAAGATGACAGGGTAGAGAGAGACAGGAGTTGGGTGAATGGAAGTGTGAAGTGCAGGGTAGAAAGCAGGAGTGTGCTGTCACGGGGCCAAGGGGAACTGTTAGAGGTGCACAGTGGTGTGGGGGGTTTTCATATGGCAAATTGATTTGGATTGTAAACTTTCACATAAAGCATAGCAAAATTTTTAAAAAAGGAAAGAGCTTCCTAACTCTACAAAGAGCAGCTACAAAAAGTCTGCAACTAACATTTTCCTTAGTGGTGAAATGCTGAACACTTTCATTCTACAACCCAGAGTACGACAAGTATGTTTGTTCTCCCCACTTTCCAACATTGCCAAGAGGATAAAAAGGCACAAAGTTTGAAAAGAAGTAAAACTGTACTTACACTTAACAAGATTATACACATAGAAACTGCAAAGAAGCTGTGAAACAACTAGTAGAACCAATAAATGCATTCATGTAAGTCACAGGATACCATATGAATACATATAATCAACTGTATTTCTATATTTTGACAACAGACATTTGGAAAGCAGTCTTAAAAACACCACTTACAGTTGTTATGTATCTATATGTACATACAAGCAGATACAAAATAAATTTAGCAGAAATCATGTGAGTCCTATACATAAAAAACTTCAAGACATTGTTGAGAGATTATGATAGTTAATGTTACGTGTCAACATGGCTAGGCTATGGTTCTCAGTGATATGGCAGAAATTATGTAATCGTTTTCCATTTTGCGGTCTGATATGAGTATCTAATCAGTTCAAAGGGGAGTTTTCCTGGGGGTGTGGCCTTCTTCCACTCTATAAACGAATGTTCTAGCCAATCTCTCTCTCTTTCCAACCTTGCTCTCTTCTTGTCACCTGGGGATGTAATTCTGCCGAGGTATTCAACCCACCACGTGATCTGCAGATGTTCGGTTTGCCAGCCCCTGCCACCACATGAGCTGGGAAAGGTCTTCAGCCTGTCACCAGACTCACAGATTTGGGACTTTCCAGCTCTACAATAAACCAAACAAAACCCACTGCCATCAAGGCGATTCCAACTCATAAGAGACCTGCCCCATAGAGTTTCCAAGGACTGCCTGGTAGATTTGAACTGCCAGCCTTTTGTTTAGCAGATGTAGCACCTAACCTCTATGCCACCATTACCCTACAATTGCATGAGCCATTTTCTTGAGGTAAATCTCTCTCTGGGTGTTTACATGCTTCACTGATTTTGCTCATTTAGAGAACCCAGATTAAGACAGAAATATTAAGGAAGATCTGAGTAAATGGGGGGGAATAAAAAAGAACAATGTTAGAGACTCAGCCTACCTGATTTCAAGACTTACTATCAAGATACAGTGATCATGATAGTGTGGTACTGGGTAGAAGATTAATGGAAGAAATTAGAGTGCAGAAACAGAACCGTCCTCTGGCCAATTGATTTTGGACAAAGATGGATGCTAAAATAATTTTTTTTTTAAGTAAGTGTTACTATACAATGGGATAAGCATATGGAAAAAATTATCTTCTAGCCTCTTAAGCTGTGTGAAAATTAATTTCTGTTCGTTAAAGCCACCCACTCATGCTATTCATTTTAAAGCAGCAGTAGATAACTAAGAATGCTAATTATTTAGTTGTATACATTTGTCAAAATTCACTGAATTGTGCATTTAGAACCTGTGCATTTTACTGTACTTAAATTTTACCTCAATAAAAAAATACATAGGACAATTAGTAATTAAGTCTCTTTGCTAAGCTTTCTCATAATTCTTCCTGTTTTACCCTTTACAATATTATTACACTTGAACGTTTCTCTTTGTCTTTGCTACCCTTCCTGTTTATAGTCCCACAGGGATGGAGACCATGGCTTGCTCACCACAGCATCCCTAGAACTCAACAGCATTCAAAATATAACAGATGCTTAATTATTATTTGTCTCATCAATAGGCAGAAACCCTGGTTGCATAGTGGTTAAGTGCTACGTCTGCTAACCTAAAGGTTGGCAGTTCTGATTCACCAGGCACTCTTGGAAACTCTATGGAGCTGTCCTGCTCTTCCTATAGGGTCATCACAAGTTGGAATCAACTCCTCAGCAGTGGGTTGAGGTTTTTAATCAACAAATAAATGAGGTCTAAAGAAGCTGGGAGATAATCTCCCAAGAAGTTCTTTAAGATGGTCACTAATTGTATCATTAAACAGACTTTATGCTTCCTGTTAGTCAAGGTAAAAACAGCAATATTATCAGCCCTATTCTTGGACTTGTTAGACGGATGTGTGATATTGATATAAGATGGCATTACAGCTAAGCATACTCAAGGATACTCCAAGCTCCTACCAACAGACAGCTACTCTCTTCCATGAAGTCCCTGAGTAAGATTAGGTACAACACAGGCAAATGTGATGCACTGTTGCAGTTTCTTTTTAGCTGTGGTGCTTTCTTTACCTGGTCCCAACTATAACTCAGATAAGCTTGTAAACTGGGTGACATGATGTGTCCATTTTTTTTATAAACTAGTGGGGCATTAGTAGCTTCAGACAAAGCAGACCATGAGACTAGCTTCATCTGTTTCTAGAATTTCCCTTCACCTCTTTACCCAATCTCATGACACAGCTCTTATCCATATAATCAGTGGAATCATTCATCCAGCATGTGGCCACAGAAAACTCAAGGCAAATAAATCTGCTACAAATAATTTCAAAAGAGAAACTTGTGGAATTGAGAATTAAAAAAGAGGTAGAATAGGCACAGAGTACAACCTTGAGGGTTTAGACAAGGGCAAGAAAGAGCTGTCATTCTCCTCGGGCCAGTGTCCTGCCAGATTCCACTGGACTCTAATACACTGTTACTCTGGCTATGTACTGGGAACACGGTACCTGCAACGGCAGGTAGGTTACTTCTGCCTTGGCTCTGTTAAGCTGGGTAAATTGGTCAAGGCCTTTTCTGTCAAGCATTCAAGTCTACACTGGAAGGTGAGAGTAAATACACCAGTTCTTGAGTATAGAAAGAAAATGCACTTTAATCAAAAGGAGATGACAGAGAGTTGTAATAATGACTTAAAATATTTATCAGTTGATGAACCTAGATGTTTGAAGTTAAAATTGTTATCTAATACACGTTATCTACAATATGTAAATAAATTTTTAAAATAACTGTAAGTAATATGCAAGTATCATCAGCAAGGCCTAGACCAAATGTATAGCACTTAACTAGATATATGATAAATGTTTATTGAATGAAAATTGAGAAACATAGTTTAATACGGAATCTTACAGGAGTAGTTCTGAAATTTAGCATACGTGAGAATCATCTGGAGGGCTTGTTAAAACACAGAGTGTTGGGCCCCACCCCCAGACTTTCTGAATCAGTAGATCTGGGAGGGGGCCCGAGAACTGGCACTTCTTGTAAGTTCTCTTTCTGTTAAGTTCCCAGGTGATGCTGGCACTGCTAGCTTGGAACTCTACTTAGAGAGCCATTGTCTTACAGCTTTTAGGAAAACATAACCCAGTGGTTAAGTGCTCAGCTCTCATGTAAGCCTGCTTTGGTTCTTCTCTTAACCTGTGTGAGGATGTACAGCTTCCTAGCCTCTGTAACATCAAAGTGAGAATAATACTGGTACCCACCTCAAGTGTTCATGGTGAATTTAAATGAGATGATGGAAGCAGAACATCTGGCACAGGGCAAGTGCTCAATAAACAGTAACTGTAGTCATCGTAAAGAAGTTCCTACATGCAAAGACCTTAATACCTAGCACAGAGTCAGTGTTCAACAACTTACGCAGTTGCAGTTGAGTTAACTGCAACACCATGTGTGTCACGGTAGAACTGTTCTCCATAAGGCTTTCAATGGCTGATTTTTTTGAGCGTAGATTTTCAGACCTTTCTGCCCAGTGCCTCTGGGTGGACTCAAACCTCCAGCATTTCAGTTAGCAGCCAAGCACACTCATTCTTTGTAGTCTCCCATGGATTCTTGATAATTGTTGTTTTCATATTAGCAAGAGCCAGTTGACCTTTCTGAAATGCAAATCTGATCCAGCATTTACATCCCAAATAACAAGCCTCGTAATCACAGACATTCAAAAATCACTGTCCCACCAGAGGTTTATGATGGCTGACTCTGCCCTTGAAGTCCAAGAAGAAGACACAAGGCCTCCTGTGGGGACTCTTCTTATTTCTCTCCAAACTCTTCTCTTAACAATCCCACTCTACTCTGTCTTCTTCAAGATTCTGCCTTATAGTATCATTGGAAGTCATACAAGCACATTTTGTGATTTTCTATCTCTAGGACTTTCCTTTTGCCTTGAATATTCCCCTGCTTGCTCTGTTGCCCACATCACCTACTCTTCCTTAGCAAACTACTGTACCTTTCTAAAACTGTCCCAAATCTCCCAACACCAAGTCTAGGTTTGCTAGCTGCCATCACCTGAGCCTGCAATTCAATGCAACCCCAGGCACAAAGAGACGGAATCACTGTGAGACATAGGGTTCTCATTAGCTGATCTTTTGGAAGTAGACTGACAAGCCTTTCTTCCTAATCTGCCTTATTCTGGAAGGTCCACTGAAACCTGTTCAGCATCATAACAACATGCGAGTCTCCATTAGCAGATGAGCAGTGGCTCTGCACATGAAGTGTATTAGCCAGGAGTCAAATCCAGGTCTCCCACACAGAAGGCAAGAATTCTACTACTGCACCAACCACTGTTCCCTAAATCTAGATTAACAAAACCAAACCCATTGCTGTCAAATTGATTCCTACTCACAGGAACCCTAAAGGACAGAGTAGAACTGCCAAACAGGGCTTGCAAGGAATTCCTGGTAGATTCAAACTGCCAACCTTTTGTTTCATAGTTGTAGCTCTTAGCAACTATGCCACCAGGCTTTTCAAATCTAGATTAAAAAAACAAAACCAAATCCATTGCCATCAAGTCAGTTTCAATTCATAATGACCCTACAGGACAGAATAGAACTGCCCCATAGATTTGCAAGGAGCTCCAGGTGGACTTGAACTGCAGACCTTTGAATCAGCAACCACAGCACTTACCACTATGCCACCAGAGTTACCAAAATCTAGATTAGGCATCTCCAACTTTGTGGTCCCCGAACGTTATCCATTTCCTCTACCATAATCTTATCCCAATGTATTATCATTGCCTATTTCTTTTCTTTTCCTTCTATTCTACTCTTTAGAGAGAAAGTTTGTGAGTGCCACATCCCCAGCACCCAGCACAGTACCAGGTACAGTGTACCAAAAATTACTGCCATCAAATTGGTTCCAACTCATAGTGACCCCATAGGACAGAGTAGAACCATCCCGTAGGGTTCCCACAGAGCCCCTGGTGGGTTTGCTGGCAGCTGTAGTTCTTAATCACTACACCACCAGGGTTTCTAGGTACAGAGTAGGTGCTGAGTAACAGTGAATACAAGCCGTCAAGGTAATTACCTGATTACTTTAGTCAACGAAAGGGATATTGTAGCTCTCCGAGTTTATGTTTCCCACAAATTAATCTAATTTGGCAGCATCCTGGATTAATTAGTTGGATACTGGACTCATCGACTCTCATTTGTGCCTTTCGGAGTAGTGCTTTCCAAACTTTAATGTACAAATTAATCATCTGGAGATCTTTGAAAAATGCAAATTATGATTCAGTAGGCCTAGGATAGGGCCCAAGAATTTGCATTTCAAACGAGTTCCCCAGGTGATGTCCATGCTGTTTTTCCAGTGACCACTCCTTTGTCATTATATTTGAACAGCATTGTTCAAGATACAAAATTCAAATTCTGACATTTTTTTCTTTCATTCACATCTTCCTCCTGAATAAGCCGATGGTAAAACAATAACTTTCTAGGAATAAATTGAAACAGTTAATAATTTAGGATTAATAAAAATAATAGACGCTATTAAGAAGCAACCTTTTCAACCATGTTGAGTTTAGACTAGGAAATCACAGTGTTTTAAGAAACCTAACTTGGATACTACGCACCAAGAGAAATTTACAACGTCACTGACATGCCTTAACCCAAAGAAAAACAATCACGCATATAACATGTACAATTGCTTATGTGCCCAACGTGAAGGTAAGATATTCAAAACATAACTTGGTTGCCCATTCTTCCTAGATTGCGCTTCATAATGAAATATCACTGTCACTTCCCTGGGTTTGAAAAACTCTTTGTATGCAGATTTTCCTATTAATATTCTACACTTTTTGTCATTATAATCACTCTCCTTCTCATGTTTCATTTTGCAGGCTTCTTCTAAGTTTCAGCCACGTTATTTGCAGTCCCTGGTGGCATAGTGGTTAAGTGCTATGGCCACTAACCAATAAGTCAGTAGTTTGAATCCACCAGGCACTCATTGGAAACATTATGTGGCAGTTCTACTCTATCGTGTAGGGTCACTGTGAGTCAGAATTGACTTGACAGCAACAGGTTTGGTTTCTTGTTGTTTTAGTTACTGGCAGTCAGTGCACACGCCTTAGAACACAGAATGGACTTTAAAACAAAGAAGTAGCGTCAAGGAACTTTAAAGCTTTATAAAGGGGACCTCAGAGATGATGAATCTGAGATGTGCAGAGACACAGAGGATCTATTTTTCTCACAAATCAACCTAATTTGTCAGCATAATTGGTTAATTTTGAGTACTATATTTCTGCAGTAAGTCCTCTGTTCACCTTCCCTCCTCTTTCCATTTCATGCTTCCTGTATCCATAGTGTTTTCATTGTCTGATGTTCTTCAGAAATAAATACCCAGGCCTCCACTCCTAGCCTGTCTTAATCTGCAAAAGTCAAAAGCAAGGGATGTGCAGTCCAGAGTTCAAATCCTCCTTATTACTTAACTAGGAATTATTTGGGCAGTAGTTTATTCAATCACTTTAAGCCTCAGTTTTCTCATCTATAAGATGAGCTCTCATGAAGATTAAATGGGACAATGTATAGCAAGTGTTTAGTCTGTTGCTTGAGCCCTCTAGAAGTAACTATTGCAAGCATAATTGGGATATTATTGTAAACCATACATATGTGTATTTATCATTTGTATTTTCATATAAAGCACCTCCTTAGCTAACATAAACAAAGCATTTATGGGTGGGAGAAGTGGACAGGGTGTATGGTATAGAAAAGGGGAAGGAATACAATTAAGAAGAAATTATTACACAAACAGATAATGATCAGATTGCAGCAATCAAAACGAGATGTATCTAAGAAGCAGGCCTGAAGATGCGATCACAGAAGGCTACTTTATGGCCAGGGTAGGGAGACAGCATGTGATAGAAAAGAAGTGAAACACCCAAAGTGTTCCACTGCTGGTTCCATGAATTATGGGAAGTGGGTAGGGGAGAGGTGGGAAGGCACAGGGTAAGGCAGCAGTGCCCCATCACTGAAGAAACAGGGGTCTTCTCACTTCATACTGGGGACTCTGGAAGGAGACAGATTCACATTAGCTCATAGATGGACACATCAGAGAAAATGTGCTGCCTCATTATGGTGGCTAGGCAGAGAAAGGGTCTAAGTTTAGATTCTGCAAGACTACTTGGTTGTCATGAGACACAGGTCACCCCCTCAAAACTCCCTTGTGCTAGGGATGTTGAAGTATGATCTGCCATGGGACACTCAGGGCCAGGGGCTGGATGAAGACTCACAGGAGTCTGCAGTGCTGTGGAGAATAACATGAATCCAACTCTCTAGATGCAGTCAAGCCAAAGTGCACCAGACACATGTGTCAGCAACAGGAGAGAGCAGAGCAACCAGGGGTCGAGACAGAGGCTTGAGTGTAAAGAGACTTTGACCAAGCCCTCACAAGCCAAGACCAAAGAGGATCCAGGAGAGATTTGCAACAACTAAAGGACATCTTTTTCTCTCTACTGGCATAGGCCCACATAAGTCATGTTCTCCCTTTATTATACCCCAGTAGCATTTTGGAGGGAAAAGAGGTATAGATACTAATTCTTACATGTGTTTTTATCTAAAAGACCAATCATTTGTCTAAAGAGATTATGTGGTACAATTTTTTTTGCAAAAATGGTTATTATCGTTCTGTTCTCTGTATCCACGTCCTTTGTAACATCACTTTGCAGATCTCTTCACCATCCAAATGGGTCTAGTTTTGAAGCTGAATTCCTCAGGAGAAGGAATTGTATATATAAACTACCCCCTACTTCATGATGTGTTTCTTCTTTAACTGCATGTCCCATAGCTGTCAGACTGGAGATTGGGCATATGCCAGGAACACGATGTTACAGGGAAAGGATTCCAGCTCCAGAAGTCAAGAACAAAGATGCAGCGAACCCTTTCCAGAAGGATTTCTAGCTAGAATTACTTTCCAGTTGCCTCCTTATGAAGAGGATAAAAC
Source organism: Heterohyrax brucei (assembly GCA_028571685.1). Classification (NCBI taxonomy): domain Eukaryota; kingdom Metazoa; phylum Chordata; class Mammalia; order Hyracoidea; family Procaviidae; genus Heterohyrax; species Heterohyrax brucei. The sequence goes on along the minus strand of CM053149.1, from coordinate 28,832,818 downwards.
CCAAACCAAACTCAAGGCAACCCTACAGAACAGAGTAGAACTGTCCCATAAAGTTTCCAGCGAGCACATGCAGATTTGAACTGTTGGCCTTTTGGTTAGCAGACATAGCACTTAACCACCATGCCACCAGGGTTTCCATAAAGAAATTATTGAAAATTAAATGGAATCTGAAACACTTAGAAAATGTTTGACTCAAAGAAGAGTTCAGAGGAGCTGTTGTAACACACATCAAATGCTGGGCTATCGCATAAGTATTTCCAAGATTCACAGAGAAACAGCAAAGCACATTCTAGGATAATGAATAGGCTCACACTAACTTCTTCTAGCAAAGGAAAACAATGGTGTGAGTGTTCCAGAACAGCAGGTGATGTAATGAGCAATTTGGATACGATTCTATAAGGTAAACAAGAAAGATGTCTCGGGATATTTCAACTTGGCAGGATGGAATGTAGCCAAGAATTCTAGAAAAAAAAAGTGGCTTAGAATCATAAAACTCAATGGAGAAGAACCACAAAACAGAAATATCCTTTGAATAAGTTATCTGGTTTTGAAGGGAGCTCGGCAGTGGTAATAACAAAGTCTTGGATTCTGATTTAGAAGAAAAGAATTCTTGTCTCTGGTCAGTCACGACCAAATGAGTTACTCTGGATAAGTAACTTCCCTGTGCTTCATTTTTCTCAGTTTCAGAATGACAGAATTAGACTAATTGATCTTAAATAGGATGAATGGGTAAAATGAAGTTTAACATCTGTGCAGGGGACACAGAAAGAAATATCGATGTGTGGAGCCTGAAGGTTGCTGGGGAAGAAGTCACCAAACCGGCATTTGGAGCCCAGAGACTAATAATAGGTGGAAGTGGGAAGATATCAGACACTCCAAGCTTTGGCTCAGGTATTAAAACCAGTCAGGGTGTACTGGGAGTGGCCTTGAGCAAGACCCAGAGTCAAGAAAGACCATAAGACTTCTTAGCACAAGGTGGGGGTGGGGGGGAGAGTAGTGACCACCGCAGCCTAGCCTGAGCACAGATGGCTGAAATTTGAAAGAGACTGTGCTTTGGGAGATGTAAAGCAGTGAACATTGGGACTGGTCCCAGCCCAGTAATCAGGTGGCAGGTTTCAGTTCTGGGCAAGTGGCTATGTGAGTAGATGAGAGCCAGGCCAAGCACGCATGAAGCCCACTCTTAGTGGAACATATCTTTGAGAACAGGAGATTTTTCTCCCTGCCCCCTTAAAGAAGAGCACAGTGGCCCAAACAAGAGACAATACAAGCAGTTTCTTCTGAAGTCACCAGCCTTTGGTGGAGTGACAGAGACCCCTGGTCTTGAAAGAGCACATCTGAGTTGGGAGACCAAGACAAGAAATTGAAGTGACCAGGAAGGGCCCTGGGGCACATCAGGAGAGAGCATCTTCAAGGGAGGGACACTGTATTTCCTGTTCACTGAGCTGGTGGGGACTCACAGGTTCAGCTCTGGCACCTCTTCATAAAGGTGCCTTATTTGCATTCCAAACCCCAAACAAGGGCATTCCATTTACAGATTTATAAGATCCCTTCTAGCACTCATATTTGGAGATTTTAGAGTATGAGTCAAAATCAAATCTAAAGATTAATTCAGAGTTTAGCACATAACTATGTTCATCAGCTTGCAGACATAGGACTCTTGTCTCCTAACAAAGGAAGAAATGCACAAACTAGGGGCCCATCTGTGACCATTAAATAGACTAAAATTAACACAGAAGGCATATTACTGCTAATTATCCATGAATTCACTCCATATGCATTCATTAGAGATCATTTAAGTGGAAACTGGGAATGCAAATGATAATTATATACTTTAGATATCAGATTTTTCTTTACAGAGGGCAGATCTGTATGTATGTATCAAACACAAACATGTTGCCCTGAAGTCGAAACTGAAACACATGTCTACTCTAGTAAAAGATGACCATTATATCACTTTCGTGTTTAAAACTGACCTAGGCAATAACTGTCTGCACTGTAAATGTGCATGGTTTGGGGTCCAGTAATTTTATTATACTTGTAGAAATTTATCCTGCTGAAATGTCATGCATTCTCATGAATTGAACTCTGTCCCCCTAAAACTGTGTGCAGGCATTCAGCTGGGCCATCATTCCCAGTATTTTGTGATTTTTCTGTGCTATACATCCTAATCTCTGCCAGTGGCTAATAGATAGGATGATTGTGTTAAAAGAAGATTAGGGTGGGACTGCAACACCCTTGTTAAGAGAGTTTCCTTGGAGTGCAGCTTGCACATTTTTCATCCTTTTATCGTTCAGGAGATAAAAATAGAGAGAAGTCAGCACAGAACTGGAAAAATCACACCATCAAGAAAGCAGCACCAGGAGTACAAGTCCTTCAGACCTGAGGTTCCTGCGTCAAGATGCTCCCTGGACAAAGACTGATGCAACATAAGGACTTTCCTCCAGAGCCAACAGAGAAAGCCCTTCCTCTGGAGTGGACACTCTGGATGCAGACTTGTAACCTATTGAACTGTGTAAGAATAAACCTTTCTTTGCTAGAACTGCCCACTTGTGGCATCTCTATTAGAGCAGTACCAGATGACTAAAACATGCATGTATATAAGCAAATCAGTAGAATTCCTTTATACCAACAACGAGACTGTTAATGAAGAAACCATCAAATCAATACCATTTACTATAGTCCATAAGAAGATAAAGTACCTAGGAATTAATCTAACCAGAGAAATAACAGACCTTTACAAAGAGAACTACAAGCCCTTACTACAAGAAACTAAGAGAGACGTAGATAAATGGAGAAACCTACCCTGCTCATGGATAGGAAGACTTAACATTGTGAAAATGTTTATTTTACTCAAAGCAATCTACTTATATAATTCAATCCCAATACAAGTTCCAGTGACATTTTTTAATGAGATGGAGAAACAAATCACCAATTTTGTTTGGAAAGACAAGAAGCCCAGATAAGTAAGGTACTACTAAAGAAGAAGAACACACTAGCAGGCCTCTCATTACCTGACCTTAGAACATATTACACTGCCACAGTGGTCAAAACAGCCTGGTACTGGTACAACAACAGACAGTTAGATCAATGGAACAGAATTGAGAGCCCAGAGATGACACCATCTGCCTATGAACAGCTGATATTCAACAAAGGCCCTAAGACATTAAACTGGGGTAAAAACAGTATCTTCAATAAATGGTGCTGGCAAAATTGGATATCCACCTGCAATAAATTGAAACAAAATCCATATCTTACACCTTACACAAAAACCAACTCAAACTGGATAAAAGACCTAAATGTCAAATCTAAAACAATAACGCTCATCCAAGAAAAGGTAGGAACAACAATGGAAATTTTAATACACAATGTAGACAGACTGTAAAATCTGTCAAACAAACCACAATCAATAGAAGGGAAAATAGATAAATGGTAACTATTAAGAATCAAACACTTTTGGTCATCCAAAGACTTTATTAATAGAATTAAAAGGCCACCTACAGAATGGGAAAAAATATTTGGCAACTCTATGTCAGACCAATGCCTGATATCCATAATCTATAAGGTACTACAAAATATCAATAAGAAGAAGATAAATCATCCAATTAAGTGATGGGCAAAGGAGATGGACAGACATTTCTCTAAAGAGGAGATCCAGGCAGCCAAAAAACACATGCGGATATGTTCACGATCTTTAGTTATTAAAGAAATTCAAATCAAGACTACAATGAGATACCATCTCACCCCAATGAGGTTGGCCATGATCCAAAAAACCCCAAACAACAAATGCTGGAGAGGTTGTGGAGAAAGTGGAACTCTTATACTGTTGGTGGGGTTGCAAAATGGTCCAGCCTCTTTGGAAAGCAATCTGGCGCTTCCTTAAAAAAATGGATATAGATATACCATTTGACCCAGTAATTCCACTACTTGGAATATATCCTACAGAATCAAGACCATTCACACCAATGGATACATGCACAAGAATGCTTATCGCAACACAGTCCACAATAACAAGAAGATGGAATCAACCCAGATGTCCAACAACGGAAGAATGGATAGGTAAACTATGGTATATATACTCAATGGAGCACTATGCAATGATAAAGAATAATGATGATTCCAGGAAACATCTCATAACCTGGTTTCAACTGGAAGACATTATATTGAATGAAAGTAGTCAGCAACAAAAGGACAAATATTGCGTGAGACCCCTGCGATAAGATCTCAAAAACAGACTTATGTATAGAAGAAAAGACACTTTGATGGCTGCAAGGGAGGGAAGGGAGGGAGAGCAGAGGGGGGAGGGTTTGGATTAGATAGTTGGTAGAAATTTGGTTGGGTGAAATAGGTGATAGCACACATTAGAAACATGAACAATATTAAGTGGACTTCAACATAACTTGAACATTCCTTCCATTTTAACCTAATATTGCAAGGACAGAGTAGCTGGGGCAGGGGGCAGGGGACCATGCTCAGGCAAAATCAAGGCCAATTGGTACAACTAGCACTTTGCTAAGAGGGGTCTCTGCACCCCACATTGGTGAGTGGTGTCTGGGGTCTTAAAAGCTGCCAAGCTGCCATCCGAGGGCACAGCAAATGGTCCCAACTCAGCAGGGACGGATGCTCACTGAGGACCAAAATGACATGGGGTAAAGACAACCCAGAAGATAGAGAGACCCACATGAGTGGGTGCCAACATAGACCTGGGACTAGAAGAATCAGACGGTGCCCAGCCACCACCAGTGATAGCCACAATGGAGCTCACTAAGTTGAGTCTCACTGGCAACATAAGAATAAAAAGGGGTGCACCCTGAGATCTCCACTAAAAGACTGCAATTGATGGGCCACTGGCTTTGGGATTCCCCTGGAAGCATGGCCCCTGGCCCTGATGCTGCCCTTGCCTATAAATCATAATGAAAGTCCACTCTTCGGACACGAATCGATTGGACTTGGCGATGCAGAGTGACCATATATTGGATGCACTTTATTGTTCTATGCATCTATAGGATATCATCCTGCTGACCTCTGGCTGGAGTAAGGGGAGTGGGTGGAGAGGTGGGGAAAGGAGACAGTTCGGAGGATGAGACATGCGTGGAGCAGAGAGGAATAGTGTGCTGTCACAAGTTAGGGAGAGCAGTGGAAGCTGCATATAGGTGGGCACGTAAATTTATATGGGAATGTACATTTTCACTCAGTTGTAATAAAAAAATGCATGTACACAAATACAAAATGTAATGTTAATTGTGGCAACACGGGTAATGGAAAAACTGAAAAGAATTGAAACGGTCATTAACAAGGTATTAATGATTAGCCATCCTTATGAAAGAATATAATTACTAAAATTAGTAAAAATATATCTTTACAGCAGAGAAATTATTTTATATTAACTTATGTGGCTGTCATTTGCAGTTTGGTTGTTCACCCTGCATCCATTCTCTTTTAAATCAAATTATGTTGAGGCTGTGGGACTTTCTGTTTCAAAGAGGTGTGGTTACAAAGAGCACAGATCACAAAAAGATAATTCTTAGTGCTTAGCACCAATGATAACAGACTAGGAAATAGATATTAGTCTTAAAAACCTGACTTCTGCATGCCACAAGCCAAAGTTTAGGCCAAAACCATAAGACTGGAGACGTCTGCATGATGAAAGTAAAGCCATGACATTTGAGTAACTCATGAGTTCACTTAGGCAAAAAACTAAATGAACAAGAAGCCCAGAGAAGTAATGAGAGCACTGGAAGAAGACTTTCATCTTGAAGGCATTTGCTAAACTAGCTGAATGTGAGCAAGAGTTTTCAGCCTCTAGATCTTCCCAGGTTGCAAAGTCAAATGTCAACCTTGCCATTAAGCTCTTCTCCCAGGGCTGTACTTTTAATACAAGGGTAAACCAGAAATAAACCACTCTCTGAATCCTCTTTGGAAACCCTGGTGGTACAGTGGTTAAGTGCTTCACTTGCTAACCAACAGGTTGGTAGTTCAAATCCACCAGGTGCTCCTTGGAAACTCTACAGAGCAGTGCTACTCTGTCCTGTTGGGTTGCTATGAGTTGGAATCAGCTAGACAGCAGTGGGCTGAGGTTTGGTGAATTCCTTTAAGGGGAATTTAAAGAGGATTGCCAGTCTCAAAACTGGGTAGTAAGAGGAAAGAGAAAATGCTCCACATGACTATGCATAATCATGAGCCATTCTTCACAGCAGTTTGCAACCAAATTCCAAAACAGTTAAGCCAACAATTACAGTAGCTCCACAACGGCAGCATCTCCTAAGGATCTAACAGATGAAAATAAACTCCTTCTAGGGAAACTTACCTTTATCTTAGTCCCTACAGAATTTCCACAGGTCAAGTTCCAAAGAAACAGAATAATTCACAGTTAAAAATCAAGAAACACGCTAGGAAAGAAGGCACCATGTGAGAAAGCCAGAAAGAAAACAGATACTGAAATAAAAACCAGATAAAATTTCTAATGTTAGAATAATAGAAAATATGTTTATTGTAGAAATAAAGAACAAAGAAAGGCTTAAAAGCATGAGGAAAGGACAAGCAGATTTGAAAAACAAATAAAAACCAAAACCAGAACTCCTGTTATGGACTAAATTGTGTTCTCCCTATACTTATGTTGGGAAACCCTGGTGACGTAGTGGTTAGATACGTGCTAGAGGCCTGACCCCTACACCTGTGGACGGCCTACACAGGTTTGGGAACAGGGTTTTCTTTGTCATGCTAATGAGCCCATACAGTGTAGGTGATGTCCTAAACTTAATCACTTCTGAGCAGCCCAGACACAGAAGCAGCGCAAAAACAGAAAGACGAAGGCTTATATAGTATATATCCATTAACCAGTCTTCCAGGTCTTCTTAAACTAGAAGAGTCAGACCCAAGCCATAAAGTGAACCTATACAAAAACCTCTACACTACTGTATATTGAAATGTTTTATATTACGGGTGGACTCCATAGATAAAATATTTGATATATGTTGCAAACAAAGAATGACATTTTTTACTTCCTTCTTCCCATACAAGTTTGGAAAAGCTCAACATTGCTCCAGGACACAGTGATTAGCAAGAAGACAGTATTTCAACAATCACAATTGACTCTACATGTGAAACATGACCCATCCAAACAGGAAGATCAGTTACCCCTTATGAACAACATTTCAGTGTCAGTATCTTTTCCACTGGGCTTACAGATAGGAGAGTCAGAATTTTGACAGCTCTCTGAGTCCTTGCCACCCAAGGTATATTCCATGGCCCAGAAGGATCAGCATCATCTTGCTCTTTGTTAGAAATGATGGATCTCAGGAATCAACCCAGACCTACTGAAGCAAAATCTGCATTTTAACAATATCCTTAGTGAGTCATACATTCATTCAATTAAAGAAATGTTGGTCAAACTATTTTTACTGTCCTACCTTGCAGGTGGTAGCCATGCTTGTATGTAGGCATATATCATTTTTTGTCTTCCATTATGAAATAGAAAACCCTGGTTCCATGGTGGTTAAGGTTAAAGGTCAGCAGCTCAAATTGACCAAACACTCCTTGGAAACACTGTGGGGCAGTTCTACCCTGCTGTATAGAGTTGCTATGAGTCAGAAACTGACTTGACAGCAATAGGTTTATTTTCTCAGTTGGATTATAAAATAATTCCAGGCTTAGGAAAAAGCTACAAGATAGTACAAAGATTTCCCATTCACCCAGATGCCCTAATACTAACATCTTAGGCAATCATGGTACTATTATTAAAATTTAAATTGATTCAATATTATTTCACAGACCTTATTCAAATTTTACCTAATGTATCTCACTATCATTTCAGTCCAGGATCAATCCAGTATCACACATTGCCTTTAGTTATCATGTCTCATTAAACCAAAAAAACAAAACAAACAAGAAACTATTGCTGTCAATTTAGCTTCAACTCATAGCAACTCTATAGGATGGAGTAGAACTGCCCTGTCAAGGGTTTCCAAGGTGGTAGATCTTTACTGAAGCAGACTGTCACATCTTTCTCCCACAGACCATCTGGTGGGTTTGAACCCCTGGCTTTTCAGTTAGCAGCCAAGAGCTTTAACCACCGTGCCAACAGGCTCCTTCATGTCTCCTTATTCTTCCTTAATCTGGCACGATCTAGGGCAGCGCTGTCTAGCAGTGATGAAAACGTCCGATATCTGCATGTTCAACATTTTATCTGTTACCTACATGTAGCTACTGAGCACCTGAAAAGTGGCTAGTGCAATGGAGAAAAAGAAATTTTAGCTTTACTTAATTTTAATTAATGTAAGTTTAAACTTAAATAGAATATCTTACCATTACATTTTTATTTTAAATACAAAACATAAATATTTCCCGCTGGGAAGTCTCAGTGAAAAAATATTTTTAAAGCAAGGCAAAATGAACAGTCTTTTCATAAGCATGCAACGGGACATTCCAATATAACAGAGAAAGACCACTGATGGAGGAGGTGTAGGATGTGTTTGGGAGAGAACAAAATTAGCAATGGCAAGAAGAGAGAAATGGGAGCCCCGGAAAGAATGATCCTTATAGACTAGTCAGAGGTGGTACAGGAAATGCTGAGAAGGGGCAGCACCAGGACCAGCTGGCTTCGAGGGCAACGAAATTTTCCTAAACTCCAGGGACATCAACGAGAAGTGGTTAGAAGACCGGAAACTAGGTAAGTGTGGCCTTTTTTATTTTATTGTACTTTAGATGATGGCTTGAAGAATAAAAGTTTCTCATAAAGCAGTTAGCATACATATTGTTTTGACATTGGTTCACAACCCCAGAACAGAACAACAGTTTCCTTTTTCAACCTTGGGTTCCCCGTTGTTAGCTTTCCTGTCCCTTCCTGCCTTTTTGTCCCTGCCCCTGGGCTGGCGTGCCCCTAGACTCATTTTGTTTTATGGGCCTGTCCAGTCTTTGTAGCCTTGCTTATTAGTCAACGAAAGGCTAAAGCTGAATTTACTTTCCAGCATATTCATTATGCGCTCTGTTTTGGACTAAGTAAACCTCACTGGGAATTGAGCTGACTTAAAAAATAAGTAGAAAAGGCAATTTGGGTTGTTGGATTTTTCCTCTCTGCAGAAAAGCTCTACAGTGATGAATATTTTGCAATTCCATCTTTTCTTGACTATGTATTCTGTTCCACTGACCCGTGTGTCTATCTTTTCACTGACACCACACTGTCTTGACTTATAAATATAAATATTTAGCTTTAAAGCATGTCTTAAAATCAGATGATGTGAGTCCTCCAGCTTTGTTCTTTTCAAAAACTGCCTGGCTATTCTGCAATTCCATAATCTTTAAAATTTTAATATTCTATGGAAATTTTTTCATATTAATTGAAACCTAGTTGGTTCACTTATTTTTTTAATCTGGAAAAAGAAAACTTACCAAAAAAGAGCTGTCATTTAGGGATGTTTTGGGCTATGAGTAACAAAATTTTTTATCTGTGTCTTAAACAAAGAGGGTTGTTTTACCCCACATTAGAGAAAGTCTGAAGGCAGGTGACTGCTGGCATTTGGCTCAGTGGCTCAACAGTATCAGGCAGACATCTCCATGGGCCTCTTCACTTCTCCCTCATAGTCACAGAGTGATAGCTACAGCAGCTGACATCTTGTTCATTCAATGTAGAAAAAAAAAAGGCAGAGAGATAATCTATGTGTCCTTGTCCAAAACTATGTTACATGACCTCCCCTGATGGCAACAGAGGCTGGAGAACTGAGTATTTTATGACTTTTAGCCTATACAATTGACATACACCAGAAAGAAGGAACTTTGACATGAGAAATAAGAGTGCCAACCTGTGGTTTTTACCACATAAGTTGATGATAGATCAAAAAAAAGTTACTGAATTCTACTCCTTTCCCCCTCCCCACCAAAAAACAAAACCAGCAGACAGACAAGTGATAAAAAGTCCATTTTAAAGCACCTGATTTTCTTTTTCAATGCTGCATGGGCACCAAACCAACACCTCTTGATTCTGTCTCTCCCTGACACAACAGTCAATTCTCCCCCAGACTTGTAGTGCACTTACAGTCATTGAGAGTCAGGGTAACTAGCTAGAAAAACAAACCTGCTTTATTGCTAAAGAACGAGGGTGACATTATGACCAGGCTACAGTATGTTGTTGTGACAAAGTAGAATTGCCCCATAAACTACGGCAGAGCTTTTTTAGATAAATTTTTAAGGAAAGAATGCTGGAATTCAATTTATGTTTATGAATTGTACTTTGCATTGGGGAAAACTGGCTATGTCTTTCTTTTAATAAACGTTATAGGAATCTCATGTACCAGTCACTGGGTGTTTTAATTCCTCTTCCCTTTAATTTTGTTCCTCATCCTGTCTAATTGTATTATTTTTCTTTCCAAGCAGATATGCAGGTATGTGTGTTTGTGCAAAGTTATAAGAGAATATGTCAAAACTGCTGACTCCAGGACACCAAAAGTACAGCTCTCTCCAATCTCCCTGGTGGGCCATGAACAGCATCGCTCCCATCTTCTTGAGAAGGAAGGTCTCAGAAGGTGTGAAAGAATAATCATTTATTAAGCTCATTTACTACATTCTGGGGACACTGTGATAAACAGACATGGTCTCTACCTTCATTGTGATTATATTTGTTGCAGAAGAATGTTTTTAAAATATCAGCTAATATTATTTTTTCTCAGTAGTTCACCTTTTCTTCCTCTCCTCCCACTCAACAGCTAAGGTGTGCTCACTGCCTTATGGGAGAGATGTAATAAAGCAGAAAGCAGAAAAAATAAGACTTCTTCTACTTTGGGAACATGTAATGACATTAAAACCCACTGCCGTTGAACCAATTCCAACTCGTAACAACACTAAAGGACAGAGTAGAAGTGCCCCATAGAGTTTCCAAGGAGCACCTGGTGGATTTGAACTGCTGACCTTTTGGTTTAGCAGCCATGGCAGTTAATCTCTACACTACCACGATTTCCAAAATGACATTAAAATTAGAAAAAACATGAGCACAAATAAGCATTCAGCACCCCCCAACACTCCACTAAATGAAAAAATAAAAAAATTTCTGAGCTGAAAATGGGAAGACAGACAGAAGGCAAGGGAATTGCCACAGAAAGATCAGTGGGGACAGACTAAAGTAAGCCATACTGGAAGGGAGTGTGTACAAGATGTGTCTCTGCCAAGAATCATGGTGAGGAACAGTTGTCAGCACCCAGGAACAAGACAGCAGCCAAGGGCACATTTGCAACCAACCACCCTGGAAGCACTACCTGTCACCAACACCTGGGCTGATAGTAATCATCTTTTCTCCAGGCATCTGACATTCATGCCACCTCTTCTTCCTGAACCCACAATTAGACTGTATTTCCCAGCATCCTCTGCAATTAAATTAATGAGTTCTAGCCAACAGACAGTGCAAGGAAGTGATACATATCACTTGCTTTCCCGTTTATATAAACTTCCAATGCTGCTCTTTATGCTACTTCTTTGGTCTTCTGCCAGGACTAAACGAAGGGCTCTCACGAGCCCTGGTGGTGCAGTGGTTAGAGTATTCATCTGTTAACTAAAAAGTGGGCAGTTCAAATCTGCCAACTGCTCAGTGGAAATGCAATGTGGCACTTAGTCTGTCCTATAGGGTCACTGTCTTAGTCATCTAGTGCCAGTATAACAGAGATACCACAAATGGATGGCTTTAAAAAAGAGAAACTTTATTTTGTCACAGTGCAGTAGGTTAAAAGTCCAAATACAGGGTGTCAAATCCAGAGGAAGGCTTTCTCTGTTGGCTCTGGAGGAAAGTCCTTGTTGTCAATTCTTCCCCAGACTGGAAGCTTCTGAGGTGCAGGGACCCTTGTCCTTTCCAAAGGACACACTTTAATCCCGGCACTGCTTTCTTGGTGGTATGGGGTACCAAATCTTTGCTTGCCTCCCTTTCCTTTATAATTTAAGAGGCTGCCCCAAGGCACAATATAATCCCACACATTTAGTCCTATCCCACCAACACAACTGCCATCCATCCTTACACTTTAACATCACAGAGGCAGGGTTTACAACATAAGGGAACATCACACAATACCAGGACCCAGCCAAACTGCTACACACGTTTCTGGGGAGACACAATTCAACCCACGGCAATCACTGTGAATTGGCATTAACTCAATGGCAATGGGTTTATTTTTGTTTTAGGTTAAGGCCCTGAGTAACGGAAGAGCCACAAGATAGAAAGGATCCGGGTCCCTGATTCTCTGTTTGGAAGAAAGTCACCCATAGAAGTCACCTGACCAGAAACATCTGCACTGGGTTCTTGTGAGAACAGAAGTAAACTTGCATTGTGTTGAGCTACTGAAATGTTTGTTACGGAAATTTTAGCCTACACTGTCTAATACCCCTAGCAACCACAAAGCTACAGTCACATTTTCCTGACTTGGATTTAGCTCACTTATCTAACTTAACCCATGAGAACAGGTATCATCTGTTATGGATTGAATTATGTCCCTCATTAAATGTGTGCATCAGTTTGACTGGGCCATTGTCACAGGTTGAATCGTGTTCCCCTAAAAATATGCATAGAAATTTGGCTGGGTCATGATTACCAGTGTTGTGTGATTGTGCTCCATTTTGTGATTTTCCCACATTGGATATTAAAGAGGACTAGGGTGGGACTGTAAATCCCATCCTAAGGTCCCTTCGCTGCTCCATTGTAAAGGAGTTTTCCTGGAGTGTGACTTATACCAACTTTCATTCTACAAGAGATAAAAGAGAAGAAAAACAAGCAGAGAGTTGGGAACCCCACAATGTCAAGAAAGCAGCACTGGGCGTAGAGTACATCCTTCAGATCTGAGGTTCCTGTGCCAAGATGCTCCCTGGACAAAGACTGATGCAACACAAGGACCTTCCTCCAGGGACAACACAGAGGGAAACTCTTTCCCCTGGAGCCAGCCAGCGGCAAACATCCTAAATTTGGACTTGTAGCTTACTGTGTTGTATAAGAAGAAACTTTTCTTTGTTAACATGGGAACCTCAGACCATAAAGTGGCAAGGATGGGGCTTGTAGTGGCTCACTGCCCCCTCAGCCTTTAATGCTCTCCTTCTGCCACCTACTTCCTGTCTGCTCCTTTGGGCTTGTTGTAGACTCAGCACCTGTCACTCTCTTGTCTTCTAACATTTGGTTCTTGGGACCTGAACTAGCAGCTCTTGGGATTCACTGAACTTCACAGCCTGTAAGAGTCCTGTTCTCTGACCTGCAGATCCCGAGTTCATCAGCCCTTGCAGCTGCGTGAACTAGCAGAAACCGTGCAGTCTCACCTGCCGTCCTGGGATTTGCCAACTTTCACAGCCTGTGAGCTGGAGCTCTAATCTCTGACCTCTGACCTTGGGTTTGTCAGCTTCCACGGCAGCATGAAGCTTGTATTCCAATCTAGAAATTGGGACCTCTCCGCCTCTACAATTGCATGAGCATTTCCTTTATCTACATCTTTTCTTCTACATATTTATACATGTTACTGGTTCTGTTTCCTCGGAGTACTCAGCCTAAGACAGTAAGTGTAGAGTTATGCATATAATTACAAATCATGTTATAGTCTAGAAGAAAAAGTGTAAACAATCTGGAGATAGTGACAAGTGAAGAATAAAATTTATATTAGATGGTGGATAAGGGAAGACTTCTGTGATGATGTAACAGTTGAACTGAAGCCTAAAGGAGGAGTCAGAGTCATGCAGCTCAAGAGCTGGGGAAAAAGAATTCTGGGCAAAAGGAACAGTACATTCAAAGTCCCTGAGAAGGGAGAGATACCTCAGAATGTCATTTGAGAAGATGAAACATTCGACTACAGCTGGGACATAGTGAAGGCCAGAAGTGAGGTATGAGATGGCACTGGAGAAGGAGCTAGATGCCAACTCATTAAGGGCCATGTAGGCCTTGTCCTAGATTTTGTATTTTATTGCAAGAACCTAGGAAGGCACTAAAAAATTTTAAGTGAAGATGACAGTCGAGACTGTACTCTTAAAAGATTAAACTAGCTAAGATGGAGGGGAAAGAGAAAGCCTACGTAGGAGATTATCATAGAAATCCAGGCAAGAAACAATACTGTGTTAAATTAGAGGGGAGACAGCTTGAATATGGAGAGAGTGGATGAGTTTAAGATGTACTTTAGAAGTGGACTGGAATAGCAGCTCTCGTCTTCACGATCTTTAAGCACCAGTAAGAGATGGGAGCAGGTAATAAATTGTTGTAGTCTGGCGCCTTTATGGGTTGAGAAGAGGTAGCAAACCTAACAGCAGCAGCAGCTTCCCCTCTGCCAGGAACAGCTCCATGTGAACAGAATGGGTTGGAAGGAGATTAGAGGTCAATAACTGAAATACTGCATTATGCAAAAGACCTTTATAAAGCATTAAAAAGCAACAATGTCATTTAGTCCCAAGTCATCTAACCTATGTCATGGTATATTCAGTCACTTCACATGCACACAAAAGCCGGATAACAAGAAAGATCAAAGAAGAATCGATGTATTTGAATTATGATGTCGGCGAAGAAAACTGAACATGCCACAGACAATAAGAAGAATGAACAAATCCATCTTGGAAGAAGTACAGACAGAATGCTCCTTAAAAACAAGGATGACAAGACTTCATCTCACATACTCTGAACACGTTAGCAGGAGAGATCAACCCCTGGAGAAGTACACCAGACTTGGTAGAGGGTCTTTGAGAAAGAGGAAGACCTTTGATGAGACGAACCGACAACAGCGGCCGCAACAATGCACCAAAGCATCGCAACCGTTGTGAGGACGGGACAGGACTGGGCAGTGTTTCCTTCTGTTGTACACAGGGTCACTATGGGTCAGAACCAGCTTGACAGCACCTGAGAACAACAACAGAGGCTGCAGAGAAGACTGAGCCTGGAACCTGAAAGTTTTAACCCAGTTGGGTAGGTGACCATGTGCTCCCTCCAATAGACTGTCATGTCAGAAGGGACTGAGCCTGATGAGTTAAGCAACATCAAAACCTAACACATAAGATTTTCCTCAAACAGTCTAAGCACTGTGGTGGGAGTGAGGGCGCTCAAATAGCTGTATCCTTAATCCATTATTATTGGTTATCAAAAATAATAGTAAGCAAAAGAACAGCAGTATTTCAGAGTTCTTTGTGTGGGGCCTTGTGCTAAGTAAGGCATATGCATTCTTTCATTGAAGCTCATTGGAACTCTGCGACATAGGTACTATGATTACCTCTGCTAATTAACACAAAGGCTTAGAGGACAACAGTGACTTGTCTAAGGTCTTATCTCTAATAAATACATTAACGCATATTCAAATCCAGCTCCAGGCTCTTAATACACCATATAGTGTTTTCTTGAGAAGGACTGTATTTGGACTCAGTGGAGCAAAGTGGTATGACAGGTGATACACTCTGTCAAGTCATGTTCTGAATGTTTCCTAAATATATAAATCCTACTTAAATAAAATGATGTGCTAGGATAAAGCCTTTCTCACCTAGCTGTCTCACATAAAGTGAATGTCTTATCACCACTATGACTTATTTTAAAAGTTAAATCACTATGGGTTGAATCCAACTTAGAAGCATACTAGAAAATTGTAACTGTACTTTATATATTTTTTGTAGCATACCATATTCATATTCCCATGATTGATTATATTTTGCAGGCCAACTAACTAGAATATTCTTTAAAGAATCTGGTACCTGAGGATCTCTAGACACAAGAATCTCTTAACACAAGAATCTAAACAACATTACAAAAGATTAAAAACCTACTTTGAGAAGAGTCACCTTTCTTCAGAGCTCAGCTGGGGAGTCACATTGGGGCTAGAAAGTAGCCCTGGGCCTAAGCCAAGCTTTGAGCTGTCAGAGAATGACTGGGTTGAAACAAAGCTGTGTCTAGCAGTGTCTAGCAGCCCTCTGCTAACTGGTATGAACCAACACTATAGCTACTGAAATTTCCCAAGAGAAAAGAACATTCTAAACTACTAAGTGTTTTTCTTCTCCACACCCTCTTTCCTGTCTCCTGTGGGGGAAAATGTTGATGTTCCTATATAATTTCACACTTCTTTATATCGTCAAATATGAGATAGCTTGCACTCAACTGATCTTTTATTGAGAAGTTGCCTACTACCAAAAGATAACTGGCTTCCTGTGATAGACTTAAAAAAAAAAAGAGAGAGAGAGAGCCGACTGTGCACAATTCATTGGAAATAGTGTCCAGCTGCTCATATCTGGGTGAGAGTTGCTGGGTTGTAAACAATTCTGCATCTAGACTACTTGGTGCAATAGCTTTGTTTTTTTCTGTTGGTTTTTTTGTTTGCTGAAAAGAGGTGAGTCCTATCTGTTAGGAATTAGAAGTGGGGAAAGACTACATAGTAATCAACAAATATTCATGCAATGTCTATATTTCCAGGCACAGTGTGAGACTCTAAAAATATAAAGAAGAGTGAGATCTGAGGGAACTGACAGCCAAAGATAGGGGAGAAAGCTTGATACAGCAATCTTATAATGAGTGTGGTGAAGGCAGTCCTTCATGTGGCCTTTTGCTTTGGTTCTTTGGGAACACAGCTTGAGAGATTTGTTACAGAGATTTGATCTTAGCAGCTATGGAACTGTTAAGCAGTCTCTGTAAGGCTATGTCTTTGCATCTGATACTAGATCATGAAGTTTATAGGTTAAATGTAAGGAAAGGTGGATGTAAAGTGAAGATCAAGAGAAGGCTAGAACTCAGAAACGTGAACTGGAACCACATAAGAATAGGCAAAACCTGTGTCAGTTCTTGTTTCCCCTGACCTTAGTGCTGTCAGTGTTCTGGAAAAGCTGCGGCCTTGCTTACATAGCTAAATATATACACCTGACCCAGGAGTCAGGGAGCTAAATGAGGAACCAGGGAAGAGAGAGCAATTGCAGGCAAGGATGCTACCTCTCACCAACGAGGTGAGTGAGCAGGTACAGGAGAAAGCGTGTGAGCTACAATACGGCTGCTGCTTCACTTATCCCCTCCAAATCTCTCACAAGAAGTTTCCTCATGGCCCACTGTAATCAAAAATATACAGAAAAGAGAATTCTGGGAAATACATTCAGCCTAGACAAGGTGACACATTACAAAACCACCACAATGGGTGCATGTGTGTGTATTTATTTTTTTGTTTGTTTTAAGAAAGGACAAGGAGTCCAAATAAGAGGGCTAGCTGATAGAGGATTATCCCACAGAAAGACAGAAGGGAAAGGGGATAGAGGTTGGTGTTTGAAAGGAAGGACACTCTTTCCTCTAGCTTGAGAAGGAAATGCAGGGGAGAGGGAAGAGGACACAACTGGAGAGGAGAGAGAGTAGTGTGAGCTGCATCAAAACTCAGGTGCATAGGGAGAAAGAAAAGGGGACAGGTAACTTGACACCACACGTAAGAGAAAACGGCCCTTCCCAGAAGCAAAGAACTAAATTGTGTCACTCCTCCATTGTGAGGATTCTCACATGAGAAAACTTCTGAGAGTAACCAACTCAAAGGCAATCTGCATTCTTCTGCTCATGAATACAGGATGAATCAGATGCTCTTCCCAAGCCTAGACTGTAACATAATTTTAAAACATGGTTATTAAGCACCTGTTTGTTCATCAGTGTGAATTTAAAGACATTCACAGAGGTCACGTCTTAACATGTGGACTGTTTGTTCCTTGTTGAAGTTGTTGGCAACATAGGCAGTCACAGCTTGTTGTGCTGTACTAGCACCGACATAAGAATTTACAGAATGCCATGCTGTGCCAGCCAGACTGTCCAAGATTCCTGGTTAAGAGAGGCTCTAAGAAGGACTTTATGGGGAAGACAGAATTCTCTAAAACTTAAAATTAGAAGTTAAGGATGTACCAAACTACTCATAAAACATCTCTAATTTGAGTCTGCTGTGAATGAATGACCTAAATCCCCTTGATTTATAATTTACAAATTTCAGTCTACACTTTTTCTTGGCGTAATGATTTCTCTTAGTTAATTGCCTATGCAAAGTAGGACAATTCCTTTTAATAGCTTCAGTTCTTCTGATTCTCAGCTTCAAAGAGCCCTCTGGTTCTAATCCCCAAGATCTGATAAACACAACCACCTGAAACTACCACTACTTGATTTTATGAACTTTTAGTCTCATCTCCATTACTTTCTAGACTAGAATATGTTTTTTGCTTGCTCTTGAAAAGAAGCCATTGGAGAAAAGGAATTAATTCAATCAATGCAGACTCTCTGGATTGGAATTCCAGACTTCCCTCTTGCTAGCTAAATCAACTTGGGAAAATCACTTAATCTCTGAATCAATTCCTTTACCTATAAATTAGGATATTACAAATGCCTCATATGATAAAGATGAAATAAAGTAATGCATATATTATTTGGGATGTGGACTAAGCTGCTATAACAAACAGTCTAAATCATAGGAGCTTAAATGAGACTGAAATCAGTTTCTTATTTAGGTCTTATTTTACTACCACTGAATTATCCAGAAATGTTGGGCAATTCAGAACTTTAGAAGAGTCCACGTTATCAACACATGACTTCTGTTTATGAGTGGATCATCTCCTAGCCAACAAAATAAGGCAAAAAGGTAGAATGATAAAATTCCCTTTTTAATATGTGACCCAGAAACAATACACATCAGTCTTGCTTGTGTGCTATTGGCCAGGTCATAGTCACTGGGACACATCTGGCTGTTAGGGTTGCTGGGAAATGTAGTTTCTTTAGGGATGACCATATCCACCCAACCCACCGCCATACTTGATTAAAAAAGTGTGGGAAGTGGTCTACTACTGAAAAGAAGAGAACACATATTGAGGGATAATGAATAATTTATGCTAACTATTCTCTTACTATAACATAGACATATTCCACAGCAGAGAATTTTACCTATTTCTTTTTAATTGCATTGTAAGTGAAAGTTTACAACTCAAGTCTGTTTTCCATAGACGAACATATGCATACTTTGTTATGTGATCCTAGCTGCTCTCCCCACACTGTGACTGCACACTCCTCCTCTCCACTCTGTATTTCCCATGTCATTCAACCATTTCCTGTCCCCTTTGCCTTTTCCTCTTGCCTCCGTACAGGAGCTGTCAATTAATCTCCTGTATCATCTTGGAGACATAGAAGGCCATATAGACAGCACCTTCAAGGACTAGAAGATGAATTTTTTGAAGGCAGATGATGATGTCTTACTCATTTTCAGATTTCTAGAACCTAACCTAGAACTATACTTAATAAATGTGGGTGGAAGTAAATAATTATAATCACTCCCAGAGCCCCCATCTAGGCTAAATCACTTTGGTTGGGTCCCTTTGGTAACATGTAGATTATAGGCTGTTTATAACTTAACGAACTAAGCTATACCTGCCATATAATCCAATCTATTGCACAGTGAAACTCTTTACTATGCTCTTGCTGTGTGGTATTTTTAAGAAAAGAGTAAACTCTTGAAAAATAAAAAAACCTGTCCCTCAAAGCAAGGTCATGTTCCCTCATGCTGAAGTTTGACATCAAACATGAGACTATTAGCTGAAAAAATGCTTATCATTCATTTTCTGGGTAGTTATAGGAAACCTAGTATAGAAACAGCCATTGGGAACCACAGCTTGGCTTACTCAGCTATGTGGTAATATTTTGTAAACCATCTTTCTTTATAACCAGGCCCAGATGTACCTGTTTTGCCTGAAGTTAATCAAACCAACTGATGGGATTCACAGTCTCTCAAATCTTTACACTTTGAACATTATTTGTGGTTTCACAAGGTGAGAAGTCTGGGAAATACTGACTTGCCTAGAAATAGGAAAGAAGTCTAGCTGGGGAACAAAAGGAATTTAACATTACTGGACACCTATCCCATATGTGACTGTACTAGGGACATTTAAACAGGTTATCTAATGTAGTTCTAGTAAGAATTTTAAATGAGATGGTAATTGCTATAGGCAACTCATTTAAGATAAAAGAAGTTATGTAACTTGAACAAGGTCATTGCTGAGTTTTTGGAAAGCAGTCTCTTGGTCTGCTTGTAAGCAGAACATATATTAGGGAGTGTTCTCAGGGTCAATGCCTGTGGAAAAGGGCAGGAAAATGCAGCTGGGCAAAGGGAGAATCTGGCTTTCAAGGCCACCTCAGTGAGACCCCAGCTGATGCCACAGAGAGCTTTGCATGGTCTTCAAGGTTGTCCCAAGTTGCAGTTACTGGGATAGAATTTTATACTACCATGTCAACTGGTAGGATATAGTCAGCAGGACTTGCAGCAGCTGAAGAAATAAGTCCTTCAATCTCCAATAGCAATCTAAATAGCACATTACTATACTAAAGCAGTTTGGAATTGACAAAGCAAGAATCTGAACACAATTTTGACACCAAAACCCATGCACTTTTCCAGTGTACTGACTCCAACAGGCAGCCAGCCAGTTAAGCACCTACGTATTTTACCATGTTGAAAAATTAGAAATTTTTCTCTTTTTTTTTTGGTTTATTTCTGGAAATATGGGCACAGGTTTTGACTTCAAGAGAATTTTTCCAGTTTCAGGTAACTATTTCAATCTTGGATTTATTATCCTTTTATTTCTTTATTTTTTAAACTGTGCTTTAGGTGAAGGTTTACAGAGAAAATTAGTTTCTCATTAAACAGTTAATACACAAATTGTTTTGTGATAATGGTTGCCAACCTCCGTGATGTGTCACCTCTCTCCCCTTCTCCACTTCAAATTCCCTGTTTCCATTGACTGAATTTTCCTCTTCCTCTCTTCTTTCTCATCTTTGTTTTTGGGCTGGTGCACCCGTTAGTCTCATAGACACGGTTGTGCTGTGGGGTGGAAACTCCAGGTTCTGCTTGGTGTGGTAATCCCATCCAGTATTTACATATAAGGCGACTCCTGGGAATAACTAATTTACATCACCCTGTTCATGGTTGATGCTGCTCACTCAAAGGTTTGCAACGATCTAAACTGTTGGAGTACACAGGTGGGAGATAGAATACGAATACTGAAGTTATTAGCAGTATTAAGCATATTTAGGGGATCTCACCTATGCACAAAGATGTGGAGCAAACAAGTACTTAAGGTCCTTGACTGGTTCATTAGGCCAGTTCTCACGGTACTGATAATTTCTCCCTCAATGTCCGGTGGGACGGTTTTTCAGTCAAGTACAGTGAATCCAAGATTTGAGCCCACTGAGTTTGACAGCTGTCAGGGCAGCCAAGAAGATGTCAAAGAGACCCATCTATTTCTGCTGAAGGGGGTTGGCTTTCCATGACTTGAGAAGGACACAATCACCAGGCTAGAATGGATGGAGGGGCACCTCTGGTTCAGGTAGGCTCCACAGTTGAGAGTATTTACGTAAAGAAGACAGAGTCACTCAACGGGACTGTGTTTTAGTTATCTAGTTGTGCTCCAGCAGAAATATCGCCAAGTGGATGGCTTTGAAAAGAGAAATGTTTATTCATACACAGTCCAGTAGACTACAAGTCTGAATTCAAGATTTCTACTGCACCGGAAGGCTTTCCCTCTGTTGGCTCCGGGGAAAAGTCCTTGTGTTGCATAAGTCTTTGCTCAAAGAGATCTTGGCGCAGGAACCTCAGGTCCGAAGGATGTGCTCTTCTCCCAGTGCTGCTTTCTTGAGGGTATGAAGTTCCCAACTCTCTGTTTGCTTCCCTTTCCTTTTATCTCTTGTAGGATAAAAGGTAGTGCAAGCCACACTCCAGGGAAACTCCTTTTACAATAGAGCAAGGAGGTGACCTTACGAACAGATTTATTGTCCCATCCTAATCCTCTAACATACCGCATAGGAAAATCACAATACGGAGGACAACCATAAAATAACAGGAATTACGGCCCAGTCAAATGGCTGCACGCATTTTTGGAGAGACACAGTTCAATCCATGACAGACTGCAAGTATTTAGTAAGTTGAACATCTCCAACCTTGTGGAGAGAGAGAGGTTGGTCACTATTAAGGTAAGCTATATTAGGCACATAAGGTTCTCTAATAAAGGGTTTAGTTTGTCTCTAGGGGCAGAACAAATTCTCAAGAGGGCCATAAGAAGTACCTTTGTCCGTATTAACTTGATTTCTTGGCATAGCTTTGCTAGGTATCCCTCCAGAAAAGAGTTTTCACTCTCACTGTCTGATTTTCAAACCCAGAAAAATCACCTCCTTTTCGTTGACCTGAACTTTTTCTTCTGAGCCCAATACCCTGCACCCACATGGCCCCTTTATCAAAAGATACTTGTGCTTGCAGTTTGCACAAGTGTCTTAACAGCAGAAGACTGGGACAGACAAGCCAGTAGAGAAAAGAATGTATTAGTGACTTTCCACATATGGAGAAGTTTAGAGGAGGAAGGGAGGGTTCTCCATCTTATGCAAGACTCCCACGACAGTTTTCACTGAAGGCTATCTCTTTCTGGGTCAGAACAGGTTAGACTGCTCCAGTATCCACTAGACACCTTACAGATTCCCCATTCCCCATGTTCATTATAACCAGAAGCTTATGCAGGCGGGGGACTCACCTCAGTTTTTCTCAACCAAAGTCTGTACATTGGCATCGAGGGGCACTGGGCAGCCAGCCCCAGGCTCTTTCTTATCTCTGTTTAGAAATTTACAGCACTCTCTCTTCCATCGTCTTCTCTCTTTGCACCAGGTGCACTGTCTCAGTTTAATGGGAGTCAAGACCTCTCATCTCCCTCTCTCCTCACAAGCTCTCTTCTTGGACAACCAAAAGGCCCATTACCCTACAGGACAGCAGCCAGGAATGTGGCTGTCTCTTCCGATAGATGATTTTTCTCTTTTCCCATTCCTGATTCTGATTGCAGTATATCTATCTGGTAGGCCAGCTCAACAGCTTTGAGATCTCCAACTCTACAACTCCCTCAAGTTTTCAGAGTTGTTCTCTGCATGTTCAGGGGACTTTGCCCATAGAAAATCATATTCATTATGTGAGCAGTTTTGGCATTCTCAGGATCTGGGTCTGCAATCTGTCTAAAAGCACTAGAAATCCTTTCCAGAAACTTAGAGGGTTCTTTGGTTAGTTCTTGTCTGATACCATATATTTTACTAAAGTTTTTGTTGTTTAGACACCCTTTTCCTAATCTTTCTGAAAGGCATTCTCTGTGGTTCGCAAAGTGGATTTATCTCTTTGCCCTATTCTGACCCCAGCCAGAATGCCCTATGAGGAACATCTCTGCCTCTGGCTGATTTACTGCCTGCATTTTGCAGCACCTGACAGTCTCATCCCAAGGCTTTTCTAGGATCATGTGCCTTTCTTTGGGGGTCAGGAGCACATCTAGCAGCACCTGGCAATCTGCCTCGTTAGGATGATGGGTGTAGACGATGGAGGCAAAAAGATCCTACATTCTCTTAGGGTATTCCCAAAATCTGAATAATGGTTTTTCCAGTTACAAAGATAACTTGTTGAGAAAAATTGGGAGACCCAAACCATGCTGGTGTCTCCTGCCAGGACTTGGCGGAGGTGGTGTATGCACTTCGGGTCAGTTGTGCTATGCTTTCCCAAGAATCAGTTGCCTTTGCATTAACTTCATTTTTCCCAGTCACTGAATTGGGGCACCCAAAGATCATTCTGCTCCATATACAGGGTGAAGAGCCCAACACCAGGGACAAATCGTTTGGGAAGGGAGGATATGGGAACTGAGAGGATTTAACATTGGGAATCCATGCTAGCATTGCCACTTCTCCCGGAGTAGAAGCATAAAAGGATGGTGACACCAGCAGACAAGAACAACAAGAGAGAACTGATGGTCATGATCAGCCAGCCCCCTTTCTGGACTAGAATTTTAAATTTCTTCTGTAACCCCTTGTCCAGATACAGTCAGAAAGTCTTCTACATAACACTTCTCATTTCATTTACCCTCACCCATTCACAGTGTTAAGTCTTCCCATCCATGAATAAGGTAGGTTTCTTTGCTTGGTGAGTCTCTTGATTTCTTGCAGTAGAGTCTTGTAATTTTCTTTGTATAGATCTTTTACATCTCTGGTTAGATTTATTCCTGTGTATTTTATCTTCTTGGGGGCAATTGTAAATGGCATTGAATCAGTAGTTTCCTCTTTGCTGGTCCCTTTGTTGGTGTAAAGGAATCCAACTAACTTACATATATTTAGTTTATATCCTGATACTCTGGTAAATCCTTCTATTAGTCCCAGTAGTTTTTTTTTTGTGTGTGTGTGTGTGAATTCTTTAGGGTTTTCCATGTATAAGATCATGTCATCTGCAAAGAGAGATACTTTTACTTCCTTACCAGTGTGGATATACTTTATTTCTTTATCTTGCTGGATTGCTCAGGCTCGAACCTCCAGATAGTGTTGAATAAAAGTGCTGACAATGGGCATCCTTATCTGGTTCCCATTCTCAATGTGGATGCTTTCAGATTCTCTCCATTTAGAATGATGTTGGCTGTTGGCTTTGCATACATGCACTTTATTATGCAGAGGATTTACCTTTCTATTCCTATTTTGCTAAGAGTTTTTACCATGAATTGGTGTTGGACTTTCTCAAAAGTCTTTTCTGCATCAATTGATAAAATCAATTAGTTCTTGTCTTTTGTTTTATTTATGTGGCTGATTACATTCCTTGTTTTTCTAATGTTAAGCCATGCCTATATCCCTAGTATGAATCCCACTTGGTCATGGTGATTTTTTTTTCCTTTGGTATGCTGCTGAATTCTATTGGCTAGAATTTTTTTGAGGATTTTTGCATCTAAGTTCATGAGAGAACTGGTCTGTAATTTTCCTTTTTTTTTTTTTTTTGTGCTGTCTTTATCTGGTTTGGGTATCAAGATTATGTTGGCTTCATAAGAATGAGTTTGAGAGTATTCCACTGTTTACTATTTTCTGGAAAAATTTTAGCAACAGTGGTGTTAACTCTTCTCTGAAAGTTTGGTAGAATTCTCCAGTGCAGCTGTCAGAGCCAGGTTTTTTGTTTTTGTTTTTAACTACCTCTTCAATCTCTTCTTCTGTGATGGGTTTATTTAGTTGTTCCACTTTCGTGTGTGTCAGTTTTGATAGGTAGTATGTTTCCAGAAATTTGTCCATTTCCTCCATGTTTTAAAATTTATTAGAGTACAGTTTTTCATAGTATGTTGTTAGGTGCGGTGGAGTCAATTACAACTCAGAGCATCTCTATGTACAACAGAAGAAACCACTGCCTAGTCCTGAGCCATCCTCACAATCACCACTATGTTTGGGCTCATTGCTGTTTCCACTATCAATCCATCTTGATGAGGGTCTTCCTATTTTTTGCTGATCCTCTACTTTACAAAGCATGACTATCTTTCACTGGCATCTAGTAATTCTTTTAATTTCAGTTGAGTCTCTTGTAATATGGTCCATCACATTTCTTACTCAAATTATTTGCTTCCTCTCCTGTTTTACTTTTATCATTTTGGCCAGTGGTTTATCAATTTTACTGACCTTTTCAAAAACACAGCTTTTGGTCTTAACTTTTTCATTTATTTTTCTGTTCTCTAATTCATCTAATTCTGCTCTAAATTTTATTATTTTCTTTTGTCTGGTACCTGAGGGGTTCTTTTGCTGTTCTCTTTCTACTGGTTAGAGTTATAGAGTCAGTTCTTTGATTTGGGGCCTTCCTTCCTTTTCGATGTGTGTATTTACTAAAATAAACTGACCTCTGAGCATTGTTTTTGCTGTGTCCCATAAATTCTGGCTGGATGTGATTTCATTCTCACTTAATTCTACGAATTTCTTTATTTCATTTTTGATTTTGTTTATAATCCAGTCATTTTCAAGCAAGGTACTGTTCAGGTTCCAGGTGTTTGATTGCTTTTCTCTCTTTTTTCTATTATTGATTTCTACTTTTATGGCTTTATGGTTTGAAAAGCTTCTTTGTAACATTTCAGTACTGTGAGTTTTGTTAAGGATTGCTTTATGGCATAATATGTGGTCAATTCTGGAGAATTTTCCATGTGCATTGGAAAAGAAAGTAGACTTAGCTGCTGTTAGGTGCAGTGTTCTGTATATGTCTATAAGGTCAATTTGATTGATTGTAGCATTTAGATCTTTTTGTCTTTATTGAGCTTTTTTTCCAGATGTTCTGTCCTTCACTCAGAGTGGTCTGTTGAAGTCTCCTGTTATTTCTGTGAAGCTATTTCTGTTTTCAATGAAGTTAGTGTTTGTTTTATGTACATATTTAATATAATTATGTTCTCCTGGAATACTGTATAATGTCCTTCCTTATCCAATGTGCTGGATGATATTTTAATGTCTGTTTTATCAGAGATTAATATTGCCATTTCTGCTGTTTTTGAAATGTTGTTAGTTTGGTATATTTTTTCCATCCTTTGAGTGTTCATGTGTTTGACACTAAGGTGTGTCTCCAATAGGCAGAATATAGATAGGTCATGTTTTCTGTTTTTGTTTTTTTAGCTATTCTGCTACTCTCCATCTCTTTATTGGCGTATGTAGTCCACTGACATTCAGCATGGGTATTGATAGGTATGAGCTTAGCACTGTCATTTTGGTGTCTCTTATTATATGTAGTAGACAATTCCTTTATTTCATTTAATTTTCATTGCTGAGTCTTTTCATGTGTTTTCTTTTCATCTTTTTCAGGGTAGGTAGCTTTCCATTTACTGATACTTTTCTTGTTTTTTTATTTTGATGTACCAAAAAGATAGTTTCCTTTGTGGTTACCTTAATATTTACTAATATTTTTTTCTAAATTGAAACTAGTTTCTAATTTCTCTCTATTGCATTGACTTCCTCCCCATACGAAATATCTATGCTTTTTCTTTTGAGTCCCTCTGTTTTATTACAATGTATGATTTCTTGCATCTTGTTCAATTTGTCATAATACTCTGCTGCATCTTGCCTCATCTCCTTGCTCATTTCTTGAAGAGTTAGAGGGGTCATGGGAAGTGTCTGTCTATTCTACCACCTTGGCCCCACCCCTCTACCATTATTTGTTTATCCATTCAGCTTGTGTGAGGGAATTAAAGAGAGACTGAGGTAACTCATACGACCTGAAATGGCCAATTTCAGTAGTGGGTGCAATTCTGTTTGCTGATTCTGTTTTCACCTCAGCGGCAGCCGTCTTCACTACTGTTTCTAAGAGAGGAATGTTCAATAATGATGAAGTAGCTTCACCACGGCTCCTTCCTATTCGTGTAATTGTTACACAGTAACCAATGTATTAAAGAGACACACACACTTTAAAACAAATTGCCTTACAGAGCTTGGCATAGGAAATCCTCCTTAAAAGTTCTGCTACAGGAATTCATGCTTCCCAAGTTTCACAGAAACATTTGTTTTAATCACTTCCTGCCACTAGAGGCCCTGCTTCAAAATGATCTACTACCAATAGAGCAATATCTTATGAAAATCTAAAGCTGTAATTACCAATCGAGTAATGTCCTCCAATAAGCTAAATTTGTAGATAACTAGTCCAGTAACATGTTTCTTCACATCCATTGCTCTCCTCCTATAAATTATCACTGCTGAGTTTCCATTTTGAATTACTGGCTTCTACTGCAAAGAAGCTGTCTTTTTTCTTTCAATAAACCTCTCAGTTTTACATTAATCAGAGTATGAATGGCTACTCTAAGATATCTAATGGTGTCATCTACAGGATTCTGAAGAAACATGATCTTCTGCATTCCCAAGAAGTCACAGAGCCAGCTCACCCTGGTACAAGAAAGTGCTCCTTTTGCCCAGAAACATTTCCTCTAATCTTCCAGGTTCACTGGAGATAAGCCTCTCAGATCGCTTACTGCAAAACTGGCTCTTTGAGAAATTTATTTACTATCTTCTCTCTGTACCTCATGTCCTGAGTGTCTCCCTGGGTGCATTACCAAATTTAGTTTGAAGGGGCTGCCACCTTGTGGCCAGTCCACTTTACTGACCTCCCTTTACTTTCTGGTACACCTTAAGGTTTTTTGCCTTCATTTAGGTCTTTAATACTTGCAAATTTTTCCTGGGATGGGAATGCCACACCCAAGACTGATGTAAAATTTCCCAAGGGAACTCTTGCTGATTATCACTAAATTCAGTCTTGTATTTAAGCTGATGGCATGTGCTTACAGAGGGAAATTTAAAGGTCCAATGGCTTTTGTAGGGACCATTTCCATTAATTAAGTTGAACTTTCTGCATAGCAAATTAGAGGGTAATAAAACTAAAGCAATAGGAGGCATTTTGTAATTGGTACTTGGAAGCTTCCAAATTAAATCATAATGATAGATACATTTCATTGCAGGAAACTATTGGAAAACAGGCTAAACAAATTAAACAAGTATCAGAGTTCTGTAACTTTGATGACTATCTACACAGCAGCAGCTTCTATACCTTCCATTCCTCAAAACGGCTCCCTTTCACAAAAATAGGTGCTAATATTAAGGTAACCACAAAGGAAACTATCATTCCTGTGCATTAAAATAAAAGACAAGAAAAACATGAAGTCTCAGCAAATACAAAGCACCCAGCACTGAAAAAGATGAAAGGAAAACATTTAAAGAAAAAAGACTCACACGTAAAATCAAATAGAAAGAAAGAAATCGTCTAGGACACACAAAAAAAGACATCAAAATGACAGCACTAAAATTCATACCTAAGGGTCGCCACGACGGCACTTGGCTAAATAATCATGCTGAATTTAAATAGACTAAATGTGCTAATAAAAAGAGAGTGTCAGATTGGATTTAAAAAAAAGACCCATCTATATGCTGCCTACAGGAGACACACCTTAGACTCAAACACACAAACAAACTCAAAGGATGGAAAAAAATATATCAATCTAACAACATTCAAAAAAAGAGTAAGAGTGGCAATATTAACCTCTGATAAAATAGATTTTAAAGTAAAATCCACCACACTTGATAAGGAAGGGCACTGTATCATGATAAAAGGATCAATGCTCCCAGAGGACATAATCATATTACATATGGCACCAAACAACAGGGCTCCAAAATATGTAAACCAACACTAACTGCATTGAAAACAGAAATAAATAGCTCCATGATAATAGTAGGAGACTTCAACACACCACTTTCAGTGCAGAACAGAACACCTAGGAAAAAAGCTCAATAGAGACACAGAATTTTTAAACGCCACAATCAACCAACTTGACATCAGAGACATATATAGAACACTCTAGCCAACAGTAGCCAAGTATATTTTCTTTTCCAATGCACATGAAACATTCTCCAGGACTGACCACATATTAGGCCACAAAGTAATCCTTAATAAAATTAAAAGTACTGAAATACTACAAGGTATCTTTTCAGACCATAATACCATAAAGCCAATAACAGAAAAAAGAGGGAAAAAGAGACAAACACATGGAAACTGAACAATCCCTTGTTCAAAAATGACTGTGTTACGGAAGAAATCAAGGATGGAATAAGGAAATTCATACAATCAAATAAAAATGCAAATATATCCTACAAGAATCTATGGGACACAGCAAAAGCAATGCTCAGAGGTCAATTTATCTAAATCAATGCACAGATCCAAAAAGAAGAAAGGGGCCAAATCAAAGAATTAACCCTACAACTTGAACCAGTGGAAAGAGGGCGGCAAAAGAAGCCTTCGGACACCAGGAGAACACAAATAATAAAAAGAAGAGAAGAACTAAATGAACTGGAGAATAGACAGATGATTGAAAGAGTTCGCATGTCCCAAAGCTGTTTTTCTGAAAGGACCAAAAAAATTGATAAACCTAGCCAAACTGACAAAGGAAAAACAGGAGAGAAATCAAATAACTTGAATGACAAATGAGATGGGCAATATCACAATAGACTGAAGTGAAAGAATAACAGAATACTATGAAAAAATATACTCTAATGAATTTGAAAACTTAGAGGAAATAGACAAATTTCTAGAAACATACCACCTACCAAAACTGACACTAACAGAAGCAGAGCAAGTAAATAAACCAAAAACAAAATAAGAGATTGAAAAGGTAATTGGAAAACTTCCAACCAAAAGAAGCCCAGGCCCTGACAGCTTCACTGCAGAACTCCACCAAACAATCAGAAAAGAGCTAATACCACTATTACTAAAGGTACTTCAGAAGATGAAAAGGGACAGAATACTCCCAAACTCATTCTGTGAAGCCAAAACCAGATAAAGATAGCACAAAAAGCACACAACAAAGGAAAACTACACAGCAATATATCTCATGAATCTAGATGCAAAAATCCTCAACAAAACTCTAACCAATAGAATTCAACAACATGTCAAAAAAATAATTCACCATAACCAAGTGGGATTCATACCAGGGATACAGAGATAGTTCAACATTAGAAAAACAATTAATGTAATATACCACATAAATAAAACAAGAGTTATTTGATTTTATCAATTGATGCAGAAAAGATATTTGACAAAGTCTAACATGGATTCATGTTAAAAACTCTCAGAAAAATAGGAATAGGAGGGAAATTTCTCAGCACAGCAAGGGCATCTATGTAAAGCCAACAGCCAACATTATCCTAAGTGAGAGAGTCTAAAAGCATTACCAGACAAAGATACCCATTCTCATCATTTTAATTCAACATTGTGCTAGAAGTTCTAGCCAGAGCCATCAAGCACGATGAAATAAAAGGCATCTAAATTAGTATGGAAGAAGTAAAACTATCTCTCTATATAGATGATATAACCTTATACAAAGAAAACCCTAAAGAATTCTTTAAAAAAACTACCGGAACTAACAGAAGAGTTCAGAAGGGTACCATACATAAATCAGTTGGATTCCTTTGTACCAACAAAGAGTAAATCACCAAATCAATGCTATTTACAACAGCCCCCAAGAAGATAAAATACTTAGGGATAAATCTAGCAACAGACATAAATGACCTATACAAAAGAAATTACAAGTCTCTACTGCAAGAAACTAAAACAGGCCTACATAAGTGGAGAAGCTTACCTTGCTCACGAGTAGGAAGGCTTAACATTGTGAAAATATCTATTCTACCCAAAGCAATCTACAGATGCAATGCAATCCCAATACAAATTCCAATGGCATTCTTTAATAAGAAGGAGAAGCAAGTTACCAACTTCATATGGAAAGAGAAGCAGCCATGGATGCGCAAAGCATAAGTGAAGAAGAAGAACAAACTGGGAGGCCTCACACTATCTGATTAGAGAACTTATTTCATTGCCACAGTAGTCAAACAGCCTGGAACAGCAACGGAGGGGAACTGAGAATCCAGATATAACATCAACTACCTATGAGCAGCAGAGATTTGACCAAGGTCCAAAGTTTGTAAACTGGAGAAAAGACAATCTCTTTGTCAATCTCTTTGACAAATGTTGACATAACTGGATACTCATCTGTTAAACAATGAAACAAGACCCTTATCTCACACCATGCACAAAAACTAAGTCAAAATAGATAAAAAACCTAAACATTAAATCTAAAACAATAAAGATTATGGATTTAAAAAAAGGGACAATGCTAGGAGCCTTAATACACAACATAAATAGACTGCAAAAATATTTTTAATAATGCACAAACACCAGAGAGACTATAGATAACATGGGAACTCCTAGAAAAATCAAACACTTATACTTATCCACAGACTTCACCAAAACAGTAAAAACTGTACCTACAGATTGGGAAAATTTCTTTTTGTTACTATGAATCTGATCAGAATCTAATCTCTATAATCCACAAGGTACTGCAAAACCTCAACAAGAAAAAGACAAATAACTCAATTAAGAAGTGAGCAAATATATGAATAGGCACTTCATCAAAGAAGACATTCAGGCCACTAATAGGTGCAGGAGGAAATGTTCACAATCATTAGCCATCAGGGAAATCTAAATCAAAAGTACCACAAGATATCACTTCACACCAACAAGGTTGGCATTAATAAAAAACACAAAATAATAAACATTGTAGAGGTTGTAGAGAGACTGGAACTCTTCTATACTGCTGGTGGCACAACTACTTTGGAAATCGATCTGGCACCTTTTTAAAAAGGTATAAATAGAAATACCATATGATCCAGCAATCCCACTTATTGGAATATTTACTAGAGAAATAAGGCTGTCACATGATTAGATACATGCACACCAATGTTTATTGCAGCACTGTCCACAATAGCAAAAAGATGGAATCAACCTAAGTGCCCATCAATAGATAAAAGATAATCTATGGTATATTCACACAGTGGAGTACTATGCAATGATAGAGACCAAGGGTGATCTTAGGAAATACATCATAATATGGAGTTATCTGGAAGGCATTATGCTTAGTGAAATTAGCTGAAAAGGAACAAATATTGTATGAGACTACTACTATAAGGACTCAAGAAAAGGTTTAAGCACAGAAGAAAACAATCTTTTATGGCTACAAAAGTGGTGGGGAGAGAGAGGGATATTCATAGACTAGACAGTATGCAGGGATTGGGTTAGGTGAAGGGAGTCACAGAATACAGTAGAACGGAGATTAACACTGCTGTACTATACTCAGAGCTAAGAGGTTTCCTAAATAACATTTTGAAAGGTAGAGTAGCAAGGGGAGGGGTCTGGGGCATATGGTTTCAGGGGATATCTAGGTCAAATGGCATAACTAAGTTTTTTTTAGAGAAAATATTATGCACCCCACTTTGATAAGTGGCATCTATGATCTGAAAAGCTAGCAAGTGGCCATCTAAATAACATCAATTTGCCCCAATCCACTTGGAGTGGAGGATAATAATGGACATCAAAGAAATGAGGAAAACATGAGTCTAGGAGACAGAAGGGACCATATGATCTAGAGACTTCATCAGCCTGAGACCAGAAGAACTAGATGGTGCCTGGCCACCATCACCAACAGCCCTGATAGGGAACACAATATGGAGTTCTTAATGTACCAGGAGAAAAATGTGAGTGCAGAACCAGAACTCTAGTGAAAGATCAGACTTGATGGTCTGACAAACTAGAGCATTCCCTGAGGATATGGTCACCAGACTCTCTATCAGCCAAAAGCGGAAACCAGTACTGAAGCCAACTCTTCAGGCAAAGCTTGGACTGAATATAAGACACAGAATGATGCTGATGAAGAGTGTGATTCTTGGTTTATATGCATATATAGAGAGTGTTTGAGTAGCTCCTGTTCAGAGGTGAGATTCAAGGATGGGAGGGGATAGGAATTGGTTGAATGGATACGGGAAGTACAGAATAGAAAGGAGGAGTGTGTTGTCACAGGGTGAAGAGAGCAGCTAGAATTGCACAGGGATGTGGGTGCAGAGTTTCATATGGAAAATTGACTTGGATGGTAAATTTTCACTTAAAGCACAAAAAAAATATTCAAAAATGAAAACCCAAGACAATTTCTTAAGTTACTGTCAAATATGGCTTATAAATAAAAATCAAAATAAGTTTTTGTCAGGACTGAATTGTGTCCCCCCAAAATATCTATCAATTTGGCTAGATTATGATTCCCAGTATTGTATTATTGTCTACCATTTTGTCATATCATATGATTTCCCTGTGTTGTAAATTCTATCACTATGGTAGAATTTCAAGTGGGGTCACCGTGAATTAGAATTGACTTGATGGTGACGAGTTTGATTTTTTTGTTTGTTTGTTTTATTATTAGAAAGTTGGTAGTTTAGCTCACTGGAAAAAGCATAAGTTCTATAATCCATGGTCCTGGCATAATTGGCTGTCCACCTGGAAGAAAATCTTGGACTCCTATCTTGTATATTCAAAAATAAGTTACAGATGCATTAAGAAACTAAAAACAGAACATTCTATCACTATGATGTAATGAGATGGATTAGTGGCAGTTATATTGATGAGATCTACAAGATCAGACAATGTCTTAAGCCAACCACTTTTCAGACATAAAAGAGAAATGCAAGCAGAGAGACGCAGGAACCTGTCACCACCAAAAATGCAAAGCTGGGAGCAGAGCTTGTTCTTTGGACCTGAGATTCCTGCTCAGAGGAGCTCTCTTCCCCTAGAACCAATATAGAGAGAAAGACTTCCCTGAATTCAGACTTCTCGTCTACTAGACAGTGAGAGAATAAACTTTGCTAAAGCAAAAAAAAACAAAAAAACAAAAACATACCATGATCACAAATACGTAGACTCGACATTGTGAAAATGACAATTCTACCCAAAGCAATCTACATACATAATGCAATCCTGATCCAAATATCAATAGCTTTCATTGAAGAAATGGAAAAGTTAATCATTATATAGAAAAAAAGAGGCTCTGGATTAGTAAAGCATTACTGAAGAAGAAGAATGAAAAAGCAGGAATATTCACCTTATCTGAATTCAGAACCTACTGTTTTAGTTATCTAGTGCTCCTTTAACAGAAATATCACAAGGGGATGGGTTTAAAAAGAAGAATTCTATATGTTACAGTACAATAACTTGTAATTTAAGGTGTCTAATAAGTTCAAATTCAAGGTGTCAGCTCCAGGGGAAGGCTTTCTCTGCTGGTACTGGAGGCAGGTCTTTGTTGTCATCTTCCCCTGGATTGGAAGCTTCAGAGGTGCAGTGACCCTGGTCCTCTATAAAGGATGTGTTCAGCTCCCAGCACTGCTCTTTGCTGGTGTGAGGTCCCCAAATGTCTCTGCTAGCTTCTGTCCTTTGTATCTCAAGAGACAATCTCAAAGCACAAAACAAACTTTCACACTGAATCTTGCTCTACCAACACAACTGCTGCCCATCTACCCTCGTTAACATCATAGAGATAGGAATTCCAACATGGAGGAACATCACACAACACCAGGAATTATGGTCTAGCCAAATTATTACAGATTTTTTAGGGAACACAGTTCAATCCATGATACCTACTATGCAGCTACAGTAGTCAAAACAGCCTGGTATTGATACAATGAAAGACATATTGACCAACGGAACAGAATCGAGAACCTACATGTAAATCCACCTACCTATGACCATTCTGACCTTCAACAAAGACCCAAAGTCCATTAACTGGGGAAAAGACAATACATATAATAAACAGTACTGGTAAAACTGGATGTCCATTTGCAAAAAAGTGAAATAAGGCCCATATCTCACACTACATACAAAAACTCATTCTAAATGGATCAAAAATCTAAATATAAAACAAAAAGCTGTAAAGATCATAGAAGAAAAAATAAGGTCAATGCTAATACAAGGTACACATAGAATACAAATCATAACCAACAGTACACAAATAGCAAAAGATAAGGCAGATAACTGAGATCTTCTAAAAATTAAACACTTAATGCTAGGATGAGTTCATAAAATTCACTGTCAGTCATCATATATCACAACATGGAAAACCTTAAAAACACTATGTGAAGATGCCAGTCACAAAATACCACATAATATACATCACATTAGCGTGAAATGTCCAGAAAAGCAAATTTATTGGGTTCCGGGACACAGAGTGACTATATCATGTGTGCACTTTATGGTTCTGTGCATCTATAGGATGTTGTCCTACTGGCCTCTTACTAGAGGGGAGTGGACAGGGTAGAGAGGAGGGGACAGGAAACTGTTAAGAGGATATGACACATATAGAACAGAAGGGAAGAGTGTGCTATCACCACGCAAGGAGAGCAGAAGGAGCTGCAGATAGGCGGGCATACAAATTTAAACTGGATTGTACACTTTCACTCAAACACAGTAAAAAAAGAAAGAAATAGAAAGCAGATTAGTGGTTGCCTAGTCCTGTAGAGTTCTACTCTGTCCTATAGAGAGTTATATTCTGTCACTCTAAGTCAGTACTGACTCAACAGCAGTGGGTTTAGTTTATTTGTTTGTTTTTAAGCAGTGAAGTGGTTAGGGAGAAGAGTTGGAGGAAAGGTTGATAAAGACTAGGGGGATGATTTTGGGGATGGTGAAAATATAAGGGTTCTACAACTCTGTAAATACAATAAAAACTATTGAATTTTATACTTTAAAAGGGTAAACAATGTGGATGGTAACTGATACCTCAAAAAAGTTGTTTATTAAAAAATAAGTCTTATCAGAATTTTATCACCTGCCCCACTTGTCCACTAGTTAGATCAAATGACCGCCAGTGAGACAGCGAATTTATGTAATGCCTTTATGACTATGGTTGTAGGAACAACAGCACTACTCTGTTATATTGCATTTATTATGTTTATATTCAAGCAACTTGGATCCAGATTGGCCAGTGCATAGTCAATTCTGTGTTCCTTGTCTTCAAACTCAAACTCCTAACTAAAGACATTTACTAAGATGAATGTTAGAAGCTGGAAATGTTCAAACGATTATACTAGGAATGACCATTGCAAGTTAACAGAAGACCATGAATTTGTTATGAACAGGACATCTATTGACTAAGCAAATATTTCTCAATTCCTTCATTTAATCCTTAAATTGATTCAATGTGAATTCTAAAAGTGAGTGCTAACAATTTGCAAAAATAAAATTTTATCTCTTCTGAAAGTTTACTGGCTTCTTAAGCTATAAACGCATGCATGCATGCACGTGCCCACATACTTACACACAAATGATGTTTTAAAAACCTTTGCTAAATCATGCACACAAAAATAAACAACAATCCAGGAAGCAAAACTGTAAAAGACTACAATAATGAGGTGAATCACAGTCACAAACTTGACCTTACAGAATATGTTGAATGTTTGTGGCAATTCTCTCTATCTTATCCGCTAGAGCTTCAGGTAAACCTAAAGACATTAATTGTGAAAGGCACCAGGACTAATTTTTCCTTAATCAAGTCAAGAATCCAAATTTCCTTTCCTAATAGCACAGGACCAGTGGACATGATTTTCATTAGAAAGAGGACTGCGGATGCACAGAGACATTTTAGAACCCTGGGCCAAATGAAGTTTTGAGATTTTAAGAGCTAGTAAAAGTTTGTGTTATGTTTCAATGCATGCTGCAGTAAAGCAAAATCTTTAAGGTATAAATAGTTGACCACTACTGTTGTTGTTATTGTTAGGTACCACAGCGTTGGTTCCAACTCACAGCGACCCTATGTACAACAGACAAAATGCTTCCTGGTCCAGTGCCATCCTCACAATAGTTGCAATGTTTGAGTCCATTGTTGCAGCCACTGTGTCAATCCATTCTGTTGAAGGTCTTCTTTGTTGACCCTCTACTTCACCAAGCAAGATGCCCTTCTCCAGGGACTGGTCTCTCCTGATAACATGTCTAAAGGAAGTGAGACAAAGTCTCACTGTCTTCTCTTTAAGGAGCATTCTGGTTGTACTTCTTCCAAGACAGATATGTTTATTCTTCTGGAAGTCCACGATATATTTGATATTCTTTGCCAACTAATTCAAATGTATCAGTTCTTTGGCCTTTCTTATTCACTGTCCAGTTTTCACATGTATATAAAGTGACTGAAAACACCATGGCTTGGATCAGGCCTACCTTAGTCCTCAAGGTGACATCTTTGCTTTCTCACATTTTTAAGAGGTCTTTTGCAGTAGATTTGCTCAGTGCAATGCATCATTTGATTTCTTGACTGGTGCTGCCACCGGTGTTCATAGCGGATCCAACTGAAATGAAATCCTTGATGCCTTAGTCATCTAACGCTGCCATAACAGAGATACCACAAGTGGATGGCTTTAAAAGAAATTTTTTTTCTCACAGAAAAGTAAGCAAAAGTATAAATTCAGAGAATCAGTTCCAGGGGAAGACTTTCTCTGTCAGCTCTGAAAGAATGTCTTTGTTGTCAGTCTTCTCCTGGACTGGGAGCTTCTGAAGTCCAAGGATCCCAGGTCCTTTCCAAAGGACACACTCTGCTCCAGTCACTGCTTTCTTGGTGGTATGAGGTCTCCAACTCTCTGCTAGCTTCTTTCCTTTATATCTCAAGAGACTGCCTCAAGGTACAACACAATCTTCCACAACGAGTCCTGCCCCACCCAGACAACTGCCGCCCATCCTCCCTCATTAACTTCACAGGGGCAGATGTACAATGTGGAGGAACATCACACATTACCAGAAACCACAGCCCCAGGAAACTGCTACACACATTTGGGGGACACACTTCAATCCATGGCATTTGACACCTCCAGTGTCTTTCCACTTTTTGTGATGTTCCTGATGGGCCCAGCTATGAGGATTTTTGTTTATGTGTGGAGGTAGTCCCTACTGAAGCCTTTGCTCTTCATCAGTGCCTCTAGTCCTTTTCACTTTCAACAAGCAAGGCTGCCAATGAGTATTACTTCAGTCCTGATGGCATGTTCTTTTTTATATAGTCCAGGTTCTCTAATTATTTTCTCAGCATACTGATTGAGTAAATATGGCGAAAGGACACGACCCTGATGCACACCCTTCCTGATTTTAAACTACACAACACAGGCATAACTCAGAGATATTGTGAGTTTGGTTTCAGACCACCACAATACAGCAAATGTTGCAATAAAGGGAGTCACATGAATTTCTCATTTTTCTATTACATGTATACATTATGCTTACTGTACCTTGTAGTCTGTTAAGTGTGTAATGGCACTATATCTAAAGAAAAGGAAGTACATACATTAATTTAAAAAATACTGCTAAAAAATGCTAACCATCATCTGAGCCCTCATCATATCATGATCTTTTTGCAGGTAGAGGGTCTTGCCTAGATGCTGATGGCTGATGACTGACCTGGGCCATGGTTGCTGAAGGTTGAAACAATATCTTTAAAAAAAAAAAGGTTACTGAGGGAACTCTGTCTCTGAAATTCAGGGAGGTCATTGAGAGGACTCTGTCTCTGAAACTCAGGGAGGTCATCTTATCCAACATCGGACTTCACTGAAAACAGCCTGGTATGCATGCCCCACTGGGGTGACCCTAAACAGCCTGGTACGCCCTATCCAGTATAACCATAAAACCATAAATAACATTATGCCTGCCTTCCCCACCTCCAAACTGAAAGCTCTTCCCTTGTCAAAATCTTGACCATAAACAAATCTTACCCCACTCCTTCTAATCAATATTTCTTCCTTGTCAGACCATAGATCTCCTAAACAGAATTTCTTGCTACCTGTCTTTTCTTTCTTTCCTTATCAAACTATAAGCCTTTCACTCACACTACCTCACTGCAACTTTAAAATTATAAAAACTTGTCCTACTGGGGAGAGGCAGGGTGAGCCTCTCTCGGCTCAGACTCCACCCTTGGCTCAGACCCCACTCTCTTTCTCTTCAAATAAACTTCACAAGACCCTCAGATTGCTGTGTCTCTGCTTCTGTTTCAGGCCACTCTCTCCCCAACATTTACTACATTAATTGACTCTTTATTTCATGAATGATTTCTCTGTAGCATGTGATAGCATTTTAATCACAACAGAACTTCTTTCAAAACTAGAGTTAATCCTCTAAACCCCTCTCAAATCCTGCCACTGCTGTATCAACTAAGTTTATGTGATATTCTAGATCTTTTATATATACAATTTTAACATGTTCACTGCACCTTCACCAGGAGTAGTTTCCACCTCAAGAAATCACCTTCTTTGCTTGTCTGTAAGAAGTAACACTTCACTTGTTAAATTTTTATCATGAGATTGCAGCAGTTAAGCTACACTTTCAGGATCCGCTCTTAATTCTAGTTCTCTTGCTATTTCTACTACATGTGTAATTAGATCCTCCACTGAAGTCTTGGACCCCTCAAACTTCTTCCAAATTCCTGTTAATGTTGACATTTTGACCTTCCACGTGTCATGAATGTCCTTAACGGCATCCAGAATGGTGACTCCTTTCCAGACAGTTTTCAATGTACTTTGCCCAGATTCCTCAGAGGAATCACTATCTGTAGCAGCTACAGCCTCACAAAATGTATTTCTTAAATGATAAGAGTTAAAAGTTGAAATTGCTTCTTGATCCATGGGCTGCAGAATGGATACTATGTTAGCAGGAATGAAAACAACATAAATCTTCT
Organism: Heterohyrax brucei; assembly: GCA_028571685.1. Lineage (NCBI taxonomy): Eukaryota > Metazoa > Chordata > Mammalia > Hyracoidea > Procaviidae > Heterohyrax > Heterohyrax brucei. The sequence continues at coordinate 28,793,032 of CM053149.1, read as the reverse complement.
CATACATCTCCATTAGAGCTCTTGGGTGACCACATGCCCTGTCAATGAGCAGTAATATTTTGAAAGGAATCTTTTTTCCTGAGCAGAGTCTCAATAGTGAGCTTAAAATGTTGAATAAAATGTAGGGTAAACAGATGTACAGTCCTTCAGGCTTTGTTGTTCCATTTATACAGCACAGATAGCATAGATGTGGCATAATTCTTAGGGGCCCTAGGATTTTCAGAATGCTGACTGAGCACTGGCTTCAACTTCAAGTCATCAGCTGCATTAGCCCCTAAAACAGACTCAGCCTATCCTTTAACATTTTGAAGCCAGGCACTGACTTCTCTCTAGCTATGAAAGTCCTAAATAGTATCTGTCATGGATTGAATTCTGTCCCTCCAAAAATATGTGTAGCCATGTGGCTGGGCCATGCTTCCCAGTAGCTTGTGACTGTCCTCCATTTTGTGGTTTTCCTATGCTGTATGTTAAAGGATTAGGGTGGGACTGTAAATCTTTCATAGGATTACCTCCCTGCTCCACTGTAAAGGGAATTTCCCTGGAGTATGTCTTGCCCCACCCTTAATCCTTTCATCCTGCAAGACAGAAGAGGAAAGAGAAGCAGGCCAAGAACTGGGAACCTCACACCATTAAGCAAACAGCACTGGGAGAAGAGTGCATCCTTCAGACCTAAGGTTCCTGCGCCAAGATGTTCCCTGGACAAAGACTGATACAATACTTGACTTTCCTCCAGAGCTGACTCATGGGAAAGCATTCCCCTGGAGTGGACAGCCTGAATGTGGACTTGTAGCCTACTGTACTGTGTAAGAATAAACCTTCCTTTGTTAAAGCCATCCACTCTGTGATATTTCTGTTAGAGCAGCCCTAGCTCATTAAAACAGAATTTGATACCAGGAGTGAGGTGCTGCTCTAGCAAATACCTAAAATGTGGAAGTCATTCATTTCGAAACTGTGAATGGATAAAAGATTCAGAATGAACGAAGAAGGCACAGATGGTGAGAAACAACAGAGGACTGGTAGCAGCAGCAGAACCAGAGGCAGCACAGGAGCTGACCCATGGAGTGCTGGAGCTGAGTGCCTGCGCACAGTTTTCTTTGTGGAACAGGATGCCTCTGGGCACTTAAATTGGTGGAGCTGGCCTTGCTGACCCACAGAGCGAGGGAGCTGAGTGTCTTTGGGCAGGATGCTTTCCAGCAAGAGTGGGGTGAATCCGGGCACTTGAATCAGTGGAGCTACAGAGCAGGACAGGTATGGGCCATGTGGCCATAAGAAGCAGAAGCTGAAGAGACAAACAGCACGAGAAGCTGAGTTGCCTCAGTCTCAAAAGATATGGCCATGACCTCAGGGGTTTGAAAGAGTGGAGCCAGGCCTTTCTGTGTTTTTTCAGAGTGGAATTGCTGCTCAACTGGGCTTAGGGTATACCTAAAGCCAATGGGGCAGAGTTTCTGTCCAAGTTGGCCTTGATGGCAGGGTGAAGCACAGGCCAGGGGTCTCCACTCAGAATCCAGAGAGTGTGGCCAACACCTAGTCTAGAGGGCAGGGTCATTGTGGAGAATGTCTCAGAAAACGTAAGAGTGTTTCCAAAGCTTTGAGGGCTAATGTAATGTGCTCTGCTGACTCGCTTGTTGCCTGTTAACGTCTTCTTTCCCTGTAATTGCTCCCATTTGTAATGGAATGCCTGACTTGTGCCTGTTCTGCCATTGTAGCTGTAGAAGCAGATAGCTTGTATTCTAGATTTCACAGATGTAGAAGAGTTTTTGTATTTTGGACTTGAAGCTGATTTACGACTTCTGTCATATGGGATGAATGTGTTACATATTTCAATGATGTGATTTTTGGGGTATGAAAGGATGGAATGTCATGGATTGAATTGTGCCCACCCAAAAATATGTGTAGCCACATGGCTGGGTCATGCTTCCCAGTAGCTAGTGACTGTTCTCCATTTTGTGGATTTCCTATGCTGTATGTTAAAAGATAAAGGTGGGACTGTAAATCCCTTTATAAGATCACCTGCCTGTTCCACTGTAAAGGGAGTTTCTCTGGAGTACGGCGTGCCCCACTCTTAATTCTTTCATCCTGCAAGAGATAAAAGGAAAGGGATGCAGGCAGAGAACTGGGAACCTCACACCATCAAACAAACAGCACCAGGAGAAGAGCACGTCCTTCAGACCTGATGTTCCTGTGCCAAGATATTCCCTGGACAAAGATTGATGCAATACTTGACTCTCCTCCAGAGCCAACTTGAGGCAGACAGCCTGAATGTGGACTTGTAGCCTACCAGACTGTGTGAGAGTAAACCTTCCTTTGTTAAAGCCATCCACTCTGTGGTATTTCTGTTAGAGTAGCCCTAGCTGACTAAAACAGCCTCTTCTTCCAATATAAGGCTGTTTCATCTACATTGAACATCTATTGTTTAGTGGGGCCACCTTCATCAATCATCTTAGCTAGATCTTCTGGATAATTTGCTGCAACTTCCACATCCATACCTTATGCTTCACCTTACACTTTTATGTTATAGAGATGGTTTCTTCTCTTAAACCTCATGAGCCAATTTCTGCTAGCTCCAAACTTTTCTTCTGCAGCTTCCTCACCTCCTTTAGCCTTCGCAGAATTGATAAGAGTTGGAGCTTTGCTCTGGATCAGGCTTTGGCTAAAGGAAATGTTGTGGCTAGTTTGATCTTCTATCCAGACCATTGAAACTATCTGTAATTAGACTGTTGAATTTTATCATCATTCATGTGTTCACTTAAGAAAACCAAGAAAACAAATCCATTGCCATCAAGTTGATTCCAATTCATAGCAATCTTACAGGACAGAGTAGAATTGTCCCTTAGGGTTTTCAAGAAGCATCTGGTGGATTCAAACTGACTACCTTCTAGTTAGCAGCCATAGCTCTTAATCACTATACCAACAAAGCTTCTTTTATTTTCAGGAAGTTTTCCTTTGCAACTTGGCTCTTTGGCACAAAAGGCCTAGCTTCGTGCCTGTCACAGCTTCAACATGCATGCCTTCCTCACTAAGCTTAATCATCTCTAGCTTTTGATTTAAGTTTCCTTTCACTTGAATACTTAGAGGGTATCATAGGGTTATTGGTTGGCCTAATTTCAATACTGTGTCTCAGGGAATAGGGAGGTCCAAGGAAAGGCAAGTAGTGAGAACATAAACAACTCTTACCTATTAAGTTCACTGTCTTATATGAGCCTGTTTTGTGGTGCCCCTCGAAATTACAACAGGAACATCAAAAATCACTGATCATAGGTCACTAAACAGATAAAAAAAATAATGGAAACGTTTGAAATATTTCAAAGTGAACACATGTTGCTAGAAAAATGGTACAGATAGACTTGCTTGATAGAGGGTTTCCACAAATCTTCAATTTTTGAAAACTATAATATCTTTGAAGCACAATAAAATGAGGTACAATAAAACAAGGTATGTCTGTATCCTCTTGCTCTATTTGAACAACTGTCTCTTGGTCTATATTCAAGTTCTGAATGAGTATAGTTAAACATTCTGGAACTCCCATTCTGTCCATAATTTGTTATAATCCATAGAGCTGAATGTTTTTGTACAGTCAATAAAACACAAATAAACATCTTTCTGGTATTTGACATCAGCAATGACATCCCTCTGTTCACATCTTCTTCAGAATCCAACTTGAACTTCCAGCAGTTCCCTGGTAATATACTGCTCCAATTGTTTTTGATTTCTTTTTTTAATTCAAAATAGTTCGTTGCTGGTAATTATGGTAAAACATATCAGACTGACCACAAATTGCATCTTTAGAGATTATTGCTGTTTTCATAATTATTAACAGTTGAGAGGTAGGCTACTGCTTTAAGATGCTGTCTTTTAAAAAAATGTAAGCAGACATATATTTTTACATATAACTTCATGAACATACTCCAAGGCATTCTATAGATCCCAGGTTAAGAATCTACAACAGCTTGTACAAAAAAACACTAGACATCACAACACATTGATGGCTAAAATGGAAAAAGCCTGACAACAGTAAATTTTAGCAAGGATATGGAAAAACTGGAAAGTGTACAACCATTTTGGCAAACTGTTTTTAAGGAGTGAATAAATACGTAGACAAAGCATGGAATTTGAAGTCAGAATACCATTGTTAAGTCTGACACATTGGCAAAATTCTCACACAGCAAGTTTTTCAAATATTTGGGCTACAAGATTTTTTTCCCCCACCCCTTCTCATAGTATCTGATTCTATAGGTATGGTATGTCTGGAACTCAAGCAGGAGGTTCTTGTATTTGGATTATGTCAGTGACCAATCAGCAGTTTGTTCAGGAACTGTCATTCAAAGATCCACAAAATGACAGATTGAGAACTGTCAACCAAACATCCAGTGACCCCTAGAGGTATAGAAAGTCAATAAAAGTTGTGATTCTTCCTCTCCGGCAGCCATAATCTAATTACCAAAACCACACATAGACAAATTGATTTTTTAATTACAAAGCAAATAAACAGTATGAAACTGACAATGGTTTACTGTGTTATGAGGCAAAGTATTATAGAACCATTAGCTAAGGGTTCATGCAGGTTCCATGCAACCAGCTATATCCATCTGCAGCATTTTATTTTCTATCAAAAAGTTTATCTATTTCCTCATAAATAAATAAAGGTCCACCACATCCACTGGATGATCTTTAATAGACATTTTACTGTTCTGTGATTCAGTTAACTCAAATACCCGATGGAAATCATGCTTCTCATTTCCTATATAATTTACAAAGTGATAGTTGGAAACCATCAAGATATATTATTCATTTTATTATTGCAAATATACTCAAAGTTTTCTTACTAAATCACACACAATAGAAAAACATGTCTATGGTAATTAAAACATGGCAGAGTGATCCAACTTATATCTAAAGCCTAAGCTTAAAGCAGACAAAATAAAAATTGTACAACAAGGTAGATTCATACAGAATTGCAAATGAAGCTCTCAGGTTTTTCAATATTTCAGTCAGCATTTTCAATAAACAAGGTACGGGATGTTGAGAACTAAATCATGAAAGCGCTCCCAGCAAGCAAACAAAGACTTTTTTTTTTAAGTTTTCGAAAAATCAGGTCAAAACTAATTAACTCTATTGGTGCCACAAGCATTTTGACTATTCATTTTTCTCAGTGTTAACTGGACAGCAGAGATTTCCTTCATCAGTTCCTAAGTGAAAGATGTGGAAAGTCTTTCATCTAACTGAACCATAAGAAGGAAGCCGGGAAATGTTTGTAAAATGAATGAATGAATCAGTAATTAAAAATAGACATATGGAGGCAGGGTCAAGATGGCAGAGTACTCAGATACTTCCTATGGTCCCTTGTACAACAACTCCCCCCTCCAAAACAAGTGAATTGACTATAGATGACATTCTAGGAGCCCTGGACATCAAAGGCAAAGGTGAAGAATTGGATTGAGTGGCAGAAGGAAAGAGAGATGATTCAGAAGCAATGAGGAGTTGCCAGACCTGACATAGTACTAACTGGCACCCTGCAAGCCAGAACCACTAGTGCAAACTTAACAAAGTAAGCAGTGGCATTTAGGTCATGTTTTCCATATTGGCAGAGATGGGGCAGCGGAGAGTAAACTCACACCTCTAGAATCAGAGAAAAGGGGCACTTGATTGGCAGAAGATAAGTAACTTGCATCTAATCTACCACAAGGAACAAACACATTCCTTTGGGATAAACACCCCTCCCATTAACCTACCTGCCCTTCTCCTGTTTGCATTGGGCCCCAGCTCACCAGCTGTCTACAGAGACTGATGTATCCCCATGGCTGGAAGTAGGACCCCTTTTGAGCCCCTCAGCCATTCTCCAGCCTTGGAGAGGGAACAAACATGAAGAAAAATAATCTGCTGGCTCCCCTATATCAGCATCCAGAGCAGAAACAGCCCCATTGCCTCGGCACAGGCATAAGGAATCCATTGACTTTGAATGCATTTTACCACTTGTCATGGACTGAATTATGTGCCCCAATAAATGTGTAGCAATCTGGCTGGGCCATGATTCCTGGTAGCGTGTGATTTTTGCCATATTTTGTAAATCCTATATCTACGATGTTAATGAGGGAGAACAGGCAGTAATTGTGTCAGTGAGGCAGGACTCAATCTACAAATCTGGATTGTATCTTGAGGTAGTCTCTTAGGCCATAAAACAAAGAAGTGAGCAAAGAGACAGGGGAATCTCATACTACCAGGAAAGAAGCACCAGGAGCAGAATATGTCCTTGGGACTCAAAGTCCCCACACCTCAGAAGCTCCCAGTCCAGTGGAAGATTGATGGCAAAGCTCTTTCTCCAGAGCCAACAGAAAAAGCCTTCCCCTGGAGCTGACACACTGAATATGGACTTTTAGGCTACTTTACTCTAAGGAAATAAATGTATGTTGTTGAAGCCATTTACCTGCGGTATTTCTATTCCGGAAACACTAGATGACTAAGGTATACCTGCACAGACCTGTGTGGGCCCACTCTAATAGGACAGGCCCTTATTAGCACGTAAAACAAGGTTCTTTGGTTTTTATTACTAGGGATGTTACTTCCAGGCTTAAAGTGTCAGGAGAGCTTGCCTTTGCCTGGCATTCACAAGCACTTATGAAATACCTGCAAAAAGAGTCGAACCCTAATTTTGCTCTATAAGTATTTGGTGGAATGGTAGGTTCCTGACATTTGACATTGTGTTCTCTATTAAGCAGGGTCTACACCTGCCCACATCAAGGGCCTGAGGACTGGTAGCTCGATCCATGCCACCTGGAAACCTGTGATGGGGTCAAAGGATAAGTGGTACCTTCCTGTCCTTACAGCCAACAGAACTGGGTACTTGTAGTCCAGCTGTAAAACCCATCCCCACAGTACTCTAAGGAACAGGGACACACTTTCCTCACAGACATTCAGGGATGTCTGTCAGCCCCCTGCCTTGCTCACCATGTGACCCCCTACTGCAGCCAGCTATCTGTGCCTGCACAAATAACCCCTGCCCATCCAGGACTGTGGGTGAGAACCTGCACCACACATTTAGCAAATGACCACCTGGGTACCTGAGCTGAATCTATCCAAGAAAAGTAAATGAACTCCTGGACTCACATGGCTTGTAATTGCTCTAATCACCTGGTGATAGAACATTAGAGCTTCAAAAGCACCAATAATCAAACTAGTTCATGTGACTAGCCCCTGTGGACATGTCAAAACAAAAGAAAACAAGAAATTAGGACACAGTTTGGCAAGCATCCATAAGATAAATAAATACAATAACTTATTGAAGGCTTGGACACAATAGTCAATATCAAATTACATAAAGAGGCAGAACATGATGGCTTCAGAAATCTTCAAAACAAAAAATCAAGAAAGAACTTCCTAGAACTACTTCAGGCAAAATAGAAAAAATTAACACAGAGAACTCTTCAAGAGATCAGTAAGAATATCAGTTAAAGCATAGAACAAGCCAAGAAGCACACAGATACAGCAATACAGAAAAGTAACAAGATTACAGAAGAGAATAATGACAGTTAACAGACCAAAGAATCCACAATGAGACATCAAACAGAAATTCAGAAGATTAAAATTTTAGAATTAGACTTGACAATAGAAAGTCGTAGAAATGGAATGTCATAGGAATGGAATTGAGGCAATGGAAGTCAGAATTAGTGAGACTGAATATAAAGCCCTTGACAATAATATATTTGAGGAAAATCAGATAAAAAAGAATTTGAAAAATGAAGAAACCCTAAAAATTATGTAGGAATCTGCAGAGGTCCGCCATCAGCCTTGTAGACAAAGTCACGAGCTCCTGCAAATGACGGGCTGAAGCATCTCACCTGTGACATGTTTTTTAGCCTACTGACCTTGATATTAATTGGCTTCCTAATCAAATTTTCTTCAAAAAGATACCCCCTCCTCTCCTGGCACAAGGATCAGGGGAGATGCCTTCTGAGAGGGGCCCTTTACTACCCCCTTGGTCTGTGAGATAATATTGGGAAAACCTGTACAGGAATCTCTGGAGAAAGAGCTCAGAGGAATGATTTCTAACACAGCCAGCTTGAGAGCAACGAGGCCGGCCCAACCCCTGCTGACTTCCCCCAACTGCACATCCCCACCCATGTGAAAGGAATTATCCTCTTTAGAACAGCTTGAGAAGGACACAGGGTGGGGAACGGTAGATGTTTACTATCCCCGCAGGAGGAGATAAAGAGCAAAGTAGGAACAAATAGAGATCATAAACTTTAGACCCTTCCTCGTAAACCTTTTAACCTTGAGGTATAAGTAGGGCTGATTGAGCTCGAGGCATCCTTAGGCCATTATCTAAAAAGCTTTGACAGTTAAAAGGATCACCAGGTTTCAGTTAACTGATAGCTCATGTGGCAGGGTAAAAAATTACATCACCTCAAGACCACGAGGTTTTGGTTTTGAACTAGCCAATAGATTGTATGGTCAGTGGGCAGGGTAAAATTCACGTCACTCTTACTATAAAAACAATAAAGACAGACAGCCTTCTCTCTTGCTCTCTGGGTCGGGCTGCCTTAAACCAGAAAAGTCTTTTCTGTCTCCTTGATTCATTTCCCGCCGCGCCTCTCCCTCCCTCCGTGCGGGACCCTACAAAGTGTTGGGACCGGCTCCCGGCAGGAATCTATCAAGAGGAACAACCTACATGTGATTGAGGAATACCAAGGGAGGATAATAAAGAATAGAGAGAGAATTGTTGAAGATTTATTGGCAGAAAGCTTCTCTGACACAGTGCAGGATAACAAGAAATGTATTCAAGGTGCTCATTAAACCCCAAAAGAAACTAATGAGGACATGGTACAATAAAACTTGCCAAAACCTAACATAAAGAGACAATATCAACAGCAGCTAAGGATAAATGAAAAAAATCATCTACAAAGGGGAATCAATAAGGCTAAGTGCAGGCTACTCAGCAAAAGCCATGCAGGCAAGAAGGCAATGGAATAACATATGTCAGCCAAGCATTATATATCTGGAAAACCTGTCTCTTAAATAGGATGGCAAAAATCATGACATTTCCAGATAAACATAATTTTAGGCAATTTTCAAAAACCAAGCCAAAAGTATATGAAATATTAAAGGGAGTATTCATTAGAAAATCAATAACACCAGACAACAACCCAAGATCAGAACAGAGGACAGAGCAACCAGATATCAATCCAGAGAGGGAAATCACAAAAATAAATCAGAACTAACAAACTGAAAATTGGGAAGGAGACAACATTAGGTAAAAGACCAACAGTATTATAACCAAAAAGAGGAACTAAAAATGTAGTCACAGATCTTTCATATGGAGAAGAAGTCAAGGTAATAGAAATTAAAGACTGGTTTACATTTAGAAAAATAGGAAAATATTAAGGTAGACACAAAGGAAACTAACAATCCTACATATCAAAATAAAAACAGGAAAAAGATGAAGTTGAAGTAAATACAAAAACTAAAAAGGAAAATGATGAAAATAAAGATAAAATGAGTCAACACGGAAAATTAAGTAGAACAAGGAAATTCTCAAAAATGCACAAAAAATACATCAAAATAGCAGCACTAAATTCATACCTATTAATAATTATGCTGAATGTAAGTGGATTAAATGCACCAATAAAGACACAAAGAGTGGCAGACTGGATTAAAAAAAAGAAATGATCCATCTATACACAGCCTACAGGAGACACACCATAGACTTACAGACACAAACAAACTAAAACTCAGAGAATGGAAAAAATAGATATCAAGCAAACAATAATCAAAAAACAGCAGAAGTGGCAATATTAATTTCTGACAAAATAAACTTTAACGTAAAATTCACCACAACAAGTAAAGGACACTATATAACGATTAAAGGTCAATGCACCAGGAGGAAATAACCATATTAAATATTTACATACCCAATGATATGGCCCCAAAATATGTAAAACAAACTGTAACATCAATAAAAGAGAAATAGTGCCACAATAATAGCAGGAGACTTCAACACACCACTTTTGGTGAAGAACAGAACTTCCAGAAAGAAGCAAAACAAAGACACCAAGCCCAAACCAAACCTGATGTTGTCAAGTTGATTCTGAGTCATATCAACTCTACAAGACAGAGTACAACTGTCCAGTAGAGTTTTCAAGGAGTGCCTGATGGATTCAAACTGCCTACCTGTCGGTCAGCAACTGTAGCACTTAACCACTACACCACAAAGACACGGAATATCTAAATGCCATAACCAAAAAACTTGACCTCACAGACATATACAAACCACCCAAAAGCAGCCAAGTATACTTCCTTTTCCATCACACATGGAACATTCTCCAGAATAGATTACATATTAGACCATAAAACAAGCTTTAACAAAAATCCAAAGCATCAAAACACTGCAAAGCATTTTTCTAACCATAAAGCCATAAAGTAGAAATCTGTTAACAGAAAAAACAAGGAAAAAATCACGTTCCTCGAAAACTACTGGGTTACAGAAGAAATTCAAGGTGGAATAAATAAATTCACAGAATCAAATGAGAATGAAAACACTCCCTAACAGAACCTTCAGAACACACGGCAAAAGCTGTACTCAGAGGTCTATTTATAGCAATAAATGTATACCCCCCAAAAGAAGAAAATACCATATTCAAAGCATTTACCCTGTAACTTGAACAAATATAAAAAGAGCTGTAAAAGAACCTTCGGCTCCACAAGAAAACAAATAACAAAAAGTAGGGCAGAATTAAATGAAACAGAGAATAGAAAAACAATTGAGAGAGTTAATACGGCTAAAATCTGCCCTTTGAAAAAGATTAACAAAATTGATAGACCATTGGCCAAAGGGACAAGAGTTAAACAGCAGAGGAGGCAAATAACCCAAATAAGAAATAAGATGAGCGATGTCACAATAACCAAACTGAAATTTAAAAAATCATAGTAGAATACTAAGAAAACTTGTACTTTAACACATTTGAAAACCTAGAGGAAATGGACAGATTTCTAGAAATACACACCCACTTACACTAACATAAACAGAGGTAGAACAACTAAACAGTCCTATAACAACAGAAGAGTTTGAAAAGGTAAATAACAAAACTCCCAACAACAACAACAAAAAAGCCCTGGCCCTGATGGTTTCACTGTAGAATTCTACCAAACTTGCATATAAGAGTTAACATCACTATTACTAAAAGTACTTTAGAGCATAGAAAAGGATGGAATACTCCCAAACTCATTCTATGAAGCCAGCATAACCCTAAGACCAAAACCAGATAAGGGCACTACAAGAAAAGAAAATGATAGCCCAATGTCCCTCATGAACTTAGATGTTTTATATATATATACACATATATAAAATGCATACACATCATATATTTCTATATTAAGTATGTACATATATTAAATACAGATATATATATAGACACACACACACATATATATAACCAAACCAAAAAAACCCCCACTGCCATCGAGTCAATTCCAACTCATAGTAGCCTTATAGGACATAGAACTGCTCCACAGAGTTTCAAAGGAGCACCTGGCAGACCTGAACTATGAAGCTCGCGGTAACAAACATAGCACTTAACCACTATGCCACCAGGGTTTCCTATATATATATATATATATATATATACATATACATATACATATATACACATATTAAAAAGGATCTTGTCCTTTGGGAGGAAATTATGTTCTATAGTTACTACTGTATTTATATTTTTCTAACCTAAAGTTGAAGGTACAATATTCTAGTAATTCACTTTGAGGTAGTTACTGAGAGACAAGTTATCAAACAGCACTTGGGAATATGAACAAGCTGAAAACCCGTCAGTATTCTCAGTTCTACACATAAGCTGAGAACTAAAGAAATCTCTGACAAGAAGTGGAAATTCACCATGAGTGGTTCATTAAGTAGATCCAGCTGAACCAGAACAGATAAGAAGTTTGTGCCAGAGATAGATGAGAAATAACAGGAAAATGAAAGCAGCCTTGGAAGAGAGGCCCCCACACAACTAGGCTCACAGGTAAATGTACGTATACAGAAGCAGACTTACCAGCCTGCTGGTGAATATGATTCAAATAATACTGGATAGGATGGAAAGACATGGACCAGAGACGGGGAATTCTAGAACGTATCTCCATCTGCAGCTCAAGGAGGAGTAAAGGGAATGAGCCTACACTATTTGGCTGATGCTCAAGGCAACTACGTGTAGGGATGAGTGGAAAGCCCTATTCCAACAGGACTCACTGCTAGTGGAGCTTGAGCTTCTAGAATGGCATTTAGAACAGGCTAGGACCAGATAACCCAGCTCCAAGATGTAAACCCAAGGTAAGTTTTTACTAAAATTCTGTGAGTGGAATTAAAATCTTCTCCCAAGGGACCATGCATGATAGTGCCTCAAAGTGAGGTCTTAAATAGACCCCAATACCCAAAAGCTCTTTTAGGGGAATTTCGAACTTAAGATATCAGAAACAAAAGCTCATGATCCTTCCCTGAAAACCAAGTCCTTCACCTTTCATTGATCCCTAGTTCAGAAACTACTATTTCCATTCATTCAGCCTCATAACCAAGAGCAAGGCTTTAGCCTTGCTCCCTTCTCTCCACTCTCCATGCCTCATTCTTCTTAAACCTGACCAGTTCTCTTCCACCAGAATACTAGTTCAAGCCACACTCATTGTTTGTGTGGATTCAAAAATAGCCTCCTAACCAAACTCTTGCCAACTACTCTTGCCCCTGAAATCCTTTTTCTATCCTGCAGCCAAAGTCAGCATCTTTTCAAAATGCAATGTGATCATGTCATACTAGTGCTCAAAACTCTAAGGTTTTTCACTGTTTGGTGGATAAAGGGAGAACTCCTTGACACAGACTACAAAGCCCAGAATGCTCCAGCCCTACCCACCTCTACAACTACACAGAGTCTCATAGCAGTGTGCTCTGGCCCAGTCCTCCGTAGGAGTCTCTCTTGCCAAAGAGCCTTTCCATGAACAGTTACTTCTTCCCTTCCATTTTAGCCTAGGAGTTCCAGTTCATCCTTTGGGGCTTTAGCCCAGACAGCTTTCCCTGAGGAAACCCTTTCCTGACCTCCTGGTCCAGTTAAATCTCTTTTCCCGGTTCTCACAACAGTGGGAACCTCTCCCATGTAGCTCTTCTCACAATTTTATGTCAGTTCACATAATTGTTTTTATTACTATTAATGTTTTTTATGACCTTTAGTATTCCCTCTGGATTCTGAGTTCTTGAGTGGAAGGGGAGGCTTTGTTCTTGTTCCCTTCTAGATTGCCAATTCTCAGAAGATAGCAAACAGGCCAAGCACTGTTGAAACCCTTATGAACAAATGACACAGAGACAGAGCCATAGAGAGAGCTGGGGCATCTGAGTGTACTGCCTTCCTGCTTCCAGTCTCCCTTATACATTGAGAGAGGAAGAAAAAGCTTTTAAGAAGATACCACTTAAATTCCAGAAGGCCCGTGTGCAGGGCTTGTATGCCTTGTAAACAGCGGAAAACAGCTGGAACATATGACATCAGATCCTCGAAAACAATGGGTCTGGCCCGCTGAATGTGACCCACACCCAGGCCCACGTGCTCTCTACCTTGAGAGGTAAATTCACCTGAAGAAGCAGCCATAGTTACACTGTTTAGATAAGAAGGCACCACTTTGCTTTGTGAGAACTTCCCAAAGCCTATTCGAATCGATGCCTGCTTTCTGCCTGATGCCTAAATTAGAGTTGGGGCATCAGATACCAGCTTCCTACTCCCTCCACCCCCACAGGAATTCTGAGATAAGCTCAGTTTCTAAAGGGAAGGTAAAAGTCCAGATGCCTCTCTCTGGTGCCAGCCGAGGATGCTCTCTCCTCCCCCTGCCATAGAAATCCTTGATAAGCCCAGCTTCTTCCCATGTAATTTAATGCTAACTGCTTATCTAGTGCCTGCTGGGTCAATAGGAATGCAATATGAAAATCTGTATACTTGTAATTGCCAATTAAGAGAATATATGGAAATTCCTTTGTCTACTTTTCTTGGAAAAACATATAAATAGATATGTCTGATAACAGAACAGGGTGCATGGCTATTTTTCGGACTTGAATGCATTCTCTGCACTAGCTAATAAACAGCCTCTTCCTCTGCAAACAAAGTGCTGTTAGAGGTGTTTTCTGCTCTGTAGGCCGAACTTATCTTTATTGGGAAACATGCTTTACTTTGTCACAAATTGCTCCCCTACCCTAGGAACTCCTCTGTGAATGTCCACAATTAGACCTCAGTGGAGTGAGGTGCCTGGTTATAATTCAATCAAAAACAAGGCTTTGAGCACTGTTGCTACAGCATCTTTAGGTCTCATTGATAAAACAGGAATTTTTCTTTTCCCTTGTAATATACATGTAGTTTTAATGGTGGGTCATTTTTGAGATGTGTGCTTTTATTGTTGGGTGTCACCAAGTTAATTCCAACTCTTAGTGACTCCATGTGACACAGCGGAACTACCCCAAAGGGAAGCAGATCATCTGCAGATCAGCAGGTCTTTCTGCCTCTGGGTGTCTCGAAACCACCAAACTTTCAGTTAGCAGCCAAGTGCTTAATCACTGTGCCATCAGGGCTCTTTTCAGATGCATTGAGTATAAAAATTGTCAATCTATGACAATGGAGAAAAATCCTTATAAAATGTTTATCATTTTAACTAAAGATAAAAAAAGTTATTTTTAAATGCCTCATTAATGAGATAACTCAGAAAATTCATTGCTAAAAAAATACCATTTAAAATAACTGCAATATCTACATGTATTTTCTACTGGAAGTAACAATGTTTCAAAGATTACCATATGAACAACTCATAGAAGATAGAATAAGTGAGGAATCATATGTTCTGGCAACTTTGGTTTACCTCTGATCAGATTTCAGAATCAAGACATTCTCCCTCTTCTATCAAATTTCTCAACTTTAATCTGTTGTTTTTAAACAATGCATATTAAAAGTTTATAATATGCATTCATACTACTTTGACTCTAAAGTCAGTGTTTGCTTGTGTGTTTTTTTAATGAGGTCTGCTCCTGTAAGGTATTTTTAGAAATTATAAAAGGCTTTTCTTTAAAGTGCTGAAACTAGACATACAAGCTAAAATTAAACAGATGAGTTTTTACAGATAAAACACACACACATATACTGTCAGCTTTAATGTATCACTGATAATATTGAGATACTTTAATAATAGCACAACAGATTCATTACTGAGTGTTTACTATGTGCCAGCCTCTGCGCTGATCCCTTTAGGGATATCATCTCCTAGGACCACCTATAACATTGTGAAGCAGGTTCTATTTCTATTCCCACCTTTTCAATCCTTATTAGAACTCCAAGAACACTAAGGCTTAAAAAGACTAAATAAATTGCTCAAGGTCATATCCATTAAGGACAATAACCTTAAATAAATAAATAAAACAAAAATCTAAAATGAAACAATGCAGAAAGAAACTACATTGATTGTTGATTGGCTTAAGCAGAGGGTCCAACCTAACCACCCACATATGTGCACAGTAGTGTAAAATACCAAGAACAGAAAGAAGGAAAAAAAAAATCACAGAACAAATAAGATGATTAGCATATCACCCTTCCTGTCTTGAATAGAGATTCCCACTTATCTCACTTACATAATTATAATTCAAAGACTAAAAAAAAAATCTGTAGAAAATATTAACTAATATTTTGCTGTGAATAAGTATTGTCTTGGTCTATGATTAGTGTTCTGGAGATGATTAGAGCTGGGTGCAGTGAAGAGATCTTTCCTGAGTGTTTAATTTCCAGGAGTGCAAATCTGAAGTTTTACATGAATAGACCTAATCATCAGAAAATTGGGTGACGGTCACCGCTTTTGATGACCACTGTCAGCCTGTTTGTGTTCCTATTTTTTACTGGAGTTTTATTAAATTCTTGAACAACTCAAGCTGGAAAATTACATTTTTCCTGGCTTAACAAGAAGTTCCAATTGTAGGGCAGAATTTGTAAGGTAGTTTGCCAAGACATGCACCAACTCATCTGATGGGGATAATAACAGATGTTCAGGACAGAGAGGGAGACAAAGACAGAACAAAATTCAAATTCACATACACACAAAAGATTTACTGTCTGACGGAGACTGGAGAAATCCTTGAGATTATCGCCTTGGGACACCTTTCTAACTCAGAACTAAAAGCACTCCTGAAGTTGACCTCTTAGCCAAAGACTAGATAAGCCTGTGTAACAGACAATAACACACAGGAGGAATGTGCTCCTCAGGTCACTCACATTATGTATGAGACCAAATGGGCAGCACACACCCAAAAGCAAAGATGAGAAGGCAGATAGGGAAAGCAAACTGAGGCAGAAACGGAAAGGAAATAAGCAAACTGGGGTAGAAAAGGTGTTGGGGAGAGAGTAGCCTGAAACCGAGGCACAGACACAACAGTCCAAGGGTCCGGGAAAGTCTATTTTATTGGAAGAGAAAGAGAGTGTGGTCTGAGCCAAGTGGCTCAGCCCGTCCTCCCTAGTAGCGCTGGTTTTTTATAGCTTTAAAGTTTCAGTGAGATAGCCTACGATGAAGGGATTTATGGTCTGATAAGGAAAGAAAGAGAGGGAGCAAGAAATTCTGGTTAGGGGAGTTATGGTCTGAATAAGGAAGAAGTGTTGATTAGGAGGGGAAGGGCTAAGGTTTGTTTATGGTGAAGACTTCAATTAGGGAAGAACTTTCCATTAAGAAGGTGGGGAAGACAGGCTTAAAGTTATTTATGGTTATACTGGGTGGGGCCTACCAGGCTGTTTTCATCTGATGGCAGGTCTGATCACTGGATATAAGAGGACCTCCCTGAAGGATGGAGTCTTTTCAGTGACCTCTCTGAATTTCAGGGACAGAGTTCCCTCAAAAGAGGAGAGTGCTGACACATTGCAGGGACTGTAACCAATGTCATGAAATAATTTGCTTATAAATTTTTAAATGAAAAACTAATTTGCCCTATCGACTTTCACCTAAAGCACAATACGTAGAGTGGTCACATTATTTCAACTTGTCAAGACCATCTTATTTGCCTGTGTCCTTATTCTGCCATGTTGCTCTGTGCCTGCAAGACCTCTGAGGCCACACTTGACACAGCCAACATCGTTCTTCCCTCTCAACATCATAAAGCATATTGTCAAAAACTAATTTTGTGGGATCCACACTATGGAATGGAGACATGTGACAAGTTAGTGCCAAAGCTAGAATTTTAGAATAAAGTCTGCATTTCTTCAGTCTAATCATTAGTTACACAAGCTATTTCTTATTGTATAATTCTCTTTTGGGACTTGTGATACGTAGTTCCACATCCCCCAAGCACCATCAGAATATGTTTCTCTTGAGCTAGGAAGGGGATAGGATAACAAGCTTCCTGTAATTTCCAGAAAAAGAAATGTTTGGGAAGTTTAGTTATTTACTAACATATCTATTTCCATTTTCATTTATAAAAAGATATGGCAGAATGAAAACACCAAGTTTCACCTTTGCCTGGAGCTTCAACATACAGAATACATTCTTAGCACTGAATTACAGAGCCCTGGATCTATGCCAGAAACTGAATTTTAGTTATTCTGCTCTCTGCCATTCATTCTATTGACCTTGTAGAAAGTCTGTAGATGTTCTTCCTCACCTTTGAAATGGGCTCATAATAAACAGTCCACACCAACTCATTTGTATCAGCCACACAGTTACTGGTTCACTTTTAAATAAATAAATAAACACATATTTAGTAAAATGAAAAAGGTAACTGTCAGTGCTAGCTAGAACTGTAGTTTTTTCTATGATAATCTAATTAAAATACTTTCATGATCTGCAACAAAGAATGACAGGAAAAAAATGGGCAACTTGCTAAGGTGGGTTTACTGGATTAACTTTCCTGTCTATGTCTGAAAAATCTTATATTCAGTATCTTGCTTCCTGATTAATTTTCAGAAAGATTCTCAAAAAGCTTCAGGCTGCTGTATCTTCAGGCTTGTCTACATAGTCACTTTGTGGACAAAACACGCTTTCAGAGAAGTGACTAAATTAACAGCAATTTAGTTGGGTCCTGTTTGTTGATAGCTACTAGAACTACATTTTATCCAAACAACGGCCCATCTAACATAAAATGAATCTAGATAATAGCAAACTTTCCACACAGCCTACATGACAGTTTACTCCATAAAGGTCAGTGGTTCAGTTCCATTTGTCGTGCTCTGCAGTAGTTATCAAGAGTGTAGCTAGCTAGCATGTTTATCACTGTAAGCACTAGATTTTTTTTTTTCAATTCATCATTTCAACTACTTAGTTTGGCAAGACAAAGCACTAGATTAAAACACAGCCATGAGCTTCCTTTTCGATTTAAAAGTTGTATCCATCTTTGACAATTCTGAGCAATGCTTTTTATGGCTTTGTTTACCTTGTCCCAAAACGAAATGACAATTCATTTTTCATAAACAAGTTCAAGTGTCTTTGCAGCACTTACGTTTGCCTTTGACGTAAATTTAAAAGAGCTTTTGAATAATTACATATATCTTTCTTCCTTAAGTAGCAAATGGAAGACATTTCCACAAGTGCTGTCTTCTGATGGTCTGGTAGAAAGACTTGGAAAGGAGGACTTTCTCTACAACAAAGGGTAAATAAACTCTGAAAGCCATAATTTGCACCTCTTTTTGAAGGCATAAGTTTGAACTTGCTGAGGTTTGGTGCCACCACTCCTCTGTCAGTTTGTCACATTGTGGTGGCTTGCATGTTGCTGTGATGCTGGAAGCTATACCACCAGTATTTCAAATACCAGCAGGGGTCAGTCACGGTGAACATGTTTCCTTGGAGATTCCACTGGAAAAAACGACCTGACAATCTACTTCTGAAAAAACCAGCCAGCGAAAAGCTTATGGATGGTAGCAGACTGTTATCTGATATAGTTCCAGAAGACGAGCCTCTCAGGCTGAGGGCTGGGGAAGAGCATCTCCTCAAAGTAGAGTTAACATTAAAGATATAGATGGAGCAAAGCTTTGGGGATCTTCATTTGCTGATGTGGCACAACTCAAAATGAGAATAGCTGCAAACATTCATGCATAATCATAACACGGAACGTATGCAGTACGAGCCAAGGAAAATTGGAAGTTGTCAAAAATGAAATAGAATGCTTGAAGATTGGTATTCTAGGCCTTGGTGAGTTGAAATAGAATGGTGTTGGCTATTTTGAATCAAAAATCATATGGTCTACTACGCCCATCTACTAATCACATTGTACGCATGTGAAAGATGAACAATGAATCGCCAAGTGCCATCTAAAGAAGACAAAGAAGAATGGATACATTTGAATTATGGTGTTGGTGAAGAATAACAAATATACCATGAATTTCTAAAAGAAGAAGCTCCTCAACAAGGTGATGATTGATGACAAAGCTCTTTCTGCAGAGACAGAAAGCCTTCCCCTGGAGCTGATGGCTTGAATTTGGATTTGTAACCTACTAGACCATGAGAGAATACATTTCTTTTTGTTAAGCCTTCTGCTTGTGGTATTTCTGGCACAGCAGTATTAGATAACTAAGACAGCTACTACTGCTGATGCCAAATGGATCCTAGCTAAAGGCAGAGAATACCAGAAGGGTGTTTACCCGTGTTTTATTGACTATGCAAAGGCATTCCACTGGGTGGATCTTAACAAATTATGGCTAATATTCTGAAGAATGTGAATTCCAGAACACTTAACTGTGCTCGTGCAGAACCTCTACATAAACCAAGAGGCAGTCACTCAAACAGAACAAGGGGAGATTGCAGGACTTAAAATCAGGAAAGGTGTACATCACTTCACCATACCTATTCAATCCATGTACTAAGCAAATAATTCAAGAAGCTGGACTATGTGAAGAAGAACGTACGACTGGGATTGGAGAAAGACTCATTAACAACCAGTGAAGCGCAGATAATATAAACTTGTTTGTTGAAAGCAAAGAGGACTTGAAGCACTTACTGATGCATATCAAAGACTACAGCCTTTACTATGGATTGCACCTCATAATAAAGAAAACAAAACCCTTACAATCAGACCAATAAGGGACGTCATGATAAGGACAAAAGATTGCTGTCAAGGATTTCATTTTATTTAGATCTACAATAAATGCCCATGGAAGCAGCAATCAAGAAGTCAAATGATGTACTGCATTGGGCAAATCTGCTGCAAAAGTTCTCTTTGAAGTGTTAAGAAGCAAATTGCCTTATATGCATGTGAAAGGGGGACAATGAATAACAAAGCTCAAAGAAGAATCAATGCATTTGAATGTATGATGTTGTTGTAGAATATCGAATACACATACTACAGACTGCCAGAAAAATGAACATACCTGCTTTGAAAGAAGTACAGTCAGAATACCCTTTACAAGAGAGGATGGTTGAGATATCATCTTACCTACTTTGGACAGGTTATCAGGAAAAACCAGGCCCTGCAGAAGGACATCATGTTTGGTAAGGGAGAGGGTGGGTGAAAAACAGGAAGACCCTCCATGAGATGGACAGACACAGTGGCTGTAATAATGGACTCAAATGGAACAACTTTCATGAGGCCAGTGCTGGATAGGGCAGTGTTTTGTGGTTTTACACACA
Source organism: Heterohyrax brucei (assembly GCA_028571685.1). Taxonomy (NCBI): domain Eukaryota; kingdom Metazoa; phylum Chordata; class Mammalia; order Hyracoidea; family Procaviidae; genus Heterohyrax; species Heterohyrax brucei. The sequence continues at coordinate 28,772,443 of CM053149.1, read as the reverse complement.
GGGTTGCTGAGTAGAAATCAGCTAGGTAGCACCTAACAATAACAGTGTTTGGTGACTTCTTTCCCTTCACATTAGAATCATGCTAGAATTACCGCTTTAGAACAAAAGGCGCGCTGGCTCTTGAGCGAACGGATTTTATGCTAAAAACTACAAATTTTGAAGTGACCTGTTTTTTAAAAATCATTGCACTTTGAATTTACTCACCAGCTTCATGAACTCAGTGTGGGGATGTGGAGAAGCTACAGAGGAGACGGTGAGGGACTCCAGGTTCTCATCTAGGCCCTAGCACTAGTTTTCGGGAAACACTAGTTTCTAAGAAAAACTGAAACTGTTTGGGCTTCAGTTATCATAACTATAAAATTAGATAAGATGGTCTTCAAATATTCCAGATCTACAACTCTCTGAGTCTATGATTTCACCACCCAAATGACACAACTTTATACTAGTAAGATGGGTGAATTCATAAGGAAATAGATCAGTACTTATAATTCTGGTATGAACTCCCTAAGGAAGTAGCTGTTTGTGGCAGGGTATCAGAAAGCAGAGCTGTGTCTAACAGTAAGGAGTATCTTTGAAATACATCTTATTTAATTAAGACTTGACCTTCTTCCCTAATCTTCCAGAATAGTTCTACACTGTCCTATAGGGTTGTTATTAGTTGGAATCGACTTCATGACAATGGCTTTTAATTTGATTTTTAGTACATACAATGTCTATTGGATTTGTTTTCCATGACACATATTTTCTTTTAGGGAATTATTTTTCTCAAACATAATCAATTTACTTTTACCATAACAGTAAAATGATATAAACAGTTTTGTTACATTTTTATCTCCTATAAATACATAAAAAGAAGAAAATGAGTCTCTGCCCAGAATACAATTATGTAAAGCAAAAATAGCTTTACAGGCCTAATAATAAGTGTTTAATTATACCATACCACCCAGGAGTATCATATAAGTTTTTCATATTCATCAATAGATATGTTTAAAAAATTAAATTAAAAAAAAACTTGTTGCTGTCAATTCTGACTTATAACAACTATATAGGACAGAGTAGAACTATCCCATCAGGTTCCCAAGGAGTGTCTGGTATATTTGAACCATTAACCTTTATGGTCAGCAGTCATAGCACTTAACCACTATGCCACCAGGGTTTCCAGAGGTATGCAGTGTTACCTCTTTTTTACACATGGGGAATTGGGTGGAGTGTAAACATGAGACTTTATTCATGAGTACATAGCAATCTCTGAGTCACCAAAAATGAAAATCCTCATTGTACTCTATGCTTACCCAAGCTCACCACTACTTTGTCCCCTCTGACTCTGAAGTTTTACAAACTGTAAAACTTTTTAGATCTCTTTATACCACTGATAAAATTTTTGACTAGAACAACTAACAACATCAAAACTCATAAAGCTGATAATAATATGAGTATATACCAAGGCAAGGGACTAATATTTTTAATACATAGAGTCCTTTAACAAACTAATTTAAAAAATATATAAGTACGACGTTTATAGGTAAGCAATGGATAAGGGATCATACCAATAGGAACTGATTATTCAAAAATGAGGAAAACAAGTTTAACAGGTCTATTTTAAAAGAGATACAAAGTGACACTATAAGAAATACCTTCTTTAACCTATCCAAGGGAAAAAAGATTGTGGAGAAGGCTAGTGAGAGGATACGATCAGACAGTCATTCTCACGTGGTACTGGATGGCATTTAAATTGTCACAGTCTTCTCTGAAGAGCGATTTAGAGATATAAGAGCCTTAAAGATTTTCATCAAAATAAAATACTGAAGGGATGTTTTTCAGATAAATAAAAATAGCCTCAAGTGGAAAGAGTGGGATACAGCAAGGAATGTAGAGCAATAGAAAGTGCTAAAAGGTCAAAAATATGAATAAACATTGATTACATAAAAATAATGGTGTCTTGTGTGATTTAAAATATATAGAGAATTAAAGCAGTTAACAAGAAAATCACAGTAGGTGAAATGGACAAATGAAATCCAAGTTTTCAAATTCTTGCATTATGTCAGAAGTGCTCAAGTTCTAACTCATGACAAACTCTAGTAAAGCAAGGAAACATGTTGAAATGCTTAGCATAACTACAAAAAATTAATATGTGAACTAACAAGCTCATATGAAGACATGGGATAACAATTTAAAAATACTTGACTAATCCAAGTGTGGACAAGATTTTTTTTTTTTTTTCTTTTCCCCCTTTAAATGGAAGTAGAATTCCAGCATATGTTGGGTATAGGCCTTTGCTTTCTCTTGGGTGAGAAAAACAAAGAAATTTAAAAGAAGTACTAAAAATTATGTCATGAATATTGATAAAAAAATATTGTCACATATATGAGGCATACATGACCATTGTATTTAAATCCACAAAAAGACTAAAGAAAAATTACTCCAGATAAAAACTTTGTGATAGAGTTCAATAATGGAAGTTATTCCTAAGGCAGGAAAAGTAATTTTAAAAACATGAGTAGTTCTGGGGAAGCCAATTTTTTGTAAGAAGTAGAAATGTTCAGAATAATTTAATGCAGAGAGTAGAATGACAAAAATTACTTTTAAGGAGATGATGAGAAACCAAAGACCTATTTCTTAAGGCTAAGAAGGAGCTAATATACTGAAAGATGTTTGTTCATAATCCAGGGATATAGTATTTGATGCAGTTTTAGCCTCTCAGGCCCACTGTACTGATAATCTGTGACACATATTAGAATGAAGAACTTTTATACTTTTGATAAGTGAACTAGTTTTACTCTAATATATTATAGAAAATGCTTTAGTGGAGGCTAATTGTGTGCTTGCATGAGTGGAACTGACTTAGCACATACATTTCACATACTGAAACTTCGAGATATTTAAAGTTTCTTTGATAACGGACAACCAATATGTTTTTTAAGAAAATATATTAACTACACAGTATGGAATTCAAAAAATCTATTATACACTGGCCAGTCTATTTAAACCAACTATGAACATCATAACGTATACTTTTACTTACAAATGAGGAATCATTATGAACTGTTTATTATGCCATTCTAGGAAACCCTGGTGGTAGAGTGATTAAGCGCTTTGTCTGCTAACTGAAAGGTCAGTGGTTCAAATCCACCAGGCACTCCTAGTAAACTCTATGGAGCAGTTCTACGCTGTCCTGTAGGGTTGCTGTGAGTTGGAATCAACTCAACAGCAGTAGGTTTGGCTTTTTCTTTTTTTTTTTTTATCACGTCCTTACACGCTACAAAAGCACTAAAGTTGCTAGACTTTTCTCTCTCTCTTTCTAATTCTTCCGTCTGATTTTTGTAGTTTTCCTGCTTCCTCCCTCCTGGAGTTCAGGCTACAGCTGTTTTTACTACAGCCAATGTTCTTGCATCGAGTATCCAACCTTTCTCACCTGATGTGAATTTGGAAGCTAATATCCAACATAATAGTGCATAGGAACATCATGAAGGCTTAGATCTTCACCCATGAATTAGGCAAACGCTGGACATGGAAAATGCATGGACCTTTAAGGATATCACTTTTTGCCTTTTCCGCATACAGTTGCATTTTATGTAGTTGAGGTTTTCATATAAGTAAATGACATGAAGTGACAACCACATGTTTGTTGATTTTTATTAATGATGCATACGGTGTCAGAACACTCTTCTGTCTGAACTTGAACTTGAACTCTTCCAAGAAATTGGTTCTCGTTCGGTCCCTGAGGCAAGGGCATGGGGTAGGGTAGGAGGTGAGGGAGAAAGGAGCTACCATTGACTGAGCACCTGTTAGAAACCACAGCAGGCAAATTCAGACAATGCTGTTCTACCTCATTTAATTCTCATAATCACTCTGTGAGGCACATGTTGCACACTCCATTTTACAATTAGGGAAAACAAAGCTCAGAGAGATTAGGTGACATTTAACCAAAATCACATTGCTAGAAAATACCACAGCTAGTGTGTCTCATTCCCTCCTATTTTCCTCCCACTATATCAAAGCTTTGGAAAGACTCAGGGGTTGACTGGAAAAGACCAGTGCTGGAGAAGGTATTATGATAAAAATGCAGTTCCAATATTCTGTGTAACATTTGGCATGAGTCTTAAAGCTGCACAGAGATGGAAAAGAAAGATGACTTGAAAATTGAAAACGCTCTAAAGAGAAAGTGGGCAGTTCTAAGTAATACAGGAGAAAGAATAAGAATAGATTGTAAGTTAATCTGAAGTTTCTTTTTAGAAGGTATTTTTAAATCACCCTAAAGAGAAATTATAGGCAACCACCAAGCAACAAATTAACCTGCTTAAGATGTAGAGAGAGCAAGGACAAGGGACGTTAAACTCTAGAAACTCTTCCTAGTGACAGAGAATCACATACACTTTCATAAACTACACTGTAGAATTGTGAGACCCTGTTGGTAAGTCACAAATAAGACTTAATTTCCTGATGATGATTAAATGGTGCAAGAAGAAAAGACTGTGGCTACTCATCTACTCAGACAATGGATATAGTTCTTTACCAGGTATAACCTGGGTTGTAAACAAGTGTCCAGCGGAAGAAGTGCAGATGATAGAAAGCAATGCAAAAATGGACAGAGTGGAGAAGTTCAAGGGCAGAAGGCTGATTGAAATACCACCCGTCCATAGACGGCAACTCGTTTCATGGTTGAGGATTGAGTTACTCAAACACACAGGAAGATAAGCAGACAGTCTTAGTTTTGGGAAGACACTTTACTCTAACAAGAATGGGGAAACCGTTAGTTATAATAAAACTGATTAAGCAAATTGTTTCCAATTTCTTAAGTTCCCTCATTTTGTACTAAGAATGAACACTTTTTCAAGATGATAATCTGACTTAATTTTATTTGTTTTCTGTACCATGAAAAATAACCCTTCCTTCTATTTTCAAGAAAGTGTTTTTGTGGATTTTGGTTCAGTTTGGTTCAACCTGATTGGTGAGTCTGCCAGCATATGATAAGCTGATGTGTGGAAGATGTCTCAGATGCTGATAAAGAAAAAGTCTGGTTTTTCCTTCTTCTTGACCTCAGAACTAAACAGACTACCTCTGTAGAATGATTGGACTCTGGTTCAAAATGTAATAGTCACAAAAATAGTCAAGAGACACTACTTTTAGTATTTAAGGATGTGGGCATGCCAGTCTTTCCTATGTCCCAAGGAGGCTGAGCCTTGTTGGACTGTCTATCAAAACAGCCCTCCATCTTCAGACAGTGAAATACATGTCAGGCTTGCCAAAAAAAAAAAAAAATTGGTGGGGGTGGGTAGGGCTTCGCAGTAAGTTACATAAGAGAGTTTAGTTGGATTGAGTAGTGTATTTTCTAGATCCCCGAGAAACAAAGTATAATGCATTCCAATCCTTATAATTTATACTCATTTGGATATTTACAATCACTATGAAGTGAACTGCTATTACATCCATTTCTGAGTGAGAAAATTAAAGGGCAAGAAATCAAACAAATTGCACAAGACCTTGTTAGAATCTATACAATGGAAATTATACAACAAGTTATTCCCTCTCCCCTCCTCCAGGTCCCCTACCCTGTTGGTGCACCTGTCTCAGACTAATGGGATGTTTTCACCTACTTGTGACTGTAGATGACTTCTTTACAACACCTTATCAGGGAAGGGCATGGGTGCTGGGCAGGAGTGAAGGAACCTATATTACCCAGAGGGAGATCTAAGATTTCATAACTCAAGGATTGATGTGTTCTGAGATAATCTGAGTGGATATGCAGACAAGTATTTTTTCCATCTAATATCTCATTACAAAGGTGTCTGAATTGTTCTTATGTGGTATTTGAGATAAATAGTATTCTGTATACTAATGAACCAATAACTACATTGTTTTCTGACAAAATATGATTCACTATGATTTAAATACTAGAGATCAGATTCTTAAACTGATCTTTGGAACTCAACTCATTTACAAATTGGTCCTGTAACTCACATACCTATTCAAAATGCATCACTATTGTTATAAATATTAGCACAATTTTGTAACTATGGATAACTTGAAAACAAATCTGAAAGATAAAGTCTGTTCATGAAGTTAAAACCTATCATTTTTTTCCCATACATTACTTGTGAATAGATTTTTTTTTTATCATGACTACAAATGTCAACTGGCTGACATAAGCCAAATAAGACATAACTTTTCTCAGATGCATCTAACAGAGAAAATTTCATTTCTCCTCTGTAGGAACTGGTTCAAGCTGACTCGTCACCTGCTTCCTGGCGGGAAGGCCATGAGTGTGGCACGAAGTGATAGTCCCTATGAAAGCCTGAAGTGGTTATTAGCTCCCAGATTTGGGATGGGTGATTCCATAGATGAAATTGAGGTTCTATTCAGCTTCACAGCTGAATTTGAAGCAGAGGTGCAGAGATGGAGAGGAATAGCCTTGAATTTGACAAACAAAGGAACATTGTCTAGCCAGTAAGATACATACATTTTCTTGCTTCCCAGGGGCTGCTTCTCCTCCAGAAATAAGGAACTAGATTTGTTACACAAACATCCAAAATATACAGCATGCATTATACAGGAGCACAGAAATATACATTTATCATACTCTTAGCAAAACCCATTGCAGCCCTTTTAAAAGCCTGGCTTTCTGTGAGTCTATAAATTTACTGAGCCCAAGGTGAAACAGCCTGGAGTTACCCTATCTTTAGAGAACACACTTTGTGAAAAAGAGACCTGTCACATTTAAAATATTCTTACTCAATTTCCCTGACCATTGCATCTGTGCATGCTGCCTTTGTTTTACCCCTGAACCTACCTAAGCATCAGTTCCTGCAAAAAAAATTTCAATCACAGCAAGTTTTTCATAAGTTTGTAAATTTACTGAAGACTTATGGCATTTAGCGGAAGTGTACTGCATAACATTCTATAATCTCTCTGTCTCGTTCCCGTCTTTTTTTGTTTGTTTGTTTCTCTCAGTCTCTTCTTCCGTGTTCGAATTTTGCATGCCTCTGATCAGTCAGGATCGGCTAGCCATGCTGCAGTAAAGAACAACCCCAGACCAACAGCTTAACTCAAACGTTTACATAAGGAGGAGGCCTTTGTTGATGCACTCTGAGAGCACCCATAGAGATCATCTGAGTCTAAGCTTTCCATGTACATCTTTTATAGCATGGATAGTTATTCAGATACTGAAAACAATATAATATGCCAAGGTGAACCTTACAGCTGCCTAAAAGGGACTGTGAACTTTAACAGAATTCTCACCTTCCCCATGGGAGACCCAGGTTGGATTCCTGGCCAATGCACCTGATGGGAGTCATCACCCATCTGTCAGTGGGAGGCTGTTGTTCAATTGTGATCCTCACCAGGTTTCAGCAGAGCTTCCTAAGACAGAAGGAAGAAAGATCTGGGGATCTACTTCTGAAAATTAGCAATCAAAAACCTTGTAGATCATGATGGTCCCACCCTGCTCTGTGTAGGGTTGCTATGAGTTGGGGGCTGACTTGGCAGTACTTAGCAACAATCAAGTTTCCTAAATTAGCATCTGCTTCAGAATCACTTGAGGATTTTTAAAAATTCAGATGCCTGGGCCTCACTCACAGATACTTTGATCCAGTAGATCTGATGTACAGTCCCTGGCTCTAAATTTTTAACAAGCTCGCCAGGTAATTCTGAAAATCAGTCAGGTTCAAGAAGGATTCCTTTAGCTCAGGGGTCAGCAAACTACTTGCCCCCAAGCCAAATCTGACCCGCTACATGTTTTGGTAAATCGAGTTTTATTGGAACAGAGTCACGCTCATTTGTTGTTAATGTATTGTCTGTGGCTGCTTCATGCTACAATGGCAGAATTGAGTAGCTGCAACAGAGACAGACTGAAATGCTTACTATCTGGTCCTTGATAGAAAAAAAAAAGCCAACTTTTGCTTTTGTCCGTCCATGACTAATTCTCAGAGTCATGTTATTACTTGACAGGAACCAAGGAAAAAAATGTAGATTATCAATACTAAAAACAACCCCTGAACTGAATTCTCTACAGTCTTCATCTTCCTGTGAGAAAGATGCAGTCTTTTTTAAATCCTCCTTACACAAATCACCAGTCCTCCCGCCCCCTTAAAAAAAATAAAAACGAAATTAGTTTTTCTTTAGCTTTCCTGACCCCTAGTGGTCGAAATGTTAAATTACACGTGTTTAATTGGATAGTGGTGTCCTTGAGTATTACCTATTTCCTAAAACTGGAGTCAGATTTACAGGCTCTGCAGCAACGGACTTTAGAAATCACCTGGCAGAACTGAGTAAGACTGCGTGGCCTGGGAGAAGATCAGCAATTATAAGGAGAACTAGAATCCCTTCCTTCTCTGAGGAGCTCTTTTCTCTTCCAGAAGTGTTATTGGATATAGTCTTTTCCAATTAGATAGGTCGTTTACATCAAGGTGATACATTTTCTCGGGAAATATCCATTTCTAGGACGGAGGCACAGGACTATCTCGATATGTGAAGAGTCACGTGCACTCATGATACTTGCACTGTAATGAAAGGGAAGGTGTATCAGAACGTCGGCTACATGCATCATAGAACAGCAACCACGTGCCAAGATGAGTGCCATGGGAACTGCCCACATGTTGGCACTAATGAAAAGGCAGAGATTAAACCACTGGTTTTCAACCTTGACTAATGAATAAAACCCTCTGGGTAGCTCTGAAAAAAAGTAATGATAACCAGGCCCCCATCCCTGGAGATTCTGCTTTAATTGGTCTGGAGTAAAGCCCAAATCTCTTCCAAGTTCCCCAGGTGAGTCTAAGGTGCAATCACAGTTATGAAGCACTGTCATGGAACAATTCATGTAGAAACTGTTGAATGGGAATCTAAACTCTGGGTCAACCTTCACCAAAAACACAATAGACATACAAATAATAAGAGTAAAACAGAGTCCTCCCATGGTAGTGGAAACAATTAAGTGCTCTACTATTAACTGAAAGTTTGTGATTTGAGTTCAACCAGAGGCACTCGGAAGCAAAGCCTGGCAATCTACTTCCAAAAGAACATAGCCGTTGAAAATCCCACGCAGCACAGTTCTTCTCACATACATGGGGTTGTCATGAGTTGGAACTGACTCAACAGCGACTGGTTTTAAAAGGGAGGGACTTCTTGAGTTACTGAGATGGTAAGAATTCTTCCCCTTTATCTCAGGAGAGTACCTAAAGAACTTAATCAGTATCCCCTGGAGTTAGAAGAACAAAAAGGCCTGCTATCTGACTCCTTCCCAAAGAAAATCTAATGAGTCAGAGAAAAGATGAGTAGCCACTTTGACGCAGGTTAGTAAAGCAGAAATTGTTTCCAAACTAGAATTGGCCTGCATTCCCAGAATTCTTTGTGGGGTAAGGGAATGTATTTCCTATTGTGATGCAAGCTGTGATATACCACCCAGGTCTCCCTTTGGGACCAAAGGATTTGTTCCCCCAGCAACGGGAAATGCTGCCAGCATACAGCCCTTGCTTGTCAGCCCTTACAGTGAGTGTCGCTACTGAAGAGAGGTGATGACTGGCTGCTCTGGGGCTATAAAGGCCCAATGCACTCACCCCAACTTAGAATAATGTAGGTTCATCCCAGCTTCATAACTCCCTGTAGGGTTGGCTGACACTTCCCTTGAGACTGCGTCATAGCCAGCGTCTCCCTCTGCCCAGTCTTGCTTCTTTCCCTCATTCTCCATTGGTGTAGATCCCAAGGGTGCACCCAATAAACATCTTGCTTCTCTAAAACCAAGCCAAACCCAACCCACTGCTCTCAAATCCATTCTGACTCATAGTGACCCTGTAGGACAGAGTAGAACTGCCCCACTGGGTTTCCAAGTCTATAAATCTTACGGAAGCCGAGTGCTGCATTTTTCTCGTGTGGAGCAGCTGGTGAGTTTTGTCAGCCAGCCTTTCAGTTACCAACTGAGCACTTTAACTACTGTACCACTAAGGCTTCATCGCTTAGAATCTATTTCCCAGGAATCCTGACCTTCAACACCTTTGGGCCTAAAGGGCAAGTGAATCAAAATGGATTATATTAGGTCTGTTTAAGGGATCCAGAGTCCTGGTAGCACAGTAGTTAATAAGAGTTCAGCTGCTAACCCAAAGGTTGGTAGTTCAGATCCATCAGCTGCTCCTTGAAAACCTGCGCGGCAATTCTACTCTGTCCTATACGGTTGGTATGAATTGAAATCGGAGTTTTTTTGGCCAAGGGAACCTGAAAGGCTAAACAAGTATTAACAGAGAGATAGCTTACAGCTGAGGAAGCAGAGAGCAGCAGCTGGAGAAAAGCTACACTAGCCTTAGTCAAGAAGTCCCTGGGTGGTGCGATGTGACAGGCTACCAATCACAAGGGTGGAGCTTTGAGTACACCCAGACACAACACAGAAGAAAGGCTTGGTAATCTAGTTCTGAAAAATCAGAGACTGAAAATCTTACTTGATTGTGGCACAATGTGAAGAATGTCATCAATGTCACTAAATTACATGCAGAAATTGGTGAATGCTTCTTGTGTGTATTTTCACCACAGTAAACAAAAGAAAGAAAAACCCTGTGGAGAACACAGCTCTACTCTAACACACAGAAGGTTGCCATGAGCTGGAAGCCATCTGGCAGCCCTTGTCAAAGGAACTGAAGATAGGGAATCACCAGGGACAGGGAGGGAGGAGTGTATCCCTGCGGAATTTACAGAAGCATCTGTGAAGAAAAGGTCCACAGAGCACAGCATCCTGCTCACAGCAGCATCTATCCAATAAAACTTTTTCTGGTTCCTTTTCTCTCCTCTATCCCAGGACTCCAAACCTGGAGAACTTAGTAGAAACCCCTGTTAACAGGCACATAACACAGAGTGAGAAAAAAGATGCCATCATACCCTTTCCATGAGTGACATTCTTACGTCTAGAACAGTCCCACCATCCCTCCCATCTCTTAATTTTTCCTGTCACCTAAAACACATGGGGTCGCTGTGAGTCGGAAACTAGACGGCAATCGGTTGTTTTGTTTTTGAAATCCCTCTCTTCCACCAAATCCTATAACAAATTCTACCTTTTCCTTTATTTGACGAGATACCTCATGGTGTGAGGTCTCCCGTATTCTTCATTGCAACACGTCGAACCACCTGACTTTCTTGGGCTAAAGCTTGTCCCTGGCGCTATTCGGGCTAAAAAGCTCTCCCGTGGCTGGCATTATGTCTCAGTGGTCAGTGCAGCCACATGCATGGTGGAAGGCACAGAGCGGGCACTCCAGAAGTTCCTCAGATTGCCAACGCTTGAGGTGCAGCCTCCGGCTGGGAGCGCCCGGTCGGCGGCGCCGGTTTCAGCGGCAGCAGCAGTAGCAGCTGCGGAGGTGCAGCCGCAGGGACCAGGCCTGTGCCCACAGGGAGGCGCGCCCCCGCCAGGAAAAGTCGAGCCTGACACAAACAGCAGGGCGTCACGGAGCCCGCGCGCCGGCTGGGCCCGGCCGTGTCCCTTCCCGATCCCGCCGAGCGGCGGCGCTGCGCGCCCGGACGCACCGCGCCCCGCCTCGCTCCTCCCAAGGCGCGCGGCCGCGCACCCCGGGTTCCCCGTCCCCAGCGGGCGCCATGGGGACCGCCTCGTCGCTCGTGAGCCCCGCCAGTGGAGAGGTTATCGAGGACACGTACGGAGCCGGCGGCGGCGAGGCCTGTGAGATCCCGGTGGAGGTGAAACCCAAAGCCCGCCTGCTGCGCAACTCATTCCGCCGGGGCGCGGCGGCAGCGGCGGCGGCGGCGGCGGCGGCGGGGGGTGCCGGGCCAGGGTCGCTGCCCCGAGGCGCCGGCGGCGGCGGGCTGCTGGGGGCCAGCTTCAGGTCCACCGGCTCGTCGGTGCCCGAGCTGGAGTACGCGGCGGCCGAGTACGAGCGGCTGAAGAAGGAGTACGAGATCTTCCGAGTCAGCAAGAACCAGGAGCTGTTGTCCATGGGCCGCCGCGAGGCCAAGCTGGACACGGAGAACAAGCGGCTGCGGGCCGAGCTGCAGGTAACGCCGGGTCAGGCGGCCGCCACACCCGGGAAGCTGAGGCCCCAGCACTGCCGAGCTAGACTCGGGGCGTCTGCGGTGCCCGCGTCCAGCCTTTCGCCTCCCCACATCAAGTACTTGTGAAGGCTGGGTGGGAAGGAAAAAAAAAAAAAGAAGACGACCCAAACCTGTTGCCGTCGAGTCAGTTCGAACTCAGCGACCCTGTAGGACAGAGTAGACCTGCCCCCTCGAGTTTTCAAAGAGCGGCTGTGGATTCGAACTGCCGATGTGAGCAGCCTAACTCAGCTACCAGGGCTTCCTCTGCGGTTTAGATTTGGGACCTTATTCTCTTGGGTTCCAAACTGATCCCTCCTCCTCAAAATACGCACTTTTTTCTATTTCTGGTTCGTTCATTCGGACACTCTGAAACCATTAGTCTCCAGAAGCAGCGAATGCCAATCTGTAGGGGCGCACATTAGGCGCACGCGTCCAGCAGAGTTAGGGAACATCTGTCAAAGCAACTCGACAAACTTCCTAGGAGTTTTACCTGCATTTTTTACATTATCTCCACGTGGAGTGTGTGTCTTTGCTGATCTTCAAGTGAGTTTTGCTAGGAGCTCGTGAAGCCCCCTGATTTTCACCATCTTAACTGCTGTGGCTGAAAATCTTTCCAAGATATAGGGAAATTCTCCTTAATCCATTTAATTAATTTACTCAGAAAGCAATGCTTGCATGATCTCCATTAAGATAGTATATAAAATGAGAGATTGCTTTTCTGTAAGTAAAATTCTCAGACTTTATGTCTTCAGTTTAGGGCCGTTCTGAAGGTTGTTGTACCTTGGTAGTGACTTTTAGAATTTGTGAATTCGTCACAGTAGGAGTTGAATAAATCCCTGACTGGTTTTTCAAAAAGAAAATTCTTCTTCTAATCTTGGTGTTCCTCCAGTCAGGACTTTTTTCCTCCCTTCATTAGCTGTAATGTAAATAGCACTGTTATCTAGGAGGATATACTTATCAGCAGTCTATTTGCTGTCTTACAAGTTTTTCTCGTGGGCAGTCTTAATATGTTTGCTTGTATAAAAAAGGGTTTGTGCTTCTCAGATATCTTATTTCATATGTCTGCACCAGCTGCATAAAGGGACTCAGCCACCTTAGTGTCCACTGCACACTGGAGGAAAAAAATCCCAAACTCATTGCCCTCAAGTTAATTCTGACTCATAGTGACCCTATAGGGCAGAGTAGAACTGTCCCATAGAATTTCTAAGAAGTGGCTGGTAGATTCAAGCTGCTGACTTTTGGGTTAGCGGCTGGGCTTGTAACCACTGTACTACCAGGGCTCCAGGGAGAGCAGTAAAAGTCAGCAAATGTCACAGTCCCAGTTACACCTGTTCTCAGTTCTGATTCTGCATGTAACTTGGTCGGTTTCACCTAAATCTGGCATTTAAAAAAAAAAAACCAATTCCAAACATATTTATCTAAATTCATACTCATTGTTATCAAGTTGATTTTTGACTCAGCAACCCTGCCTACAGAGTATAACTGCCCGGTAGAGTTTCCAAGGAGTGCCTAGTAGATTTGAACTGCTGGCTTTTGGTTAGCAGATATAGCACTTAACCACTAAGCCACCGGGACAGACACTTGCTGGAGGCCTGCAGTGTACCAGACATTGAAGCATTCTGGGAATAGCAAGATTAATAAGACACGGTGCCAAGAAACATACTGTCTTGCAGAATTAATTATCCCTGAAATTAAACCTTATGAATTATGATATTTGTCCTCTTAAAGATAGAAAACAGGGAAGATTAACGTTAGCACTGATGGCATATGCAGTATTTCAGAGAAAGTATTAATTTTCATTGAAAGCGTAATGTTGAAGGGTCTTCATTTGCCATGACTTAAAGTATGTTTGTATGTTTTTCATTCTGTATTTGAATAAAATGGCAACGTGCTGTTCTTATTACTGGTGAAATAGTAAGCAGATTGGTGAAAATGCCAAGATAGATATAATATGTATGCAGTAAAGTAAATCTGGGGAGGGATGTTATTTTTTAAAAAAATAATCGAGTAAATTGTTCCAGGCACTTCAGAAAACTTATCAGAAGATACTTCGAGAGAAGGAAAGTGCTGTAGAAGCAAAATACCAAGCCATGGAGAGAGCGGCTACCTTTGAACGTGATAGAGATAAAGTTAAAAGGCAATTCAAGGTAAATTCTTTACTTTTTTATCCCACAAGTGACAATAATATAGTCTGTTTTCAAAGTTTGTGTAATGCTATGAAGAGTAGACCTGTTAACCTGTTGCTGTCGAGTCAACACATGGCAACCTTGTGTGTTATAGAGTAGAATTACTTCAGGTAGGGTTTTCGTGACTGTAAGCCATATGGAAGCAGACGACCAGGCCTTCTGTGGTATTGCCACGTGGACTTGAACCGCCAGCATTTAGGTTAGTAGGACAGTGTGCAAACCTCTTGTACTACCCGGGAACTCTGTGAAGAATAGATAGACATCAGTCCTGTAGGGCTTGTGAAACGTAACGGAACTAGAGTACTTTTTACAGTTTTGAGTTGAAAATAGTGAATTTGAAATAGTTTCCAATAAGAGGTATAAAAAGGATTATTTAAGTGGAGATTTTGGAAAAAGGGTAAATGTTTCTGTATGGGCAAGAGACACTGAGGATGCTTTCTGTGGGAAGGCATTACTGGCATTTAGTAGGGGGATAAAAATTGGCTAAACACTGGAGTGTACGTGATAGTCACACACCACTGGCACACATCCTGTCTGGAATTCCAGTGGGTTCCAGTTATGAAATAGTAAAGTAACTGGAGTTATTCATCCTAAAAAGGAGGAAATTAAGGAACAAATGAATACTGATTTCCTGCAAGAAAGACTTTTGTCTTAAAAATCGATGACATACAGTTGGCAGAAGATAGTTCATAAAGACAGCATTCAACAACCTAGTTTGGTAAGTAGCATCTGAGGTCTTAAAAACTTATAAGCAGCCATCTAAGATACAGCTGTTGTTCTCTTTCTGTCTGAAGCAGAAGAGGATGAAGAAAACCAAAGATTCAAGGAAAGTTAATCGAAAGGACTAGTAGCCCACAGGAACCACATACAGACCACAGGAACCATAGGAACCACAGGCTTTGCCAGCCTGAGGCCAGAAGAACTAGATGGTGCCTGCCTACCACTACAAGTCAGTGTGACCAGGAAAACAATAAAAAGTCCTGGTTAGAGTGGGGAAAAAATACAGAACAAAATTCAAATTCATAAAAAAGACCAGATTTCCTAGTCTTATAGAAACTGGAGGAGTCCTGAGATTATGGCCCTTAGATACCTTCTAATTTGGGACTGAAGCCATTCCTAGAGATCACCTATCAGCCCAAAGGATAAATAGATCTATAAAATAAACAATGACACTTACAAGGAAAGTGCTGCTGTGAATAGTGATCTATACAAGACCCAAAGGGTAACATCTGCCCAGAAGGCAAGAAGGGACAGGAAAACCAGATGAATGAAAATAAGGAATTTAGGGCGGCAATGGGGAGAATGCTGGCACACTGAGAGGATTACAGCCAACGTAACAGAACAATTTATATAAATTATTGAATGAAAACTGATGTACTGCTCCGTAAACCTTCACCTAATCCACAATAAAAAATAGATAGGGGAAAAAAAGATAACTACTACACTAATCCTGTCTCATTAAGATAACAGAGAAACCTCATTCCTAAATGGAATTATGACCACAGGTATGAAACCAAGCCAAACTCGCTGCCATGGAGTTGATTCTGACTCACAGTGACCCAACAGGACAGAGTAGAACTGCCCCATAGGGTTTCCAAGGCCATGTTACCTTTTTTCCTCTGGTGGAGTAGCTGCTGAATTTGAACCCTGACCCTTTGGTTAGCAGGTGAGCGCTTTAACCACTGCTCCACTACCAAGGCTTCTTCACCACAGGTATAGATAGGGCCTAGAATCTACAACACATATTTGGGGGGACACAATTCAATCCATGACAACTGGTGATGAGAGATTCTTTGTGATGTCTGACAGCTAATGACCACCATCTGGTTAAAGTTACCAGAATGTTCTCCTTTCAGTTCACTTTCAGCCTTTTTAAATGACACATGCAATGAGTACCCTCAATTATTTTAGTATTTTTTGCAGGAATATAGGAGACAGGGATTTTTTGCCATCCTAGTAATTATATTTTAACTAGCACGGCCCTACTGTGGAAAACACAGGCTTTTCATAAGTCAGAATCAACTAGACAGCAACTTTAAAAAAAACTGGGTAGGAATCGGGAATATGATAATAGTCAAAGACGTGAGGGTCTCACATGTAGGAGCAGACTTGTGAAACTCCCTAAATACCCAGTCGTCAGCTAGAAGGAACCAGACCGAGTACTGTCAAGTCTGTTCCAACTGATGACGACCCTATGGGACAGGGTAGAACTGCTTCATAGGGTTTTCTAGGCTGTAATCTTTGTAGAAGCAGATTACCAGTCTTTTCTCCCACAGAGCAGCTGGTGAGTTCCAGCTGCCAACCTTCTGGTTAGCAGCTGAGCACTTAACCACTGTACCACCAGGGCTCATTAGTTAGAAAGGAGGCAAGTAGACATTAATACTGAACTAGAACTCTCTGGGATCAAATTAACAACCACAGCTCAGGAGAGGAGATTGGAAGCTTGGAGGGCACTGAGTTGATGAGGGAGGGACAATCCTAGAAAGAGGGTGACAGTGACTACACAGCTTCAGGAATGGAATCAGTGTCGCTGAATTATACACATAGGAACTGTTGAATTGATGTACGTTCTGCTGTGTGTATTCCCAACAACAAAATAAAGGATTTGTGAAAAATGAAGGCATAACCATGACTATGAAAAAAGAGTTTTCAACATTAAAATTTTTCTTTTGAAAGATTTTTAGGGAGACCAAGGAAAATGAAATTCAGGACTTACTGAGGGCCAAGCGAGAGTTGGAGAGCAAACTGCAGAGGCTGCAGGCTCAGGGGATCCAAGTATTTGATCCTGGGGAATCTGATTCAGATGACAACTGTACAGATGTTACTGGTAAATTTACTTTCTCTTTATAGTATTTCGAGCTATCAGCACAGCTGGAGTGATATTGTAGAGCCAACTTTGAATCTTGTTACATTCCTTTGACTCAATCTGTCCTAGTAGGCGGTTGCTTTAACTGCTGTTTCTCTTCTCTCTCTTGCTCTGTTTCTGTCTTTCACCTCTTGTGGCATTTCTCCTATGTGAAGTACATGAAGCTGTCAGGGTCTAAGATTCCTTCTGTCTTGTTCATCTGCCAACTTTAAACCGTGGTTTTTCTGTTTCTGGCCTACATGTGCACCAGCTGCAGTCATTCGGGAAACCATATTTCTTTCCTTGAGCTTCTGCTCAAATACCTTTGGCCAGAGCTATACCCAGTGCCAACAAGTGGATTCTGATTCATAGTGACCCTGCAGGACAGGGTAGAACTGCCTTATGGGGTTTCCAGGGCACTCTTCAGGGAAGCAAACTGCCACGTCTTTCTCTTGTGGAGCAACTCAAGGATTTGAACCACCAACCTTCCGGTTAGCAGCCAAGTGCTTAACAACTTGACAGCCACGACTCGTTGACCAGAACTAGACCCAGGAAGACTGGAAAGTGTAATTGTTAGCCAGATAGATATAGGTCCAAGTAAAATATAGGGTTCCATTACTAAAGGAAGAGGGGAAAAAATGGATGCTGGAGAACAGTTAGTAGTCTCTGCCACATTAGTTTTAAACATAATGATGTATTCTTTGTGACTGTCGTTTAGAATCACCGAATGACATTTCAGTGAGTACTTTTCAGTGCAGTTTTGTGAACTATTCAGAAAGTTTTATAATTAAGCATATAAAATTTGTTTCTACAAGAAAGAGACATCTGAAATTATAGATGAAAGAGGCTCACCATGTTTCAAGATAATGGTACAAAAGTATGACTGATACTGAAAACAAAACAAGGGTTCTGTCGTAAATGTAGTGCATTTTGGAGTGAAATAAAGCCACTGGCAATTCCCTTCTGATTTGCATTTTAGTACTATTGGAGTCTGACTAGAATCCTGGGAAGGTTTATTACTAACTTTTAAGAAAAAATAAGAAGTGATTCTTATGTGACCAAGAGTGTGAAAAATGCTTTTGTGCCCAGTGTTAATCAGAGTGGTCTTTTCAGTATTAACGTGTTCGAGTATTGTGTTTCAAAGCTCTGCTAGTGTAATGGTTGTGGCTCGCCTAGGTTTTCCTGTCTAATTTCACTGTCTTCATATTTTGATTTAAACATGAAGAAGCAGTGCCTGAAGGAATGTCACCTGTTTCAGATTCAAAGAACTACCAATAATTACCTCTGTTTTACCAGAAATATTTCCCAGATAGCCATCTGAGATGTGATGTAGATGTTCTTTATAATGTAATATAAATAAATGTCCTTTATAAAGAACCATCAACAGGTTCAAAAGTAGTTACTGATTCCAACAGCACGTTTGTTGTGCTGGGAGGTTAAAAACAAGATGTACTCACTGCCACCAAGAATTTACAGCCTAATGAATTATAAATATTACTTACTAGGGTGCTGATAAAATGCTGCCCTTAACATTCTGTTTGATGTTTTCTGTCAACACCTAAGCTGTCTGGTGGTTGTTGTTGGGTCCTGTTGACTTGGTTCCTGCTCAGTAGCCCTCTATACAACAGAACAGAACACGGTACCATCCATTTTTTGCTGTGCTTGAGCCCATTGTTGCAGCCATGTGTCATTTCGTCTTGTTGAAGGTCTTGTTTCTCACTGACCTTCTGCTTTATCAAGAATGATGTCCTTCTATAGGGACTAATCCCTCCTAATAACAGGCCCAAAGTATGTGAGATGAAGTCTCAGCATCCTTGTTTCTAAGGAACATTCTCGCTGTACTTCTTCCCAGACAGACTTGTTCATTCTTCTGGCAAGTCATGGTATATTCAAAATTCTTTGCCAACACTATGATTCAAAGGTGTTGATTTGGTCTTCCTTATTCCTTGTCCAACTTTAATATGAGGCAATAGAAAACATCATTGCTTGAGTCAGGTACACCTTAGTCTTTAAAGTAACATTGTTGTTTTTTAATGTTCAAAGGAGTCTTGCAGCACATTTACCCAGTGCCATGGTCATTTGATTTCTTGACTGCTGCTTCCATGAATGTTGATTGTGGATCCAGGTAGCAGGAAATACTTGACAACTTCACTCTTTCTCCATTTATCATGATATTAGTTATTGGTCTAGTTGTGAGGATTTTTGTTTTCTTTACGTTGAGGTTTAATACAACCTGTACAGTTAGAATTGGTTTTTATAATTTTTGAAGGGGGAAGGAGATGATATTTTTAACATCTTTCTCTTACCACAATTCCTTTGTTCTTTCTTAATTTTTATATCTTTCTCTCATTTGGCTCATTTTTTAATCCTTTCACTGAATTTGAGATGATAACTAAAATTATGTTAACCAGCAAAGTGGCAGAGTACTTTCAAAAGCATTCAGATTTGAATTTTGTTGTGTTTATAATTATATTCTTGTATTCTTTAAAGTTAGAAATCTTGTTCAGAGTATGTGATGAGCTTCTGAACATTCCATAATTTTGTTTTCACAAGATAAAATTCCTTGCTTCTAGCTGTTGGAACCCAGTGTGAATATTGGACTGGTGGAGCCTTGGGCAGTGAGCCTTCCCTGGGGAGTATGATGCAGCTTCAGCAGTCCTTCCGAGGCCCTGAGTTCGCCCACAGTTCCATAGATGTGGAAGGACCCTTCGCCAACGTCAACAGAGGTAATACCTGCTATTTTCCAATGACCTTGTCTGCCCACAGTGACTATTCATGTCCTATTACCTTGTATAAAAAGGGGAACTGCCCTCAGCAGAGCACGACTTTTGTGGTCTGGGTATCTTCACTTACTGCCCTTGGCTAGCCCAGTCAACCAGGTTCTAGTAACTGATCTGCTGGTCAGAACTGTCAGGATAAGTAAAACACTACTGAAGAAGAAGAAGAACACACTGGGAGGCCTCTCACTACTTGACTTTAGAACCTATTATACTGCCACAGTAGTCAGAACAGCCTGGTACTGGTACGAAAAGAGACATATAGACCAATGGAGCCGAATTGAGACCCCAGAGATGCCACCATCCTCCTAGGAACAGCTCATATTTGACAAAGGCCCCAAGATTTTAAACTGGGGTAAGAATGGTCTCTTTAACAAATGGTGCTGGCAAAATTGGATATCCATCTGCAAAAAATTGAAACAAGAGCCTCTTTGGAAAGCAATCTGGCACTTCCTTAAAAAAATGGATATTGATATACCATTTGACCCAGTAATTCCACTACTTGGAATATATCCTACAGAATCAAGGCCTTTCACACCAACGGACACATGCACCAGAATGTTTATCACAGCACAGTCCACAATAGCAAAAACATGGCATCAACCCAGATGCCCAACAACAGAAGAATGGATAGGTAAACTATGGTATATGTACTCAATAGAGCACTACGCAGTGGTAAAGAACAACGATGACTTCAGGTAACATCTCATGACCTGGTTTCAACTGGAAGACATCATGTCGAGTGAAAGTAGTCAGCCACAAAAGGACAGATATTGTATGAGACCTGTACGATAAGATCTCAAAAACAGACTTGTGTATAGAAGAAAAGACTCTTTGACAGCTGCAAGGGAGGGGAGGGAGGGAGGGCGAGGGGGGGAGGGTTTAGATGAGATAGTTGCTAGGTATCTGGTTGGGTGAAATCGGTGACAGCACACATTAGAAACAAGAACAATATTAAGTGGACTTAAACATAACATGAGTACTCCTTCCATCTTAACCCAATATTGCAAGGATAGAGTAGCTGGGGCAGGGGGCGGGGGACCATGCTCTTAGGCGAAAGCGAGGCCAGTTGGCACAACTAGCATTTTGCTAAGAGGGCTCTCTGCACCCCACGTTGGTGAGTGGAGTCTGGGGTCTTAAAAGCTGCCAAGCTGCCATCCGAGGGCACAGCAAATGGTCCCAACTCAGCAGGAACGGATGCTCACCGAAGACCAAAATGACATGGGGGAAAGACAACCCAGAAGACAAAGAGACCCACATTAGTGGGTGCCTACATCGACTTGGGACCGGAAGAACCGGATGGTGCCCGGTCACCACCAGTGATAGCCGCGATGGAGCTCACTAAGTTGAGTCTCACTGGCAACACAAGAATAAAAGGGGTGTACCCTGAGAGTCCCACTAAAAGACCTCAATTGATGGTCCAGTGATTTTGGGGTTCCCCTGAGAACATGGCCCCTCGCCCTGATGCTGCCCTTGACCGTAAATCATAACGAAGGTCCATGCTTCGGACAGGAATGGATTGGACTTGGTGATGCAGTGACCATGTATTGGATGCACTTTATGGTTCTATACATCTATAGGATGTCATCCTGCTGACCTCTGACTGGAGGAAGGAGAGTGGGTGGAGAGGAGGGAAAAAAGAGACTGTTGGGAGAACGAGACATGTATGGAGCAGAGAGGAATAGTGTGCTGTCACCGGGCAGGGAGAGCAGTGGAAGCTGCATATAGGTGGGTATGTAAATTTATACGGGAATGTACATTTTCACTCAGTTATATTAAATAAAAAATTTTAAAAAAAAAAATTGAAACAAGACCTGTATCTCACACCTTATACAAAAACCAACTCAAATTGGATAAAAGTCCTAAATGTAAAGTCTAAAACAGTAAAGCTCATCTAAGATAGATAGGATGAACAGTGAAAGTTTTAATACATGATATAGATAGACTTCAAAATCTGACAAACAAAGCATGTTCAACAGAAGAGAAAATACATAAATGGAAACTACTAAGAATCAAACACGTGCTCATCCAAAGACTTCATCAAAAGAATTAAAAGACCACCTACAGAATGGGAAAAAAATATTTGGCAACTGTATTTCAGACTGACGTGTGATCTCCATAATCTGTAAGGTATTACAAAATATCAACAAGAAAAGGATAAATAATCTAATTAAGCAATGGATGAAGGAGATAGACATTTCTCTAAAGAGGATATCCAAGCAGCCAAAAGACATATGCAGAATTGCTCATGATCATTAGCTATTAATTTCAGATCAAAACTACAGTGAGATACCATCTCACCCCAGCAAGACTGGCCATGATCCAAAAAATGCAAAGCAGCAAATGCTGGAGAGGCTGTGGTGAAATTGGAACTCTCCTACACTGCTGGTGGGATTGCAAAATGGTACAATCCCCTTGGAAAACAATCTGGCGCTTCCTTAAAAAGCTGGAAACAGATATACCATTTGATCCTGTAATTCCACTGCTTGGAATTTATTCTTCAGAAACAAAGATTGTCACATGAACAACACGTGCGTACGAATGTTTGTTGCAGCACAGTCCACAATAGCAAAAAGTTGGAATCAACCCTGATGCCCATCAACAGATGAATGGATAAGCAAACTATGGTGCGTGTACTCAATGGAACACTATTCTGTGATAAAAAACGACAGTTTTAGACAACATCTCATAATGTGATCTCGTTTGGAAGAGATCATGCTCAGTGAAATCAATCAGTGTCAAAAAGGACAAAGTTTGTATGAGACCCCTGTTATAAGGACTTAACAAGAGAATTATCCATAGGAGAAAATGACTGTGTTGGCTACATGGGGGCATCAGGGGGGTGGGGGTTTATCACAGATGAGAGAATTGATAGATGTTAGAAATTTTATTCTTTTACAATAATTAATAAAAAAATAAAGTTAAAAGAAAGATAAAAAATTATAATGTAGATTAATGGAAAAACAGTACTGTTTAGTTTTTCCCTCAGCTTATCTGATGGTGATGAAGGTTAGAGCAGATTTAAGGAGCACAAAAAGCCATGTTGAATTATGTAGTATTCTTAATCAAAAGAATATTTTTACTATTACATAATTTGGTGTTCGTAGTAGTTCCAAGACCTGGTCACAATTTTAATATCCGTGCAGACCTAAGAAGTTATTAGTAGCTCTACTCCTTTTCCTTAAAACTAAAATTATCTGTTTATAAAATGAACGTGGTTTTTTTAACTGTGTCTTTTGAATTAGTCAAGTATGACAGAGTGTTTATTCTTGCTAAATAGCATATCTTTATTGTATGTCACTCATGAACTTTTCTTTTTGATTCAGTATATTTTAAGAACAACAGGTAAACCCTTTTGTCCTAACCATAAAAACCATAAGCCTGGGAGTATGGGTTCCCCTCCAGTAGCAAAGTAATTGAACCTCTCATGCAAAGTACTTCGGTGACATTAATCTGGAACTGCAGGCATACCAGGGAGAACCAGTGGTGACAGTCATTGCTTCAAGTCTCAGGATGGAATGTGAAATTAGAGAACTCACTGACTTTTAATATGTGATTCTAGAAACTCTGTCAGTAGTTAACTTGTGAGATCAGATTCAGTTCTGTGGTGCCTATTGTGTTTTTTCAGACTCCTTTTCAATCATCCTGTCCAGTGTTTTCTGCAGATTTTTCATGAACCTATAAAAAATTTCTTTTTCAGATGACTGGGATGTTGCTGTAGCTAGTTTATTACAAGTTACTCCCCTGTTTTCACATTCTCTCTGGAGTAACACTGTCCGGTGTTACCTCATATATACGGAGGAAACACAGCCTGAAATGGAGCTTTTCCTTAAGGTGAGGACGTTTATAAATTATGTATTCACTGATGTAGAAAACAAGTTAGTATTTTATTCTGTTTATATTACTGCATCTAAACAAGTTGTTTATTACCTGCTACAGTAAATGTCTTAAAGAATAGGAAGCATCTTGGGCTTTTCTCAAGAGAAATATGTTTTTCCATATTGCCAGTGTATGAAAGAAGACTAGGTGCTATAAATCTAAAGTTCTTTTTGGTTTGTTTGTTTGGTTTGGTTTTAACTTTCTGGAAGTAAGAAGTTGGGATGTAGGACAGAAAAAGGAGACTCTAACTGGTCTTGGAAACCCTGGTGGTGTAGTAGTTAAGAGCTATGGCTGCTAACCAAAAGGTTGGCAGTTCAAATCCTCCAGGTGCTCCTTGGAAACTCTATAGAGCAGTTCTTCTCTGTGCTATGGGGTCGCTCTGAGTCAGAATTAACTTAACAGCAGTTGGTTTGTTTTTTTTTGGATAACTGGTCATAGAGAGCTTTGAACATCACATTAAGGCGTTGGACCTCCATGTTTTTGGAATGCTTCATCACACATTCTACCTGATAGTTGAGACCCTCATTGAGAATGCCAGCTTTAATATCTGCCATCTCTATCCTTGAATTTGTTTCACATCATAACAAAATTTAATTCTTGGCAAGATGTTTAATATTTCAGTGCTGAAATTATTCTAGGGGGATGGTCAACAAATTTTAACCTGTTACAGTGATTAACAGTTAGGCTACTAACCAAAAGGTTTGTAGTTCAAATCCACCAGCCACTCATTGGAAGTCCTGTGGAGCAAGTTCTACTCTGTCCTGTAGGGTTGCCATGAGTCAGAATCAGCTTGACGGCAGTGGGTTTGGTTTTTTGGTTTTTATAATACTCAGTAGCTCTTTAGTCAAATAAATTATGCTTTTATATGTTTTAATTTGTTTTTAGGACTATTCATCTAAGCTTAAAAGAATGTGCGAGACAATGGGATATTTTTTCCATGCTGTGTATTTCCCAGTAGATACTGAAAATCAATACCTCAGTATAAGAAAATGGGAAATTGAAAAGAGTTCATTGGTTATTTTATTCATTCATTTAACTTTACCAAGGTAAGCTGAAGAAAAAAAAATCTGGGATATAGGAGCTGAGATTTTAAATGGAATTGCAATTACCAAATGAATTTCAAAGACAAATTCTAAATACTGTACAATCAAAAACATTCTTCGAAGTGCAAAAAACTCTATAACTGTTTCACACTAAAATAAAATGAAGACTTGAAGGTTTCATACTGCTAAACTGGAAACCCTGTTTGGTTAGAGCTATCGCTGCTAGCCAAAAGGTCGGCAGTGTAAATCCACCAGGTAATCCTTGGAAACTCTGTGGGATAATTCTCTGTTATGTAGGGTCTCTTTTAAGTCAGAATTGGCTCAGTGGCAATGAGTTTGGCTTGGTTTTCAGTTTCATACTGCTAAGCTTGTTTAATAGAGTTATAAGAGCAGTGCCATCAATGTACAAATTATTTTACTCAGGGGCTGTCAAGCTACAGCCAGACAGGATCCATCCAGCTCCTGTTTTTGTAAATAAAATTTCATTGGAATATTGCTGCCTTCATCACTTATGCATTTTCTATGGCTGCTTTCACACTAGAACAGCAGGATTGAGTGATTTTGATGAAAACTGTATGACCTGTAAAACCTGCAATGTTTGTTATCTGGCCTTCTACAAAGCAAGGCTGTGACTTGTGTTTCAGTGATCAGCGACAACCTTCACTGTTTTCTTTCTCTCGGTACAAACTGACAGATGTTTATCCTATAGGTGGTTTACATGTACTTAAACATCTAAACAGGTGTAGAATCATGTTTTAAATGATCTGTGGCGTTTGCTACTTGAATAAACCCAGCAGAGTGAACAATTTTCTTATAATGGGAATGTAATCACAGCAGTGAATCTGTATTTAAAGATTTTCTTTTTTAACCTACTAGATATATAAAGACAAAACAGACTTAGTAAGAAGGTAACTTTTCTTTTAGATTTGTCTGAATGGATTTAACATTTCCAAAGCACTTTTACTTTCTACTGTGGGTCAGCTCTGACTTTCACTGTGTAGACAAGTACGTGGGACCCTGAGCTTGTGCAGAGCACCCTGTAGGACCCATTGTTGGTCCTTGGCTTGGCCTGGCTTGACAGATCAGCTTCAGACCAACCTCGTTTAAGGACACCTTCCTCTTGACTGCCTCCCCTGGTTCTTTCCTAGCCACCCTCCTCCCGCTGTCTTTTCCCGCTTTATTTTTATACTTATTAAGAGGATATCCTGTTTTATTACTTAATATCTAGGTAGTATTTTATCTCAGATAGTAATATATGCCCTTTTTTGTTAGGTTCTTTGTCTTTATTATTTCTGATCTTTAATCCTTGAAACTTTTTTTCCTCACCTTTAATCTACATTTTGTTCACAAAAGTTTGTAATCATTTTTATACTTGGAACATTTTAGTTTTAACTTCCTTGTTTTAAATTCTTAATATGTTGATCTCCTATTTCTTTCGTGTTTTAGTACTTTCGTTTCACAGATTTTATCTCTTAGAAATTTCTGTTAGATTTTTTCAAAACTATTTTAAGAATAAGAATTGTGATTTCTGAAAATTAGTCTTTGTTAACGTTTGCTTTTCTGTTACTTTAATTTTTGTTATTTTATTTGCTAATTATTTTAGTATTTGTTTCTCCCGTGGCTGTCATTAAGTATTGCAGTTGAAGTGGGTGTCATTAACAGCAGACCTTTGGGAGTTTTATTTCTCCCACATTGCATTGCTCCTTCACCTCTCCTTGTGGCTCCTCCATCCTTTCCAAAAGATGAATCTAGAAAAATCTCTCCTTAACAGCTTGGGGTCTCTGTGGAGAAATACTTGCCCAATCAATAATTATTCCTGTGTGCAGGTGGTAATGCTTGAATTCCTTGACAATACTGCTAACTGGTGACTTAAACTAATCAACCGCCATCTGCAAAACTTGCGTGGCTGAAAATCCATGGTCTCTTGGGGTCTGAAATCACTGAATTACAAACAAGCTATGCAAACAACATGTATAGCTGTAGGAAAGGAAAGTAGTTAGGAAGTCATGCTTCGTGAGCATCTCAGGTGACTTACTTTTCGGTTGTCATTCATTGCAGTAAAAAACCAAAACCAAACATACTGCTGTCAAGTTGGGTTGACTCTTAGTGACCCTAAAGGTCAGAGTAGAACTGCCCCATAGAGTTTCCAAGGTAAACCTGGCAGATTTGGACTGCTGACCTTTTAATTAGCAGACAACACTTAACCCACAATGTCACCAGGGTTTGGAAGGTACCAGAAAAACACACCTGTTGCCATTGAGTCTGTTCTGCCTCATAGAGATGCTATAGGACAGAGTAGAACTGCCCCATGGAGTTTCCAGGGAGTGGCTAGTGGACTGGAATTGCTGACTTTTTGGTTAGCAGCCCTAGCACTTAACCCCTGTACCAGCGGGACTGCAGAATTGCCCCATAGTGTTTTCATATCTATAAATTTTTAACGTATCAAACTGCCACGTCATTCTCCCATGGAATCGCTGGTGGGTTCAAACTGGCTACCTTTTATTTGTAGCAAAGCACTTAAGCACTGCACCACCAGGGATCTCTGGAAAAGTTACAATGGTCAGACTTCTGACACTGCTTTTATGTATCTTCTTGAATGTGTTAATTTGATCACCTCCCCTCATAATGGAAACCCTGGTGGTGTAGTAAAGTTCTGAGGTCAGTAGTACGTATCAACTGGGTGCTCCTGGGAAACTCTGGGGCAGCTCTGCTCTGTATTATACAGTTGCTGTGAGTTGAAATCCACTCGACAGCAGTAGGTTTGTTTATTTTGGTTTCCCCTCAGCAGAATCAGAAAAAAAATCTCTGAAAATGTAGAAAAGGAACTAAAATATGGAGTGTTCAAGAGAGACTGACTAGGTGGAAACATTCTGGGGCAGGGCTTCCACGTGGATACTCTTTGCCCGTGAGGGTGGGTGCTCCTTTGTTGTGTTAGGACCCCTTTTAGATATTGCAGGCTCCCTTTGTGCTTGAATCTAAGTAGAAGGGAAGGATTCTCCCCTATGGACTGCAGCCTTTGGTCCTGGCTGCACAGGGGGGTCTGAGACATGTTCTTCAGTGCATCGTCTCACGTGGGGTGAATTCACTCTTGGGAATGCTTTGGTGCCCACAGCTTTCACGGCTTATACCCTGTTCTTGGTTTCTTTCAGTTCTTGGTTTCATACACAGCCCACAGAGTTCTGGTATAGAACTTAGTTACCTAGGAACTCCCTTTCTGTGAATGAACTTCATTACTGATCGGCCTCTGTGTTTTAACTCTTCTTCAGCTTACCTCTCTCCAACAGCTTCCTCTCCCCTTGCACACTTTTCTCTACCAAAGCCACTTTCTCACTGGATCATAAAAATGCAAATTATGAGCGTATTAGCTGACCTGATACATGGTCTATCTTTACCGGTTATCGTCTCATGACCAATTTGTTTCATCTGTACTGTGTCTGTTTACCTCCCACCAAATTATTTGTACAGAATCCCAGACTTCATGTGAATTCGTCTGAGTACCATGTGAGTTTTGTCAGTTTTGTAGGGGGTGGTTTTAAAGTAGGAATGTGAGCCTTAACAGAAGGCCTGCACTTTTGCATACAGGTAGGCCATAGGCTTTTCTTCTAAAGCAGTCGCAGATGAACCATTGACATTCCCAAATTCTGCAGATGATGGTTGAAGTGATCTTAGCCTGGAACATGTGTGTGATTTGGGTGGATTAGAATGACCTTGAAATATATGTTGTTGTAGGCACTGTTGAGTCAGTTCTGGTGTATAGTGACCCCTGTGCACAACAGAATGAAACACTGCCTGCTCCTACAGCATCCTGACAACTGTCGCTCTGCTTGAGTGTATCGTTGCAGCCACTGTGTCATTCCATTTTGCTGAGAGTCTTCCTCTCTTCCACTGACCCTTGAGGTGATTGCAAACACCATGGCTTGGGTCAGGCTCACCTCAAAGTGACATCTTTGCTTTTCAATACTTTAAAGAAGTCCCTTGCAACTGATTTGCCCTGTTGCAGTCAGCCCTTTGTCTTTTGATTTCTTGACTACTGTTTCCGTGAGTGTTGATTGTAGATCCAAGTAAAATGAAATCCTTGACAACCTCAATCTTTTCTCCATTTTTCATGATGTTATTGGTCCAGTTGTAAGAAATTCTGTTTCCTCACTTTCAGCAAGCAAGGTGGTGTCATCTGCTTAATGCTGGTTGTTAATGAGTCTTCCTCCGCTCTTGATGCCTTACTCTTTTTCATATAGTCCAGCGTCTCAGATTATTTGCTCAGCATACAGGTTGAGTAAGCATAATAAAAGGATACAACCCTGATGCACACTTGTCTTGTCTTTGAACCACTCAGTATCCCCTTGTTCTGTTTGAGCACCCACCTCTTGATGCATGTACAGATTCCTCGTGAGCACAGTGAAGTTTTCTGGAATTCCCATTCTATGAAGCATTATTCATTATTTGCTATGATCTACACAGTCGAATGCTAAGGCATAGTCAATAAAATAAAAACATCTTCCTGTTATTCCCTTATATAGCAGAATGATATTTTCTTCTGTTTTATATTTAGGGCTGACCTGTAAGTTTACTACACAAATTCTACATCATGGAATAGCTCCTCCCTACCCATACACACACACAGATACACACTTGCCTCTAAGTAAACTTTCACTTAATGCTTTCTACAAAAGGGCATTGATTCCAATTTTCCTTGCAGTACAGAAAACTCCGGTAGAGTACTCAGATTTTTTCAGACTTTAGGTAGTAGTACATAGTGTAGTTTTGTATTGTTTTGAGCTGTAGCAAGATTAAGTTTACTTCAGTCAAGGTTTTTGCTAGCCATCTAACTTTTCTCTTCCATCTATTGTGTATCTTCAATATAAAAATGCCTGTTACTTACGGGATGAGAAAAGGCTAAAGCTTTAGAGAAAAGAAAAATCCTGAAATCCTGAGACCCTGGGGCTGATTATATTTGTGTTTTAATTTGGAAATCATGTGTCTGTAAAAGGAATTACATTTTCCATTTAGTTGCAAAGTCTCATGAACCTGTTATTTTGAGCCATGTGTAACAATATACATTTGAAATTTTTTTTAAGGTTTAAAGAATAAAACAAAGTTAATCATGCCTTAAAATTTAATTTAATGCACAGTTTATTTTACCTACTTTTGTTGGCTAGTAATGAATACACTGTATTCTAAGACCCAGCTAAAACAAAGCTATAAATCATCCATTTTTTCAAAGATGCGCTTGCTGTGCGTCTGGGTCTTTTCTGACCATTAGTCATTGAGGTAAACGCCGTTATTGGTACTTAGGCTGGTTGACTGACTGTGCTGACTACGCAGTGTAGCACACAAAATGCTCTTTTCTCATCTAGCTTTTTGTCAGAAGACTGTGAAGAAGCTTTTCTCAAGAACCCCGAAGGAAAACCACGATTAATTTATCATCGTTTGGAGGATGGGCAGGTCAGTTCTGACTCCGTCCAGCAATTGATTGATCAAATTTCAAACCTAAACAAGACCAACAAAGCCAAGGTAAAATTCAGAGTTTTTTTTTTTGTCTTTAAACTTTTTTATGAAACTTTGTGAGACTTTTAACAAAAACAAAGAAATTAAGGATATTTTGTATAAATTTGTATTTACATCCATATGTCTTGTGAACCTAAATATGAGTCAACTCATTCATTCATTCAACAAATAGATATTGAGCATCTGCCCTGTACCAGGTACTGTTTTAGTGCTTAGATACAAAACAAATGTGTAGACCTTAGATTTTAGTGGGACGATACAGACAATAAATAAAATAATAAATATGTTACTTAGTATGTTCAACGTGGTGAGTCCTATGAAAAAATAATTTAAAAATACAGTAGAGGTAGGAAGATGGAAGGTGTGGTGACAGTGGGAAGGGGACAGTTGCTGAATTAAATAGCATGGCTAAGAAGGGCCTCCATAGAAGGTGAGATTGAGGAGATTCTTGAAGGAGGAGAAGTCAGTCACATGGATATCAGGAAAAGGAACATGCATGGTGGAGAAAAAAGCTAGAGCAAAGACCAGGAAATGGGAGTGAGCCTGGCATGTTCAAGGAGAAGAAGGAAGCCAGTGTGCCTGGAGCCGAGTGAGTAAAGAGAGATTAGTAGGAGAAAATGCCAGACAGGTGGCAGATAGCCTGATGACCAAGAACCGTGTAGACTCTGAAAAGCCTTGCTTTTGCTTGGAATGAGATGACGTGCCATTGGAGGAGTTCGAGAGAAGAATGACAATCTGACAAGATCATCAGATGGTGCTTTCTTGCTATTGTGTTGAGAACAGACCGTGGTCTAGAGGATAGTGAGAGAAGGCTGAGTCAAGGAGCTGTGCCTAAATGCTGTTGCCCTCATCTAGGTGAGAGATGGCGATGGTGGCTCAGGTCACCGTGGTGACAGAGGAAATGATGAGCAGTGGTTGAATTGGGGACAAATATTAACAGCTGACCCAACAAGATTTCTAACAAATTAGATGTGGTGTATGAGAGAAAACCAAACCATTGCTGTCAAGTCATACTGACTTTGTAGGACAGAATAAGAGTACCCTGGTGGTATAGTGGTTAAGTGCTATGCCTGTTAACTAAAAAGCCAGCAGTTCACATCCAACAGGCACTTCTTGGAAACTCAGTGGAGCAGTTCTACTCTGACCTCCAGGGTTGCTGTGAGTTGGAATTGACACAAGGGCAGTGAATTTGATTTTTTTTTAAATAGGGTTTCCAGGTGTGTAAATCTTTACAGAAGCAGACTGCCATATCCTTCTCTTAATGAACTGCTGACCTTGCAGTCAGTAGCCCAGCCTTGAATCACTGTACCACAGGTCTGCTTCCCTGTGACAGTGGATATGCGAGAAAGAAAGGAATACTTTACAGTATGTGGCGAATGCGTATACTCTGTGTTAATGGATAAATCAGATTGCTTTCTGCTCTTCTCCCAAGCAGAGTCTGTCTACTGACCAAAGATAGCGAGGAGCTTTATCATACTGATCTTTATCATACTGATCTTCCCAAGAGTATTGGCAAAAACAAAACACGGGTAACCGGTGTGGAAAGAGACTTGATTGTCCTTAGATAGATGCTGCAGTATTTTATGTTACTCTGCATTTTATTTTTATTAAGATTTTATTGTTCTCAACCCAGCGGAAAACATACATTCAAGCATTTTTCTTTATATCATTTGGTATGAAGTGTCTGATTCCTTGAGAGCAGCATGACAAATTAAACTGAAGGACCTTGGACTGAAAGAAGTGCATTTTTATTATAGTTAATCTCCAAAGCCATTTCATTCTTTGTTATAATTATTATGTCATAGATCTCATGAGATATGGAACGCTTTATAAATAAGACTTTTAAGATTAGTACACTAGAATGATGTACTCATTTTATAAAATGATGTTAAATGTAAAGTAGGATAAATGACCATGCTCTTCACTTGTTAAGCTTTCTAAAACCACTGCCTTTTTCTTATCTAACTTTGATCATCAATTAACAGTACCTGAGTCTACTATGGAAACCCTGGTGGTATAGTGGCTAAGTGCTATGTTTGCTATCCAAGAGGCTGGCAGTTCGAATCCATGAGCCAGGTGTTCCTTAGAAACTCTGTGGAGTAGTTCTGCTCTGTCCTGTAGGGTTACTGTGAGTTAGAATCAACTTGGTGGCAGTGGGCTTAGTTTTTTTTGGTTTATGCTCACTACAGAAAGGGCATTCTTCTTCTGTTCAACTCAGAAGACTGCTGTTTCATGTAATAAAAATACCACTTAACTTTTTCTTTTTTTTTAGGATTATAGCTTTACTGGCAAAAACTTATTTTCATACATTTTGAAGGTTATGTGTATTGAGTGGGACAGAAATGCATGAGATACAGTTTTTACACATAGGCAGAAAATTATGCATTTTTATTACAGCATGATTTACACAAAATCCCATATAACTGAATGCTTTGTAACAGAAAAATAGAAACTCCGTGCAACCACTGTGTAGCCTTGGACAAGTTACTCAACTTGCCTCAGTTTCTGTAATAACCCTCTCTCCCTCAGAGGGTTGTCATCAGGATAAATGAGCTGATAGATATAAAGTCCTTTTGAACAGTGTGTGCCATGTCATAAACGCTACAAAAGCCCTTGCCACCACCTCCTCCTCCCGTTGTCATCGTTGTCACTGGTGGTGGAGGTGATGGTGTGTCTCATTGCTAAACTTTTCTTTTTCCCCTCAGATCATTGATCACTCAGGAGATCCTGCAGAAGGAGTATATAAAACTTACATTTACGTGGAAAAGATAATTAAACAGGTAAGTGTACATTCCCTATAAGCTTCCATCTGAAATGTAAAATTGAATTTTCCAGAGAAAACCCTTACTTTGATTTTTTAAAACAACACCCAGACAAAACATCATTGTGTCTGTTAGGAGTCCATCGTGGCAGTCCTAGGGCTGTGTGTCTTCATCTGTCATCTCACTGGGCTGTTTGATGCAAAGCAGTGGACTCATTAGTGTAAAGCTCACCTCTAGGGGCCTGCAAGTGTGGATCACGGAGTATGTCTGAAGCTGAAAATGTCTATGAAGTCTCAAGTGTTATCTTGAGATTTTATGTGGGTCCTGTATCCTACTCCATGTTATACTTGTTTATTTTTAATATAAAAGATCATGTTTTAATTATAAATCAGCAAAAATACGAAGAGTAATAGTAACCCCCCTCATGATCAAATTGGAGTCCCGGTAACCCAGTGGTGGAGGGCTCAGGCTGCTAACAAAGCAGTCACCAGGGTGAATCCAGTCACTCTTTGGAGACCTACGGGGCAATTCTGTTCTGTCCTGTAGGATTGCTGTGAGTCGGAATCAACTCAACAGCAGTGTGTTTTTTGTTTTTTTTTCTATTTTCAAATAAAAGGAGTGCTGTAGCCTGTGATTGCCCTTACTGCCTAAGACATCCCCTCGTGGTGCCAGAGACCATATTTCAGAAATAAGAGATGAGATTATCTTTTCCAGTTTACTTGCATTATAAGTGTAGAGATTGTTGTCAGAGAAAAAGAGTGAGATCCAAAACTAATGATATAATTTCTGGCAGCATATTTGTATGGTCTTCTTTAGTGTAAAGATGAACATTAGCAGTTTTGATCTTCTCAACAATCTTGTGAATTTTGGAACTAAGATAAACAAAATGAGTGGAATGAATAGCAGAAGTGAAAATGGATTTTTTTACCATCATGAGTCAGAGCCGACTCGATGACACTTGGCTTGGCTGGCTAATGTTTGAAGGACGTTGTATTTTCACAGATCTAATATAAAGATTGGATATAACCACAGAGATACTTGATATCAAAAAATCCATTGGTAATTATATTCTCACAAAAGCATAAAGCAGCATATTTCTTAAACATTAGCATGGGCATTAAAATTATTCACCAGCCAAATATAACTAAAGATACTGGGAGACATTTTTTAGAAAACAAATTCCATGCCGGTCAGATACTCCTCTAGCTTTACTTATAATAAAAAGGGAATTACCTCTGTTTGGAAACCCTGGTGGGGCATGGTAGTTAAGTACTATGACTGCTGGCCCCTAGAAGGTCGGCACTTTGAATCCACCAGGTGCTCTTTGGAAACTCTATGGGACAGTTCTACTCTGTCCTATAGGGTGGTCTACTCTGTCCTATAGGACAGCCTACTCTGTTCTATAGGGTCACTATGAGTTGAAATCAACTCAACAGCAGTGGGACCTTTGTTTTTATTGTTTTGAATACAGTGAAACCTGTAAGAGCTGGAATTGATGGGACTGTGCGGTTTTCCCAGGTCTTACAAGTTTCCACCTTTGTGACAACTGCTTATAAGGGTGCACTCTTAGCACTTTTCTGTTACTCTCTCACAATGGAAAATATTGGCTTATCTGGCAGGTTTCTGCCATACACAGATTTCTGCTTTCACAAGTTTTGCTGTATTTATTTTTATAATGATAAATGATGCTTTTAGGTGTTATACAAAGGCTGTAGGGCTTGAATATGCCTTCCCTGGTGGGTGAAGCCACTTGGGGCGTGTGTGCTAAGCCGTGCTCATGGTCTTTATGCTCTTCCTTCGTTTTCATTGCTTTTGCTTGACATTCAGGACATACTGGGCTTTGAGAACACTGACCTGGAGTCTAGAGGTTTGAGCAGTGAAGATTCCATTCCAGAAGATGAGGATTTTGGTGATGTTCTATGGGACATACATGATGAACAGGAGCAAATGGAAAGTTTTCAACAGGCTTCTCATTCAGCCCATGAGTTGGGATTTGAGAAGGTAAGCATTTGAAATAGCTGTTCTAACAAAGGGTAAGTCACCACTTAAAGGCTATATTGTGTGTTTTCACGTGCTTGTGTTAATGATCATGCTAGTCGCCTACCCTCGTGGCTCAGTTATCTACAGTGAGATGCATGCTTAGGTTTGTATCAAGTGAAAGTTATTAAGAGATTCAGATATGTTTATCATCATCAAACATTTGTATTTAGAGATTAGGATTTATAAATCCCGTATTTATCATGCCACCATCTGCAGCTCATCTATGCCAAGACAGGATTTCCAGGAAGCTTGTGAAAAACAGTAAGACTGTCCATTCCTCTAATTTTTGAAAGAATTGAAATATAAAACATTGAGAAAACAAATCACAGTAGTTGTTACAGTAGGCAGATTAGTCTAATCAGCATCCTTAAATACCTAAACAGGTTAGAATTTGAAGCACAAGAACAATATATGTCTAATTCAAAAACTAATAATACAAGTAAGAACTAATATAGTAAAGAATACTACAGTACCTAACATTAGCAGTTGTATTGTTATAGAAATTTTCTAGCTTAGATTGTCTGGGTTTGTGTCCTTGCTCCACCATTTCCTGACTTTGGAGGTGAAGTTACTCAACCACTCTAAGCTTAGATTTTCTTACCTGTAAAGTAAGAATAACTGATAGTACCTACCTTCTAGGGTTGTTGTGAGGATTAAGCCCGAAAACACATGAAAAGTCTTTGGCACAGTACCTGGCACATAACAAATGTTAGATTGGTTGTTATTTTATAGGAGAGGTGTTGTTATCATGATTTTATAAATCAAGGTTCGGATGGTGGGTTTCAACTGGAAGACATTATGCTGAGTGAAAGTAGTCAGCGACAAAGGGACAAATACTGTATGAGACCTCTACGATAAGATCTCAAAAACAGGCTTGTGTATAGAAGAAAAGACTCTTTGACAGCTGCAAGGGAGGGGAGGGAGGGAGAGTGAAGGGGGGAAGGTTTAGTTTAGATAGTTGCTAGAAATCTGGTTGGGAGAAAGCGGTGATAGCACACATTAGAAACAAGAACAACATTAAGTGGACTTCAGCATAACTTGAGTACTCTTTCCATCTTAACCCAATATTGCAAGGATAGAGTATCTGGGGCAGGGGCAGGGGACCATGCTCTTAGGCAAAATCGAGGCCAATTGGCACAACTAGCGTTTTGCTAAGAGAGCTGTCTGCACCCCACATTGGTGAGTGGCGTCTGGGGTCTTAAAAGCTGCCAAGCTGCCATCCGAGGGCACAGCAAATGGTCCCAACTCAGCAGGAACAGATGCTCACCGAGGACCAAAATGACATGCGGTAAAGACAACCTAGAAGACAGAGAGACCTGCAAGTGTGGGTACCTTCATCAACTTGGGACCAGAAGAACCGGATGGTGCCCGGCCACCACCAGTGATAGCCACGATGGAGCTCGCTAGGTTGAGTCTCACTGGCAGCACAAGAATAAAAAGGGGTGCATCCTGAGACCTCCACTAAAAGACCTCAACTGATGGTCCAGCGGTTTCGGGGTTCCCCTGAGAGCATGGCCCCCTGCCCTGATGCTGCCCTTACCCATAAATTATAACAAAGGTCCACTCTTTGGACTGGAATGGATTGGACTTGGCAATGCAGAGTGACCATATATTGGTTGCACTTTATGGTTCTATACATCTATAGGATATCATCCTGCTGACGTCTGGCTGGAGGAAGGAGAGTGGGTGGAGAGGAGCGGAAAGGAGGCTGTTGGGAGGATGAGACGTGTATAGAGCAGAGAGGAATAGTGTGCAGTCACCAGACAGGGAGAGCAGTGGAAGCTGCATATAGGTGGGCATGTAAATTTATATGGGAATGTACATTTTTGCTCAGTCATGTTAAATAAAAAAGAAAAAAAGGGTTCGGATAGTGAGTTGCCTAAGAGCACATGGAAAGTAAATGGCAGACTCAGGGTTTGAATCTAGATCTTCTGGTTCTAAATCTCTGTTCTTTCTTTTGTAGCAGGAAGTCTTAAATAGGAGCCACGAATCCATAAATGAGCTTTAGATGGGCCCAGCACTTAAGCTATTAAGAGTTTATGAAGTAATAAACCAGGAAAGCCCTGTGCTTCTTCACAAGTGTCAGCGTTAACAGAATTATTTGAGCTTTCAGCCAGTGGATTCTGTATTTAGACATGACAGATGGAAAAGCTGGCTGAAGAGCTATGTCAAGTAATCATTTTTGTAGTTGCTAGATATTCTAGCTACCCTAAAAGATTTTAGCTTTTAGCTCCCACAGACAACTGAATTACGGTTACTTTGAATTCCTTATCAAGTGTTATTTAGACCATGAATAAATTTAAACATCTCAACCCCCAAAATAACTTTAGAAATTTCCTTGAGAGTTTTACTGAGTATTTAGATTTTTTTTTTTTTTAATGCGTGTGGTTGTGTTTAGCTCTCAGCCAGTTTTGAATGTCTGGGTCAAGCCTGGGAACAGAAACTCTTAGAGGATGCATAGAACACAAGTCAATTTCAGAAAGATCTCAGAGGGCCTATCCTAGCCTGACTGTCTGGACTAGGTTGGAAAATTCCACATTCCTACAGAAAATCTGCTTGTGTTTGGGCCTGTTCCCAGGGATTCCCAGAAACTGAGAGGAGCTTTAGGAGATTCAGGCTGCCTGCTGGGCCTTCAAGGCCATATGTGGATTGGGGGCCTCAGTCTAGGGCAACAACCTCCCTGCAGCGATCTGCAAAACCTCTGAATGTTGGAAAACCCGACAGGAATCTTTAGTTTAGTACCTCAGGCACATTTAGCCAACCATAAAAACAAATAAGCACAACGGCATTCTTGACTAAAAGTAGATTTCATTTTCTCATGAAGCTTTCCTTTAATGCTTCCAGAGGATAATCAGAAATTGACTGTATTCAGTGTTCTAAGAGGTGTGTCTGTCCTCACTATCTAAATTCATTTTTGTTTCTAGTATTACCAGCGCCTTAATGATCTAGTGGCGGCACCAGCACCGATTCCACCCCTTCTGGTATCTGGAGGACCAGGTTCTGGAAAATCCCTTCTTTTATCAAAGTGGTATGATGCAGTACAGTGAAACTTGGCTTTGTGGTCCTTGTTTGAATGAGTGAATTCCTTCAGTGAAGTGGATGATTGCTTGTCTGCCTTGCTGCAGAGCCTGTGTTGCTGCTGCTGCTGTTGATTGCTATCAAGTCAGCACCAACTGCTGAGCACCGAGTGTCTAACAGAACAATACATTGCCTGGTCCCGTGCCAGCTTCACGGTTGTTGGCATGTTTGAGTGCTTTCTTGGAGCCATCACGTGGCTTGTAGTAAACATTGGAGCCCTGTGATGCAGTGATTAAGAGCTACAACTGCTAACCAGAAGGTCGGCAGTTCAAATCCACCAGCTGCTCCTTGGAAACTCTGTGAGGCATTTCACTGTGCCGTGTAGGGTTACTATGAGTTGAAATCAACTCAACAGCAACAGATTTTATAGTAAACATTAAGATTTTAAAAAAAAAGAAGTTAAATAGTAGGTTATGTAATTTGGATGTTAGTGTGAACATAAAGAGCCAAACCCCAAACCGAAACCCACCGCTGTCCAGTTGGTCCCGACTCATGGCGATGCTATAGGATGGAGTAGAACTGCCCCATGGAGTTTCCAAGAAGTAGCTGGTAGATTTAAAGTGTTGACCTTCTGATTAGCAGTGGTAGCACTTAAACACTACTCTACCAGGATTCCTGAACATAAAGAAAGGAATAGAAAAGGTGAGCATTCATAACACTGTACATAAATGGTATAGATAAGAGCTAAAGGATTGCCAGGTGAGAGTCGTAGATGTGGTGTGGAAGTAGGTGAGTTAGGGAGGGGAGGTGCCTTTATTTTCAGTTATTTGCTTTATCTTGAAAGTTCCATTGGGATTTAGTTATTTGAAACAATAAGACATATAAAGACTATGTAGAGTGGAATGTATCATCACAATGAAGGACAGTGATTATTCTGAATGTAGTCTGGTTCTTCAAATTATGAACTAAGCTTCATATAAACTACTATGCTTTCATTTTATTTAAAAGCAGTAAGGTTGTTGTTTTGTGCTGTTGTGTCATTTCTGACTGATAGCAACTCTGGTGGTATAGTAGTTAAGCACTCACCAGCTAACCAGAATGTCAGCCCTTTGCACTCCCAGCTGCTGTATGGGAGAAAGGTGTGGCGGTTGGCTTTTGCAAAGATCACAGCCCTGGGAACCCTATGGGACAGCTGTTGTGTCCCATAAGGTTGCTATGAGTTTAGTAAGAATATATATTTTGGTAAGAATGTTCATATTTTAGTAAGGATTTTAGTAAGAGTATATATTTTCCTTCGTAATTGTTACTTATATTGAAGAACTAGCTTGTGTAATTATTTCCTTTTTATTGCCTTTTGACTTAAAATTATGTTTGGGAAATAATTTTTGTACTTAACAAGGAAATGTCCTTTTTCCTTCAATAGCATATCTGTCATTAAAGGTTGATGTTAATTTTACCAGCCTTTACTAAGTGTGAACTATTTTGGTGTGAGTTAATGTGAATTTGTTGTTAAAATGGATCTGCAAATTAAGTTCATTAAAAGGATTTAAAAATGGAAATTTCTGCATTTGTTAAAAAGTGGCTGATCATGTCAGTCCTGACAAGTAGCATTTGATGTTTAGTATGTTGTGAATTGTGTTGTTGTTGACAGTAAATAAGCTCCGAGTCTTGTAAAAATTCTGTCTTCTCCTTTTAGGATTCAGTTACAACAGAAGAGTTGCCCTAACACGCTAATTCTTTCTCACTTTGTGGGGAGGCCCATGTCAGCCAGCTCAGAGTCTTCCTTGATTATCAGACGACTAACCCTAAAGGTATCAGTATGCCATCTTCTGGAAGTATCAGAATTTTCATTTGTATCCAGAGATTGTTGGAACTGACAAGTACCTGATGATGACTAATTTTCAATATGACCCGTTTGTTTTGATTTTGTATAACGTTAAACATAGCACTTAGTACACTGGGATCCTCTTAGTGACTCAATTTTGGTAAAAAATGTAGAGATATTGAAGTATTTAGAGCTTTAATTTGTGCATGTCTTGTAGTTGATGCAGCACTCTTGGTCGGTGTCTGCTTTGACACTGGATCCTGCTAAGCTTCTAGAAGAATTTCCACGGTGGCTAGAAAAACTCTCTGCTCGTCATCAAGGCAGCGTCATCATCATTATTGATTCTATAGATCAAGTTCAGGTACTGTTTTTACTTTGTATATAACCTATGAATACATTGTAAACTATTAATAGATTCAGAAAGAGGCAAAACCGTCAATATTAGCTGTAGCGGGCTTTTAAGTGAGATGGAAGAGCATGTCAGTATTGTTTATTTTCATTTAACACCCAGGGAGAGAGCATGTGGATAAAATATGCACTGTTTGCCAATAGATACAAGTGTCTTATTGGGAAAGGTGAGTTAAATTTGTACAGTTAGCCAGGATAGGTCATTTTAACACTTTTTAGAGCCTTGTCTTCAGAATTCAGAGCAGTGACAGTAGTGCTTTGCCATTTGTTCTTGTGATGTTCTGAGCTTAGTCATCCAAAAAAAAGGTCTTAACTTGCTAAGAGAAAAGTAATTTGAATTTTGCTTTACTTGGGAGCAATTATTGGGTTGTTTGGAAAGATCTTCCATTAATAGATTGAATTTTGTTTTTATATTTTTAAGCAAGTTGAAAAACACATGAAATGGCTGATAGACCCACTGCCAGTGAATGTAAGAGTAATTGTTTCTGTGAATGTAGAAACATGCCCTCCAGCATGGAGGTACGGCCCTCACTTGAGTTCTTTCAGATTCATGAATTGTTCTAAGCGCCAACAAGCAAAGCTTTTTGATATGTGTTTGTTTTTTTCTTATTTTTCACGTAAGTGGCGGTGAGGACAGGGAGAAGTGGATGAATTCAAGAAGACTCTAAGATTCAGTGAGAGGTTAGATCTGGAGTATGAGAGATAAGGAGAAGGCTAAGATGATTCCCAAGTTTCCCATTGGAGAAATTAAGTAAATGATGGGTCCCATTAACAGAAACGGGAAACAGAGATGGATGGAGCAGGTTTGATGGGGAAGGATCCCAAGTGTAGATTTAGGGCATGGTTAGTTGAGTTGCTCGTTGTAGCTATAATGAGCGACTTTTAGTAGGCGGTCAAATTGTGGATAAGGAGAAAGGGAAAAAGCAAAATTAGAGACCTGTTATCCTGAAATGCAGACTCACTTTTTTCAGAAAAGGGACCCCGTAATCAAACTCTGGAAGTCAGTGTTTCTCAACTTACTTTTGCCCTCTCGCCTTTTTTTCCTACTGTGTGATATTTTTTTTTGAATTGCAAAAATATAGATAACACAGTATTTGCCAGTTTATCACCTTTCACATGTACAATTCAGTGATGTTACTTATATCATTAATATTGTATTTTTGCCCCTTTAAAGAGTCTTTTTAGGCTTTTTTTCCCTAATGCCCCCTCCCATGAAATTTTAATATCGCACATACACTGTGTATCAGTTTATGTATATAAACAGACATGGATGTTTATCTGTGCTTTATACAGAAAAGGAGTAAGGTATTTTTGCACCTCCAGCCAGTTTTCACCACCCCCGTTGACAATGTAATTTAATTCTAAGTTGCAGGTGGGCAAAGACTGTGTCTTGTTTTCCTCACAGCTCCCAGTGCTTACATTTACCTTTGTTGATAGTATAGATCATAGAACTAGAAATGTTTTACTAGTTAGCTTTATATTATATGTGCTGTTTATTTTATGACCTGTTTGTTGTGATTACTTGTTGACAGTAGTGATACACTTGGTCATAATCTCATATAGAGTTACTTAATATGATTAACATTGGTTTTGATTGCTTTATAAACACAGTGTAAAAGCATAAGGTCAGTAATGAATTTTAGCTTGTTTTGTTGGGTATAGTGTAACTCTTGTTACATTTTTAGAAGAGAATTTTATTTTTCTTTTCTTTAAATAAAAGGTTGTGGCCCACACTTCATCTCGATCCTTTAAATCCGAAAGACGCAAAATCAATTATAATTGCAGAATGCCACTCTGTAGACATTCGGTTGAGTAAAGAACAGGTAGGAATTTTTCATTTTGATGCTACCTTCCACTTTCCTACAAAATACAATGTATGAGGCTTAAAATTCAATATAGCAACTCAGCATTCTTCTTTTAGAAGGAAAATACTTGTCAAATGCATTCTCAAACTAATGACATACACAAGAAGCCATCAGGAGAGTTTGGTCTTAGGGCTTACTTTAAGATACAGTGTTTCAAGAATAAAAAGGGGTACACCCTGAGATCTCCACTAAAAGACCACAATTGATGGTCTAGCAGTTTCAGGGTTCCCCTAGGAGCATGGCCCCTGGCCCTGATGCCCTTGCCCGTAAATCATAATGAAAGTCCACTCTTCGGACACAAATGAATTGGACTTAGTGAGTGACCATATATTGGATGCCCTTTATGGTTCTGTGCATCTATAGGATATGATCCTGCTGACCTCTGGCTGGAGGAAGGGGAGTGGGGGGAGAGAAGGAGAAAGGAGACTGTTGGGAGGATGAGACATGTATGGAGCAGAGAGGAAGAGTGTGCTGTCACCGGGCAGGGAGAGCAGTGGAAGCTGCATATAGGTGGGCATGTAAATTTATATAGGAATGTACATTTTCACTCAGTCATAATGAAAAAAAAAGATACAGTGTTAAGAAAACATTTTAAAGCAAAATGTGTTTCCATGTGGACTGCTTCTGCCATCTACATTTGAAAGGCTGTCTACCACAGAGAATCTCTGGGGCAGCAGTGAGGCCACCGAGGAGATGGCAGGAGCAGCATCATTTCTGCTGGGATGTTAGTTGATGGCTGGGTAGCCAAGACTGCTTAATTCCAGTGTGGTTTCCGTATTTTTGTTGTGATTTT
Source organism: Heterohyrax brucei (assembly GCA_028571685.1). Lineage (NCBI taxonomy): Eukaryota > Metazoa > Chordata > Mammalia > Hyracoidea > Procaviidae > Heterohyrax > Heterohyrax brucei. The sequence goes on along the minus strand of CM053149.1, from coordinate 28,729,485 downwards.
GGTCAACTGCTGCAGGAGAAGAAGGTAGAGCGGCACTGCCTTTCTGCTGCAGCCTGCAATGCCCTTTATGTCACCCTTTTCGGCAAACTGATTGCGCGGTAAGTAGTGATTAACTTCAGTAATCATCTGCATGTTGCATGTTTGCTGCGGACCACTTCCTCACCACGTGAAACCTAGAGCTCAGCAGCCCCACAGTCTCTTGGGCCACTCAGACTCTGTCAACAGTGACACTAACAGCCTGTGAGAATGTGACAGTAGTTATAAAATTGAGTAGCTGTGAATTATCAAAACTTGCTGGATGTATTTGTGTAATTTTCGTCACACTAAACGTTTCCACCCTGGGAGTTGCAAAACAAGGCCATCTCCTTCCTTCAGGTCTGCCCACGAGTGCTCGTTGCCACCTGTGTGAGGTCCCTAGCTTTGGGATAGTGCAGTGACATCTGAGGTATAAAAAATCTTACCTCAGGTGGCAAAAGTGGTTTGCCATGGCCACCAGCCTGCCAGCCTAAAGCTTAGTGGTTCAAACCTACCCAGTGGCTCTGCGGAAGAAAGTCCTAGGGAACTGCTTCTGTAAGATTAACAGCCACAGAAACCCCATGGAGCAGTTGTACCTTGTAACAGATGGGGTCTCCGTGAGTCACAGTCAACTCGACAGCAACAAGTTTATGTATGTAGGTAGGAATTTTCTGTTGCCTCAGTTCTCAGAATCCTGATGAACTTTGCATCTTAAAATGTAATTCTTTTATTTTAGATATCTATTAGTAATTTTGGAAATCCTAGTGGCACAATGGGTTAAGTGTTACATCTGCTAAACTAAAAGGTCAGCAGTTCAAATCTGCTAGGCACTTCCTGGAAATTCTATGGGGCAGCTCCACTCTGACCTGCAGGGTCACCATGAGTCGGACCTGACTCAATGGCAGTGGGGTTTGGTTTATTAGTAATTTGCCCTTAGATTAGGTATTATAATGTTCCACTATTTTTTTTCTTCAATAGAGCTTCATTCTACTTTGTGTATTCCCAACCAGAGGCCAAAAAAAAAAAAAAGTAATGCTTTGGTTTAGAATTGATCACAGTGGACGGTAATCTAGCATAGCTCTCATTTCTTGACATTGCACTCTTGTCTCTTAGTGAGACATTTTTATCCCAAGTACCAAATTTGAAATGAAAAATCTTCCAAAATGTTTATATTTAGAAGATTTAGACAAAATTTTCAAAAACATGTGATATTCCACACTGGTAGCCGTGTGGAAACACTGTTGGTGCAGTGCTTAAGTGCCACAGCTGCCAACCAAAAGATCCACCAGATCCTCTTTGGAAACTCTGTGGGGCAGACCTACTCTGTCCTATAGAGTTGCTGTGAGTCGGAATTGACTCGGTGGTAGTCGATTTACTTTTTTTGGTTAGGCGTGTTGTGGGGATGTATCTGGCAGTTGTGAACACCAGTAATTTGCATAACTAAAGTTCAGGAATGTGAGTCATTTCCTAAGCATTTCTTAATTTTTGTTGAAATTATTCACTTTAAGTGGTACTATGGACCGTTTGCTTTCTTTTCTCTTTATATTAAAAAGAAAACTACAGGTATTATATTAATATCTTGAAAACTACAGATATCATGTTAATATCTTGAAACAAACTGTTGTATTTACGGATCTTTTTTAACCTAAAGTTTTACAAATTCTGGCTTTAAACAAATGTAATTTGCACGGCTAACTAGTAATGCTTGCTCATAATTATGTAGATGGCATGTTTCAGAATGAGAGGGCTCATTTTACTCATTTTCATATTCCATAGTGATTAGCAGTATCCCAACACGTATCTATTAAATTGAATCAAAGGGTATGCCAAAAAAAAAACTTGATGACTCTAGCACCCTGCTATCTTATTGTGTGATGTTTTATTGGATTCCTCTTAATAACAGTTACAGTACAAAAAATAGACACCAGATTGTTTTTGTCTATCCCAGAACTTTCACAGGTTTTGGCAGTCGGTAAGAAATTAAATCTCTTCTTGCTTCCAACAGTGCCGGGCAAGCAGGCAACATAGATAAAATCCTTCCTCAGTGTTGCCAGTGTCAAGATACTATTTCGTTATACAGACTCATCCTGCGATCTGTCCAGGAGTCTGCGGGGAATGAGATCAGCAAAGAACTGCTGAGAGAGGTAAACCGTAATAAACTGACAAAAAGAGGAGTATTTTGCATTGTTGTATTTGTGTGGGAACTGAAGTACATCATAACTCATTATTAATAATTTAAAAATTTTAATTTGTTGTTCAGTATATTTCAAAGTGTGTACAGGGATGCTCCCAGCTGTGATGAGTGCAGGTGGCCAGAAATGCTTTTAGGGGGAAAAAAAAAATTGGATTTTCTAGATTACCACTGAAATTGATCCTCTTTTCGTGTTTATTGCTGACGGTATTTATTTGTTTGCTAATCTCAGAGTCTCCTCCCAACCCCCGCAGCTATTTTTTTAAGTACTGCTATGTCATTGTTTCTGTTTTTTTACGTACAAAACCAAAACACCAAACCCACTGCTGTTGAGTTGGTCTGACTCATAGCAACCCTCAGAGTAGAACTGCCTGAGAAGACTTTCCGAAAAAACGCCTGTAGATTTGAACAGCTGACCTTTTGTTTACCACCAGAGTTTCCATTTTCTTTTTACATAGAGCTACAAAACTTATCATAATGCTTAAGAAAATACCTTCTGGAGTAAAGGCATGATTGACAAACAAACATAGAAGATGTGCATGCATAAAAATAAAGGTAATCTTGTTTCTTCTCAGTGAGTTTGGGGTTTGGGAGGGTTTTGTTTCCTCTTGGAATCCCTGGTGGTCTCATGGTTAAGTGCTACATCTGTGAACCAGAAGGTCTGCAGGCACTACTTGGAAACTCTGTGGGGGAGTTCCACTCTGTCCTAGAGGGATTTTATGAGTCAGAATTGACTGGACAGCACCGGGTCTGGTCTGGGGGCTTTTTGTTTATTTGTTCCCTCTTACATAAATTGACATTTCAAGTTCTTGTTTTTTAATGGAATTGTCTTTTTTCTCACTGATGTCTGAAAGTTGTCAAATTCTATATATAAATCCTTTGTTAGAGAGTTTGCAAATTAATGTCTTTTTCCTCTTGTTTCTGTCTTTTAACTTTGTGGTGTCATTCATAATAATACAAACCTTTATTCTGGTGGAGTTAATTTATAAGCATTTTCTTTATGGTTTTTACCTGTTTCATCTTGTTAAAAAAGTCCTTTGCTGTTATAAAAGTATTTACATGTACAGTCAGTCCTCATCCGACTCGACGGCACTTGGCTGGCTGACCTCATTATCTGAGGGTTCTGTGTTTGCAAATATGCCTACTTACTGAAATGCCTTTGTAACCCCCAAATCAACATTCGTGGTGCTTTTGTGGCCATGCATAGATCCCTGAAAAATGGGATTTGCTTGATGCCTGGCTGAGGTCAGACAGGGTTCCATCTGCTCTGCCTCTGTGTTTCAGTTTTCATGCTGGAAATAAGTATTCTTTTCGTGATCTACTTAGTGCTCTTTTTTTGGCGTTTTTGTACTTTTTCTGGGTGATTTCTCTGTTAAAAGTGACCCCTCACTGTAGTGCTGAAATTGCTATCTAGTGTTGCTAAACGCAGGAAGGCTGTGATGTGCCTTACAGAGAGAGAGCTGGTGTGAGATAGACTTCATTCAGGATGACTTACAGCACTGTGGGCTGTGAGCTCCATGTTCAGGCATTAACAATATATAGTGAATGGGGTATCTTTAAACAGAAACGCACATGAAACAAGGTTATTTATTGACTGGTGAAAATGTAGTGCTCAGAGACTTATAAGACACCTAGCGCGGTAGTTCCTCTCATTCAGTGCTCATACTGACTCTTTAGAACGTCACCACCTCAGATAATGAGAATCAACTGTGTATATGTGTGTGTGCCGAAGAAGTTTTACCATTTTGTTCATCAATATATCAATTTACTGTTGTTTATTGTGTGATGTAAGGAATCTACTTTGTAATCTTTTGTTGTATGGCTACCCAGTTGTCCTCTTTACTAAAGAGCACATCTCTTCTAGTAATTTGTAATGTCACCTGTCATATATCAAACTCACATATAAACATGAGGAAACCCTGGTGGCGTAGTGGGTTAAATGTTATGTCTGCTAACTAAAAAAAAGGTGGGTAGTTCAGGTCTGCCAGTTGCTCCTTGGAAACTATGGGACAGTTCTACTCTGATCTCTAGGGTCACTATGAGTTGGACTCGACACGACGGTAGTGGGTTTAGTGAGTTTATATAAATGTGAATCTGTGTCTGAGTATTTCTGTTCTAATTTACCTATTTGTTGCCAACTCTACATGGTCTTAGTTATTAAAGCGTTAAAATAAGCCTTCATGTTTGGTTGAATAAATCTCCTTGTGGAGAATTTTATTGTATGAAATCTGCTTCTTAGTTAAACAAATCATTTGAATTACAAGTTTGAATATGTTTATAAGTCTGAAGGAATTACTGTAGAATTTTTAGTGGCCAAAAGTTACTTAGGGAGGTGCTTTATAATCGTTAATTGGTTCTTCTTTCTAGATTCTCTGCCTTGTCAATGTTAGTCACAATGGTGTGAGTGAATCAGAGCTGATGGAACTGTATCCTGAGATGTCCTGGGCTGTCTTGACCTCCCTTATTCACAGTTTATACAAGATGTGTCTGTTGACTTATGGCTGTGGCTTGCTTAAGTTTCAACATCTGCAGGTAGATGTTTTAATCTTTTAATAAGCTTTTAATTTTGTATTGTAAGTGTCAGTATATCATTGTATAGCCTGACAGAGCTATATTATTTTAAATTATAAGACAAAATTGAAGTCTGAAATTTGTATAAAATTCAGCTAGTAATACACTTATGTGGTATCTGTTATTCAAAAGATGTTTTCTCTGAAAGAGAAAAGAAGTATTTTTCAATTTGATGTTGCATTGAACTACTAATATAGTTATGTATATGTATATGTGATCACTGTGTGCCATCAAGTTGATTCAATTCTTAGAGACCCTACAGGACAGAGCAGAGCTGCCTCATGGAGTTGTCTAGGCTGAAATCTTCACAGGAGCAGATAACCAGGTCTTTTCTTCTGCTGCTAGTGGTTTTGATCATGGCTTGTGTCACACACCCCTTAGTCCTTAAAGTGACATCTCTGCTTTTACACTTTTAAAGAGGTCTTTTGCAGCAGATTTTCACAATGCAGTTGGTCATTTGATTTCTTGGGCAGAAACCTGATGGTGTATTGGTTAAGTGCTACATCTGCTAACCAAAAGGCCGACAGTTCGAATCCACCAGGGGCTCTTTGGAAACTGTGGAGCAATTCTCTGTCCTCTTGGGTCCTTATGAGTCAGAATCAACTTGATGGCAGTGGGTTTGGTTTGGGGTTTGCTTAGGGTCGCCATGAGTCAGATCCAACTCGACAGCACTTGGCTGGCTGGCTCCACGGTCATTGATTGTGGGCCCAAGTGAAATCCCTGATACCTTTAATCTTGTCTCCGTTTATCATGATGTTGCTTACTGGTCTAGTTGTGAGAATTTTTGTTTTCTTGATCGTGAGAGATAGTCCATACTGAAGGCTGTGGTCTTTGATCTCTGTGAGTAAGCCTTGTGGTGCAGTGGTTTAGAATTGTGGCTGCTAACCTGAAGGCTGGCAGTTAAAATCCATTAGCCACTCCTTGGAAATCCTGTGGGGTAGTCCTTCTACGCTGTTCTGTAGGTTGCTAATAGTGGAAATGACTCAGTGGCAGTGAGTTTTACGTATGCATGCATAGCACTAAAGAGCTTGAGCTCTGCTGTGTTGGTCAGCCCACTTCACAGCCCAGCTCTTCCCAGCTTTATAGCCATACAACCTTGGGCAAACTGTAAAGCCTCCCACAGGGGTTGTCAACACAATTAAATGAGGCAGTCCTTGCTCCTTGTGAGGTGCTAGACGTGATGTCTGGCACATAATAGTAAAGGTTTAGTAAATACTGGCTAATAGCATTTTTATCATCTGCACCACCTTAATTGATTTATATATGTATACAGTTGCAAATGAAGTCTTTCATTTGAAATGGTGTGTATTGGTGGCTGGGAATGTGATTCCACTGGCTTAATTTTCCTTTATTGTGTATCTCTTAAATATATTTTACTCTTTTTAGTATTTTTTCACTCCATGTTTCTGATTTTTAATGTGTTGACTAAGTTTCTGAGTTAAATTTTATTTTGAGTCCTTAAAATATTAGCATAGGAAATTTATTCTGATGATAAACTTTAAGCATATATCCTGAATTTAAAACTATCCTGGTATCACTCATACAGTTATAAAATTGAAATAATTATAAATTCCTTTTTAAAAATTCATTGTTAGATGCACAGAGACTTACAGAAAATACAATGCAGTATTTTGCTTTTTTTTCTGTAGGCTTGGGAAGCAGTGAGATTGGAGTACATGGAAGGTCCAGTGCTTGTTTCTTCATACAGGCAAAGGCTAATTGAGTATTTCACCACACACCTTAGGTATTAGAAATGTCCATACTGTTCTTCTGTAACTTCTGCAACACACTATACCATTGTGTCTTTCCTTTTCTCTCTTAGTTTACAGCTTTACACCTAAAACTTGTTACAAAATAGATTAAAGCCTCTCCCTGTTTGGTTAATGGCAGAAGAGCAAAGGTTAAGTGTTTTAATATTTTGCTAAAAATTTAAACTTAAGTGAAACTAATTCAGGATCATGTTATTATTTTTATTGTATACCAATTAAGTTGAACAAAATATGTGTCTGTGTATGTTTGTATGTGTATCTGTGAGTGTATTTGAATTGGTGGAGTGTTTTGTTGTTGTTTTTTCTTTCTTTTAATAGTGGAATGGTAGGAAAATGCCTTTAGAGTTTGGCTGTTGTTAGGGGCAGTCAAGTCAGTTCTGACTCATAGCGACCTTATGTGTGACAGAACAAAATGCTGTCAGGTCCTGCAGCATGACCATAGTTGTTTTTATGTTTGAGCCCATTGTTGAAGTCACTGTGTCAAACCGCCTTGTTGATGATCTTCCTCTTTTTTCCTGACCCAGTTAGGCTAGTGGCCTTGAATTTCACTCATTTTTTTTTGTATCTTTAGATTGGCAGTTTCTAATTTGACCTGTCTCTAGATTAGACTACATTTTAAGAGTCAGAGTATATGTAAAGTACATTTTTCTCCTTTCAACAGTTTTCTGAGGTCTTTTTGAAGCCATCTCACTGTAGGGTGCTGTTACTGAGTACTGTCCCCTTGTCTTCCCACAGTCAGGATAGAGTGACTTGGAGAAGTGCAGATGAACTGCCGTGGCTTTTTCAACAGCAGGGAAGTAAACAGAAGCTGCACGATTGCCTCCTGAATCTCTTAGTGTCTCAAAACCTTTATAAAAGGTAAGAAACTTACAGTGGCATACCTTTTCCCAGGAAAGCAGTTAAATACCTGCCCAATTTAACGAGGAATAAAATCACATTTTCAATTTAAAAATGAGTCTAGTTTGCAGTGGTACCTGAGGTACAAAGCAGTGTGGGAGAAATTTTAAGACAGTTTTGCAAATAGGCCATGAGATCTGCTTTTTCTAAGAGGACAAATAAGAAGAGTATTGTTGCTTCGTAAATCAGAAATAAATTGCTGCTCTTATTCTTGCATTTAAAAACCCAAACATCAAACCCTTCGCCAGTGAGTCAGTTCTAACTCACAGTGACCAGGTAGGATCGAGCAAGCTGTAATCTTTACAGAAGCAGACTGCCACGTCTTTGTCCTGTGCAACAACTGCTGGGTTTACACCACTGACCTTCCACTTAGCAGCCAGACACTAACCACTGTATAACCAGGTCTCCTGTTCTGGCACTTAAGTATGTGTAAATCTTAACAACCTGGAGAGGTGATTCATAATGTTGCCTCTCAGGGCCTTCAGAGACCTTCAGAAATCCCAAAGTCATTCCAGACTTTGGGTTCTATAGAGAAGCTGATAGTGTTTTTTTTTTTTTTCCAAAAAAAAAGATGAACTTATCCTTCATAAATGTATTCTAGGTTTCTTTTGTCAGGGCAGAATTACCTTTTTATGAGCCAAAATTCTGACCTACTAAGGCTGACTTAGAAAATTAATCATTTCTCATAATGTAGCTGCATAATTTACTTTGCTCTTGAGCAAAGAAATGAAGAAATTGTTACATTTCTTCATTGTACCTTTTTAATTATTTCTGAGCTCCATTCCAGTTTTTCATGGTCCTTTAAAATTAAATTCCTTCTTGAGTATACCAGCTCTCCCAGCCTGGTTAATATTCTCACAAATGAATAAGCTTACTTTTACCATTAAATTCCTTGATGGAGTTGGCCTGTGTTTCGTTAGTTCTTGCTTTCCTGGTTTTCAAATAATTTTCTGGGTGACCTCACCAACTGACTGTTTATCACGAATCATATAAAAAGGCTTCAGTAAATTCCCATTGGTGAACAGCCATATCAGTGATAACAGCCAGTCCCATAGTACTTACTATGTGGCATTACCTCCTTACAGTAATACCTGGGGCAGGTAGTGTTGGTGTTCTCACTTATGCAGGTGAGAATGATGAGCCGTGAGAGGTCAGACAACCTGTTTCTGGTCATACAGCTAGGAAGCAGGTGGAACTCAGATAACACTCTGAGCCTGTAGTCTAACCCCACTGCGCTATACCAGAAAACCAAACCCACTGCTGTCGAGTCAGTTCCAACTCATAATGACACTATAGGACAGAGTAGAACTGTCCCGTAGAGTTTCCAAGGAGCACCTGGCAGATTCAAACTGCCAACTTTTTGATGAGCAGATGTAGCACTTAACCCCTACACCACCAGGGTTTCCCAGTGCACTATCCTCGCCTGCTAATAAATTAGACCAATAGACCAATAGGAATTCTGACATCTTCACTGTATAATGGTTTTTAACATTTGTTTTTTTCGTGAACTTACTGGTTTTTTGTTGAAACAGAGGACACTTTGCTGAGTTGCTGGGTTATTGGCAGTTTATTGGCAAAGACAAAAGTGCAATGGCTGCAGACTACTTCGACTCATTGAAGCAGTATGAGAAAAACTGTGACAGCGAGGATAACAGGAATCGTTTAGCTGATCTGTATGAAACCTTGGGCCGATTTCTCAAGGACCTGGGTCTTCTCAGTCAGGTAGCTGCATCAGGGAGTCGGGGACAGTGTGGGTTGTCATGAGGTCTGATGTTGACTCTTTTCTCTAGCTAAGGAGCTTTCATTTCTTGTGCTGTAATCATTAATCAGATGATGGGTCAACAGCATTTCACTCACTTTCATTGGCCTTTAACCTGTTTTTCCAGGCTGTGGTGCCTTTACAGAGGTCTTTAGAAATTCGAGAAACAGCTTTAGATCCAGATCACCCAAGAGTAGCTCAGTCTCTCCACCAACTAGCAAGTGTCTATGTGCAGTGGAAGAAATTTGGCAATGCGGAACAACTGTATAAGCAGGCATTGGAAATCTCCGAAAATGCCTATGGTGCAGACCATCCTCACGTCGCTCGTGAACTTGAGGCCCTCGCAACTTTGTACCAGAAACAAAATAAGTAAGACTTTGATCTGGAATACTCTAGTGGGGGCGTTCCAGTTCTTTAATGTACTCACGTGGATAAGCTTATTTTTTGGCTGTCTAACTTTTTCTTATTCTTGTGAATGCATCATGTTTGGATATTTCCTGGTCTGAGTTTTCACAGGGCCAACAGAAAATTAATAAAACTGCAAGACTCACCTCTAGTTGCTAACATGTGGAGGATGGAGCATGCATAGGCTTTGGAGCTGTGTAGTCATGAGTTTGAACTTTGTCTCACTCACTGCTAACCATGGAGCAAATCCAGCTGGGCCTCTGTTGTGTGAAGAAGGCTTTATTGGAACACAGCCACATTTTTTCATGTACACATTGCCTGTGGTTGTATCCATGCCCTGAGGATAGAGGTCAGTAGTGTGACAGATGCATATGGTCCACAAAGCCTAAAAGATTTACTGTCCAGTCCTGTATAGAAAGAATTCCCAACCCCTGGCATAATATAAAGTTTCATATATTTGTTAGACATCTGCAGAATGGCATGTTTTCCTCTTTCAGAAATCATTTCTTCTACTCCATCATAAACCAAAAGAAACAAAAAAACAAAAACGCCGTACTGCCATTAGTTATAGGGACCCTATAGGGTGAAGTAGAACTGTTCCATAGAGTTTTCAAGGAGCACCTGGGGGATTTCAACTGCCGACCTTTTAGTTAGCAGGCATAGCACTTAACTACTACACCACCAGGGTTTCCATTGCTAGTAAGAACAATTGGAACTTTTTCTTAATTTCTTGAAAGTATTATTTCTCATACCATTTTTTGTGATGCTCACACTTTTTTGACTAAAAATGATCCTGTAGAGAAGAAGGTGACCTGTCAAACTAAGATTTTGGATTTTTCTTTAGTTCACTTGCCCTTTAGAGATTCCAACAGCAGTTAAATGCCAGCTACTTGAAAAACTAGATTTGTTTTGTCAGACTGTATGAAATTCTTTGTTAGAGATTTATAATTCTATATGAAGACCACTTCTAGAAGTAATATGTATTTAATAGTCAAAGAGTTTACATTAGGTGAGGAGTATTTTCATTTCGCTCATATCTGATACTTTGCACATGTTTGTTTTGTTGGACTTAATTAACTTTTTTTTTTTCCTTAAGATACGAGCAAGCTGCACATTTTAGGAAAAAATCCTTTAAAATTCGCCAGAAATGTACAAAGAGAAAAGGCAACCTGGTAATGAAAGATTTTTTGTGTGTTTTGTTTTGAACCAAAGAGGAAAACAGCATCACAGAATATCATAGTATAGGCACATAAACCTCATATGTTTAAGAGTTTTAAGCTTTAAAGCAACTGCTAGAGAAGTACAGATTAGCATTTTCTTATTTAAATATCACTCTTACTGGGAAATACAATAGTAAACTTCTAAAAAGTGAAAAGTACAGAGTTTATTTGAAGGTTTGACTTTGGAAGATGGACTTTAAAACTGGTTTGATTATTATTCTTTAAGAATTGGAAAAAAATTAAAGGAATTTAGTTAGTATTATATGTTAAATGCAAATGCAGAGAAATTCTTCCCCTTGGGTGAAAAATACATTGTTTTCATTTTTATAAGTTGCTATTAAAATCTGATCTGATTGCATGTTCCTTTGTTATAACTTAAAATGCTATGTGCAGTTTTAAGTTTCGAATGTTTAAGTGTTTGATAGGATTAGTAAATACCTGCATGTTAATTCCATTTCCAGATCTTTTTGAAGCACATTGAGATATAGTGTACTTGGCTAAGGGATCTCGTAGTCCTTCCCGTAGGAGTTTTTAATGAATTTTAGAATGTGATGCTGTGTGTAAATGCATGGATTCTTAATTACCATCAGGTTAATTCAGTGTGATATTTAAATCATTGCCATTTACTTTAAAGGAGGAAAAGGGAGAAAGGATTTTTTGGAACTCGAGTATATTATTTCAGAACCACAGATTACACTTAATGATTATTTTTAATATCTTGTGTTGGCTACAGTATGGATTTGCCCTGTTACGCCGCCGGGCACTACAGCTGGAGGAGCTCACGTTAGGTAAGGACACGCCTGACAACGCCCGGACCCTCAATGAACTGGGAGTTCTCTACTATCTTCAGGACAACCTGGAGTGAGTACCATGGTCACAGTGAAAACACGCATCCTTTTCCTCTCTGAGATGCAAAGCTGTTCTGCATTTCTGTTAGAGAAAACCATGCCAGATTTCATCTGTGGTTTTCCGTTATACAGATCATCACACTTAACAAAGACCCAGCATTTTCTCTACTTTGTTTCATTTCCTGTTATTTCTTTAGTGCTTGAGAAGTTATTCTGTTGCTTCCATAGTTTATGTGTCTGTGAAAAGGGAGTTTATGTAGATACTGTACAGGAACCTCACAAAGGAAACTCAGGTTAATGGACGATAAAGAAGATATAGATGGCTACTAGTTTGATAGTTCAGTTTATTTGGACCAAAAAAAGGTAAAATGGCATTTATGTTGATATTTTATGAAAAGAAGTTATGGTTGAACTTCTTTGGATGTCAGAAAAATATAACAAATTTAACACCTCTAAATGTCAGAGGGAAACCCTGGTGGCCTAGTGGGTAATTGCTGTGGCTACTAACGAAAGGGCTGGCAGTTCAAATCCACCAGGTGCTCCTGGGAAACTCTGTGGAGCAGTTCTGCTCTTTCTGTAGGGTCACTATGAGTCAGAATTGACTTGTCGGCAGTGGTTTTCTCTCTTTTTCGGACATCAGAAAAATTTAACAAGATTTGGCTCTCTTCGCGGAGGTTCTTTTATTTAATAATTTTTGAATATTTTTACTAATTTTAAAAAATACTTCAAATAATTTTTAAAATTATTTAGTACAAACCTTGAAGGGAGGGACTGAATGACAGAATCTTTTGTTTGGTCAGACCTAATAATTTTGTTTATAAAAAGTTTGCTTTGGAAAATTTTTAATATTTCGCTTTGAGGAGAAGTAGAGAATTGAGGCAATCTGCCAGAAATTTTAGGCCCTCAATCATCAGGAAACTTTTTTAGTTTTTGAGAAAGAGCTGGAAAGGATGGAGGTGGAAAAGAGAGGGGAGTTTGAGTTGAGTCCTTCATATTAATTATCTTGACTTGAAGAACAAAAATGTTTCAGTTCTCCACTTAAGTAGGGGTAGGGATTCTGACCACTAGAGAATAAACAGTTTCTCAACTATTTTGGGATTTTGTTCATAGCACAGCTGAGCAGTTTCTGAAGCGTTCCTTGGAAATGAGGGAGCGAGTTCTAGGAGCAGACCACCCTGATTGTGCCCAGTCTCTGAATAATCTGGCAGCTCTGTACAATGAAAAGAAACAGTATGATAAAGCAGAAGAGCTTTATGAACGAGCTTTAGACATTCGGAGACTAGCCTTAGCACCTGATCACCCTTCTCTGGCTTACACAGTGAAGCATCTTGCGATCTTATATAAGAAAATGGTAAGCGGTCTTTGCATGTTAACGTGTCTTAGAATACTGTGTGCCAGTTAATTATTATGAGCAAAATAATTTGTCTTCTGATGGATTAACTCTGTGAACATTTAAATCATATTTAATTTTTTAACAAATAGCTGATGAGAAAATTTAAAATTACTGTTGCAGGCTTACTAAATTACGATTCTGGTTTGGTTTTGTTAAAGTACATTCCAGATACAAATGCATTCATCAGCATTCTAATTAGAACCTTTCTTTTATTGCCTTTAGAAGTTCTCAGATTTAACTAGTACTGAGTTTGCTGTGTAAAGCTGTCCTTGACGTAACAGACCATTCAGCTGTCAGAACTTAATGAGGGGTATTTGTAGGTGATCAAATGGGCATTTTTACTCCACTCTTTTCTTGACTTTGCATACAATTAAGTGTAATCTTTTTTTTTTTTTCTTTGCCATGGAGTTTTATAATTGGGACTTTATAGCTTTTCTCAAAAGATTACTTTTATTTGTCCACTTAGGAAACATCATAGACAGTCCTTGTAGTTTGTGGGATTTCCTGGTCATCCTGGCCCCAAAATTGATGTGTTAGTAATATAGAGTCTGTTGTTGCTATTTCTGCCCAACTTGTAGTGGAAGGAAATAATTTTTTTAATATAGAAGAGACTTGGAAGGTGATAGTATTCCTTGCCTTAGTAATCTTAGGAGATTTCACTTTGTTTTTTTAGGGGAAACTTGACAAAGCTGTACCTTTGTATGAGTTGGCTGTTGAAATTCGACAGAAATCCTTTGGTCCAAAGCACCCTAGTGTAGCTACTGCCTTGGTGAACTTAGCTGTTCTTTATAGCCAAATGGTAAGTTCCCGTATTTTAACTCTAAAAATGAATGATTTTAAGGTATAAAGTGTAAACATGAGCTGGGCATAGCACAGTAAAAATAATTAAAGGAAATGTAGGGTTGTTACTTAACTACTTGAGAAATTATTGTAAAATTGTCTTTTCCTCTTGCTGTAAAATGCTGGCTTTCAGTTTATGGTATAGGCTTAAGCTTTTTATTAATTCTGGAGGCCACCCCCCACATCTATATTTATAATATTTTCAAGCTTATGGCAATTGTGTGAGATGGGTAAGGAACAGCTGTGGTACTCACTGGGCAGGAAAGAAACAGGCTTGTGCTTGAATTTCTGGATTAAGATCAACTTTAAGTTGATCTTCATTTTCTATTACACTGATTTTGTTTACACTGCTTCTCCCACTATGCCTGTGCTTTACTTAATCTGTTTATCAGACCTTTTAGGGATATTAACATTTTTGAAGTGCTTGCCAAGTAGGTCACCTTAGTCTAGAATAAATGGATAATAATTTCAAAAACCCAGGGTATTCAAGTGAACAGTATTACTTTTTTTTAATCAGAAAAAACCCACTGAAGCCTTGCCATTATATGAAAGAGCATTAAAAATTTATGAAGACAGCCTGGGTCAGATGCATCCTCGAGTTGGAGAGACGTTAAAAAATTTAGCCGTGCTTAGGTAAGAATTTTTTCACTTTCTTGATACAGCCCAACTCTTAACTCTTGGAACGGCCTTAATTGGACTCCACCGTAGAAAATACAAAACACTCTCACACTGGGTTTTTTCCTGGGGTTGGGAGTATTGTTGTTGGCTGATGTACTTCAAGAAGTAATAAAGTAGCACCCAGAGGCGAAGTGAAGGCTGCACCGTGTGTTCTGCAGAGAGAGGGCATCATGGATGGTTCACATTTATAACATTACTGGCTCTGAGGGTAGTACGGGCAGTTTGCTGTCCTTAGAGCTAATTTTCCATGAAGTAAGCCCATGTTGACTTTCTCACTCACGTGTGTTTATCTCGTGGTGCAGAGGATCTAACTTCCCAGCATTTTCACTGTGCCCGTTATTACATTGTTAATGTTGGCATATGAGACCCTGGAATGTTCCACAGAGTACAGATGCTGAGTAAATGCACTGAAAAAAAGAAGAAAAAAAACAGAGGCTCTGCACCGCTTTTCTGTACTCTTTAAGGCCATTTAGAATTGTTTAGGTTATAGTAATTCTCATTTTAAGAGTTTTGTTTTTCTCTCAAAGCTATGAAGAAGGAGATTTTGAAAAGGCTGCTGAACTGTACAAACGGGCAATGGAAATAAAAGAAGCAGAAACCTCACTTTTGGGTGGAAAAGCACGTTCTCAACACTCGTCCAGTGGAGACACATTTAGCTTAAAAACGACCCATTCCCCTAATGTTTTCCTTCATCAAGGATCGAGGTAATAGCAACACTTCCAATTCCCTTAGGATAAATAAGAAACTTTTGAGCATTAGAATTTATAACTTAAAAACAGCTGTTTTCAAGAAAATTCCTTTTTATTACTTTGTGTGACTTAATACTTGCATGAAATTGCATTGGACTACAAGTCTGAATCCAGATGGTGCCAGTTTTGTGTGAAAGAACTAACTTTCCTATTCTATGGAATTCAAAGATAAAGACACATGAAACTTTTAAGATGACATGAAGGGTAGCTTGGTCTTCTCTGCAAGAGCTGGGAGTTCAGCTGAGGAACTGAAGAGCTCCATCCCTCTTTTCATCTCTTCAGAGCGATGTCAGCCTTGTCTTGCTTTCAGTCTGGCCCAGTTCTCTACCTCAGAGCAAAGTTTCAAGCAGTAAATGGATGTTTGTGAAAGGTTTGAATTGTCTTCAGTGTAAAAAGCAAGTCATGAGACTCCATGATTACTGCCTTTTTTTGTTTGACCTCTTCCTTGAGCAGATTGGGCCAACCCCTCCGCCCTCTTTGCTTTCTGCATTGGATATTGTTCCTTGCTTGCTGTGTACTGTGTATCTGCATAATGTCTGAAGTCTTCAATGAAGTTAACAGAGCAAACTCGTTGGCATCATTTGACTTCTGCCAAATGGCAATATGACATTCTCTGTCTTCACTAAGTGGCCTAAATCTGTCTCTTCCTTTACCTCAGAGTTAATCTGTCATTTTTGTACTGAAGATTAAATAGTTTTTATGGATTTTATACATATGACAACATTTTGGATATTGTTTTGTGCTGTTTGATGTATTTATATAATTTTTAAGATCTTAATTTTAATACTTCTAAGAGTCTATTGTTTATTAACTGTTAAGGGTGAAAGATACAATAACCATACTTCAGTGTTTTAAAATAAAAATAGTTTTAAGTTTTTTTTCACTGCCGATTATACAAGAGCGCTACATTATGTGTAACTAAAAATATTACAGCAAGGCTTGAATGATGCCAGGCCTCACTGAATAGTTTCATCACCTTTAGCCTTGGTGACTTGGAGGGCTTTGGTTAGGTTCTAGCTGCTCACAAAGTGGTTCATGAGCTTATTAAAATTTCAGACTCTTGGGCCTCTGCACACCAGCCAGGTAAGAGCCTGTATTATACCTAGATCCTCACCTAAGTTTGACAGGCAGTGTAACTTCTCTGTATTAAGTAGTTCTGTTGCAACATATAAACAGTAAAACTCCAAGACACTGTCTTGTGTGTTATCAGCCCATTAGTGACCCCACGTGACAAGGACAAAACTGCCTTGTAGGGTTTTCTAGGCTGTAGTACTCTGGGGTCGCTATGAGTTGGTTTTCAGTTTTTGTCTTCAGAGAAGCAGATCTCTAGGTCTTTTCTTCTATGAAGCAGTTGGTTGGTTTGAACCATTATACCACCAGCGCTTCTGAAGGCACTTTGATCTAAAACCCATTGCCCTCAAATTAACTGTCTCATAGAGATCCTGTAGGCTGTAAATCTTAGGTAGACTGTCACATCTTTTTTGCAGAGTGACTGGTGGGCCTGAGCTGCTCATTTTTCATTTAGCAGCCAAGCCCTTTAGTCACTATACCCCCAGAACATGGATTTCATGGATTGAATTGTAGTTCCCTTAAAAAATGTGTGTAGAAGTTTGAGTAGGTCATGACTCCTACTATTGTATGGTGTTCCTAAAAGCTGCAAACCCTGCCTTTATGATGTTAATGAGGGAGGATGGGTGGCAGTTGGGTTGGTGGGGCAAAACTCACTGTATAAGCTTGTATTGTACCGTGAGGCAGTCTCTTGGGATATAAAGAAAAGAGAAGCTAGTAGAGAGCTGGGGGCCTCCCACAATCAAGAAGCAATGCCAGGAGCAGTGTGTGTCTTTTGGAGAGGACTTGGGGCCCCTGCACTTCAAGTTCCCAGTCCGGGGGAAAATGCATGACTAAGACCTTCCTCTAGAGCCAACAGAGAAAGCCTTCCTCTGGAGATGACACCCTGAATTTGGACTTTTAGCTTACTGGACTGTGACAAAATTTCTCTTTGTTAAAGCCATCCACTTGTGGTATTTCTGTTATAGCAGCAGTAGAAGACTAAGACAGCAGCTCTTAAGCAGCTGTAATGACTTAAATTAGGTAGGATTTTAGGAAATGAGCATCCTCCCCACTTTGGGGAGTGATTCTGTGATGGAAAATGAGGAAGTGAAAGACACCCAGGAGGAGGCAAGAAGCTGTTTATTACGCCAGCAGACCAACAGGACCTTCTCAGGTTCCAACAATTGGCCCCGAGTCAGGTTTCGGGAGGGTAGATATAGTGCAGTTTGATGATGTCGTGGTTGAGACAAACGGGGTGAGGGGGTGGGGTTCTGAGGAAGGGGCATCCTGCTAGGCGGGTGCAAGGCTTTGATGTGGAGCATGTGCATTTTATCAGGCAGGTGTGAGGCTTTGAAGGGGCGCATCCTGCCGGGCAGGAGTGAGGCTTATCAAAGGGAACTATCCTGTCAGGCGGGGGGGGGGGGGGCGGGCTGAAAAGGGAAAGGAAGTATCGTATTCTGTCAGGCGCCGGCGGGGGTAGCAAGGAGGGGGAGGAAAATTTTTCAGTCTCAGTTATCCATATTAATTCAAGAAGGAAAAAGAAAACAACTGCTGCCTATTTTTCTAGGTTTGCCAGCTAAGCCACGAAACCATTACATTCATGTATACCAGACACTGATTTTAGAGTGAAACTATTAGAGCTTGAAATCTGACTAGTAGTAGTATAAGTAATTTAATATACATATGCTTCAAGGTTAAAGTCTTCAATGTCTGCCTCAGGAAATAATTTGAGATTGATACTCTAGAATAATTCTGGAAAAAAGGAAAACTAGCTTAAGAATGATAGGTATTTTTCCTACAGAATGTGAACTTGAAAAAATACAAAAAGCAGAAACTTGTATTATTCAAAGTGACTTTATGTTAAAAATTCACTATAGTTGGGGACAATTATTCTCAACTATATATTTCAAAAGAAATGCAGTAATTGAATCTTACTATACTACCGACTCAAATATTTTCATGTAGCATACCTCTTTTAAAAGATTAAAACAGCTGAGACAAACTTCTTTGTGTATGTATTTGAAAAGCATACTCAATACTATAGATGCCTGTTATATATTGTGTATCAGTAGGAGCCTTGGTGGCACAGTGTTTAAAGTGCTTAGCTGCTAACCAGAATGCTGGCAGTTTGAACTAACCAGCTGCTCTGCAAGGGTAAAATGTGGCAGTTTGCTTCCATTAGGATCTGCTGCCTTAGAAACCCTATGGGGCAGTTCTACTCTGACCTGGTAAGGTCCCCATGAATCAGAGTTGACTAGATGGTGGTGGGTTTGGGGGGGTTTTGGTGTATTAATGTAAGAGACACCTTCAAAATGAAAAAGGCAGCTTTCAGACAGCACAATTATAAACGGGAATTGGTAGTATCCATGTTATGGTGGTTATAATCAATTTTCATCAATTTTTTTACAGAAAACAGATTTTTCAAGACATAATTTGAGGGAGGAGTCACAGCTTTTCTGATACTTTTAGATGGTTATTGCCTTTTCTGTTGTTCATTGTGTTTGCATACAGGGAGCACGTTTATGAGAAGAAATTACAATAGACATTTTCCTTATCACATAAAAACATTTGAGTATACCACAAAGTCACCTAAACGATGAAGGATTTAAAGCTGAATGTTCTGTGCTTTACTGTAATTTAGAGCCTCTGTGTTTGGGCAGCTGTGGGGCAGCTTTTCCATCTTTCACCGTAGAAACAACAGTGTTTAGAAATCAGAAAGACGATCTAGTAATACAATATGCAGGGATGACAGTTTCTCATGTGCAACTGCTGCCTATATTGAACTTCCCAGGAAACCAAGTGAAGTTCATCACATGGATGGCAGTTTTTGTGGCATGTAGACTGTCAAGGGAGCACTCCAGGCAGCAGCAGATAATAGTTACTAGATTTTGGCTAGTTAAATGAACCAAGAAATATTTATTGAGAAATCATAAAACAAAAAATTGCATAAAATTTGGTTCAACATAAGACCCCAATAATGATGCAGTGCCGTGTTAACAGCAGGTAAAAGGTCTTTAGAAAATGGTCAGTTTTAGGTACTTACACTTTACCAGATTATAAACATTTTAATTGTAAGTAGGACCTTTCACCATGAGTCGGATCTGACTTGACAGCACTTGGCTGGCTTGGCTTCCAAATTAGTATACTAGAGTTTCCAAGGAAATAGAATTCTTTCAGAAAGAATACATTTTTGAAATTTCAAACACTTGTACTAACTAGAAGTATTTTACAGAGGTATACAACCAAGTTTTGTGAAAAGGGCAAATGACCTACCAAGACAACATAGTTTCAAGAGTAGAACAAACTGTCTCCCCACATTCCTGACTTCAGTGTAACCATACGGTTGACAATATTCTAGAACCACAAAATGAATAAATTGAGCATACTTGATGTTTGGGCTTTCTGAAATCCCTTTTCAGAACTTAATTTTACAAGTGAATTGTGTATTTGTAATTTTTCTAACATTTCTCTTTTAGAGATACAATTTAGACTGATATCTTAAACACTCATTTATCAAAATGACATACAGGTGTAAATGTTAGGCTGTTTATTGGTATCCAGACAATTAGGAATTTGTATTTCAGCCAGGGCACTCTAAGCTTTCATTATTTGTCTGCAACTCTTACCACCACCACTTCATCAGCTTATGGTTTAGAGGACACGATTAACGTAAAAGATACTGTTCAGTCAGTGAACACGTCAGTCACTGCAGAGGCAAATTTAGGCCTCTTCTGTCATGCCCACCATTCTGGACAATCTCTTCTGAATAGTTCCCTAGGAAATTAAATCAAGTAAAACATTCACAAGTTGCATGGTGGACACTCATCTTGTTGGTTTCAGCCTAAGTTTGTTGCCCAATAAAGTCGAGTGAATCCAGATAATAGGTTACACAGATGTAATTCTTCATTGGTTAGTGAAGAAATCAAATATAATTTGTACTTCTGAAAGTACCTTTCTATGCCTGAGAACAACTTCCTTTTTATTTACCCTTGTTTTCTTTGTTTTGAATATAAAACTCACAGCTTTACAAACTTTTCCAGTGACTACATTTCAGCTTGCACTTCATCAGGAAGCATTTGAGATGTTTTTTAATTTATAGGTTAACTATTTTAAATTCATTATTGGTCAAGTTAGTCATGGGCAGTTTTCTGAGAGAACTTTCAAACTCAATAAGCAGAAATAAGCTGGTTCTAGTTAATGCTTCCTGACCACCTCCCTATATTTGAGGATCACATGATAACTTATTGTCCACGATCCTTAGACAACAGGTAATAAGGAATTTCTGGAAAAACAAGGGAATATAGCATCAGATTGGTCCAGAAAAAAAGAGGCCAACACAGTTTAATGGCCATTTTCAATAAAATTCCTAACTGTCTACAATAGTCTTTTGAAGTTTCTTTACTAGAGTGGAACATGAATTTTAGAATTATTGATTTGGTTGGAAGAGGCATCAAACAACAGTCATACATAAAGGTCATCTATTTCTCAAAAGGTTGACAGTTCAGTGAAGATTATCAGTTGGTGTTACCTGCTGTAAAAGTACTTGCCCGTCAGTTTGTCCTACTGTGGTGGTTTTGTGTGTTGCTGTGATGCTGGAAGCTATGCCACCGGTATTTCAAATCCCAGCTAGGTCACAGATAATGGGCAGGTTTCAGTGGAGCTTCTAACATAGGACAGACTAGGCAGGACGACCTAGTGTTCTGCTGCTAAAACAACTGGCCAGTGAAAAGCTTATGAACCTTTTCTGATATAAGGCTGCAAGATGAGCCACCTCAGGTTCAAAGGCCTCAAAATAGGAGCTTCCTCTCCATTGCAGTCACCCTCAATGACATGGGGGGAGTACAGCTTCTGGTGATGTGACACGGACTCAAAATGAGAACAGCTACAAACATCCATTAATAGTAGAAATGTGGACTGTATGAACTGAGGAAAATTGGAAGCTGTCAAAATGAAATGGAATGCATCGAGATTAACATCCTAGGTGTGAGCTGAAATAGGCTGCTACTGGCCATTCTGAATCCGACAATCACATGGTCTACTTTGCTGAGAAATGACAAACTGAGGAGTGGCACTGCAGTTATCCTCAAAAAGAACCCTTCAAGATCTATCCTGAAGTACAATGCTGTCAGCGATAGTGTAATATCCATATGCTTACAAGGAAGACCAATTAATAAAACTATCATCAAATTTATGTACCAACTGCTAATGCCAAAGATGAAAGTAACTGAAGATTTTTACCAACTTCTGCATTCTGAAATACATCCAACATAATTAAGATGAACTGATAATTAATGGTGACTGGAATGCAAAAGTTGGAAACAAAGCTGGACTGGTAGTTGAAAAACATGGCCGTGGTGATAGACACGATACTGGAAATTGCATGATAGAAATTTGCGAGACCATTGACTTCTTCACTGCAAATATGTTTAGCAACATGGTAACTACACATGTGAACCTCACAAGATAGACTACACAGGAACCAAATAAACTACATTTATGGAAAGAAACGATGAAGATGCTCAGTATCAACAAAGCAAGACCAGGGGCCAACTGCAGAACAGACTATCAATTGCTCATATGCTAGTTCAAGCTGAGGATGATGATTATTAGAGCAAGTCCATGAGAGCCAAAATATGACCTTGAGTATATCCCACCAGAATTTAGACACCATGTCAGGAATAGATTTGACACACTGCACACCAATGACCAAAGACTAGACAAGTTGTGGAATGACATCAGGGACATCATACATGCAGCAAGAGGTCATTAAAAAGATACAAAAGAAAGGACAGACCAAAATGGGTGTCAGAAGAGACTGTGAAACTTGCTCTTGGATGATAGCTAAAGTGAATGAAGAAGTATGAAAAGACCTAACAGAAGATTTCAAATTGTGGCTCAAGGAGACAAAGTATTACAATGAAATGTGCAAAGAATTGGGAGTTAGAAAACCAAAAGAGAAAAACATGCTCATCATTTCTTAAGCTGAAAGAACTGAAGAAAAAAAGCAAACCTAGAGTTGCAATATTGAAGGATTCTATGGGCAAAAAACACAATGACTTAGGAAGCATCAAAAGACAACAGAAGAAAATAGTCACTCTGCCGAAAAGAACTGCTCAACATTCGGACGTTTCAGGAGAGCTGCGTGTGATGAAGACTTGGTGGTGGTAAAGGATGAAGTCCAACGTGCACTAAAAGGGACGTGAAAAAGCAGGGCGCCAGGAACTGACATTCTAAAATACCAACTGAGATGTTTCAACAAAAGGATGCTGCACTGGAGGTGCTTACTTGTCTATGTCAAAAAATACTGAAGATAGCTACTTGGCCAACCAACTGGAAGAGATCGTATTTTTGCTTATTTCAAAGAAAGTTGATCCAACAGAATGTGGCTATCATCAAACAATATCAATGTCACAAATATAATTTTGCTGAAGATCACTATCATGCAAAAGTAGTTGCAGCAGTACATCAACAGAACTGCCAGAAATTCAGGCCAGATTCAGAAGAGGATATGGAAAGTTGTATATTATTGCTAATGTCAGGTGGATCTTGACTAAAAGAACACCAGAAAGATGTTTACCTGTGTTTTATTGACTGTGCAAAGACATTCGACTGTGCAGATTATAACAAGTTTTAGATAACAATTCAAAGAATGGAAATTCCAGAATACTTAACTGTGCTCATGAGGAACGTGTACATAAACCAGAGGCAGTCATTCGAACGGAACAAGGCAATATTGTGTGGTTTCAAGTCAGGAAAGGTGTGCATCCAAGATTGTTATTTCACTATTCAGTCTGTATGCTGAGCAAATCATCTGAGAAGCTGAAGTATATGAAGAATGGAATCAGGATTAGAGAAGACTCAGTAACGGTTTGCAGTATGCAGATGGTAAAACCTTGCTCGGACACTGAAGATGGTAGTCTTCAGTAGGGGTTATACCTCAACATAAAGGCAAAAATCCTCACACCTGGACCAATAAGTAATATGATGAAATACTGAAGTTGTCAAGGATTTAATTTTGTTTGGATCCACAATCAACTCCAATGGAAGTAGCAGTTAAGAAATCACACTTTAATGCGCTGAGCAAGTCTGCTGCAAAAGACCTCTTTAGTGTGCTGCAAAGATGCCATGTGAAAGCCAGACAACCAGGAAGACCGAAAAATAATTCACATCTTTAAATTATGAAAACCAAAAAAAAACGAAACAAACCCACTGCTATCGAGTTGATTCCGATTCAGCGACCCTGTAGGACAGAGAAGAACTGCCCTGTAGTTTCCAGGGAGCGCCTGGTGGATTTGAACTGCTGACGTTTTGCTAGCAGCTATAGCACTTAACCACTACACTACCAGGGTTTCCTTTAAATTATTAAGAATGTTTACATCAGTGAAGACTGGAATATACCATGAACTGCCAGAAGAATAACATTTGGAAAAGTATAGCCAGAATGCTCCTTGGAGGCAGTTTCCTCACGTACTCTGGAGAACATCATACTTGGTAGAGGGTCAGTGAAAAGGAGAAAGATCCTCAACAAGATGGGCTGACAGTGCCCGTCACAGTGGGCTCAAGCAGAACGATGATCATGAGGACGGCACAGGGCCAAGCAGTGTCTTGTTCCACTGTACACACGATCACTGAGTTGGAACAGGTTCAACAGCACTTAACAACAACTGTAAAAACTGGCATGGAAGAAGGGTTGTCTCACCTCTAATCTGACAAGGGAAGAGGAGAATTGAAGATCAACAGCATCAGCCACTTAAGGCTGATTCTTAACAAGACAGGTCAGACATACCTCCTCTGACAAACCTTTTGACTAATTCTGCCACCAGTCATCCCTCTCATGGGACTCTTGCTCTGCTGTGTTCAGTAATTAGTTGTAATGGCCACAAAAACCTCACAGATAATACTCAGAACTATGGGGTTTATCAGGGAAAGTAACAAGTTACAGTTCAGGATCAGGCAACAACTCAGAATACAGTTCTGTCAGGATAGGCTGTTCTCAGCTGTGCTGCGGACAGGCGTCTCAGGCTCTTGCTTCATCAGCCTCGTCTCTGCCCTGCCCCAGTAGGTGTTACAAGGTTCTTTCAGCTCTGCCAATAAGAATTCAGAGGGATCACCCCACACTCCACCAATAAGCCTCAGCTCAGAGATGCTCAGCTTTCTCAGTCTGTGGGTGGACTCTGCCAATAAGCACCCAAACACACCCTACTCCACCAAGACTCCTGCTCCAAGGCCCTCAGCTGTCAAGTTCAGTGGGTCAGGCAGCCTAGCTCCTCTGTGTCGGAAAGCACTCCAGTCCACCAGCAAGTGTGCTGTCCAAGGTACTCTGTTTTCTCCCTCTGTGGGCTGAGAAGACAAGCAATCTCCCTCCAGTCTCCTGGCTCTGCTACCCTGTGCTGCTGCTTCTCATAACCTCCTCCCTGACTGGTGTTACAGCTCTCTGTCTCTCTCCCGGAGGTTCTCTGGCACAGGAACCCTGGATCGAAAGGATTTGCTCTATTTCCATCTCTTCTTGGTGGTGGTGAGGTCTTCCTACTAGAATGGCAGACCTGACCAATCCTCTTGTTAGGTTTCCATACACTTTATTTGCATATTAGGAAGCCATTCAATTCCCTGGTGGGCCACAATTACCTTAGTTGCATAGTCCCATCCAAGTGACTGGGTGGGAGTTTTAAGACCATGGCGAGAAAGGCCATATAAAAGTGAGCCCATGGGACTGCTCCTGCCCTAGGTTTTGTCAGTTTTTAAACATTTATTTATTTATTTAACTTTGAAGGAATACTTTTAAACCCAGGAAATAAATGTTAGTTCATCTACATATTCTTCATCTTGGCCATAAGGTCCTCCAAGCTTTCACTGGAATCTTCCACTGTTACATCAGGTACAGAATCTTCTTGCTATCAACAGACAAGGGAAATATAGTGAAACAATAGGAATATAAAGTTCTTAATGCTTAGGAACATACAATCAGTAAGTTTTAATCATGTTCAACAAAGTTCTGAAGTTTATAAAGTATATTTTTCTTAACAAGTATGCCTTTTAATTTTTAAGAGATAGTCCTACACTTTCCCGAGTCTTGATTTACAAGGCAGTGATTTTAGTTTGAGATCTCTCCTAAATGGTATCTTTAAATGGTGGTGTTGCTATCAATATATAAAACTGTTCATTTAATCAAAATCGATTATACGTAATCCATTAATGAGTACACAAAACTATTTTGCATCTGTTTTTAAGTAGTTTTAATATATGCTGTATGTGCTTCATATTAACACTGAACACGTGGGTGGGGGCAGCTAGAATAGAATAGAGGTGAAAGTTATGGGTGTTACAAGGCAACACGATATAGACTAAAATTATTCATGATTCACAATAAAAACACTGAATACTTCTCTTTCTCACATCTTAATGCATGTAGCCTAAAGTATCTAAAAGATAAAAAACTGTAGTATTACAAATAGCATGAAGAGGAAAGAAGAAAACAGATCATTTCTAAGATATTTGCTGATGGATAAATTAGATTTTAGAAATACCTTTTTGGGAATTGTATATGCCACTGTAATTCCTTCAGGCAAGTCAGGAACTGGACCTGAAGAAGTTTTCAGTTCCTCTTCTGAAACCTCAGACACCAGTTCAATACCTATAGAATAAAATTTGATCCTGTGACAGTTTTTAAGGAACTTAATAAGCTACAGTTATTCAAAATGTATAAAATACTATTTAAGTTACATTCCTTGCCACGAAATATTCTGTTTTATATTTCAATTCATAAAAGAATTCCTACCCCACTCATTATCTTCATGTATTATCTCTTGCTCCTCTTGAACAACCTCCTGTTTTGGCAGGGCTGCCACTTTTTTCTGTGGATAGTAAACAGTATCAAAATGTTTTTACTTGTTCTCAGTTATCTGAAGTATTAATGAGTAATTCAACTTTTTACCATACTAAAATCAAGAAAGGACCTTGAATGTATAGTTATTTTTGTTTCTGAATTATGGTGAATAAACTAAAACTTTAGAAATCTAGAATCCATTTATCTTTTATTTCAAATCTAATCACTTTTTTAAGTTACTATCCTACACAGTGTGCTTTATACATTCTGATTGACACATACCTTATAGTCTTCCTGCTGCTTCCTGCAATTTCTGTCATCACACTGAGGATTTGGCTTCATGGACATAGTAGGAAAAAAATCCTGCATTGCATTGTATCCAAGGTAAAAACTGACCGTACCAAAATTTAACAGAAATCTAGAAAAACAAATAAAACTATAAAAAAGTACTAGAAAAAAAGTAAATGAATTCTTAAAAGATGATTTTATACTAGGTAATGGTGTCTGTAGCATAAACCATTGCCACAAAGTCAATTCTGACTCATAGCAACCCTACACCATACAATCCAGAAAACAAAATTTTCCTGTCTTTATTTACAGGCCTGACTCATAGTAGTTAAGTGAATATTTGTTGAATAAATAATTGTTTGCTCATGTCTTCTCTATTTTTGATCCTAGTGATTAATAAGTCCTTGTTTAGCAAAAACATGCATTTGCAAATATTTTTCCTTTTGTCATTTATCTTTTGTTCATAACTTTTGCTCTAAGCAAAACCTTTTAGGAGAAACAAGATTTGACTGGGAGGAGACAGAGGTAGCCTTGTGGGATACTAGGGGAGTCCTATATCTTGATCTGATCATGGTTATTTGTAAGAAGACTTGTGCTAAAGTTAATTAACCTACACATTTAAGACTGTGTACTGTAAGTCACATACAGAATCTTTTTTAGTAAGATTTTATATCATATTTCAGGGATTCTTAAGACACACTTTGCCTACATTTTAACCTCTAAACTCAGGATGCCTTTTAAAGTTGTGGACAAGTAACATCTTAATTAGCATTTTACCTTAGTGGTTCACAGAACAGTAATGTGTTCTACAGATGATGAAACAGTCTTCTATTTCCTTCCTTTAGTCACCAGATATTCATGTATCTGAACTTTCTCACAAGAAATGTCATTATTAGGTGACACTGAGTCAGTTCCAACTCATAGCAACCCTATGTTTGCTATGAGTCACAATCCTATGTACAGCAGAACCAAACACAGAGCCATTATGCTTAAGCCCACTGTAGTCGCTGTGTCAATCCGTCTCATCAAGGGTCTTCCTCCTTGTCACTGACCTTCTTCTTTAGTGAGCATGATGTTCTTCTCTAGGGAATGGTTCCTCCTGATAACATGTCCAAAGTACATGTGACAAAGTCTCACCATCCTTGCTTCCAAGGAGCATTCCGGCTGTACTTTTCCCAAGACAGCTTTGTTCATTCGTGAGCACAGTTTAAGTGTTCTGGAATTCCCATTCTTTGCAACATTATCTATACTTTGTAATGATCCACACAGTTGAATGCCATTACTTAGTCAATGAAACACAGGTTAAACATCTCACTAGTATTGTCTGCTTTCAGCCATGACCCATGTGACACAGACAGTGGTACCTTTCTTCCCACGTCCTCTTTTGGATCCGGCTTCAATTTCTGGCTATTCCTTGTCAAGGTACTGCTACAACCACTTCTGACTGATCTTCAGCTTGTGTGGGATATTAATGATACCCTTCGGTAATTCTGGCATTTTATTAGATCAGCCTTTTTTGGAATGGGCACAAATACTGATCTCCTCCAGTCAGTTGATCAGGTAGCTGTATTCCAAATGTCTTGGCGCAGATAACCGAGTACTTCCAGTGCTGCATCCATTTGCTGAAACATCTCAAACAGCATTTCATCAGTTCCTGGAGCCATGTTTGTCAACAGGGCCTTCAGTGCAGCTTGGACTTCTTCCTCCAGTATCATTGGTTCCTGATGGTAGAACACAGACCAGTTCTTTTTCGGAACAGTAACTGTATCCCTTCCATCTTCTTTGGATGCTTCCTAAGTCATTTAATTTTTCGCCCACAGAATCCTTCAGTATTGCCAACTCTAGGCTTGCCTTTTTTTTCTTCAGTTCTTTTAGTTTGAGGAAGGCCAGGTGTGTTCCTTCCCTTTGGTTTCTACCTCCAGTTCTTTGCCCATTTCATTAGACTGCTTTACTTCTCAAGCTGCCCTTTGAAATCATCTGCTCAGCTCTTGCAACATTTCTTCCTCTTGCTTTATCTACTTGCCATTCAAGAAGACATTTCAGAGACTCTTCGGACATCGATTTTGGCCTTTTTTTTTCTTTCCTAACTTTTTCAACAACCTTTCACTCTGTTCGGATCCGACTCGACAGCACTTGGCTGGCTGTAATGTTCTTGATGCCATTCTACACCTTTTCTTGTCTTTAGTCAATGCATTAAATCTGTCCTTGACATAGGCTCTACATTCAGATGGGATATACTCAAGGTTGTAATTTGGCTTTCTCCTGATTCACACAGCCATAGGAACTGGCAATTCCAGCTTTGGTAGATCAGAGATCACAGCTGTTGCTCACAGACTGTGAACATCAACAAATCCCAAGTTGTGGTAGGCAAGGCTGCAGGTAAGCTGCTAGCTAAAGTTCCAAGAACCAGAGGTCAGTTGAATAGGAGCCAGGTGCAGAATTCAGAACAAGGAAAAGCCAAGCCTTGCCAGAATGTCCACTTATATTGGTACATGCCACACACACCCAAGGAAACTGCCTTTCAGCAGAGGGGCCACTCACAGCCAATCCTGTCACAGAGGTAATCACATCATCCTGTGACTGCTCTGAGCCCAGCCAAGCTGACATACAACCTTAACCACTACAATAATACTGAACTTTTCCAGTGTCTCCTTCCTGAGATGTAGTTGACTTAATTCTGTGTATTTCACCTGGCGAGGTCCATGTGTAGAGTCACCACTTATATTGGTGAAAAAGGCGTTTATAATGCAGAAGCCGATGGTTTTGCAAAATTCTACCATGTGATCACCAGCACTGTTTCTATCACTAAGGCCATATTTTCCAACTGCTGTTTCTTCTTTTTTTTTTTCCCCAACTTTTGCATTCTAATCACCAACAGACCAATTTCAGAGTACAGAAGTTGCTAAAAAATCTTTACTTACTGTGTCTTTGGCTTTAGTGGCTGGTGCATAAATTTGAATGACAGTATATTAACTGGTCTTCCTTGTAGGCATATGGATATTTTCACTGACCATAGTACACTTCAGGATAGATCTTGAGATGTTCTTTTTGATGATGAATGCAATGCCATTTCTCTTCAGTTTGTTCTGCCATAGTAGACCATATGATTGTCCAATTAAAAATGGCCAATTTCAGTCTACAAGGACTGCCAATTAAGTGTGCAAACTCATCCTACAAAAAGTGCTACATATCTCTTTGCTGAATATCACTACAGTCACCTCTGAAGCACTAGCAATGCCAGCGCCTTGTCTACCCTTCAAAGCAATTTTGGAACTCTTTTTCTGGAATGGTCATCAGAGCTGTTGTTGTATTATCCTTGATGTCCTGAATGTCATCAAAATGTCTCCTTTTCAGTATTTCCTTTATCTTTGGGTAAAGAAAAAAGTCATTGGGGGCCATATCAGGTGAGTAGGGATGGTATTACAGTAGAGTTATTTATTTACTGGCTAAAAACTCCTTCACAGACAACTATACAATTAAGTGCACAAACTTGCCACCATACCACTGTGCACAATGGCCATTCCAGAACGAGTTCCAAAACTGCTTTGAAGAGTGGATTAGGTGATGACATCGGTGCCCAGTTTCCCAAAAGGAGTACTTCAAGATGGTGACTGTAGTGACATTCAGCAATGAAGTCTGTAGGACTCAGAACAATTAAGTTCATGGACTTAATTGTTGAACCTTGTATATCAGCTCACTCACTGATGTCTAGGATATTGATCTTTATGCGTCCTACTTCACTTTTGATGACCTCCAATTTTCCTAGACTCACACTTTGTACATTTCATGGTGCTATTATTAATGGATGTCTTCAACTGTTTCTTCTCATTTTTTGAGTCATGCCACATTAGCAAATGAAGGTCGCAAAAGCTTGACTCAATCCACATCATTAACACTGACTCTACTTGGAGGATGCAGCTCTTCTCCGGTCGTATTCTGAATGCTTTCCAACCTGAGAAGCTCACCTTCTGCAACTACATTAGACAGTGTTCTGATCACTATTTATAAAACTTTCACTGTTAATTTTTCAGAAGATCACCCATCTTTCTAGTCTGTCTTAGTCTGGAAGCTTGGCTGAAACCTGTCCATCCTGGGTGACCTGCTGGTATTTGAAATACCAGTGCCACAGCTTCTAGCATCACTGTGACATGTAAGCCACCACAGTATGAGAAACTAACAGATGCATGTGGTATGATAAATGAGATACTCATTTTCCATCCATGAGACAGATGAAAGTATGCTGGACACAGGCACTTCTACACTGCGTGGAAATATACAACCTTTTGCAGAAGTCTGGCAATATCTTTCAAGATAAGTATTGTATGCACTTAAGAAATTCCACTTCTGAAAATTCATACTGTAAAAAAATCTAGTGTACAAAAGCATAGAATAT
The DNA here is from genome assembly GCA_028571685.1 of Heterohyrax brucei. NCBI lineage: Eukaryota > Metazoa > Chordata > Mammalia > Hyracoidea > Procaviidae > Heterohyrax > Heterohyrax brucei. The sequence goes on along the minus strand of CM053149.1, from coordinate 28,698,596 downwards.
ATTATCCGCAGCACTGCTGATAACAGCAGAAAACTAAGCAGCTTAGGGCTGGCTAAAAAGGAACACAGCCTTAAGAGAATACTTTATAGCTATATATTTTTTGTTTGGGTACTGTATTATAAAATGTTTGTTTATTTAGGGCCTGCTGAAGTCATATATGCCCATATATGATGTAGTCCCAGAAGTTGCCTTTAGCATGCATATGCATGCTTTTTAGCTTTTCTATGCTGGCAGCTGACACTTTTCACTGATATCAGAGTGCCTCCTGTGACATGCTTCTTTCTGTCCTTGTAATATCAGAAGTCTAGAAAACAACTAACTAAGCTCATTGAAAGTTGTAAATTGTGGAAAAAATGGCCTATCAGGGAACAACTAAAGGAGTTTTGCCTTTAATAGTGATTTTGAGTTGGCACATAAACTCTCTGACATTTATTTTACCTGCAAATAAATTTTTTCCTTCTTCTTACTTACAGTTTAAATAGGTATAAGTGCTAGATATGTTTCTGGATAGCACAGGTATTGCCATCGTTAGTGTTTAATCAGCTTCTGATTATTTTTCCGATTCATGCCGACCCTGTGTGTACAGAAAACTGCTCCACAGGGTTTTCAAAGCTGCGACCTTCTAGAAGCAGACTGCCGGCCCTGTCTTCCAAGGTGTTTCACCATGAGTTTGAATCAACTTAACAGCAATTAACAGTAACAAAATTATTTTTAATAAGAGTTCAATCAAGATAGTTGGGGGAAAAAAAAAAGATAGTTGGGAAGCATGTGCTCTGATGCCTAAATCTCCACCCTTTGGGCAAGCCTGCAGAGATTTATATCATTTGGTTAACATTCCATAAGTAAATACACTAGTACTATTGCATCACTTAACCAAAGAGGCCGACAGTTCATATCTATCAGGTGCTCCTTAGAAACCCCATGGGACAGTTCTACTCTGTCCTATAGGGTCGCTATGAGCCAGAATTGACTCAATGATAGTGGGTTTTTTATTGTACCATTTTGACTCATAGTAGGACAGAGAAGAACTGCCCCATGAGGGTTTACAAGGCTGTAAATTTCTGTAGAATCACATCACTACATCTTTCTCCCAGGAGTGGCTGGGGAGTTTGAGCTTCTGACCTCTTGGTTAGCAGCCAAGTACTTTAAGCACTGTACTACCAAGGCTCCTTATAGGGTCTCTATCAGAGGAATCAACTCACTGGTAAAGAGTTTACTGCACCATTTAAAGAGAGTTATTTCAAATGCAGGTAGTAACCAATAACGTCATACATATAATTATATGTGTATGCATGTATTACATATGTATAACATATATATACATACATATGCATATTATACAGTAGTACATACACATGCGTATGTTATACATATATGCATTTTATATATATAAAAATTAGATATATAACAAAAATACTCCACACTCATTGCCATCAAATCAATTCTGTCTAACAGCAACCTTACAGGACTAAGCAGAGCTGCCCCATGAGATTTCTATGGAGCACCTGGTGGATTCTAACTGCTGGCCTTTTGATTAGCAGCTGCAGGTCTTAACCACTAAACTACCTGGGTTTCCAATTACCTAGATATATATATATACACATATCTAATACATAAAAAGATAGTATGTAAACCTAAAACACTTGGCTTGTAATTTTAATTTCTGAAATCATTCATGAAATAAATTTATTTATATCAAAAACAGAAAACTGTTCAGAAAAATCATTAGCCTTCACTTACTTTAACACATTCTGTACCAAGATTCCAGCAACCACCCCCATAGTGGTAGGAAGACTAGCCGCACAAACACCTTCTCGTTTCAGAGTCCTCTCATCAATATTCGCAGCAACTACAAGTGGTGGAGCACACTACATGAAAAAAAGGGGATAAAATAGTATGAAATGTTCCAAATACCACTCCATCACATTCACAGTGTGTTTTTTCTTTGAACTGTAATACATTTTCCATGCCTCTAAGAACTCTCATGAGCAGCCCTGGTGGGTCAGCAGTTTGAACCCACTAGCTGCTCCCATGACAAAGATACAGCAGTCAGCTTCCACAAAGAATGCAGCCGTGGGAATCCTGTGGGGCAGCTCTACCCTGTCCTATGCGGTCGCTGTGAGTTGGAATCAACTCAGTGGCAACAGGTTATAAAAACTCCGGTATGTAAAAGTGAAAAACAGCCCCCAACAAATGATGCATACCGCAAAACAAGCAGATTCTCCAGGAATTATGAGCTGTATGTGCCCTGAAACTGCGTTTTCACTGACGCCAGATTCCATCCATGTTTGTCCAAGTTCATTACAAGCCTTTGTAGAAAGAGGTGAGAACACAAGACAGAACATAAAAGAACATGAAGTAACTGACCACAAATTCTTTTGATGAAAAATTATGGTTTAACTAAGTGGACTGCCATATTTTTAAAAAACTTAATTTTCAGAATGAAAGCCAGCCAAGTGCCATCAAGTTGGAGCCAAAACAGGCAAGTTATAAAAGAATCCCTTGGCAATTGAAGTGTAAACTGACAGCATTCACATAAGCCATCAATAAACATCTAGTTAATTAAAATAAACCATAATTTTTTAAAACAGCTGTCATGTTAATATAAAAGTTCATTCTTCTAAAATAATGTCAGCAACAAAAACACCAAAAAACCAAAAGGCCATTTAAAAAGTTAAAAACACAGTAATTCCCAAGGACAAAAATTGAATGTTACTTTTCAGAAACCAAATTTTAAAGCAATTTATACTCAAAAATAAAGTGGCAAAAGTTAAAACCCATGCTGGCCAAGATGAAGGAAGTTGTATAAAAAGTTTATTTAAAAAATTGTGTAGCACAAGTGTTTTGCTGTGTTATAATCTCCTCTAAGGGAGTCCCTCAGTGGCACAAACAGGTAACAAATGAAAAGGATGGTGATTCAAATCTGCCCACAGGCACCTTGGATGAAAGGCCTGGAGATCTACTTCCAAAAAATCAGCCACTGAAACCCCATGAAACAGCTTTATCTGAGCACATGGGGTCACCATGAGTCCAAATAGCATCAACAGCAACTGGCTTGCTTTAATCAGAAGGAAATTAAAATGCAATATAATATGCCATACCAGCAATGCTAATTTCAAAAGTAGGCTAAGAGAACATTAAAAACAAGAGAGACACATTATGAAAAAGGCTTAAATTCAGGACTATTTTTAGGATGAGGAATATGCAGTGAGGTAATGTACAGGAAAATAGAAAATTTCATGACTGTAACATCTCACACAACAGGACTACTCACCGTATTTATTGTCATTCGAGCTTCAAAGTTGTCTACACAGCTAAGAACTAGGTCAACAGGCTTTCCCTCTTGTAACCCACCATTACTAGTCAAAGAAAATAATTATTATTAAAACAAAAGAAAGACAAAATGCATTACATTTATACTTTACTCAGTCATTTATTCTTTCATTAAATCTTTGGGAGAAAAAAAAATTGCCAATGAGTCAATTCCAACTCATAGTGACCCTATAAGGCAGAACAGAACTGCTCAGCAGTTTCCAAGAACCACCTGGTGGATTCAAACTGCCAACGTTTTGGTTAGCAGCCATAGCTCTTAAACACTATGCTACCAGGGTTTCCATTTATATTATATTACATATTAAATATTTGTAAAGATCTAGTGTAGCTCTAGTACTGGATAATGATTATGACCATAACATAAATGTTACTGTATTAGTACTTATATAAGGAGTACAAGGATGAAAAGAGTTAACTAATGTCCATCATCAGATGAATGGGTGAGCAAAATGTGGTATACACATACCATGAGATATTACTAAGCTGTAAAGAGAAATGAAGTCCTGCTACATGCTACAACACAGATGAACCTTGAAAACATGCTGAGTGAAATAACTCAGTCACCAAAGGGTAAATATTATATGAGCCCAGTTGTATGAAGTATCTACAGTAGGAAAATATATAGATACCAATGTTTATTAATGCGTACTACAAGTGGAAGTGAGCAGCTAAAGGGGAAATTACTACTCAAGAGGCACTAGGTTTCTGTCAAAGGTGATGGAACAATCTGAAAACAAAGTGGCAATGGTTCATATGATGAACATAATTACTCTTACTGAAATGTGTATGCAGAATACATTGACACTGCAAAATAACTTTCTTAAAACTGGTTAAAGGCAATTCACTGTTTCTGCCACTGTGCAGAAAACTGACTGATAGAGCTATATAATCTAGAACACGGAATTTTCAGTTGAGATCCCTTGTTATACCACTGTAATTTACAGGAAGCTGTTTTTATTTTACTGGCGTTTGGGGACAATATATACTTTTTACTGAACTCCTGATATACAGAAATGATGCAAAAGAAAATACTATTTTTAGGAACAAAAATACACATATGTCAGTCTACCAAATGCTAAAAGAGTGAACAAATTGGTGTTAGAAGTACAGCCAGAAAACTCCTTGGACGCCCAGATGGCGAGACTTCATCTCACATACTTTGGACACGTTACCAGGAGGGCCCAGTCCCTGGAGAAGGATGTCATGCTTGGTGAAGCAGAGGGGCAGTGAAAACCAGGAAGTCCCTCCGGGAGAGGCACTGGCACAGTGCTGCCAAGTGGGCTCAAGCACAGCAGCGACTGTGACGATGGCGCAGGACTGGGCGGGGTTTGTTCTGTCGCACACAGGGTCACAGTGAGGCAGAACCAACTACCCGGCACCTGACAACCACCACCACCACCACAAGATCTTACAGTCTGAGCTGGGCATCACAGAAAAATTCATAAATCAGTACTTTACCTTATTCTATCCATGAAATGTTCGAAGTTTTCCACTGTGGTAATATTGTAGTTGTGTACCTCAAAAAGAACATCGGGATTAATGTTCCTAAGGGGAAAACAGAAATGATTATAGAAACTTCTAGGAAGAATGCAACAATCAAAGACAGCAGGAAGGGAAAACAAGCCGAAAGAACCAAATCACAATTAATAGGCTGAAGTGGAGAACTCAAGCTATTCAGTGAGAATCCAACGTTGTCATCTTCTACTTTTGTCCCACTTCAAAGACTATGTTCAAAAGCAGGTGGTGTGCAAACTGACATAAGAATCACAAAAACATTCCCACCCCAGAGTGCATTTTTATACTGGGAAATAAGCCTCCACCACATCCGGAAGCTACATCTCAGCCTGCCAGAAGAGCTGCTTTTCTCTTCATTTGGCCCATGTGCAGAGTCTGATCTGTCACCTGGTTTTGCATTGACCGGCAAGCTAAGAATGGTGTTTATGTTTTTTAAACAGCTGGGGAAAGAAAAGTCTTTCTTCATGACAAGAATATTAAATGAACTGAAATTTCAGAGTCCATAAATAAAGTGTTATTGGAACACAGCCACACATTTATGCATTGTCTACAGCTGCTGTCATACTACAGTGACCTGGCTCATTATGTGACAGAGACTACATGACCCACAAATCCTAAAATACTTGCTATCTAGCCATATAGCGGTACAGTGTGTCAAGCCACAGTGAAGAAGTATGAGAAATCTTGTATGATCAAACCCAAATTTCTACAGAGAAAAATTCAGGTATATAACTCATCCCCATATACACAAAGTAAGGTTTTTCTTTGTGTGGTACTTTATTGTTATTCTGCTTACCTCAAAGTATGTTCTGCTGCTTGAACTTTACTTAACCCTGCTTGATGAGGCTGGAAGAAAAGTCTATTCATATTGGCAAGTTCCACCTTGTCATAGTCAAAGAGTAGTAACTAAAATGAAAACAGTGGTATTCTGATGAAAAACTTACCAAAAAACAAATAACAAAGAGTAAACTAGCCAACTCAGCAATGGAAAGATTTAACAGTTTGGTAACTATAGTATTTGCTAACTCTAAAACATTAAGTATGAACTCATTTAATGCTCACAATAACACAAAAGGTAAGTACACAGATACCATGGTTAATCCTCATTTCAGAAATGAGGCAACTACGGTATCTGCCCAGAGGCCACTCAACTAATAGGTTAGGGAAATGAGACTCAGATTCAGGCATTCTCATTCCCAGTGTCTGCACCTAATCCCAATGCTGTGCTGCTCTAAATGATTCAATGAGAAATTAATGCTCACTCAATTTTATTCTAGTTTTTCATGGCTGTGCCAAAATCCTATTTCATCCCAAGTTTTAAGTATTATGCTAAAAGCTAAGACATGATAAAGACAGATGCTATAACTTAAAACTACAGTATAACTTGACTCTTTTTCTATGATACCATATAGTCTTGGCCACGGCTGAAAACATTCTAAATGAAATGAACTAATAAGCTGTCATTTCCTACTGTATACTCAGAATTACTTCCAACACTCTCTCTCTTCCACACTCACACACACAGTTGTTGTAAGGATCAAAATGTTCTATTTCTTATCATTAAGAAAAGATTGGACACAATGAGCTCTAAGACCATTTCCTGATCTAAAATCCCATTAGTCTACAAGTCCAGTTCCTCAGCACTCTAAAGTTAACAACAAAAACAAAAACAAGATTGTTGGCTTAATACAGAAGGGACAAAGAAAAAAATTAATCCAGCCTACAAAAACATCTAGAGAACACTTATTATCTAACATTTGCTAGAAAAGGTATCACTTATGCTCTCTGTCCTAATTTTCTAACCTGACTTGAGTGGCGTCTGGCAACCCCAGCCAAGCCTTCCGAGTGATTCATGTGCATACCATACCATGCCAAGCCTTCGAGTGATTTGTGTACATTCTCACATCTGAGAAGCACTGACCTCATATTCCTAGTCAATCTGCCAGGGTACTTAAGTCAGCTGTAAGTAATTGCTGGCTAGTCGTTGTAAACTTAGTAAGATACTAAAATTGTAGAGTTGGATCTGACTCGACGGCACTTGGCTTGGCAACAAATATTTTTAGTATTACTTTGGTATTTTACCTTTTCTATACTGATGAATGAATATCAATTTGAAACCATGTTCTTTCAAGAATTTGGGGCATGTAGTTAGCCAACATTAAAAAATACAACCTTTGTAAGAGAATGAATGTTTGCTTTATCTAGATGACAAATAGGTATATATAACTAACTGTAGAATGATTAGTTATTCAACTACTATGTATCATGGGCTCTCGCTTTATAAATGTAAAATTGGTAGACTGAATGCTGTTATGGGAAGGTTATGTTTTCCCAGCCACAATCCAAATCAATTTTAGAAAAAACTAAAAGTGGAGATTTAAAAGCTATCTGGAGCATTTTCCAGTCAAATTAAATAGTAAGAAAGATGCATGCTTTCCAGCCTGACTGGTATAGTCTAAGCCAGTATAAAGCATTATGTTTAACAAAATATTCGTTGGATGTTTCAAGTTTCATTCACAGACTTTTATTAATTTAAAAAGTGTTTTCTGCTAAGTTTCTGTATCTAAAACACTTAATTCCAAATTTTTCTACATTATGCCCACCATAAAGTTCCTGAACACAATTAGGTAGTCTTTGTTTAATTATCAATAATGTCAGTTTCCATGTAGGTGGGGATGTATTTCAACAAGTCAGGTAGAAAGAACAATGTGAATAAAAACGCCACAAATAAACCATTAGTGATAAGGAAAAACAATTCTAATTTGTACCTGATTTATGTCAGGAGTGAGTGGCTCCCTATATGACAGGCAAAGAGAAATGCTTTTACCTTACCAATGCCACATCTTGTCAGCATTTCAGCAGTCACACTACCAACGCCACCAACACCTACTATTGCTATAGCAAAGGTACGGATTTTCTGTGAAACGAAAAATTAGGTATGTGTTAGTTAATAACTCTTCATCAAATGTCACCAGAAATTAGTTTCAAATATAGTACTCATTTTTAAAACTCTGAAAAGTTTCTCATACCTCATAGTCATTTACAATTCCCATTCGTTTCAACGCCATCAGGCGACTGCAAACAAAGAAAAAGCAGTGTTAACACTCACAGACTTTTAGTGCACAGTGATACAGATACACATACAAAATCACAGAATATAAACACCAACAATCATCAACACTTTTATTTAAAAATAGACTCAGCTGTCTGTTACCAGTTGCATTTCATATGTCATTAAATGAGCTCTGACTTAGCTGCACATTAAAATCACCTGGAAAGTTTTAAAAAAATTCATGCCCAAGGAACAAGTTTTAAAAAAGCTCCTCAGACATTCCAATGTGAAACTAAGTCTAGGAACTAAACGTTAAGTGTTGACACAGGAAACATCAAAGAGATGGTTTACCTCGTTATTGCTAATGTTATCTTTTTAAATTATGTATACACAGAGTTAAAAAAAAAACATACATAAAATTCCCATTCATTTCCAGCAGTCATGGAGCCCCCAGGCTCACTCACTTTCAACTATTACTTACTTATCTCTAAATAAAATGCTAATACTGTTACTGCTTGATTTTCAGTTTTAGATATAATCTGGAACATTCATTCTTAGCGTCCTTTCCCTATTGCACAGAAACAAAATAAATTATCCAAAAAATAAAGCAGAAAACTAAAAAAGAAATACCAATCCAAACCCACTGCCATCAACTCCAATTCACAGCAATTCGATAGGACAAAGTAGAACTGTCCCATAGACTTCCCAAGGAGTGCCTGGTCGATCTGAACTGCTACCCTTTTAGTCAACAGCCACAGCACTTAACCACTACACCACCTGAGTTTCCTCAAGAACTAAAATGATTGTAAACAGGAGAAAAGAAGAAACACAGAGGACCCTTCCAAGTGGTCCACTTTTTAATAATCGGAGATCCTGAGAGTCCAAGAAAAACACTTCCTTAACAGTGTCCCAGTATTGTTACATGGCCATTCTAATTAGATGTTAATACTGTTCACAGCTAGGTCATGCAGTATAGAACCTAGCCTTTCCTGTACAATTCTTACCTCTTAAGTTAATAACTGTTTCCCTTTATACTTTCTCCGTATTTTTCACAAATTCAACCCCAAATCTCTACCAGTTGTCTAAAATTTCTTTAGATAAACTGATATGCAAGAAGTGTTCTACCACTTCCATCTTCTTAAGAGTGTAACTTACAGAGTCTTCTAAGATGCCCTTGTACATCTAGATGTCCCCAACTCACAGCTCCCATCTGGAGATCTCCATTCTTCATTATATTGTGAATTCTTTTTATTTTTTTATTCTGCACTGATCCCCTGCTCCCCATATCCTATAGTTCACTGCTTTTAAAGTACAGTCCATGGTGTCAGAACCTGGGAATCTGCTAGAAATGCAATTTCTTGCATATATCTTACCCTAAGCCAAAAAACTCTTGTCCCCAAGATAATTCAGACTCATGGCAGCACTGTAAAACTTTCCAAGAAGAGGCTCGTAGATTCAAACTACCAAATTTCAGCAGCTGAGTTCTTAATCACTATGCCACCAGGGCCCCAATGGGACCCACTCTACAGCAACTAAATCACAACATGACCCTTTGCACACAGAGCCCAACAACCTGAGTTTTAACAAGGTCTTCATTAGGATGCACAATTAAGCTTGAGAATCTCTGACATTCCCCCAAATTCCACTGCTGTCAAGTTTTGTCCAACTCAGAACAACCCTACAGCTCAGAACAGAAATGCCCCATACAGCTTCCAAGGAGTGCCTGGTGGATGTGAACTGCCCACTTTTTAGTTAGCAGAAGTAGCACTTAACTGACTATGCCACTGGGGTTTCCATCTCTGATACAGACTATTAATTTATTTCCTTGTGTTGGTTGGAAGAACATCCTCCTGTAGCTGCATAACAAAGAATGTGTGAAGGTAAACTTCCAAGAACTTGCATACCTGAAACTGTTTTTTTTCCCTCCCCCAACCCACATGCACACACTTAACACAGTCACTCACAAACATACTTTCTTACAAGGTATGACAACTACAATCACAACCTTGCCACTATGTGCTTATGTTGGCAACACTATATAAATAACGTAGTAAGGCTTCACAACCTTGGTTATCAGTGTTTCACAGTTGTGTTCATGTGTGGTAGTGTCTCACCAAGTGGAGTTCATTATAGTTGTTGTGCATTTTTGTGCGCCGTTGCAACAATGTTGAATTAGAGCAACGAACAAACGTGAAATTTCTTGTCAAACTTTGCAAGAATGGAAGGGAAATCAGGGACCTGTTAGTCCCAGTTTATGGGGACAACGCCATGATGAAAACTGCAGTGTGCAAATGGATTAAATATTTTTCTGAGAGGAGAGAAAGTGTCACTAATGAAGAGAGGTCAGGGTGGCCGCTAACAAGTGGAACTGATGAAAACATTGTAAAAATTCATCCAGTTGTGTGTCAAAATTGTTAGCTGACAGCAAGCAGCACAGCAGATCAAGTAAACATTGATAGAAAAAACAGGAAAATCTTGCAATGAGAAAGGTGTGTGCAAAAATGGTCTTAAATGAGCTCATCAATTAACAAAAGCAAAGGATAGTCAAAGTTTGTTAAGACCCTTTAGAGAGGCGATCATGTTTTGGGCCATGTTATTACCGGTGATGAAACATGAGCTTACCAATGTGACCCAGAAACAAAGTGTCCAAGTGCACAATAGAAGTCAGTCAATTCTCCACAACCAAAAAAGTTCCATCAGTCCAAATCAAGAGTCAAAACAATGTTGCTAACCTTTTTTGTTATCAGAGGGACTGTTCATTAGGAATTTGTAACAACTGAACAAAAGGTTAACCAAGTTTACTATTTGGAAGTACTGTAAAGGCTGTATGAAAAAGACAAAAATGACCTGCACTTTTTGCTGACAACTCACGGCTCTTGGATCATAGCAACACGCCAGCACTGTCTGTGAGGCAGTTTTTAGCCAGTAAACAAAAACTGTACTGGAACACTCTCCCTACTCACTTGATCTGGCCCCCAATCACTTTTTTCTTTACCCAAAGATAAAGGCACTATTGAAAGGAAGATATTTTGATGCCATTCAGGTCATCAAGGTTCATATGATGACAGATCTAATGGCCATTCCAGAAAAACAGCTCCAAAGTTGTTTTGAAAGGTGAACTTGGCATCGCCATCAGTGCATGGCTTTGCAAGGGGAGTACTTCAAAAACGACCGTAGTGACAGTCAGAAATGAGATATGTAGCACTTTTTCTAGGATGAGTTTGTGAACTTAACTGTCAGACCTCATATATGCACACCAATGCTCACCGCAGCACTGTCCACAACTGCAAACCTATGGAATCAACCTAGGTGCCTATCAATGGCAATGGGTGAATGGATAAACAAATTAGGGCATATTCGCACAATAGAATACTATGCAATAACAAAGAAAAAAGAGCGTGTGAAATATCTCATAACATGGAGGAATCTGGAAGGCATTCCACAACTGACTTAATCACAAAAGGACAAATACTGTACGAAACCACTATTGAAAGAACTTAAGAAAAGGTTTAAAAACAGAAGAAAATATTCTCTGATGGTTATAAAGGTGGAGAGGGAGACAGGGAGAATGTTCACTAACTGAACATGGAAACCCTGGTGGTGTAGTGGTTAAGTGCTGTGGCTGCTCACCAGAAGGGAGACAGTTCAAATCTGCCAGACATTCCTTGGAAACTCTACGGGACAGCTCTACTCTGTCCTACAGGGTCGCTATGAGTTGGAATTGACTCAACAGCAGTGAGTTTTGTTGTTTTTATTAGTAGTAAAGAATTATTTTAGGTTAAGGGAAGGACAATATACAATACAGAACTCAGCACAATTGGCCTAAACCAAACCCAACAGGTTTCCTGTACACAATCAAATACTTTGAGGGACAGAGTAGCAGAGACAGGGATATGGGGACCGTGGTTTCAGGGGACAACTAGGTAAACTGGCATAACAAAGTTTGTTAAGATAAGGTTTTTGCATCCCATTTTGGTCTCAAAAGGGGTCTTAAAAGCTAGCAAGCAGCCATCTATAAATCAGAGATTACTTCATCACGGACCAGAAGAACTAGATGGTGCCTGGCTACGACCGATGACTACCCTAAGAGGGAACACAACAAAGAGTCCCTGATGGAGAGGGAGAAAAGTATGGTGCTAAACTAGAACTCTAGTAAAAAGATCAGACTCGATGGTCTGACAGACATGTAAAACTCTCATGTCCCCCAAAGACATGCTGCTGGACTGTTAGCCCAGAACTGAAAACATTCCTAAAGCCACCTCTTCAGACAAAGATTGGACTATACTGTAAGACATAATTCAGAAGAGGACATGGAACCAGGGATATCACAGCTGATGGATCTTGGCTGAAAGCAGGAAATACCCGTAAGATGTTTACCTGTGTTTCACTGACTATGCAAAGGCATTTGACTGTGTGGATTATAACAAATTATGGCTAACACTGTGGAGAATGGGAATTCCAGAACACTTAATTATGCTCATGAGAAATTTGTATATGGATCAAGAGGCTGTCATTTGAACAGAACAAAGGTACACTGCATGGTTTTAAGTCAAGAAAGGTGTGTGTCAGGGCTGTATCCTTTCACCATACCTTTTCCATCTGTATGCTGAGCAACTAATCCAAGAAGCTGGACTCTTATGAAGAAAAACGAGGCATCAGGATTGGAGGAAGACTTGTTCACAACCTGCATTATGCAGATGACACAACCCTGCTTGCTGGAAGTGCAGAGGATTTGAAACACTGATGAAGATCAAAGACTGCAGTGCTCAGTATGGATTGCACCTCAACGTCAAAAAAAACAAAAATTCTCACACTGGACCAGTAAGCAACATCGTGACAAATAGAAAAAGGATTAATGTTGTCAAAAATTTCATTCTACTTGGTTCTACAATCAACATCCATGAAAGCAACAGTCAAGAAATCGAAAGAGTCATTGCATTGGGAAAATCTGCTACAAAGGACATCCTTAAAGTATTGAAAAGATGTCACCTTGAAGACTGAGGTGCACCTGACCCACGTCATGGTATTTTCAATCACATCACATGCATGCGAAAGCTGGCAATGAATAAGGAAGACAGAAGAATTGATCCCTCTGAGTTGTGATTTTTGATAAGAATACTGAATGTACTACGGACTGCCAAAAGAACAAACAGATCTGCTCTGGACGAAGTACAACCAGAATGCTTCTTGGAAGCAAAGATAGTAAAACCGCATTTTACATCCTTTGGACATGTTGTGAGGAGGCATCAGTCCCTGGAGAAGGACATCATGCTTGGCAGGGTGGAGAGTCAGCAAAAAGAGGAAGATCCTCAACAAGATGGATTGACACAGTGGCTGCAACGATGGGTTTAGGCATAAAAATGACTGTGGGCATGGAGCAGGACCAGGCACTGTTTCCTTCTGTTGTGCAGAGGATCGCTGTGAGTCAGAACTGACTAGACAGCATCTAACAACAACATAAGACATAAAATGATACTGGCAAAGCGTGTGCTTCTTGGCTTACGCAGATACATGAGACTAACTGGGTGGCTACCAGCAGGAGGTAAGATGACAAGGCAGGTACAGACAAGAACTGGTTAAATGGTCATGGGAAATACAGGGTAGAGAGGAAGAGTGTGCTGTGACAGGGTGGGGAGAGCAACTAGGGTCACATAACAATATATGTTTTTGTATGACAAACTGACTTGAAGTGTATGTAAACTTGCACGTAAAGCACAATAAAAAATAACTAAAACTCTCATGCTCTCTAAAAGGAAAGTGTAAAAGCATCTTTCCCATTTCACTATCCAGTTTTAAAACTGCCATGCCATTTTTAGCCACACTGCATACTTACTGTTTTATTTATTTTTACTGAGGAGACTGTTTATATGCACCTGGAATAAAAGGCCTAATTCCAGTCTACGCCGTATAACTTACTATTAGCTCTATGACCTGAGACAATTCATTGCAGTTCTCTAAGCTTCAATTTTCCTCCCACATAAAATGAGGATGAGATAGTAGCAGTGATCTTACAGAGTTGTAGTGAAGAGGGAAAGAGAGAATGCATGCCAAGCGCTTCACTCAACGCAAAACTCACTACCTGGAGTTGACTGTGACTGACAGCGACCTTATAGGACAGAGTGGAACTGTCCCATACAGTTTCCACGACTGCCTGGTAGATTTGAACTGCTGACTGTTGTGGTTAGCAGCCATAGCACTTGAAACTACAGGGTTTCCTCAAAGCGTTTAGCATAAAGGAAACTGTACTAGACAATAAAGTTTTATATAAGGTTAACTATAACTGACCACTTTACATACAGTAACTTTTGAATCCTGGCAACTCTGCGGCAGATACAACTACTATTTCCACTTTACAGGTGAGAAATAGGTTAAGAAGGTGCCCAAATCTTAACAACTGCAGGGTCGCTATGAGTCCGAATCGACTCGACGACACTGAGTTTGGTTTTTGGTTTTAAGAGAGCTGGGATTTCAATCCAGTCAGCCTGATGCCAGTCTTTAGCCTTAACCACTGTACTACATACCACCTTCTGAATTAAGAGGGCTTCTTAGTAAGGGGGGGGGCGAGCGGCAGAACTGACAACATCGAATGGTCTGAGATGTTAGAGTGCACACAGAAAACAGGAGAGCCAGTCCTGCTCTCCCTCCTACCTCTTAATTTGAGAAACACTGAGAATGCTTCTTAAAATTTATGCTTAGCGGGATTTACATTCGATGTCATCTGCTGAAAGTTCTTATCACTATCAGTCTTAGGTGGATCGAGGCAGACTAAGAGGCAGGGGCGAAAGAAAACTGATACGTGTCCTTCGCAGTTAGCACCATATGGCTGGCTGACTTGGGTTTTTTAAGAAGAGGAAGAACAACTTCTGGCCAATACCAACTCGTGGTTTTGCCCGTTTGATAATGAGCCCCCCACGGCGAAGGAATGGGTAGAGACAGGCTGAGCACACTGGACAGCGGGCAGGGGCGCCTCCCTAGTCACCACTGGGAGACCACGACTTCGTCCCCCTGGCTCGCCCCCAGTCCCCGACGCAGGTCACCTGTAGGGGTTGGAGTCCACCACCTCCGGGCTCATCTTCTCGATGCGCGCCCGACCGCCCCCGTCGTCGCCGGCCCCCCGGGCCCGCCGACTTCTCTCCTGGGCTAGTTCCAGCTCCAGTTCCTGTACCCGCTGCTGCAGCCGCTCCACAGACTCGGCCATGGCTGAGACTCCGGCTGCCGAAGCGCCCAGCCTTGGCCTTCGCCGCCGCCCCACGCTGCTCGGTTGCTTGGGCCCACAATGAGTACGAGGGGGCACCCAGCCGCCGCCTTAAGCCAGAGCCTGAGCGGTACCCGGACAGCCTCCCAGGCAGACACGTCTCTCCGGCTCCAGCGGGACTTCCAGGGTACTACTTCCGGTGTGCCAAGGTCACTGTTCCCCCTCCGCAAAAGTCTGCCCTGGGTTAACTTCCTTCTTTGCCCAGCGCTGCGACATAGGGCTACAGCAGAACCCATGTCATAAGTGTCTAGGGCCGGTGGCCTGCAGGATGGACTGTGCGGCGAAGAGAAACAGCGGGAACTTTTAGTCTCGGGTCCCAAATCCCGCCGGGCTCTTTTCGGAAGTGACCCGACTACGAGTCTTCGGCTTGACATATATTTACATATAACGGTGACCTTTTCTTTTGTATTCCCCTGTAGCGACGACTGAGGCTTTATTTTCTTTAAAACTGAAGCCTCCGACTCCATTTTTAAATTCTAGTAAGTCTGGCATTACCCTACTCAACAGAAGTCACCTGCCCAGCTGGAAAGCGTTGCTCGGCAACGGCACCCGGGATATTTGTGATTGGCTGGAGCCGCTAGACCGTCCCTGCATCCGACTTCCGCACTGACTTCTCTCCCCGCCCAGGTCTCCGCCTCCTGCCTGTCGGGTCCGGGTCCTCGCCCGGTGACCGCTACCGTCCCCAGTTCTAAACTGGTTCTTCTCTGGCCAGAAGGTTCTGGGCATTCCAGACCAGTGGATTCCACCCACTATGCGACCTTCGACGGTGGTGGTCATGAAGGACTGTGGCGCCCGGGAGCCTGAGACGGCCGAAGTGCTGCCCCAGCACAAGTTCGACCAGAGGTCCCTGGAGGACTACTTAAGCCAGCACCTGCCGGGCTTTGCGGCCGAGCCCCAGGCCACGCTGTCCGTTACCCAGTACAGGTATTAACGCTGGCCTTCGCCTCCAGCCGATACAAGTCTATGCGCTGTGTTTTTTCTTCCTTTGGCTCTGGCTGGATTCCTAAATTCTTCTCCCCAATTTCTTTTGCCGTGACGCACTCTGCAGTTGGGAACTACTATTGCGCGTTCCCGTGCATTCATTGTGGGATATACCCAATTTGGAGGCGGTAATGGAAGCCCTTGACATTCATGGTTGCAATATGCGAAGAAATGTTTAATAAGGGGTGGGAATTGTATGCCTCAAGGGTTCACTGAGGCGATTAAGGATAAATAATAAAGAGATTTTTCTCTCAACGTTTGTTCTGCAACCCTTAGATGTTGGTTGGTTTTTTTTTTTTTCCTGAGACACTGATTTAATTACATTAAAATTCTTGGAGGTCATTAATGTTACCAGCAGGGGAATTAGAATTCTAATCGTAGCTCTTCCACTTAGCAAGTCACACCACGCCTTTGGGCCCCAGGTTTTTATGTTTTAAATGAGGGAATGGAGATAAATCAGACAATCCTGAGAGTACTGCTCCACATCTGAATCTGGTTCCAGTCTGATATTTTATAATGCCAAGCCAGAAAGTGATTAAAATATAAACTTCATTCCGAAAGCAGTATTTCGATTAGCACAAATGCTGTATTGAGCGAGGCGGAACGGTTCTTCTAGTTCAAATCCGTGCTGAGAATTTGCATTTCTAGCAAGTTCCCAGGAAGTAGTAGGTAAGAATCAACTACGGATCTTGTTAAAACTATAACTTCTGATTCAGCATCTCTAGGGTGGAAAGGGAAATTATCAGCAGGGAACTTGTGAGAAATGGGAATTCTCAGCAGGAATTGAGCCTGTAAACCTAGCTGGAATCCCAACTTCAGAGATCTGTCGCTTATGACTGGGAGTTGATGTTGTGTTGCATAAGCTTATTGAAATCTGTGACACCTGTGCCTTGTAATTAGTCTGACGACTAATGTAATGTGGCTGAAAGGGCTTGAACATTGTAGTAGCGTTTTCTACTAGTATCTTATCATATAAATGGTAGTGAAATCACTACTGATTTCAGTGAAATGGAAAATGTAAAAGAGATGGGTCAGAGAGTTTTGTAGAATTAAAAACCACTTTGTCTAAGTAGGTATTGGGGAATGAAGGAAAACATGAAATAAAGGGAACTGAGATTTCTAGTGAAGAGGACTTGTGTTACAAATAAACAAAAAGATCAAAGTTCAAATTTCAACTGTCCTCGCTTTGGGAATCAGGGTTAAAGGACAAATTACACATAGTGTGTCAAAGTACAGTATAAAAATCATTTACCTATCTGTACCTCAGAAACAGATAGGTAAAATGGAATGTGCAAAGATACATAATAAAAGAATTAGAAATATAAATTACTGTGAATACAAATCTAATAAAATATATGTGAGACTCATAGAGAAAATTATAAAACGCTATTACAGTATTGAAAAGACCAAAACAGAGCTCACAAAGTTGAGTCTTACTGGCAACAAGAAAATAAATAGGGGTGCACCCTGAAATCTCCAATAAAAAACCACAACTGATGGTCTGGGGGCTTTGGGATTCCCCTGGGAGCATGGCCCCTGGCCCTGATGCTGCCCCTGTCCATAAATCATAATGAAGGTCAACTTTTCAGATAGCAATGGATTGGACTTGGTGATGCAGAGTGACCGTATCTTGTCGGAATTTTGTGGCTCTATGCATTTATAGGGTGTCATCCTGCTGACCCGTTGCTGAAGGAAGGAGAGTGCATGGAGAGGAGGGAATAGGAGACTGTTGGGAGAATAGAACATGTATGGGGCAGAGAGGAGGGGTGTGCTGTCACCAGGCAGGGACAGCAGTGGGAGCTGCACATAGGTGAGCATGAGAATTTATATGGGAATGTACATTTTCATTCAATCATACTAAAACTAAAAAGACCAAAACAGATTGAGAGATGCCATATTTATGGATAGAAAAATTCCTTATTATAAATTTCTCTTTTTCTTCTGACTGGTGCATTAGATTCAAGGCAACAGCAATCAAATTCTTAATGTTTTTCTCTAATTGGAAAAACTGAGCCTGAAATTTGCATGTAAGAACAAAGAGCTAGGAATAGCAGAATCACTCCTGAGGAAGAACACAGTGGGAGTTTGAATTAGAGGTAGACAGACAACCCAGTGAAGCAATGTCCAGAAAAAGACCTACTTATATAGGAATGTCTCATACATAACTGTACTGGTATTGAAAATCAGTAGGAGGAAAAGGACTTTTAAATAAATGAGATAACTGTTACCTGTGGAAAAAAAAACGAAGATCTTTTTCTTAGTCTACCTCACACATTTTTTTGGTAAATTAAAGACGAATGTTAAAGTTAACATTATAAACATTTGGAAGACACAGTGGAGACTACCTTTATGACTTTGGAATAGGAAGCTCTTTAAAAAGACAAGCAAAAGAAGAAACCTGAAGAAAATATCTGATTTTTTTTTAAATTGTGCTTTAGGTGAAACTTTGCAAAGCATTAGTTTCTCATTCAGTAACTTATTCACAAATTGTTTTGTGACATTGGTTACAGTCCCTGCAATGTGTTAACACTCTTCCCTCCTATACCCCAATTTCCTGTTTCCATCTGTCATTTTTCCTGTCCCTTCCTGCCTTCTTGTCATTTCTTTTGAGCCAGTGTTGCCCTTTTGGTCTCGTATGTGTGCCTGAACTAAGAAGCACATTCCTCACGTGTGTTACTGTTTTATGGATCAGTCTAAACTTTGCCTGAAGGCTGAACTTTGAGAGTGGATTTAGTTCTGAGTTAAGAGGGTGCCCAAGGGCCATAGTCTCCCAGGTTCTTCCAGACTCCGTCAGACCAGTGAATCTGGTCTTTAGTGTGTGTGTGTGAATTTGCATTTTGTTATTCCTTTTTCTCCCAGTGGGTCCTAGACTCTCTCGTGTGAGTCCTGTCACAGCAGTTGGTGTGGTAGCTGAGCACCATTGACTTCTTCTGAGCTCGGGCTGCTGGAGGTTATGGTACTTGTGGTTCATTAGACTTTTGGACTGTTATTTCTCTTGTGTCTTTGGTTTTTTTCATTCTCAGATCCAACTCGATGGCACATGGCTTGGCTCAGCTTATTCCAGATAGGATGAAACCAGCAGATATATCTTAAGATGGCCACTCACAAGCTCTTAAGACCCCAGAGCTTCTCACCAGAGTTGGATGTAGGATATTTTCTTTATAAACTTTGTTAACACCAATTGACCTAGATTACCTCTGCAACCACAGTCGCCAACCCTCAGCCGCAGAAACTCAGTCACTCGGGGTGTTTGGCTGTGTCTGTGAAGCGTCTATGATTTTACCATGGTCAGCTTGTGCTGACTTCCTGTATATCATGCCCTGTTTTCCCCTTCGCCAAAGTTAACACTTATTTGTTATTTTGTGTTAAGAAAGGTGGTCCAACCGAATGTGGAAGTTGTCAAACAATATGATTGATATCACATGCAAGTAAAATTTTGCTGAAAACCATTCAAAAGAGGCTGCATCAGTGTATTGACAGGGAACTGACAGAAATTCAAGCCAGATTCAGAAGAGGATGTGCTGATGTCGGATCAATGCTGGCTGAAAGCAGAAATACCAAAAAAATGACTTGTGTTTGACCGTGTGGATCGTAACAGATTATGGATAACATTGAGGAGAGTGGGAATTCCAGAACACCGACTCAAAGGCACTTGGCTGGCTGGCTAATTGCACTCATGAGGAATCTGTGTATGGTCGTGTGAATAGAACAAGGGGATGCTGCATGGTTTAAAGTCAGGAATGGTATGCGTAAGGCTTGTATCCTTTTATCATACCTTTTTCAGTCTTTATGCTGAGCAACTAATCCACATAGTTGGACTGTATGAAGAAGAAAAAAACAGGACTGGAGTAAGACATTAATAACATGTGTTATGCAGATGCCACAACCCTGCTTACTGGATGAGAAGAGGATTTGAAACACTGATGAAGATCAAAGACCACAGCTTTCAATATGGACTACACCTCAACATCAAGAAAACAAAAATCCTCACAACTGGACCAGTAAGCAACATCATGATAAATGGAGAAAAGATTGAAGTTGTCAAAGATCTTGTGTCAATTGGTTCCACAATCAGTGCCCATGGAAGCAGCAGTCAGGAATTCAAAAGACACATTGCATTTGCAAAATCTGCCTCAAGGACCTCTTTGAAGTGTCGTTCAAGTAAGGATGTCACCTTGAAGACGAAGGTGTGCCTGACCTTCAGTCACATCATATGCATATGAAAGCCAGATGGTATAATAAGAAAGACAGAAAAAGAATTGATCCCTTTGAATTGTGGTGTTGGAGAAGAATATTGAATGTAACAGGGTCTACCAAAAGAACAAACAGATCTCTTCTGGAAGGTGTACAGCCAGAGTACTTCTTGGAAGCAAAGATGGTGAGACTACGTCTTACATACTTTGGACATGTCAGAAGGGATCAGTCCCTGGAGAAGGACATCATGCTTCGTAGAGTGGAGGGTCAGCAAAAAAAATGGAAGGCCCGCCACAAAATGGACTGATACAGTGACTGCAACAATGGACTGTAGCATAAAAATGATTGTAGGCCTGGCACAGGACCGGGCAGTGTTTCATTCTGTTGTGCATAGGGTCTGTGTGAGTCAGAACCAGCTCCATGGCACCTAACAGCTGTTGTTAAGTGCTGTCAAAACTTAAAGAGGTCCTTTGCAGCAGATTTTTCCAGTGCAATGCATCTATTATTATTACTGAATTCAGGGAGGTGGGTCCTTGTCTGAAGCTTTCAAACCTGCCAACAATCTGGAAATTGGCTCTTCAGGACAAGAAAGTAACTTTATTTGCAATGTGCAGAGCAAGGAGCTGGAAGGAAGTTCCTTAGAGCCCACTCCCCAGTTGGAGAGGAGGTAGGGCTTTTTTGTGGTTAGGTAGCAAGATGGCAGTCATGCAGCCATGGGAGGAGGGGGCAGTTTCCTGGACAGGTGCCCTGGTTGGTTCACGGGGCCAGGTTACAATCCTCCCTGGAGTTATAGCGACGGATGAAGGTCAGTGACTCATCGGGCTACTTTCTGCTGACACAGGAACAAAGTTAGGGACTGAGGCTGCAGAATTGTCTGGTATCATTTGTTTGTTGTTGAGGATCTGGTAGGGTCAGGTGGGAGAAGATCTCCACATCCTGAAGCCTTTTTGAAATGAATTAAACACTTTTAACAGATAATGTAGGATCAGATGTAGCAGGAAGATAAAAATTTCAGGAGCCACTAGGGGCCAAACCCAGCCGAAACTGGGCAAGAAGAACTTAATCCAATCCTACCAAGATACTGTTACTCTGGATTCTGTCACAGGTCTTGGTCTGGTCCAGTTGGCCACTTGGTCAATTACCTGCAAATTTAGCTCAACGTCATGAGAGGTGTTGAGCTGCATACAGCAGGAGGTGCTGGCTCTTGTACAAACTCCTCCTGCCTTAGCTGCAATATAGTATAGAGCTAAGCGATGGTCAAGGTGCAGCTCCAGCTAGAGAGTTTAATGACTTGTTGAGTTTTTATGGCTCCCCCAGTGGCTCATGGCGGAAGGTGAATGATGTCGGAGAGGTTAAGCACAAGCAACATGTAAAGTAGCTAATTGTGGGATGACAGGATTTTAAAAATCTACCAGCTTGTTCCTGTTCCTGTGATGGGGTTATAGCCTGTTCTCAAATCCAAGCCTTCTTCAGTAGTCTCAGCAGCTCTTCTTCTCCACCTGTGTGTATTTGTGGGTTGAGATTTTAGAAGGCTGGCAAGGTTATTGGAGATCACAAGGGTACTGGGGAAAGTGACAACTCCTGTTGTACAGATGTCACATGATTCTTTTGAGTTTAGACTCGAGTAAGCCAGGCTTCTGCAATACCAAGTACTATAGGAGGTAAAATTACCACATAGAAAATAGATTCCTTAGGGGTACACAGACAGAACCACTTTTCCCTAGTGGTTACAGAAGTAGGTAATATTCAACTGTGTTGAGGAGTTTGTCAGCCCAAAGGTGGAGGATACTTGGTGACCTGTATCACACCCAAATAAACACAAATTCAGCCTGTAAGGAAAGATGTCTCCAAGTACTGAGGTTTCCAAAGTGTCTTAATTATCTACCAGTGCTCTAACTGAAATACCACAAGTGGATGGCTTTAACAAAGAAAAATTTATTCTCTCACAGTCTAGTAGGCTAGAAGTCCAAGTACGGGGTACTAGCTTGAGGGTAAGGCTCTCTCTGTTGGCTCTAGGTGAAAGTCCTTGTCATCAGTTTTCCTTTGATCTAGGAGTTTCTCCATGTGGGAACCCCAGGACCAAAGGGTGTGCTCTATTCCTGCTACTGTTTTCTTGGTGGCATGAAGTCCCCTTGTCTGTCTTCCCACTTTTCTCTCTTATATCTCAAGAGATTGGTTTAAGGCCGTATCTAATCTTGTAGATTGAGTCCTTCCCTATTAACATAACTGCCACTAATCCTGCCTTGGAGAGGTCAAACAAACAAACAAAAAAAAAACAAAACAAACCCACTGCCGTCCAGTCGTGTCTGACTCATAGCAACCCTAGAGGCCAGACTAGAACTGTCCCATAGAGTTTCCAAGGAGCGCCTGGCAGATTTGAACTGCTAACCTTTTGATTAGCAGATGTAGCACTTAACCCAGTATACCACCAGGGTTTCCTCCTCAAAGAGATAGAATTTAAAATGCAATGGAAAAATGATATTAGATAACAAACTAGTAGATGGTCACACAGTACTTGAAATCATGGCCAAATTGACATGCATATTTTAGGAGGACACAATTTAATCCATGATACCATATAAATTGCAAAATCTATGAACTTGGTCCTATGAAGAGAGGCAGTTCTGGGAATGACTGTAGTCCCTATCCCAAGTCAAATACTTTGAAGTGTGTCATGGTTCCTTGCGAGTCTTTTTTAAAGGGGTGTGCTGTTCATTTCTAAGGGGTCAAAGGTAGTGATTCCTCTTTTTAGTGAGAGTGGTGTGTTGAATCCTTCTTCTATTGCTGTGGAACTGTCTCTCTTCCCAGGGCTGCTAGAGTTTGTTTTATATGTTTAGAGCCCTCTCATTGGGTGTGTATATCTTTATTAAGGTTAAATCTTATTGGTGGATTATTCCTTTAATTATTGAATGATGTCCTTCCTTGTCCTTTATTGTTGATTTTACCTTACAGTCTGTGGTTTCTGAGATCAGTATTGCCACTCTTGCCCCTTTTTTGTTGTCTGCTTGATATATTTTTGCATTATTTGATTTTTAATAAACTCATTTCTCTGTGTCTAAGATTCTTTAAAAGAAAAGACAAAAGAAAGCATTTGTAATATATAAAATAGATAAGATGAGTATCCAGAATATATAAAGAGCTGCAGGTAGTCCCTGGGTTATGAACATCTGACTTTCATATAACCCGTATTTATGAGCCAATCCTATCAGTAAAAATTGAATTGATGTTCAGCCCTAACTCCTGCAGTGTTCTGCACTTGTCCTTTGTGCATAGGTGCAGCAGGTCCTTGAAGGGCCACTGGCAGCAGCTGGGCCCCAAGGACATGGCATGCACAGTTGCTGCCTGTAGCAATGAGTGGGAAGCCCATATCTACCCATTTCCCTCAGCCCCACCACCATTTACCCAAAGCACTGCATGGGGGCCCTACAGGTGGTGGCAGCTGCCATACTCTGTGTTTTCAAAACTGGTCAGTGTGTCACACTGGGCACATGGCTGGACATCTGTGGTGCTGCCATACCCAGCTCCACCTTGCCACAACCCTCCAGTCCCCAACCCTTGTATGTTTTTATGCATAGAAAGGTCCACTGTACACTAAGAAACGCACTTGACAAATTGACATTAGACAGGAACCATACCTAACTGTTCTGGCTTAATGTACAAATTCAACTTAAAGACAAATTTAGAAATGGAACTTATTTGTAGTCTGCAAACTGCCAGCATGCTTCAATGACTAAGGGCCAGCTGACCCAAGCTATGGTACTTTCAGCTGCCGCAAAAGCTGGGCAATGAAAAAAGAAGTCCTAAGAAGAAATAACATATTTAACTTACAGTATTGACAAAGAATATTGAATGTACCACAGACTACCCTAAGAGTAAGGAGCCCTGGTGACACTGTGGTTAACCACTTGGCCACTAACCAGGAGGTTGGTGGTTCAAACCCAGCAGCTGCTCTGTGGGAGAAAGATGCAATAGTCCACTTCCATAAAAATTTATAGCCTCGGACATACTATGAGACAGTTCTACTCTGTCTTACAGGGTTGCTATGAATGAGAACAACTCTACAACAATGGGTTTGGTTTGATTTTAGATAAAAGATGATGCAAGCCGCACCACAGGGAAACTCTCTTTGTACTCAATCAAGGTTGTAACCTGAGTAAGGTATGGCATCCCATCCTAATCCTCTTTAATATAGCCTAATCTTACCTCAACAGGATGAGATTAGGGTTTATGAAACACTGTAAAATCACATCAGATTACAAAATGGTAAACAACCACCTAATGCTGGGTATCATGGCCTAGCCAAGTAGATGCACGTTTTGAAGGGACACGGCTGAATCTATAACACCCTCTCTGTTGGCTCTAAAGGAAGGTTATTGTTTCTTTTGAGCTTCTGCTTCCGGGTGGTCTTCATATGGTTTGACATCTGTCTTCTGCCGCCTTTCATTGCATTCCCTTCTTAATCTGCCCCTTCTATAGCTCAAAAGTGATTGGCTTAAAACACATGGTACAGTGATGCGCCCTGTTCATATAACAACAACAAAAAAATGCACTCTCGAATGGGATTGTACCACAGGTATAGGGGTTAGAGCTGACAATACCTATAACAGTCCTAACAGCCAGCACCGTTGTGTAGTTCTTCTGGAGAGGCCTGCTCTGTGACTATGGAGCCTCCTTTGCCCCGAGTGGTGTTGTGCCTCAGGTGGTGGTCCCTCACCAGTGACTGCTGGGTTCAGGAGTATCAAGTCTTCAGCATCCTTGCTTTGGGGGATGTGACAACGCTCAGGTGTAACTTACACTGCAGAGTTCCCTTGTGTAGTGGGTTAAATCATGCCCCCTCCCAATGTATTTGTATGTCTACTTGGAACTTTTGGATCTCTTAACTCAGAAATGTCTTTTTTTTTCCTCTGTGTTTTGGGAAACTTACGTAATTTTTAGCTCACTAATTTATCATCAGCTGCATCCATTCTGTTCTTTAGCTCATGTCTTGATTTGAGAATGGGTTAGATTATTGTCAATTTGTTTTTCCCCACCACCCCTCCAAGAATTCTGATTGTTCTTTAATAACTTGTGTTCTATTGTTATTTTTATGGATGAAGTACCCCCCCCATAAATCTCTCACAGAATATTAATTATGCTGGTGTCAAAGATTTTTTTCAGTTTCCTCCAATGCCTGTTATCTCAGGGATTAATTTGTCTCTTTAGTTTAGGGCCTCTCTCTCGTGCTGTAGAATTCTTCAGAAGTTGGGGTGATTCTTCAGAGTGACCATATCATGTGTGCACTTTATAGTCCTATATATCTGTAGGATGTCATCCTACTGACCTCTTACTAGAGGGGAGTAGAGAGGTTGAGGAGGGGACAGGAGATTGTTAAGAGGGTAAGACATGTATAGAACAGAAAGGAGGAGTGTGCTGTCACCAGGCAAGGAGAGCAGAAGGAGCTGCAAATTTAAGTTGGATTGTACACTTTCACTCAACCGCAATAAAAGAAAGAAAGAAAGAAAGAAAGAAAGAAAGAAAGAAAGAAAGAAAGAAAGAAAGAAAGAAAAAGTTGGGGTGATTCTTAGCTGTCTATTGCAAGCAAGAATCCAAATTGATAGTTTTGGTAGCTGGAGTGTATGTCCTTAGTCCCTGTGAAAACTTCCCCGGTTGGGAAAGCTGGTGCCCGGATGTCTGTCTGTTAACTGCATCCCCACTGTATTCCCTAGTCCAGATACTTATTCTGACATAATGATTATCAGAACTCCCGTTATGGAGAGATGTAGCTGGGTGATATCCTTGGCTACAGCTGTGGAGATTATCTGCTCCAAGGGCAGGTGAGGGGCACAAATCTAGCTCTTCTGGCATCCTTCAATTAGTTTTTCTGATGATTACCCCAAATATCTTCTTCCTGACTTTGTCATCTTGGATCTAGGCATTATTCTAAGGGTTCTTCTGATAAAACTCATGTTTTTCAGAGTGTGGGATCTTCTCTTCTGCTTGTTGCTTTACAGATAGATTCTCCACTGCCTATAGTCATCTGCTGTCATCTAGAAGCTGCTGTTGTGAGCCACAAGTAGCAGCCCTGTTGACATTCTAGCATTGAGACAGATTTATTTTCATACCATGTTTCTTCTGACATTTCAGTAGGAGTTGGGGAAAAAGTAAAATATGTCTTTGTAACTGGCCCTTTCTCTGCTCTTATCTAGATTAGGACAGTCCAACCCAACCTTTTATCTCCAGAAGGGCATTCAAGCATATGTACTCAGGAAAAAACCGCCGGGTTCCCTTCTTCCTAAAGCACACAAGGTACGGCGTACAGGTACAGTGATAAATATTTGGTGTCAGACAAAGTTTTTATCCATACAAAAATAATTTAAATTGCCTTTAAAAGATATTTTTATTACCAAGTAATGGAAAATGCATTTTATTTCTTAGCTAGGTTAAAATTTCACTTGAATCATATCCCTCTCCGTTTTTATACAGGACTTGGGGTTGAAATCTCTAGGTTATTAATATTATGCAGCACACAGTCCTCTTGTGGGTTTGATTCCGCCCAGTGCAGCTGGTCAGAGTGTCATCATTCCGTGGAAGTTTCCAGTACTAATTTATGGATGTTTTCACTTTAGTTACGTATTTAAGTTATATAAAATAGGGACATTACTGTTTCATACAATAGTAATACTGTTTTAATTAATAATACTATAACATATAATAATAATGTAATAATTTGCTATGATTATTCACTGAACTTTCAGTGATGGAAAGAAAGCTTTTAATAATCATTCCGATATTAGACTTATCAGTGAGGATTATGAAAGATCTTTGTTCAAAACTAAATTTTTCTATTTTCAGAAAACAGATATTTACCATGGACTTTTAGAGAATAAGAAAGGATAGAAATCAGAGTATTAGAGAATATTAAAATCATTACGTATACTCACGCTGCTGACCCTGTAGCGCACTGTAGCTATTAACCACTGCACCCCCAGGGCTCCTAATAGGCTACAGCATAGTGTAAGCATAACTTTTATATGCACTGGGAAACCAAAAGGTGTGTTGACTCACTTTATGGAAGATTCCCTTTATTGTGGTCATCTGGAACTGAGTCCACAAAACTCTGAGGTGTGCCTGGACTGTGTTTCAGCTCCCTTCATTTGTTCTTAGTCTACATTTGAAAAAGTAGTGTGCCAACTCTGCTTTTGCTTCATTCTCCCGTCCCTCCATAACCTTTATGTCTCCCCCATTTCCCAACTGCAGAGTGGTTACATTATAAACAGCTCTTGATACAGCCATAGGTCCTCTGGCTGCTGTCCCCTGGGCAGTGAGTGGCTTAGTCCCTTCCCCTCTCGGGTTGCAACACCAGCTAGACTTTACTGCTTGCTTTCCTAATGAGCTGCGTGGTTTCCGCTTCTTAGGAGTAGCTGGTCACCTTTACCTGATTCTGGGGCAAGGCAGCTTTGCAAACTTAATGAGTAGTCTTTATCTGGTCTGCTGTAGTCCCCTGAAGGTCCTTGGTGATTGACAGCCACCCAGCTTTCCTTCTCAGTAGAGGAGGTCATTTTATTTGGACTCCTGCTTTGCCTCTGGCTGACTCCTCCCCCCCAGTAGTTGTGTTGAGCTCCGCAGCAACCCTGGGCACAAGGAATAATCTTCATACCCCCACTTTAGAAACATGTGTCTTTGATCCCCTGAAGAAGTGGGTACTTCTCCCTTCCCACCAGCACCTAACAGCTTCCTCCAGCACCCTGCAACTCCCAGTTGATGGTTTTATCCTCCACTTTGCCTGAAATACTTCCCCTCTCACCTCTGATCTTTCTGGTTCTTCTCAGTATCCCCTTGGGGAGCTGAGCCAGCATACTTGGCCTACATTCCCATGTGGCAGCAGCTCACCAAAACAAGTTAGCATTTGTCCCCTGCAAGGAGGACTTGGACTCTGTAAATTGTCACAGTCTCACCTCTCTCTACCTGCTTCTGTTTTCGTCTTCTGGGTGGCTCTTGTAGACATTTGAGTTTATGACTTCTTTTTTTAGAGTGGTACATTTGTCTTTTGGGAAGTGGGTGGGTAACTTGGACAAAAATATGTTCGTTGTAGAATATGTATTAGATATGGTCAGAAATCAGTCACCTTATCGAAATTCCATAGTTCCTTGCTGTACTTTGTTTTTCTTTTGAGTAATTTCAAAAACCCTGTATGACTTAAACCTTTTATGTTTTTCTGTTTTCTTAACTCTCCCAAATCCTAGTATTAATAATGCCTATTACATTACTGTCATTAGAATAGACTGTTTTGGTTTTGCTCAAGGACAGCTACACATCCCAGGGTCTAGATCTGAAAAAGAAATTTCTTCAAAGCTAGCATCCATACAGTTTCCTAAGGACACTCTCTTTTATCTAATTATATTAACATATATGCAGGTATTTTACTATAGGGTAACAAATTCAGCAGGAATCAACAGATCTAGTTCAAATCTTTACCCCAGAATTTGTTAGTCATAGGACCCTGGACTACTCATATAATCTATCTGAGCTCAGCTTTCTCATCTGTAATACAGAGATCATTGCAGAGAAGACAAAGACATAATCTAGAGGATATCTAGCTATCTCTTCAGACCAAACATGATACTGAGGTTGTTGAAATATTGTCTGGATCTGATCCTTAGTCTTAAAGGCATAGACCTTGGTTTTCTCAGAGTATCTAGAAAAAACTAGACTTCAGAGGGACCCTTGCTAATCAGACTAAGCCTCATTTGATGTGTTAACCAGAATGGTTTTAAAATTTACAAAACTGCCTGGACACTTAAATCACAACAGTAGTCTTCCTTAAAAGTCCTGTGTATCCCTTTCCTGTTAAGATGTCTTCTGCAAGTTTAGCAATGACTAGCGTTTGATGTGAAAACAGGCCAGATGAGGAGACCTAAGAATTTTTAAAATGAGTTTTGAAACATAATTTATGTATATTAAGTTATACTTAGAACAGTATAAAATTGGAAGCCTTATGCAAGCAAAGAAGCTGAGGACAGATCACTTACTGTGTACTGGCTTGAGAATACAGTCTCTAGGAAGGAACTGTCCTGACAGTGTGCTGTATAAGAATGAATGCACTCTGGATGCTGAGCAAGATCTGACACCCCTGGGATAAGACTGCTTGTGTTAGCTCTAGCTGGCTGTTGCTGATAGCCAGAGCAGAGACTTGTCAGTGTTCCTTTGGAAACAATCAGAGAGAGAGAGTAAGCAAGGAGCTGCTGGGAACAAAATGATGCTTTATGACAAGATCTGTGAAGCATTGATCAGGAACTGTGTCCTTTGCATTTCCAGAGCCAGGAATAAAACCTATGCAGGCGTCCATCCTTTTGGCCTGATTGAGTCATTAAAGATCCTGGAAAATTCATTTTTTTAGTTCTGTCCTAATAATGATTGAAGTAAGAAAATTCCTTACTTTTGAGGAAATTATTATCATTATCCTCTAAGTTATTTGCTTTTATTGTTTTAGCATCAGTTCCTAATCTTGCTATTATCTTATGAATAGTTTTTAAATGTTTGTGTTTCTGATTTTAAATAATCCATCATCCTACTTAGATTTATAGGGAATTTCAAGTCCAGAAAGCCTTGCATTCAGTTGGATTCCCTGTTCCCAAGCCTCTACTGTACTGCAGTGATGCTTCTATTATTGGAACAGAATTTTATGTGATGGAACATGTAAAGGTAAATTAGCATTTAATCTTATTTTGTGCAGCTTTTATTTTAAATTCTTATGTCAGCTCTTGCTAAATGATAGAATTTCTTATCCACTATTTTAGGTAATTAGACAACTTTGCAAAGGCTTGAACTTTTTAATTTCTGTACACAGTGTGGGAAAAGTGGAATAGAGTAGAACAAATGTTACTAGGATGCACAGAGTTATTCTTGACTTTTCCTCTAGGTGTCAGTAAAGAGCTATATGTAATGGCCATAAACTAAACTCTGGCTGGACGGATGGAGGTGGAGGAAGATGGTTAAAAATCTCCAAATAGAGGATCAAACCACTAAGAACAATAGATTATCAAATTATTCTTATTTTTTGTAAAAGATAACATGGAGGTAGTTTTGGAGCTCTATGCTCATCATGTTTTATCCTTGTAATTTATTTTGGAGTATGTACTCTTTGTTAAACATGTTTTACAATGAATGTTTTCAAGAGTATTCTACAAAGAACTGGTTTTGGTTAAAAAATAACATTATCCTTTTTTTTCAGGCCTTTTAAGGAATAAGAATGATGAGGTAATAAGTAAATGGTAAGAAAAATTAATTTTAAAACAAATAATCTCTTTCATAGGGGAGAATCTTTCGTGATATCACAATTCCTGGAGTTAGCCCAGCAGAGCGCTCAGCCATATATGTGGCTGCGATTGAAACACTGGCTCGATTACATTCCTTAAATGTCCAGTCATTGCAGCTGGAACGATATGGCAGAGGAGCTGGGTACTGCAAAAGACAGGTAACACATCCGCAGAGAGAACGCCTTTCTCTGGAAATAATATACTGTACATCATCAGTCAACATACAAATCTATTATTTTATAGCATTCTGAAATATTGGCTCTGACTTTTAATATCAACCTTCTGATTGACTTGTTTTCAGCGTGAAATGATTGTCCTTGTTTTTTTCGCAGATCAGGTTTCATTCAGAAGAAAGCTGTAATTGACAGCATGAGTCAGATCCAACTCAATGGCACTTGGCTTTGGTACATGAATGTAAATTGAAAGATGTTTCACACTCTTTACTTAATTTTACCACTGTATTCTGTATACTATTTCCCTTTTTAAGCTCACTTAGAATAAATATCTGTTAACTAGCTTAAAAAGGAAAATGGACTGGCTAAGTACCATGGTGACGTAGTGGTTAAGTGCTCTGGCTGCTAACCACAGGTCAGCAGTTTGAATCTCTCAGGCACTCCTTGGAAACTCTGTGGGGCAAGTTTTTCACTGTCCTATAGGATTACTATGAGTCAGAATTGACTTGACAACACTGGGTTTTTTTTTTTTTTTGGACTACTTTATAAAATATGTAGGATATAGAAAATAAATTTGTCTTCTAAAGTAACTTAGTAACTTTTGAGGGATTTATGAATCTCATATACATAAAGCAGCTTGAAAGCAGTATGAATGAATGTATAATCTGGTGTTTAATTTTGGGGCATTCATCATGAGAGGTATGCTATTCAGAGGGCAGAGAATGATGTGCTGCTGCTTGGGTAGGGGAAGATTCTGGCCAGAGAGATTTTTCACAGGGCGTGTTTAAGGAAAGACAGAATTTAGAGTGATGAGGAAGAGATGTTGAGCATTTGAAATTGAAGGAACAGCAGGAGCAGGTATGTCTGGAGCTATTTCCCTTGTAAACATGTCCTTTGGGGGTTCAGGAAGGTGGAGGAGAGAGAGAAGGGAACCAAGGTTTAGACTAGATTCACTTTATGCCAGGTCCCAAGCTAGGTGAGCTGTAGCCCTTCTCTCTTTTGATTTTTCTACAATGCTAAGACATAGGTATTATTACCGTCATTTTGCAGACAAGAAATCAAGTAATATGAAACTAAGTGGCTTAGATGATGTTTACACCCAGGTCTCTATGACTACAATGATGATCTTTTCACTACTGCAGTAAACTGAGAAGAAATACCTTGGGAAGTACAGAGAGATATCAGGTGCTGTTGAAACAGTTCTGACTCACAGGGACCGCATGTGTGTCAGGGTGGAACTGTGATCCATAGAACTTTCAAGGTTGATTTTCCAAAAGCAGATCACCAGGCCTTTCTTCCAAGGTACCTCTAGCTGGACTGCCACCTTCAGCCTTTCAGTTAGTGGCCAAGCATTAACAATTCACACGACCCAGGGGCTCCATGGAGAGATAAAAGCAGATAAATAATGTGGTCCTAGGTGGTGGAGGACTTTGAGAGTAAGTTGACTTGTTTGTGTTCAAACCATAGAACCGTGATCTTTACACTTCTCATATCTGTAATATAGTGACAAGATTCTATGAGTAGTAAGAAAGGATATTAAAATGAAAAGTAAATCCCCTCCACTTCTCATAACCCCCTATTGTCTTTTTCAGGAGATTCCTCTTTCTTGTGACCCACCTCCAGAAATTTTCTGTATCTGTTTATGTATATGGAAACCCTGGTGGCGCAGTGGTTTAATGCTACAGTTGCTAACCAGAATATGGGCACTGCAAATTGCCAGGTGCTCCTTGGCAGCTCTGTGGGGCAGTTCTCCTCTGTAGGGTTTCTGTGAGTCAGAATCGTCTTGACAGCAGTTGGTTTGGTTTGGATTTATTTGTGTATTTGCACTGCCTTTTTTTGCCCTTCCACAAACTAATCACAGAATAGACTAGAGTCTATGGCTCTTGTTGCGCATGCTTGTGTTTTTATTTTTTGCTTGATAAAAAGCTGGGTAGGTAAAATGGAACTTGAGAGAAAAGAAGCTGACAGGACTATTACCTACAAAAATTTATCTGAGCATTTAGGAGTGAAAGCAAATTATGTATCACTGAAATTTGTTATAAATTTAGGATACTGGATGTTACATTCTGTTTTCAGCTCAGTCTGTTGTCTTATTTCTGTATCTTTAGGTGTCAACCTGGACAAAGCAGTATCAAGCGTCAGCTCATCAGGACATCCCTGCCATGGGCCAGCTTTCTGACTGGCTAATGAAAAATTTGCCAGATAATGACAATGAGGAAAGTTTGATTCATGGTGATTTCAAACTAGATAACATAGTTTTCCACCCTAAAGAGGTATGTAAAATACACTGAGTAGGTATGATTTGGGACACAAGTACTAAAAAGACACCACCCCATCCCCATTCTTGCCCTGTGTCTGGGGACTGCCTTCACCACTCACAACTTTTAAGTAGTGAATCCTGCGTGCTGGCTTAGGTAACTGTGTGCTGGCTTAGGTAGTTGAGTACCTCTAAGGCTGGATTTAATCCTGAGTGATTCCTGATTGGAAACCCTGGTGGTTAAATGCTGCGTCTCCTAACTGAAAGGCTGGCAGTTGGAATCTGCCAGGTACTCCTTGGAAACTCTATGGAGCAAGTTCTGCCGTGTCCTGTAGGGTCAGTATGAGTCAGAATCAACTCAGCAGCAGAGGGATTTTTGTTTTGTTTTGTTTTTGGATTCCTGACTTACTACTTAAAAAGGACTTGGGAATTTTATTTTCATGTCACTAACATTTTAGGAAATTAAAGCTTGTTCTTGTCAACATGCTCATTGTAATCTTTGTAAAGTGTACACATGCATCAAAGCTGTCACCTTCACTGAGCCCAGAGAGTAAGGTCTATGACTGGAGGACCATGACAGGAATGAGGAAACTGCCCCAGCTTCTCTCTTGTTCACCCGCTGCCTATGGGTAAGCCACGTAGCCCTAAGTATTCTTACAGTAAAGAGAACAACTGGAAGTTCACTAAATCCTTCTCCAAACATTAAGATGTTTTATGGCAGGAAGAGTTGCTTAAGTTCGTGTACTTCATTGTCTGGGTTTCGTGTGTTTTTTCTACAGAAAGAGTACAAGGGGAAATACTATTATAAATTACATCACTGCCGTAGTAGAGTAGTTCACCATCTGCCGGCAGCCGGTCCCAACACTTTACAGGGTCCTGCACGGAGGGAGGGAAGGCGTCGGTGGGAAATGAACAAAGGAAACAGGAAAGACTTTTCTGGTTTAAGGCAGCCCAGCCAGCAAGAGATCGTCTTCTGTGTATCGAGAGCTGTCCATCTTTATTTTTTATAGGTGAGGTGATGTAGTTGGTCACCCTATTTTCTTTATTATACAAACTATTGGTTAACAAGAAACTAACCTAACATCATTGGCTAATAAGAAACTGACCCCTCATGGTCTTCTAATTAATTGTCAAGGCCTTTTTGGATAATTGTTTGAACCAGGTGTTCAGTGGTGATAAATGTCAGGGAACACAATTAATGGTTTTATCTTTACCTCAAAGTGGAAGGCACAGAGGGGTAAACTCCTCAAGGCCTAACCACTTGGCTGTCTCCGTTTGTTTCTCTAAGTTCTTATTTATATCTTCCTGTGTAGATAGTAAGTGTCTGCCGTCCCCCAATTAAGCCAGCTGTGCTAAGAAAGATGTTTCTTTAGTGTTATCAGTTTTCCATACCAACTGTAAAGAATCTAGAAGTTTATTTATTCTTCCTGTTGCAGGGAGAAAAGATGCTTGTGTAGTTTTAATGGCTATGTGGAGAATTGTCCTTGAGAGCTTTTCAAGGGTTAGCTTGTAAACCTGTGTATGTGAAGAAAAGGGAGGGGGCAATGCAATTAGGGGGAAGCCAGTGAAGCCGGGCAGGCCTCACTGCTATCAGGCATGCTGCATTGAAATCCATTCCTCTGATCTCTTTCCCCAGAATTTTCTGGTCAGATTGCCCCAATATAATCTCATAAACCAAGGGGTTGTAAAGCCCCTCTCAGAAGGCACTTCCTTGATCCTCATGTCAGGAGGGGATATCTTTTTAGGAGAATTTAATTAAGAAGCAAAATATTATCAGGAGTAATAGGCTAAAAAACATGTCACAGGTGAGATGCTTTGGCCTGTCATTTACAGAAGTTTGTGACTTTGTCTACAATGACCTATGTGGAATGGCGGGCCTCCGCAACCATCAGTTGAAAGTCCAAAAATAACATAACATAGAGACGTGTGAGTACAGTCTTCAGTGGGACAGAAACATTTTTCATAGAAAAGTCAGTTTGGATTTTAGAATTGTGTCATATATAATTACAGTTATGTATGAAAATGCCTGGGTGGCACAAAGGGTAAGTGCTCAGATACTAACTGAACCCACAGAGTGAGACCTCAGAAGATAAGCCTGGTGACGGGCTTCTGAAAGGTCACATGGGGTCAGCATGAGCAGAACTTGGTAGCAACTACATATGCCTGTGCAACCTTTTGTCAAGGACACTGATGAGTTTTAGATTCTAATCTTGTGGACTAGCTAGCCATATATTGGAAATTTTAATGAATTTTAATTTATAACCTGGACAGATTGTAAATTTACACCATAAAATAGCAGAAATGGGCCTACAACATTTAATTCATATTTTAGGAGTCTGAACCCTGATGGCATAGTGGTTAAGTGCTACATCTGCTAACCCAGAAAGTCAGCAGTTCAAATCCTCCTCCAGGTGCTCCTTGGAAACTCTGGGGGGGCAGTTGTACTGTGACCTGTAGGGTTGCTATGAGTCAGAATTGTCTCAGTAGCAATGATTTTGTTTTTTTTTCCCATGTACTCACTAGCCCAGTTCCCCTAAAGGTGACATCTGTATAACTATAGTTCTAGTCTTCCAAAAAATATTGTGGGAAAAATAAATATTTCACAATGTGCAATAAAACAGTAGTTATAGGGAGTGGAATTATAGGAGACTTAAAAATTGCACGTTTCTGTAATGTTTTGTTTGAGGTGTCAGGGTGTTTTGTGTGGTTTTTTTTTTTTACAGCAAGCTATTATTTTTGTTACTAGAAAATACAACAGTGGTTAAATTTTAGATGATAAACCTTTCAGGAATGTGTACAGTTAGCAGTAAATAATTACTAAAAGAAATGGCAAAAGAAAGGCTTATTTCTCAATTGCCCTATCTCTAGTGGATCTCCAGTTACTTATATGTTAAGTATTTGGAGCATGTTTGAGCAAGTATTTCAGTGACACAGTGTGCTTACTGCAGTCTTTAAAAAGGAATCCGGTACCAAGTACCTGGAAAATATTGTTGATTTGTCCGAGTATAAATATTAACCATCTGCTGAAGTGTTGCTTAGGATTTTAGAGCTTAGTTGAAGTCTGCATATTGCCATTCTTAACTTGAAAACATATTGTTAACTAGAAACAGAATTCCAGAGATATGTCACCTGTATTCATGAATTAGTAGTCAAATGGATTTCATGTGTCGAATATGTGTGTACTACTGTCCCTGCCTTGCAGGCTTTTATATAGAGTGAAACCTGTGGAGGCCACAACTTGGTGAGACTGCCTTATTTTTTTCGATCTTGCAGGCTTTCTACCTTTGACAGAGTATATAGTCTTGCCATTTTTCTGTTGCCTATTTTTAGTGGAAAACATGTGAGTTTTTCTTCTCTGACGGGTTTCTGCCTTTCACGGCTTCTAATTTTTGTAGGTTTTACTGTATTAACTTAGGAAGAAGAATGATTTATGCAAAACACTTTTCTTTGTAAATGTATTTTCTTTTTAATTTCCCCCATTGTTTCTAAAATGTAAGTGTAGTTGGATAAAAACAGTTATAAAATTTAACTTTATGACTAGGGAAAAAAGGAGTTTTTTTCTGACCTTTTCCCTTTATAAATTTTTTTAATGTTCTTTAGTGGCATTAAATGGAAACCTGGTGGTGTAGTGGTTAAATGCTACAACTGCTAACCAGAAGGTTGGCAGTTCACGTCTATCAGGTGCTCCTTGGAAACTATGGGGCAGTTCCACTCTGTCCCGTAGGGTCGTTGTGAGTTGGAATTGACTGAACAGCAGTGGGTTTAGGGTGGTAGCATTAAATAATCTGAGAAGCTGACTGTACGAAGAAGAACATGGCATGGGGACTGGAGGATGACTCATTGACACTCTGCAGTATGCATGTGACATAACCGTGCTTGCTCAGAGTGAAGAGTACTTTACACACTTACTGATCAAAGACTATGGCTTTTAATGTGGACCACTGCTCAACATAAAGATAACAAAAATTCATACAGCTGGACCAAGAAGCAGCAGTACAATAAATGAATAAAAGATTGAAGGTGTCAAGGATTTCATTTTACTGGGTTCGACAGTCAACACGCATGGAAGCAGTAGTGAAGAAATCAAATGATGTATTGTCTCTATTGGAGTATCTGCTACAAAAGACCTGTTTAATATGTTTAAAAGCAAAGATGTCATTTTGAGGACTAGGGTGTGCCTAACCCAAGCCATGGTATTTTCGGTTGCCTCATTTGCATGCAAAAGTTGGACCAAAGAAAAATTGATGCTGTTGAAGTATGGGTTGGCAAAGAATATTCAATATACCTTGAACTGTCAGAATAACAAACACATCTGTCTTGGAAAAAGTACAGCCAAAATTCTCTTTAGAAGCAGGGATGGTGAGACTTTTTCTCATGCCCTTTGTATCTGTTAATCAGGAAGGACCAGTCCCTGAAGAAGTGCATCATGATTGATCAAGTAGGAGGTCAGCGAAAAAGAGGCAAACCTTCAGCAAGATGAATTGACACGGAGGCTGTACTAACAGACTCAGACATAGCAGTGATTGTGGGGATGGTGCAAGGCCATCCTTCTGTTGCCCGTAGGGTCTCTCTGAGTTGGAACTGGCTCAGTGCACCAAACCTCAGCAGTTGCAAAGACAGGTTTTGAAGTCGGGTCTGCTGATGTCCAGTTCTGTAAAGTTCTTGTACGCTGCAACTGCTTCACATGCACTGAAATCACCCAGCTTCCGTGATTAGAAATTGAAGCTCCTTGTTCCTGACCATATCATCTTTGCCACCCACTTGCTTCTCTGTACCTCCCTGAGATGCTGCAAGTTTGATTGCTTGTACTTCAGACTCCATGCACTCCTCCATGGCTTCTTACCTTACCTGATCGTGGTCAGTCATTTCAAAAACAACTTTTGCTAGTATCAGTTTAATTAGTAAGGCCTTAATTGTGGATATGTGCAAGTAATATAAGAATTATAGAGGCTGTTGACCTTAGGTTACTTGTTCCGGAATCCTCTTATCCCATGACTTGGCTTTACACTGCCTCCAACTCCCACCGTGGATCGTTGTATTTGTACTGCAGAATAAAGTCGAAAAACCAGGTTACTCATGCCTGGAACATATTTACATATACTATGTGATTTCCTCTAGACTGTAACTTCATCTCTTAATGAAACCTGTGACATTTAAAAAACAGTATTTTATGCATCCTTCTCAAATGCTCAAGTGACTTATCCTGTCTGGCATGTCATCCTGCCTTCTGCTTGGCCCGTTTTTATTCTTGTAGTCATTTGCCACCACACACTGCTTTCTGGGAATTACAAGCCCCATGAAGTTCTCATGATGCAGCTGAAGATGTTTCAGCCCTCTGCACATCTCCTTTGTGGAGATTGATGAGTAGCATTCTCTTCATCTTCACTGCCAAGAAAAGTTGTCCATTTTGAGCAGCTGGTTTGTTTTTCATCTCTCAACACTCTAAACACCGTGGATAATCATGCTTTCCCCCTTGTGATGGTTCAAGTTATTGTGTCGACTTGGCTGAGCCATGGCTCTCAGAGGTTTGGCAGTCACGATGTAATTTGGCAGCTGTGTGTTGATGCAGTCATCTCCCCAGCGAGATCTAATACAATGTTGTCACTGCCGTGATCTCTGCTATGAACAGTCAGCCAGCTGAAAGGAAGTTTCCTTGAGGGTATGGCCTGTATCCAGCATATGTGGACTTTCTGGCAAAGCTGGCTTTGTTCACTCTGAATCCTCATCTGGCCTCTGGTTCTTGGGCCTTAAGCTAGCAGTTTATCTGCTGATCTTGAGATTTGCCAGCCTGCACAGCCTGTGAGCCAGAAGCTTGCTGTATGATTTGCCAGTCTTGGATTCACCAGCCCCTGCAGCTACGTGTGTCAGGAGAAGCTCCAGCCCAACCCACTGGACCTGAAACTTCCCAGCCTCTACAACTACCTTGTTTACTTGAAATCTCTCTCTGTCTCTGTCTCTCTCTGTCTCTCTCTCTCTGTCTCTCTGTCTCTCTGTCTCTCTCTCTCTCTCTCTCTCTCTCTCTCTCTCTCTCTCTCACACACACACACACACACACACACACACACACACACACACAAGGTCTGACAGTTAACTACGTCTATGAACATAATTGTTCTAAGTGCTCCATTATCACTGCGGTCACCTCAAAGTACTCACCTTGGGAAACTGTGCACTGATGCCAGTGCCTAGTCCAGTCTTCAGAGCAATTTAAGAACTCTTTCTGGAATGGCCATTGCACATGGTACCACAGTGGTAAGTTCAGCAACTTAACTGTATGGCTGTCTGTGAGGGAGTTTTTAGCCAGTAAACAAATAACTATGTTGGAACACCCTCTGTACTCACCTGATTTGACCTCCAAGGACTTTTTTCTTACCCAAAGATAAAACATTCAAAGGAAGACATTTGGATGACATTCAGGACATCAAGGGTAATGCTATGATAGCTCTGATGGGCATTTCAGAAAAAGAGTTCCACAGTTGCTGTGAAGGGTGGACTAGGTGGTGGCTTCAGTGCACAGCTGCCCAAGGGGAACACTTCAAAGGTGACCATAGTGACATTCAACAGTGAGATATGCAGCACTTTTTCTAGGATGAGTTCATGAGGTTAATTGTCCTAGTGTGACATGCATATACGTGTGTGTATACACACAAGCACTTATATTTCCTTGATATAAATCTGTCTCATATGTATACCAAGGAAATGGCTCACACAGTTGTGTATATGTGTGTGTATATATATGTCTATGTCACTAGCTTTGCTTCTCTGAAGAACCCATCCTAAGACAAGTATAATAAACTGTTGCTAACAGATATATACTAATGATACAATTAGATGAGCCATCAGGTTTTTTTTC
Source organism: Heterohyrax brucei (assembly GCA_028571685.1). Classification (NCBI taxonomy): domain Eukaryota; kingdom Metazoa; phylum Chordata; class Mammalia; order Hyracoidea; family Procaviidae; genus Heterohyrax; species Heterohyrax brucei. The sequence goes on along the minus strand of CM053149.1, from coordinate 28,658,688 downwards.
ACAATTTATGGCTTGGTTTACCTAAAAAATGTTCCAGAAATCTTGAAAATTATCTCCAGAGTGGATTTTAAATTTTGTTTTTCTAGGAAAGTAAACATAGCATGAGGAAGCATATTATCTTGTTTTCTGTGGGTGTTAAGAGCAAAAATGACAAACAGGGTGATGTGAAAGAAAACTTCATTTATTAACAAATGTCGCCAGTACAGTGATTTACTGGTTAGAAGCGTATTGCTTGTCCTTTTCAGTGCTGGGGCTTGGTGATTTCCTGTGCTCCCCACCGCCACCACCTCTCCTCAGCACAGTTACCGTCACCACCTCCCGCAGACTGTTCTATTAGTGTGTAGGTATTTTGGTGAGCTTCCTCACATCTGTTTTAGGATAAAGTGACATGTGAATAAATCAAAGCTAACAACAACAAAGCCCTTCGGAATACCAAGAATACAGTTGTGCTTTTTCTCTTCCTTTCATTCCTTTGAAAGAAGCGCTGTCCAATTTTTTTTTTTTCGGTCCCAGAAATTGTGGTGGTTGTTAGGGGCTACTGAGTGTCTTTCAACTCACAGTGACCTCATATCTGCTCCAGAGTGGAAGTGCCACTAGGTTTTCTTGGTTGTGATCTTTATGGAGCAGGTCAGCAGATGCTCAGAGTGTCTGGGTCGGTACGAAGTACCAGCCTTTTTCTTAACAGCTGAGGGCATAACCGCTGTACAACCAGGGATCCTTTCAGCAGTTGATTGCAAAAGTAGATCAGTGATTCCTTCCATTGAGGAATTTGTAGTTTAGTTGGGGACAGTTACTTGAATAAATAATTATAATACAGCATAACCACAACAATGAAATATCTTATGAAATTAAGCCATGGAAGAAGAAGTAATCTATTGTTCCCTTAGTGACAGTATCAAATGTTTGTCTGCGATATGCTGGATTCTGTGCTTATTCACACTTTGCACTTCAAAGGCGCCTCCCCGACACCACAGCATTTCATGCAATAACTCGAGAGGCTCCTCTCAGGTGACACAGCAGCGGCAAACAACCGGGACGATCTTAACAAATAGAAAGGAATTACCAAGCAAAATAAAAAAAAAAAAATTCCTAAAAATACCCATGGTAGCATATCGAAAATGTCACACTCTACTTCTAGTGTGGAAAGATAAAAGAGCCGTCACTTGTTTGACCACTTGGGCTAACACAAGAATGACTACTGTAAAAAGAATTTTATGAGAGGGTGTGGCAGTCAATGTCAAGAAACCTAATATAATAAATCACATAAAATATATGGGTGGCATTGATCAAACATGTCATTATGCCTTGACATATTGTTTTCTGCGAAAATCTTTTTAAGTGCCTCTGTGTAGGAGACTTTCTAGCAACAGTGGAGCTGCACAGCTGTGGAACACTGGCCCAGGCAGGCCAGATGTGCGCCTGAGGCCCCAGGCCATGTGGCCATAGGAAGCAGAAGCTGAAGAGCAAAAGAGCCTGAGAAGCTGAGCTGTCTCAGTCTCAAAGGCTGTGGCCATGACCTCAGGGGGTTTCTGAAAGGGTGGAGCCAGGGCTTTTCCTGTTTGTAAGGGTGGAATTGCTACTCAGTTGGGCTTAGGGTACACCTACAGCCGAGGGGGCTGAGTTACTATGCAAGTGAGCCTTTCCAGGCAGAGTTGTAGCACAGGGCCAGGGGTCTCCACTCAGAATCTAGAGTGTGGCCAATACCTAGAATCTGGAAGGCAGGACTTGTGTAGAATGTCTGAGTATTTTCAAAACTTTGAGGGGTAATGTCATGTGTTTTTTATTGTGATACATGCCCTGACAAACCGAGGACGCACCCTGGGGATTGTTTTGTAAAATACCATAAAAAACAATTACAAAGCTAATATTTCAAAGATTTTGTTTTGTAAGACATAGAAATATAGAAAATGTTAAAAAATATTTGTATACAGTTGTTTGAGTATACAATCATTTTAAAGTAGCTGTAAGAAACTTGCGTAATGTATGCAAGATTGTGTCCAGTTGCTAGTTTGACCAAGGGCAAAAGGCCTCCAGTACAAAGGGTTCATTGAACAAACAGATATCAGCCACTTACTGTGTTCCAAGTTTTGCTAGGAACCGGTAAACAGACGTGGTTCCTGCGCTCATTTGTTCTTCGTGCTAACCCTATGTGTGAGATACTGTGGTTAGTAACCTGAGAATCAGAGAGGTTGCCTAACTCATCTAGGGTCTCACTGCCGGTAAATGATGCAGCAGAGTTTAAACATAGGTCTGTCTGATTCCAGAGCCTCCACTTTCCCACAAAGCTCAAACGATGGTTAGAAGTTGGCCAGGGCTGTAAGGGAATGCAAGCACACCCAGCCGTAGCATGTGGCCCAGCCCGGAGCTGGCATTGCCCAGACGCACTCTGCTTTTCAACTGCCTCCTTGTGTTAGCATTGAACTAATGCTGGATACTCCTCACTGGGCCCCTACAGATCCTCCAGAGATTTCCCTTCCCTTTACCATATTCCCTTCTGCCTCAGCCTCCTGCTGCGTCCACAACCATTGCTGAGAGTTTAGTCTATATCTTTGCAACATTGGTTATTCATGTATAACCTTTTCTTTAAACAAAAATTATGTCATACTGCAAATTGCTTTTTCCTTTTCTATTTACAGTTGAATCCCTCACTGTGTTTACTTAAAAATTTTCTATTATATTGATTTCAGATCACATAATGTTTGATTTATGTTGCCATATAATGGTGGATTTTAGATTCATACAACACATAACATCTTCATGTAATAATTATATTTTTGTTTCTACAACATGAAACAACTTTAAAGATCACTACTGCCCTGCTGTTAGTTGCTGTGGAGCTGGCTGTGATTCCTGGCAATGTTAGGTATCACAGAACAAAGCATAGCTCCTGTCTGTTCCACCTTCCTGATGATTGGTACACTGTTGCGGTAACAGGGTAATGTTTGTTGGGAGGTGGGAGTCATCAGTATAGAAAACTCTGAATCATACAAAGACAGCACAGTTTGTTCATGTAAAAGCCATTAATTATGAGAATGTTTTCATCATTATACTTATTCTCAGCTGAGAAGTTTCACTTGCTGTTGCTTCTGCTCATTAGTAGAGCTGTGAAGATCGTTTGTCATACAGAAAAGCTGATAGCCGTAAGGGAGTCAAAGGACTTATATGTACACAATCCACACTAATTAGCTGATTGATAAATGGGAGGTGCCACTGGGGGAGAAGACTGCAGTGCAGGCAAGGCCTCAGACTGAGTTTTGATGATTTTGAATGTGTTTTGTTTCAGTTATTTCCATATTTTAGTTAATTTTAACATGTGAAAACTTTGTGTTTTTTTACAGTCTCGAGTTATAGCAGTACTGGATTGGGAGCTTTCAACCATTGGTCATCCTTTGTTAGACTTAGCTCATCTTTGCCTCTTCTACTTTTGGCCAAGGACAGTTCCCATGATAAATCATAGTTCTTATTTTCAAGAAAACATAGGTATAAACATACAGTGTTATCTAATTTGATATTAATATAAGATCATCTTTATTATTCTTCATAACTTTAAAATTTTAGGATTATCTTACTAGTTTAGGTTAAATAGCTTTTGTTCATTTCCTGAAGGTATTTCTAAATCATTTTATTTTTATTCATTTTTCTGAACTTAATATTCCATTTTTAATAATTTATGACAATATTTGATCCTTTGTATATGCTTCCTGTAATCAAAATGTAGAATGTTTTGTTACATAAGTTAATAGGTATTCTGTTGGGGTTTTTTTTTTCATATATCAGCAATATTATAACATTTGGACATATTCACCATGATTTTTTAAATTAAAGTTTGTGTTATGTGCTGCTTTATACAGGGATGCCATCAATGGAAGAACTGATTTCAATATATTGCCACCACAGAGGAATGAATTCTGCTCTTCCTAACTGGAATTTCTTTATGGCTCTTTCATATTTTAAAATGGCTGGAATCGCACAGGTAAGAAAGAAGGAACAATCTTATTTGATGATCTCAATTTCTGAATATAGACCCAGTGATGGCCAGGGCTGATAATGAAAGAAGAGTTTGTCTTTGTATTTCCCAGAACCTGGAACATCACCTAGCAAGTACAAGCCTCATAATATATATATTTTCATGAATAGGTAGGTAAAAATTTCCATTTTCCAATCATGTCGTATTTATGTGATTAATTTTGAGAGGAAATTAAGCATAAATTCAATTTTCTGTATTTATTTTATATTTTAATTTAATTCATTTTTTGTTATAGTAATCTACTTTCCAAGTACTTTAAATTTCAAGGATTTATTTAATAAATTGAGGTGCTTCATAAGTAGCAGTGAAACAAGGGTCGGGTTTGGAGGAAAAAGAAAGAAATAAAAGATTTTCAGAAATGAAGAATGGAAAAGAAGGATTAAGGAAAATTATAATATTTTTCCCCTGTCTTTGATATTCGTGCTGTTCACAGACAGCTATAATGTCTTCTAGGAAACAGTTGACTTACATTTTATTTCTTACTCTGAGGGCTGAGCATGTTGTAAAAGATGTGTTTCTCAAAATAGGGGGAGTGTCTGTCACTCCCCACAAACAAAATACCCATTAGGCTTTGAATTCTAAATGTGTTTTCATTTCAAATAGATGTTTGACAATGGGTTATGAATTAGTCAATAGATTGTAAACTATATGGTAGTAGCCTTAGAAGTGATCATAAACGTACCATTTTGATTGGCAACATGAAATTGGAAAGGATAGAGAACTGTCACAGTGTTTTGTAGTCTGAAGACTTATAGAAAGAGGATGAAGTAATGGAATTCAGTTGTTGGGGAGTTTGTTTTGGGCGGGGACGTGGTTGTGTTACTTTGGACGATGTTAGCTGTTAAAGAGCACAGCTGCTAAACTGAGAGACTGGAGCTTTGAGGTGTGAGTCCACCAGAGTCACACTGGAAGAAAGGCTTGGTGATCCACTTCTGAAAAATTAGTCATTGGAAACCCTATTTAGGAGACAGCGCTGGGATGGTAGAGTAGCAACGTGTGTCCTGTGATCCCTCCAACAACAAAGAACCAGAACAACTGAATGCATTATGTGGGGTATTCTAGGAGCCCTGAATATCAGAGGGAAAGCTGAGAGATCAGATTGAGTGACAGAGAGGGGAGAGCAGCTCCAGAAGCAACTACCTTGACCAGAATTAAATCTGAACCCCCATTCCAGAGGGACACTCTTCTGCCAGTTGAGCAGTGCTTGTATGTGCAGCGAGGGGTAAACAAAATAACAGCACAGTGAGAGGAGTGTGTATTTCTCAGCAGAGAAGCAGAGCTTCAGACAACCATACCTCTACAGAACTGCAAAGGACTTTCACTTGAACGAAGTGCTTTCAAACTCTTGTTTTAAATCTTCCATGTGCACTGATTTCGCTCTCTTTTCCTAGCACTTCCCCTTCCCTTCTCTGCTCCGCACCAGGTGCTAAACTAATGCTATACCTGGACTGAATGTGGGGCACATTATGCTTTCGACCTGAGCTGTTCTCCTGGACTTAAAGAGGAAAACAACAGTGGGGAGAAAAAAACATCTGCCAGCTCCTCTGAGCCAGGAATTCCCTCTGCCTTTCTCAGTGCACTTACAGCTCTAACCATTCAGTGTCACGGCACTGGAATTTCTAAGAATGTAACATCAAATTAACGCAAATGACCAGACTATTTGAATATCCAAAAACTAAATAAAAAAATATGTCTGTTAGACAGACTCATGTACAGAAGAAAAGACTCTTTGATGGCTGCAAGGGTGGGGAGGGAGGGAGGGAGAAGGTTGGTTATAGATTAGATAGTTGATAAAAATTTGATTGGGGGAATCAGTGACAACACACATTAGAAAGAAGATCATTTTAACTGGACTTTAACATAACGTGATTACTCTTGCAGTCTTAATCCAGTATTGCAAGGATAGAATAATAGGGGCAGGGGTCTGGGGACCATGCTCTCAGGGGACATCAAGGCCCAATGGGCATAACTAGCATATTACTAAGAGAGTCTCCTACACCCCACATTGATGAGTGGCATCTGGGGTCTTAAAAGCTAGCAAGCTGCCATCTGAGGTACACCAAATGGTCCTACTTAGCAGGAACTGATGATCACCAAGGACCCAAGTGACATGGGGTAAAGAGAACCCAGAAGCAGACCCATGTGAGTGGGTGGCTGCGTCGACATGTGACCATGGGAACCAGATGGTGCCCGGTCACCACCAGTGATAGCCGGGATGGAACTCACAAAGTTGAGTCCATTTGACAATACAAAAATAAAAAGGGGTGCACCGTGAGAACTCCACTAACAGACCGTAATGATGGCCCAGGGGCCTTGGGGTTCCCCTGGGAGCATGGCCCCTGGTCCTGATGCTGCCCTTGTCCATGAATCGTAATGGAGGTAAGCTCTTCAGACAGGAATGGATTGCACTGGAAGACACAGAGTGACCATACCATGTGTATACTTTATGGTTCTGTGCATCTATAGCATGTTATCCTGCTGGCCTCTTACTGGAGTGAGGGACAGAGTGAAGAGGAGGGGACAGGAGATTGTCAGGAGGATATGACATGGATAGAATGGATAGGAGGAGTGTGCTGTCACTGGGCAAGGAGAGCAGGGGGAGCTGCACATGTGCAGGCATGCAGATTTATATTGGATTGTACACTTTCACTCAATCACAATAAATTAAAAAAAGATATATGTCTGTTAGAGTACAATAACCAAAAATAAATAAATTACTACAACTTTCTGATGGCTTGACAGCAGGAGTCCATTTCAGATCATTTAAAGAAATAGCCTTGGATGGCTGTAGAAAATTCCCAAAATAAAGAATCAAAAATTTTTCTGATAAAGAAGACTTCTTGGAATTATCAGCAGTAGAATACAAAAGAGTAATGTTGAGAGCTGTTCAAGACATGAGGAAGGACAGTAGAAAAGCTGCAGCACAGCATAATGAAAAATTAAACAGGCTGCAAGAAATACTTGAGCAACAATGATCCAAAATTAAGCAGATTAACAATAAAATTTCAGAATTAGGCAATGCATTAGAAAGTCAAAGTAGCAGAATTGAGACAATGGAATGAAGAATTAGTGAGATTCAAGATAAAGCAACTGACACCAGCATATTTGAGGAAAAATTAGATTTAAAAGAATTTTAAAAAATTAACCCCTAAGAGTTGTATGGGACTCTACCAAGAGGAATCATGTATGAGTGATTGGAGTACCAGAACCTGGTGGGGGTGGAGGGAGTGGTTTTACAGAAAAAAACAGAATTGTTGAAGATCTATTGACAGAAAACTTCTCTGGTATCGTGAAAGATGAGAAGATAGCTATCCAAGAGGCTCGTCAAACTCCACACATGGTAGAGCTCCCCCAAAAGACACCAAGACATATTATAATCAAACTTACCAAAAGTAAAGATGAGGAGAGGCTTTTAAAGGGAGATAAGGTTAAAGAAAAATAACATATAAATCAGAGTCAATACAAGTACGCTCAGACTGCTCAGCAAAAATCATGCTGGTTAGAAGGTAAAGGGATAGCATATTCAAAGACTTGAAGGACAGAAGAACTGCCAACCAGGAACTATGTATCTTGCAAAACTGTCTCTCAAATGTGATGATGAAATTAGGACATTCTCAGATAAACAAAAGTTTAGAGAATTTGCAAAAACTAGACCCAAATTACAAGAAACACTGAAGGAACATCTTCATTTAGAAAAAAAAAAAAAAAACAACAGTGATACCACCTGTATACGCAAGGATACAGTGCAGGACAGAACATCCGGATATCAATATAGACAAAAAAACTAGAAAAATAAATCAAAGCTAGAACACTACAAATAAGGAAACAGACACCTCAGTATGTAGATGATGACAACATTATACCAAAAAGATGGACAAATTAATGTATTCATAGGTCTTTCAGATGGAGAGGAAGTCGAGGTGATACAAAGCAATTAAAGACTGGTTTGAACTTAAAACATTAAGGGTAAATGTTAAGATAAATGCTAAGGAAATTAACAGTCCTTCCCATCAAAATGAGAAAATCAAGAAATCTCAGCAATTACAAAACCACCAACAATGAAAATAAAGCCCATAAAAAAATACTCAGCTAAGAAAATTAAGTGGAACAAAGAAATTGTCAACAACGCACACAAAAAGGCACCAAAATGACAGCACTAAGTTCACTGAATGTAAATGGGTTCAATGCACCAGTAAAGAGACAGAGTAGCAGAATGGATTTTAAAAAATGGTCTGTCTATATGCTGCCTACAAGAGACACACCTTAGACTTAGATACAAACAAACTGAAACTCAAAGGATGGAAGTATGTATATTAAGCTAACAACATTCACAAGAGAACAGGAGAGACAATATTAGGTTCAGATAAAATAGACTTTAAAATCCACCACAGTGGACAAGGAAGTTTACTCCATATTGCTTAAAAAGAGTCAGTACATCAGGAAACCATAACCATATTAAATATTTATGCCCTCAATGACAGAGTTTCTAAATACATCAAATGAACTGTAACCGCATTGAGAAGTGAGATAGACAGGGCCACAATAATAGTGTGAAACTTCAACACACCACTTCTGGTGATGTGCGGAACGTCAAGCAAGAAGCTCAATAAAGACACGGAAGATCTGGATGCCGCAGTCAACCCACTGGACCTCATAGACATACAGAACCCTCCAACAATAGACTAGTCTACCTTCTTTTCCAATGCACATGGAACATTCTCCAGAACAGAACTACGTATTAGGCAATAAAGCAAGTCTTAACAAAATCCAAAGCACTGAAATGTTGCAAAGCATCTTTTCAGATCATAAAGCTGTAAAAGTTGGAATCGAAAGCAGGAAAAGCAAGGGTAAAAAATCAAACCCATGGAAACTGAACAACACCTTGCTCAAAAACTTAGAGTTATAGAAGAAATCAAGGACAGAATAAAGAAATTCGTAGAATCAAATAAGAAGGAAAACATATCCTGCCAGAACCTATGGAACACAGCAAAAGCAGTGTTCAGAGGTCAGTTTATCTCAATAAATGCACAACTCCAAAAAGAAGGACTCAAATAAAAAATTCACCCTACAACTCGAACAAGGAGAGAGCAACAGCGACAACAAACCCTGAAGCAGCAGGAGAAAACAGACAACAAAAATCATGGCAGAACTGAATTAGAGGCTAGAAAAATAATAGAGAGAGTTCATAACACCAGAACTGGTTTCTTGAGAAGATCAACAAGATCAAGAAGAAAAATTGGCCAAACTGATAAAAGAAAAACCAGAGAGGAAACAAATAACTCAAATAACAAATGAGAGGGCCAATATCAGGACACACCCAATTGAAATTGAAAGAATCATAGCAGAATACTATGCAAACTTGTGCTTTAATAAATTTGAAAACCTAGAGGAAATGGATAAATTTCTAGAAACACACTGCCTACCTAAACTAACACAAAAGTACAACAGCTGAATAAACTTATAAAAGAAGAACAGATTGAAAAAGTTATTTAAAAACTACCAACCAAAAACAGTCCTTGCCCAGACAGCTTTATTGGAAAATTCTATCATACGTTTAGAAAAGAGTTAACGCCATTATTACTAAAGGCATTTTGCAGAATAGAAAAGGATGGAATATTCCCAATTCATTCTATGAAGGTAGCATAACCCTGATACCAAAACTGGATAATAGTACAAAAAGGAAAGTTACAGACCAGTGTCTCTCATGAACTTAGATACAAAAATTCTCAACAGATTCTAGCCAACAGAATTCAACAGCATATCAAAAAAATTATTTGCCCTGATCAAGTGGGATTCATACCAGGGATGCAGGGATGCTTCAACATTAGAAAAACAATATAGTCGACCGCATAAATAAAACAAACAGTAAGAATCATTTGATTCTATCAGCTGCTACAGAAAAGGTATTTCATAAAGTCCAACACCCATTCATGTTAAAAACCCTCAGCAGAATAGGAATAGAAGGGGCATCTGGGCAAAGCCAACAGCCAACATCATCCTAATGAAGAGAAATCTGAAAGCATTCCCCGTGAGAAAGGGAAACAGACAAGGATGCCCATTGTTACCATTGTCATTCAACATTGTGCCGGAGGTTCTAGTCAGAATTCAGGCAAGATAAAGATATAAAGGGCATCCAGATTGGTAAGAAAGAAGTAAAAAATATCTGTATTTGCAGATGATATGATCTTATACACAGAAAACCCTAAAGAATCCACACACACACACACACACACACTATATATATATATATATAGGAACTAATAGAAGAGATCATCAAAGTACCAAGCTATAAGATAAACATGGCATAAGTCATTTGGATTTCTTTATACCAACAAAGAGGAAATCACCAAATCAGTAGCTGTTTACAATAGCCCCCAGGAAGATCACATACTTAGGAATAAATCTAACCAGAGATGTAAAGGATCTAGTCGAAGAAAATTGTTAGACTCTACTTACTGCAAGAAACCAAAAGAGACGTACGGAAGTGGAGAAACCTACCTTTCTCATGGATGGGAAGACTTAACATCACAAAAATCTAACCAAAGCAATTTGTAGATACAATGCAGTCCTCACACAAATTCCAATGTCAGATAGAGAAAAAAATCTCTAGCTTCATATGGAAAGGAAAGAGGCCCTGGATAAATAAAGCATTACTGAAGAAGAACAACAAAGTGGGAAGCCTTACATTATCTGACTTTAGAACATGTTACACTGCCGTGGTAGTCAGAACAGCCTGGTACTGGTACAAAAGCAGATACATAGACCAATGAAGCAGAAAAGAAAATCCAGATACACTGTGAGCAGCTGATATTTGACAAAAGCCCAAAGTCCATGAATGGAGGAAAATCAGTCTGTTCAACAAATGGTGTTGGCAGAACTGGATATTCATCTGCAAAAAAGTGAAACAAAATGTGTATTTCACACCATGTTCAAGAACTAACCCAAAATGGATCAAAGACCTAGATGTAAAATTTGGAACAGTAAAGATGATGGGAGGAAAAAAAGGAGTGATGCTGGGAACTCTAATGCACAGCATAAAAAGACAACAAGATATTACTAACAGTGCATAAGCATCAGAAGAGAAAATAGATACATGGGAACGCCTAAACATCAACCACTTATCCTCATCCAAATACTTCACCAAAAGAGTAAAAAGACTACCTACAGACTGGGAAAGCATTTTCAGCAACTGAAAATCTGATCAGTGTCTAATCTAAAGGTACTGCAGCACCGCAACAAGAAAAAGACAAATAGCCCAATTAAAAAATGGTCAAGAGACATGAACAGGCATTTCACCAAAGAAGACATCCAAGCAGCTAAAAGATACAGGAGGAAATGTTCACGATTGCTAGCTGTTAGAAAAATCTAAATCAAAACTACACTGAGATACCATCTCACACCAACAAGACTGGCATTAATCAAAAGGTCACAAACCATATATTGGAAGCACTTTATGGTTCCATACATCTATAGGATATCATCTTGCTGACCTCTGGCTGGAGGAAGGGGAGTGGACGGACAGGAGGGGAAAGGAGACTGTTGGGAGGATGAGACATGTATAGAGCAGAGAGGAATAGTGTACTGTCACTGGACAGGGGGAGCAGTGTAAGCTGCATATAGGGGGGGCATGTAAATTTATATGTGAATGTACATTTTCACTCAGTTATGTTAAATAAAAATAAAAATTAAAAAAAAAGGTCACAAAGCAGTAAATGTTTGAGAGGTCGTAAAGAGACTAGAACTATTCTACACAGATGCTGGGAAATCAATTTGATGCTTTCCTAAAAGGCCAGAAATAAAAATATCATATGATCCAGCGGCCTCACTGCTTGGACTGTACCCTAGAGAAATAAGGGCTGTCACTTGAATAGATACATGCACACCAATGTTTATTGCAGCACTGTCCAGAATAGCAAAAAGATGGAATCAACCTAAGTGCACATCAACAGATGAATGGATAAACTGAATACAATAGAATACTATACAACAATAAAGAACAAAAGTGATCTTGGGAAATACCTGATAATGTGGAGTCATCTGGAAGACCTTATGATGAGTGAAGTCACTCAGCTGCAAAAGGTTAAGTTTTGTTAAGACCAGTATTATAAAGACTCAAGGTTTAAGCACAGAATAGTCTTTGGTGGTTACAAGGAAGGGGTCAGAAGGATATGGATATTCATGGGTCAGATAGTAGTTGGAATTGGGTTAACTGAAGGAAGTTACAACACACAGCCAAAGAGAGATTAACACTGCTGGACAACACCAAAAGCTAAGAGATTTCCTAAATAGGACCCAGCATTTCAAAGGTCAGAGTAGCAGGGACAGGGATCTGGGGGACCATGGTTTCAGGGGACATCTAGGTCAATTGGCATAACTAAGTATTTTTTTCAAGAAAATGTTCTGCATCCCATTTTGCTGAGTGGCATCTGGGATCTTAAAAGCTAGGCAGCTGCCAACTGATTAGCATCAATTGGTCCCAGTCCATCTGGAGCAGAGACGAGTGAAGGACATGAAAGATGTGAGGAAAATATGAGCCCAGGAGACAGAAGAGACCATATGATTGAGAGACTACATCAGCATGAAACCAGAAGAGCTAGATGGTGCCCAGCCACTACCAGTGACTGCCCTGACAGGGAACACACTATAGAGTCTAATGTAGCCTGAGAAAAATGGAATACAGATCTAGAACTCTTATTAAACCAGACGTGATGGCCTGACATCCTGGAATGTTCCTTTAGGTCATGGCCCCAGGACTGTCTGCTAACCCAGAGTTGAAACCGGTACCAAAGCCAACTCTCCAGACAAAGATTGGATTGGATTATAGGACATAGAGTAATGCTGGTGAAGTGTGTGCTTCTTGGCTTGAATATATACATGAGGCTGTTGGAGCAGCTGCTGTCCAAGGGTTACTTGGGAGGATGGAGATGGAGGCAGGAGTTGGTTAAATGACTATTGGAAGTACAGAGTTGAAAGAAGCACTGTGCTGTCACAAAGTAGGGAGAGCAGCTAGAGTTGTATATCTGTGTATGTTGGGGGGAGTGTTTATATGAGAAATTGGATTGTAAACTTAAAGCACAATAAAATACTTGGGGAGAAAAAAAAAAGCAACCTGTGTAGAACAACCCTAGTAAACATGGCGCTGCTGTGAGCAGGAATTGACTTAATGGCAACTGTTTTTATTTGGTTTTGTCTTACGTTGGAAGGATAGAACGTGAAGAATTAGAGAAAAACTGACTAGTGTTCAACTAACGTTCAAAGAAGACAGTCTTACTTAAATTGTATGTTCACAAAAATGAGGGGAAATGTTCCTAGAAGTTATCTAATTGCTTTCTCTTTGGTCTTTTTTTTTTTTTTTAAATCGTATTTTAATTTCTTTAGTAATATTCCCCCCTGGGAAGGGATAGTAATTTTCTCTAGAGGTGATATAAATTACAAGTTTGGTGTCTGTTTGAACTGCTGAGCGCATTTTCAAATCTGTTTTGATTCCTGGTTACCATTCTGCTTGGATAAAAGTATATGAACTAGATGTAACAAATGTGTCTTTTTAATTTGTGGAAGTATAATTATCCTGACATATGTATTAATAGAATTGATAGTCTGATTTATATCTTGGTAACTTGTAAGTTTAGTTAATAATAAGGGTAAATTGACTAGAACATAGTCTACACTGGGGAGCCACATAGTTGACAAACTGTGGATAGAGTTATTGGGTAGTTGAGGGGTCGTTTTCAATAAATCTTAGTTGCTCTATACTGATTTATTTATAGGGTGTCTATAGTAGATTTCTGCTGGGAAATAACTCATCGGAGAGTAGCTTTTTGTTTGCCAATATCGTGAAACCTCTGGCAGAAACGGGATTACAACTCTCAAAAAGGTAAGCAAAACAGGTTTCTCTTGCTAACTCAGAGTAGAGCCTTTGTACCTGTGAACCCCTTGCTCTGCTGTCGTTTCCAAGTCATAGTGACCTTAAAGTACAGAGTCAAACTGCCCTTAGGATTTCCAAGGAGCAGCTGGAACTGCCCACCTTTTGCTTAGCACCCTAGCACCTAACCACACCCCCACCAGGGTTTCCAGAGCCTTTGTGGTCCTTACAGTAGATATGGACGTGTTGCAGACTTCAGGTGTATAGGAATTGTTTTCACTGTTGACTCCACAGTTTTTGCTGCTGTTCATAGTAGTTTGCTGGTAGACCTCTTCTGTTAAAAATAAAATGACCTCGAATATAAGGAAAATCTCCATATTCATAATGAAAATTTCTTTTTTTTTTAGCCTACCTGAATGTATAAACTTTTAACGATGTAGACAAAATTGTCTCATGTTCCCTCATAAAATTGCTTACGCATACTTATTTAAAAATGCATGTTGTGGAAAAATAATTTAATTTAGAAATATTACTCTCATCCACTGTCATGTTTCATGAAACTTTATTCAGACACTTTATTAGTGTCTTTGGCATCGAGGCCTCCATCAGAGGCATGCACTGGGAGTCATGCAACATGCTTTGCCAGTTACACTGCTGCCCAGGTGGTATGATACATAGGACTGCCAAGTGCACCCGTGATGCAGTCCCTGGAGATCCTGACCAGGTCACTGGTACCAGTACCCACGGCATAGGATCAGCACAGAGTAGGGTCAAACCTCAGTTTCTTGCCTTCCTTTTTTTAGGGATTGACAGTGACTCCTGTAGGATTCAAAAACCTTGACTGAGGTCATGCCAGGCTCACGTTTTCCCGAAATAGTAGTAGAAGCATTAACATTCAATGTACAAAATAAAGTGATTCTGCATTCCCCCCATAATGTGAGAGATTGAAAAAACAAAGCACAAACTGTAGCAACTCACTCTGATGGATTTGAGGGACTGAGGGAAGATGGAGGCTGGAGAGCCTCCTCATTGTAGTCAGAAACGTGTAATAATGATTTGGATGTCTTTTTTTTGTGTGTGCGTGTGAAGAACTTTTAATACTGCGCTAACACAGACTGATACTGCTGGACAATTGTTTGTACAGACTAGGACTGGCCAGGAAGTTCTTAGCAGGGTGAAGCATTTCATGAAACAACACATCATTCCAGCTGAAAAGGCAAGTATTGTATAAACCAGACTATATTTGTGCTAAAGGACTACTGATGACTCACTTCTGTTATCCCTGCTTCTAGCAGTATCCTGGTGTCATCTGTGCAGTCAGTCCTCACCTAGATTTCCCTGTCAGCTCTAGCACTGGGAATGTCTGGATGGTGCCTTTGCTCAATGGCTTAACGAAAGATTGGAGGTTCAAGTCCACCCAGAGGTGCCTCAGAAGAAAGGACTGGCATCTTCTTCTGAAACATCAACCATTGGAAGCTCCATAGAGTGCAGTTCTGTTCTGACATGCATGGGGTTGCCTCCAGTCAAGATTGTCTCAGCAGCAACTGTTTTAACCTAGCACTGATCTGCTACACAGTCTGATCCAGGAAAATTCCAAGTTTTCAAAACATGCCAAAGAAATGTCACAGATAAGTCTGTGGAGTGAAACTTAAGCCAAAGGGAGTTGGTTGTCTATAAGACTGGGATCTTAAATGTTTTTTTAAGTTATTTGTTATGTGTCTACTTGAAAATTTAATAAGAGCTCTAGACTACCTAAGTGGACATGCCCAGAAAATTTTACATATCATTTCAAGATGTTCACAGACACTTTCACGTCTTTCTCCCATAAGGTGCTATTTAAAGTGTTATGTTTAAGTTCATTGAAGGTAGAGAGGCAATGTTATATCTTCATTCATTCAGTTAACGTAATTATTGGCTACCTAATAATGATCTGGAAACCCTGGTGACATAGTAGTTAAGTGCTATGTCTGCTAACCAAAGGGTTGGCAGTTCAAATCTATCAGGCGCTCCTTAGAAACTCAGTAGGGCAGTTCTACTCTGTCCTTTAGGGTCGCTATGATTTGGAATCAACTTGACAGCAGCGGGTTTGCTTTTTGGAGGGATAATGAGCTAGGGCCCTGGGAAGCCACCAATGGTAAAAGAAAGAACAAGACAGGCCCCTAGGGCGTATGTTCCTGTGTAGTTTACAGTTTAGCAGAGAAGAAAGTTATTAAATAAGAGGTAAGTGCAATGAAGAAAAGGGAATAGCTCTTATGAAAATATGTAAGGGAGATAGGACAGGGTATGTGTGTGGGTAGATCACTGGTGTGGGAATCATAAGATGTTGATTTCTGTCCACCTTGCCATGAGTTAGGTGGTCTTGTGTGTGACTCGATCTGTCCCAGCCTCAGTTAACTTGTTCCACAACATTAGTAGGTATCACTAGTTATGTAATAAATCCCATTTTGATTTCTATGATTCTGAGAAGTCTAGAGTTAGGCTGGCAAAATCACATAGGGAACTGAAAAAAAACCTCTTCCAACAAAAATGTTCAGAGCTGATAATGTGTTTGTACAGCAGTAGTGTTGTCACTTAAATGGAAATTTATCATATTTTTAGTAAACATCTGGGTTGAGATGAATTAAGCTGACAGTCTTTTTTTTTAATGGTATTTTAGATGAAGTTTTACAGAACAGATTAGTTTCTCATTAAACAGTTAGTATACTTGTTTAATGACTGATTATCTACCTCACAACATGACAGCACTGTCCACTTCTTGACCTTGGGTTCCCCGTTACCTGCTTTCCTGTCCCCTCCTGCCTTCTTGTCCTTGCCACTGGGCTGGTAGGCCCCTTTAGTCTCATTTTTTATGGCTCCACGATCAACACCCATGGAAGCAGCAGTCAAGAAGTCAAGAGTCCTTACACTGGGAAAATCTGCTGCAAATAACTTCTTTAAGGTATTGAAAAATAAAGATGTCACCTTGAAGACTAAGGTGTGTCTGACCCAAGGCATGGTATTTTCAGTCACGTCATATGCATGCAAAAGCTGGACAATGAATAGAGAAAACAGAAGAAGAATTGATGCCTTTAAATTGTGGTGTTGGAGAAGAATGTTGAATCTACCACGGACTGCTAAAAGAACCGACAGATCTGTTCTGGTAGAAGTGTAATGAGAGTGTTTCTTGGAAGCAGAGATGGCAGGACTGCGTCTTACATACTTTGTACATGTTGTCAGGAAAGATCAGTACCTGGAGGAGGACAGCGTGCTTGGTAAAGTGAAGAGTCAGCAAAAAGAGGAAGACCCTTGATGAGATGGGTTAAGAGTTTTCATAATATTCATAACCTATAACTATAATTTTGCTTGTCTCCATGTAGAAAAAATAATACAGAGATGTTATAATAGCAAAACAAGAATGCTGTCATATAATGACTCTATTTCAATTATATAATCTAATTTCAGTTATACAATCACAGATTACTGTTATTGTTTATGTAGCCAGTTTTTAATTTAGGTTTATGTATTTATCATTTTAATTATTTACTATTTCTTCTTGCAACCCTGAGATTCCTTCTGGGGTAAAATTCTCCTGGTGAGAGAGTGCTGGTGGTAAGCTTATTCTTCTTTCTTTGCTTTTTCTTTTTGGCTAGGATTGAGTTTGGCAATGCCCTGATTTTGCCCTCATTCTTGAAAGATAGTTTTATCGGACACAGAATTCTAGGTTGACAGTTATTTTCTCTCAGCAATTGGAGATAACTGTTCCATTGATTTTTAACTCAATTTGTTGCTGTCAGAAGTCAGCTGTCAATTTAATTATTTCTTTATCAGTGATTTTTTTTCTTATTCACTTCTTCCTCTTCAGAGCCTTTTTCTCTTTGATGTCCTGCAGTTTGACTGTGCTCTGCCTTCATTTACTTTCTGAATTTGACGACCCACATCTTTATCCATTCTGAAAACATCTTAGCTATATATATGTATTTTTTTCAATAGTTCATCTCTGTTCTCTTCATCTAGGACTCCAGTTTTACTTATGTTAGCACTTCTCTGTATCTACTATGTCCTTATCACTTATATTTTCCTACTCTTGAATTTCTGTGCTTCATTCTGGGTAATTTCTCCAGCCCTTTGTTTTCATTTCTGTTTTCCAGCTGTGTTTAGTCAACCTTTCAGCCCATCCATAGAGCCAAAACCAAAACCATACCCATGAAGTCAGTGCCAACTTAGCGACCCAGTAGGACAGAGGAGATCCACCCTATGTGGTTTCCAAGGCTGTAATCTCTGGAAGCAGACCTCCACATGTTTCTCTCATAGAGCCACTAGTGGATTCAAACCACAAACTTTTTGGTCGGCAGCAGACAATTAACCACCGCGCCATCAAGTTTCCTATCCACAGAGCAGTGGTTCTCAAGTGTTGGAGTGTATCAGGGCTGCTGGACGGCCAGTAAAGAGCACAGAGGATTGAGCTCACTTAAGCAGAGCAGCTCCTGGGCCCTTGTGTTTTCACTGAGTTCCCCAGTGAAGCTGAATCCCACCGAGCTTGAGCACCCTGGAAGTTGTTTTGTTTTGTTTTGATTTTACTACGTTGTTGAGTTTATTCATAACATTAGCTTTAGAGAGGAAAGGGAGAAAGGAAATCCCAAATATGGATAGTCCAGATGTCATTTCTGTGGCCTTTTTGGTAATATAGTTTTTTATAACATGTTATTTCTAAAAATTTTATTGTTCAGAACCTACACAGAAAAGCATCCAGCATTTCTGCACATACAATCAGTGATACCGATTGTGTTCTTCAAGTTGTGCAACCATCCTCACCCTCTGAGTTGTCCCTCCCCTTTAGTATAAGCTTACTGCCTCCTCGGTCTCCTGTCTCCGTCTTTCCAGTTCCTGTTGTCAGTCTGACCTCCATAGACATCTAGAAAGAGCTCGGTGTGCTCAAGGCAGACCTTCTTTGCTAGTTACGCTATGTTTTGGTTTTAAGAAGATTTCAAGGTATATTTTTGGTTTACGTTTAATGCTGTAATTTTTTTTCCCCACAAGTTACTCGTGGTTCTTTGTCAGATTCACTTGGTAAACTTTGAGAGACCTTTCTCAGATTTTCAATTCCTTCGTTCTTGAAATCTGTTGAAGTATTTGATGTTCTGTGTCTAATCATTATCTATAGTCTTGCAGAGTATGATGATTATTATGTTTGCTAATTCTTGCTTAAGGTGCCTTCTTTCCTTGAATATTCAGTAGTTTTTCACTCTGAACTCAAGTTCTTTGGAATGGAATTTTATCTGCAGAGATTATCTAAGGCTTTTCTTTGAAGCCCTGCCTCCAGAGAGGATTTATTTTTGCTTCAGCTGGATTGCCATGAATCAGATCCGACTCGACGGCACTTGGCTGGCTTTGGCCGCTAACAGCCACTGTCACCCCCAAAAGTGTAAACCTTTTTAGCTTGAGGTTTTGGGGCCTCCCCAAGTCTGTGAATTCAGATCTCAAACTTAGGTAAAGACAGACTTGATGTGAAGAAAGCTGCTTTTCCTATTCTGCCCAGAAACCGAGACCTGTATATAAGCCTACATCTGAAGTCTACCTCTGAGGGTCAGGTTTTTTTCTGTTTTTTCTTGGGTGACACCCTGCAAGTGCCCTAGCTTTGTGGTAAAATGTTGGTAGGCAGTGGGGTTGGTGGTATCTGATCTACTGTCTAA
Source organism: Heterohyrax brucei (assembly GCA_028571685.1). NCBI lineage: Eukaryota > Metazoa > Chordata > Mammalia > Hyracoidea > Procaviidae > Heterohyrax > Heterohyrax brucei. Next base: position 28,639,130 of record CM053149.1, on the reverse strand, counting down.
GCCCTGCTTGGGACATTCGGCTTTGGCGTCTGCCCCCATCTGTTGCTAGGTGCGATAGAAGGGACTGCTGGCCAGTCTTGCGCCATCCTTGTAGTCATTGCTCTGTCTGAGTCAACGGTGGCAGCCACCGTGTCAGTCCCTCTTACTGAGGTCTTCCTCTTTTTGGTTGACCCTCTTCTTTATTAAGCGTGATATCCTTGTCCCAGAACTGAGCCCTCTTCATACCATGTCCAGAGCAGATGAGATAACCCTACCTATCTGACCCCTTGCAGCCCAGGGCCTGGGCCACCTAGGCTCACCCACATCCCCCAGGTGCCCGCTTACATGCAGTAGTCAGGCTTTTGTCTTCCTGACCTCTCAGGAATTGCCGTACTTTCCTGCCAGCACAGCTATGCATTACTAAATATACTTATTTTTCATAAAATTATTTTTAGCTTTTTATCTGGAATATTTAGTTGGACTGCACTGGGAAGGGTTCTGTGTGCCACATTGCCAAAAATGGAAGACTCAGATCTTGATATAAGGTGGCCCTGGTGGCTAATTGGTTAAGACTCACAGCTGTTAACCAAAAGGTTGGCAGTTTGAATCCACCAGCCTGCTGATTGGAAACCCTGTGGGGCAGTTCTGCTGTGTGCTGTTGGGTCGCTGTGAGTCACGGTTAACTCGATGGCAACAGATTTGCTTTTTTGTTTTGGGATATTATCTAATATCAGGGTAGCACAATTTGTAAACAGCAAATTTTCAGAATTTTATGTGCTCATGTTTCTTTTTTAGTAAGTCTTACTGATTTTATAGCATCTGAAAAAATTTCTACACCTAAAGTGGTTTGCTTTAGTATCAGTTTGTTTTGACTTTACCTAGTTAACTTTTTCTCCTTTTATTACTTTAAGGAGGTAATTGAGTTCTATGTTCAAAATGGAAATTCAGTGGATAAGTGGAGAAAACCTTTGGTGATTGATAAACTCAAGGTAAGAAAAATCAGAAACCCTTTACCGTTAGAAAATTATCCACAGATGTTTCTTGGAGGCTTTGTTATTGTTGCTGTGTGTGTGTGCGGATGATAATTATATCAGTATGGAGCCCAGTGATGCAATGGTTAAGTGCTCAATTGCTGACCAAAAGGTCTGCAATTTGAACCCACCAGTGGCTGTGTGGGAGAATTTCCTGTAAAGACCACAGCATAGAAAACCCAGTGGGACAGTTCTGCTCTGTCATATAGGCCACTGTGAGTCAACTCGATGTCACATGGCACACAACAACAACACAGTTGTATCACTAATCACATTTTTAAAAATTAGGTTTAAAAATTGAAATCTGTAATGGGTTGCTGTCAGTCAGAATCAACTCAATGGAAATTTTTTTTTATATATATAAAAAGTAGGCCATGTAGTGTTCTTTGTGTGGTACATGATGAAGGCAAACTTTCACAGCTGTCAAAGAAGAAAATGTGGCTAACAGCACTTACTCCAGCTGCTACTAAACTGAGGCTGCAGTCCAGGCAGGGCACTTGGCTCATGTGGTCTTAACCCAAATGCCATGTTTTTAGATCTTAACAGCAACAAATCTGAGGAACTGAATGGCACAGAATAGTATACTTGCCATGATTATGCCCAAATATCGGAGATTTTGCAAAGGCAGTGATTAAAAGGAAGTGTTCAAGTAAGCAAATTCAGTTTTTCAGCCAGCTCTTGCAAAGCTTAGAGGGAAAGACATTTCTTTTACAGTTAGACTGTTAATTTGTAATGAATTAGTAATCATTGGTTTTGCACACTTAAATAGTTCCATTGATGTTTTGGTAACTTTGGTGGCGTAGTGCTTAAGCTCTGTGACTACAAACCAAAAGGTTAGCAGTTCAGATCCACCAGACGTTCCTTCAGAGATCTACCTGGTGGTTTTACTCTGTCCTCTAGAGTCGCTATGAGTCTGGATTGACTCATCAGTAATAGGTTTGGGTTTTTGGTTTTATTGATGTTTTAAACTTCAGAAAGCATAAATACCCGTGTCTTTTGAAGATTAAATTGCTTTTGTTTATGCTAAATTATGATTGCTGTGGCGTGTTTTTCACCTTGACAGGAAATGGCCAGAGCAGAGGGCCTGTGGAACCTGTTTTTGCCAGCTGTGAGTGGACTCAGCCAGGTGGACTACGCCTTGATTGCCGAAGAGACGGGAAAATGCTTTTTTGCTCCAGATGTCTTCAACTGCCAAGCGCCAGGTTTCTACATTATTTAAAAACTTTTGCTGATATGTTGAGCAGCATTTAAACTTTCTCTATTTTATGACAACTAGGAAGTTTTTCTACTCAAAGTCATTGATTTCTACATTGGCCTATAATTTTATTTTTGGTTAAAGTATAGAATGTAGACTCAAAGTTCTCATCAGGTTATTCTTGTTGTTAAGCATCGTTACATTAAGAATCTTGGTGACTGTAAGTTGCCACTGATGGAATAGGAAACATAAGAATCTTGGTGGTATATTGGACATTTCTGTGGCCAGATGGAATGTGTAGAGAGTTCCACATATTTTGATTAGTTTCTCTGCACCTCTCCATTCTTTCACCAATTGTTTATTGATTACCTGTAATGTGCCTAGTGCTGTTCTAGGTCTTTGGGATACATCAATTAATAAAATACACAAAGATCTCTGTCCTCATGAAGCTAATGTTCTAATAGACAAAGATAAAAATTAACAATAAACGTAATCGATAAGTAAATTACATAGTAAGATGAAAGGTGCATTGGGAAAAAAACAGCAGGGTAGGGGGCTCTGGAGTACTGGGGCACAGGGATGTAGGGTTTGAAACAAAAAGGTTAGCATTAGCTTCACTAAGTAACATTTGATAATAACTTGAAGAGATGAGAGAGTTAGCCTGGCTGATGTGTGGGGGAAGCATGTTCATAGCAGAGGGAACAGAGAATATAAAAGCCCTAAGGCAAGAGTGTGATTGGTATATTCAAAGAATAGCCAAAGAGGCTAATGTTAGGGGAAAAACAGAAGAGATCCAAGAAGGAAGTGGCATCAGATGACTTATGGCCTTATCAGGTAAAGAAATGGGGATCCATTGGAGGATCTTGAGCTGAGGACTAACAAAGTGTAACTTCAGTTTGGAAAGATTCTTTCTGACCACCAAGTCAAGAACTGACCAAAGAAGGAAACAAGGGAAGCAGGGAATCTGTTGTAATAATCCTGGTGGAAGATGGTGGTGGTTTGGACCAGGGTCATTAACCGTGGAGGGATTGAAAAGTGAAAAGATTTTAAATGTGTTTTGAAGGCAGAGCCAAGAGAATTTCCTGCTTGAATATGAGGTATTAATAGAGGAATCAAGGTTGACTCTAAGGGCTTTGGTGTGACTGGTCAGAATGGTGAAGGAAAGAGGCCAACTGTCCTTCCCACCTAACCCAGCCCCCTGCCGACTAGTCGGATCTGACTCACAGTGACCCTACAGGTCAGAGTAGAATTGCCCCATAGAGTTTCCAAGGAGCTCCTGGTGGATTTGAACTGCTGACCTTTTGGTTAGCAGACATAGCACTTAACTCACTACACCACCAGGGTTTCCATCCTCCCTTTAGAGAGACAAATGAAAGAAGTAAACCTAGAATATAGTCTATATTAGACATTTTCAAACCTCAATTTGCAGAAGAACCACCTGAGGAACTTTTTAGAAATCCAGATTCCTAGATCCTTTCCGTAGAGTCAGCAGGTCTAGGGTAGACCCAGAGAATCTTTTTTTTTTTTCTCCTAAGACGATCTGGCTATTCTGATGCAGCCAGTTAGGGACCAGCACTTGAATGGTAATGGAAGGATGGCAGTATGTTATTCTAAAGCATCCCTGCGCAAGTCAGACATCAGAATTGCCGTTTGTACTTATTGTATAGCAACTCTCTCTTCAAAAGGGTTAATACAGGGCGAAACTGCCCCAAAATAGGTATATCAAACCATATTGTTCTGAGAAAAACCGCAACCTGAATTCAACACAGTGGCTCCGCGCTGGACTTTGACTGTTGTTGTTTTGGACTGGTTAAGTTAGATAGTAGATTTCTGGTAATGGTTGAACTTGTCCCTGACGTGCTTTTTCCTCTTCTGAACACTGCCAAATTGTTGCTGAACTTCATTGTCATCAAATAATAAGCTATCATGAAAGGAATGTAGCCACAGGGGTCCTAAAAGTTCCATTTGTGTAGGTTAGTAAATCATGCCTTGTAGATAGCCTGATACTGTGGACAGGGAACTGGTAGTCTTTTTGTGTAAGATTTTGCTTACTACTCATAATAAGAAGTGTATTTAATGTTGTGACCGAATATGTAGTATGTATAATTGTATGTGTCTGGTAATGCATATGCACATAAACCCACTGCTGTCACGTCCACTCGGCTCGTTGCAACCCTAGACGACCACGAAGCAGAACTGCCTCCTAGGGTTGCCGAGGCTGTAATCTGTGTGGAAGCACACTGCCACATCTCTTCTTGCAGAGAAGCTTGTGGTTTTAAACCACAAACTTTGCAGTTAACAGCCGGTGCTTAACCACTGTACCACCAGGGCCCCCTATCTACATGTATGGCTTGATGAACCAGTGCATTCCCTTACTACATGCCAGGCACTTAAATACTTTTTATTGAGTCTTATGTAATGTCTTTGATTTTGTTCCATCATTTTTTTTAGAAAATACTGGCCATATTCTGTTAAATTGATTTCATGACCCTGCAATGGCTCGTAATATGAAAAATAATGCTACAAGACTTCCTTCGTAGACACAACTTTAGCACTGTTTTTCCATTTGTCTTGTGGACACATTTTTTTACTAAGTGGTCATGGATGTTTTCTAGTATTAAAATTTCATGAGTCTATCACTGTTACTGTCTGAAGGATACCGCAGACTGCTGAAATTTTAAAACTGAGCACATAAATGTGTTTTCTTTAGCCAGATTATAATCAACAGCTCTCTTAAGCAGAGAAAAAATAAACCTTGAATAGAAAGCTAGGTGTTTTTTCTTCTTGGTGGAGATAACTTCATGAAGACCTTGGAGTTTTGTGTTTTGGGAGCATTTCAGAAATGGATAAAGAAGGAAATGTAATTGATGCCTGTTAAATACTTTAGGTTGCATAAATAAAAGATGAATTTCTACTTGCACAGTCCAGTAATTTCCCAAATAGTTGTAAAAGCATATGGGAAGCATATGTCTTTTTTTCTTCTTCAGCCTGCCTTTTTTTCTGCCCATCAATGAATGACACAGTATTATATATTGGAATGTTGAAAATAGCAGTTTTAATCCTCAACTCTTACTGGAAAATTTTCTGGGCCTTTGAGCTGTTTTTTTTATGGAAAAAAAAATTTCTTTTCTGTAGAAGTAATTTAGGCCTTTTCCTTCGACCCATAATTGATACCTGTACTCTGCCAACTTCTCAGAATAAACTGGTAATTTCTGGACAACTTTTATTCAATACTTACCTCATTTGAACTACAATAAGAAACATTGTTATATTAGTTAAAACTTAAGACTTACTTTCTCCCTCAGGCAAAAACAATTTTAAGCTTATGTTAATCTACTAGGAATCTTGTGAATTTTAATGTAATGTTTGCTAGAGTAGGAGTATTTAAGCAGGGAACAAGCATCTCCTGAGAGTCTTAGCTTAGGCTTAACTGCATCTGCACAGGCCTTTCAGTAACTGTCCTTCGCATTGTTGTAAGAAGTGATACTGAAAACTTCTTCCTCAAAATTTTATGGGCATTCCGCACTAAAGGGGAAAATATTCAACCACATTTTTAGAAATTTTCTTGGAATGCACTTTAGAGAGAGCCATCTAGTGCCTTTTGATCAGTGAAACAGTCTCTCTACCTGAGTGACAGTACAGTGATTCAGCCTTAGATGCTGAATAACACCTTTGAGGGTCAGGGTCTTTGATGTTACCTACTGCCATTTTTTATCCCGAGAGAGAATTCTGTCTTTAGCCTCCTGAAGAGAGAGAAGGAGACAGTATGATTATGTGAGATCAGAGGAAGGAGATGATTCTTGACAGGGTAATCACAGATTCTTTCCAGAAGAGGTGACTCATGGGGAGGAATTTTTGTGTAAATGCCAAGTGGAATTTCACTTAAGAGAACTCCTAAAAAAGCAAGAAAAAGAAAATGCCTGACCCAAGCCGATTTGGAGATTGGAAAGAGCAGGGTGTGTTTGAGGAATAAGTAGATTTAAGGGTGGAGTCTCAGCGTGACACTTAAATGTGATTCGTTTCCCAAGAGCACCCTAAGTCCGAGATAGCAGGCACGGTTTAGCCAGTCAACTGGGGTACACTGGACAAGAGTCTGTAAATCAGAATAAACTGAGTAAATATGCAGTGAATGCACTATACTTGTAACTCTGTGTAAAACACCATCAGTATTAGTTACTTTTATTGTATGTTTTCAAAATAGTTTTGTTAACAAGAATTTGCTTTAAAAAAACGCATGCCTGTACTTACTGTATGGGATCAGATTGTTAACAGCAGCTTAAAAGGTCAGTTAGGAAGCCGAGGGAGAAGTGAGGTTAGGTCAGTAGAGGGAGAACACGTCAGGCTGAGAAGGGCTACACAGCTGGAAGAAAGTGACCAGTCTCGGTGCATTGTACGTGTAGGAGTTGTTGGACTGGTGTGTGTTTGCTGTGTATGTTCTCAACAACAGCAAAAAGACCCAGACCTCTAATACCTGCATAAAGTTCCATGGTTTGTAAATATTTAAATGCAAAAGCAGTGCTTTTTCTTACTTTGTATAGACACAGGGAACATGGAGGTGCTGCACCTGTATGGAAGTGAAGAGCAGAAGAAGCAGTGGCTTGAGCCTCTTCTTCAAGGCAGCATCACCTCCTGCTTCTGTATGACAGGTAAATGGCAAACCAGTGCTCTCCTTCTTCTGGAGTCAGTTACCCAGGTGTTAGTAGGACTGAGCTGAAGAGACATGGCAGGTGGCTCTGGGTTTCCTGCACACTTGCCTTTGTCCAGAAATATAAATGTGTTTGCTGTGAGCCCATTATGAAATTTTGGCATTTTAAAATGTGCAGAATACAACTAGGTGGTGTTGTCTAGTACCCTTCTTTAGACATTACAGCTGGGTAAACTAGTTGCATAATCTTTTGACTTGCATTTCTAAAATTGCCATCTGTAGATATTTGTTTTGTTTTTGTTTTTCTGCCCTTGTGTATAGAATACAGAATGTTCATCTACTTTTGTGATTAGAGAAAAAACTGAGTAAGTTTTATCCTAAGTCATGTATCAGTGAGGAAGCCCAGAACACCATTCAGCAGAACTGTTCTAGAACACTTCTTTCATTCTTTCAGTGTACATTTATTGAATACCTACTACGTGTAGGTCATGGAGGACTAGGATAGAATAGGAGAAAGACAGGAAATTGAAAAAGACATGAATGCCTCTGCCCTCAAAGAACTGACATTCTCTTATCCAGGTCTGCCTTGCAAACTCATGATAGCTACCTGCTGCTAAATTTGGCCTTTCTTGTTTCCAGAGCCTGGGGTAGCTTCAAGTGATGCCACCAATATCGAATGTAGCATCCAGCGAGATGGTGACAGCTATGTAATTAATGGCAAGAAGTGGTGGAGCAGTGGTGAGTGTTCCGAATCATTTCTTTGTGCCCAATGCCATGCGAGAATAATCTTGTGATGCACAGTGATTCCTTCATGATCACAATTCTTTAAATTCTGCCTGTGAAAGCATTCTGAGATATGGAAAAGCAATTTTAGAATAATGTCTTGATTAGGCAATCTTTATTTTAAGAGCAGAAAAAAATGTCTTTTTGGGCTTTTTTTTAACAGTTTGTGAGAGATCAGATTCATGTTAGCGTGTAGTATTTTCATTTCTGACAAAATTTAATTTTAATAGGGATGTAGTACATGCACTGTAATAATTTATCATTGTTTTTTAAAAGATTAGTTTGCCCATTATTAAAAATAATTTATTGTGGTAATATTTTAAAATACAGGTATTTAAATGAACAGTAAAATGCCTTATACATAGGCTAATATGTTTAGTTAGCACTTAGAGATTCATATCAATGGATGAGTCTTTTAGGATGTTATAAGCAGTAAAACATAGATAAATATATATCATATATCTATCTATATATCATATATCTATCATAATGATAGAGTCTGTCATGTAAATGGTAAAGCTAACATTTATTAGGATAACTAATTATTACTAAAGAAAGCTGATACTGTAGATACAGAATATATCTTTAGAAATTTGCCAGGCTATGTCAAAAATGCCAGAAAAGCTTATAGTATACATCCTGTTATTGTTTATTATTCTCTGAGACTTTATGAAATCACAAATTAGGAAACATACAAATGAAAAAAGTGAAATGACGTTTCACTATACACATATTTAAAATAACACAGAGAAATAGTTCTTATGTTGAAATTTAGAGGATTAAAAATAGTTATAAATACCCTTGAACATCAGTTTCTTCATTAATCTGTTTTAGATGGCCTAGCCTAGTGTTTTGGTTTGTGTTTGCCTGTTGCTACTGTTTTCCTGTATTGCTCATTTAAATTTTCCTGTTTATACATTGATTCTCTTATTTCCTCTTCTCTGCTCTTATTCTCATCACACTCCCACCCCCTTGTCTTGGTTATAAGTCACAACCACAGCAGTTGAGATTTGAATTTCAGAAGAATGCAGATGTTTTATCTGAGGGAGAAACACCAGTCATGTGTAGCCAAGCAGAGGACGGCGTCGTGTCACATTTAAATGCTGAAACTACTGGTCGGCTCTGTAGGACCTTCAGAGTCGAAAGGAATCTCCTCTGCGTTTTGTCTCTGCCTTCTCCAGTACCCGTATGTCTTGGCCACTTTCGTAATGTAGTTTTTAAAGGAGGCTCCCATGAAAACATAGAGGATGGGGTTGAGGCAACTGTGGAAAAGGGCGACGCTCTCTGTGACTTGGATGGCAACATCCATGCGTTTGCTCATGTCACAGTCGGTGATCAGGGAGTAGATGATGTCTATGGCTTGGCAGAACTTGACAATATTATAAGGCAGCTGAGTGACCATGAAAACTACAACCACTGTCAACAGAACTTTGAGGGGCCTCGATTTTTTAATGTTTGGGGTCTTGATGAGTATCCTTGCTGTGATAAAGTAGCAGACACCCATAATCAGAAAAGGCACGACAAACCCGATGCAGATTTCCAGCATTTGAATTGCTGCTTTCACTGATTTCCCCAGGTGGTGTGGAAAGATGGGCAGGCACCTTGCATTGTCATTGACTGTATTAAAAACCAGCTGGGGTATACTCAACAAAACAGCGGCCACCCAGACGCAGGAACAGATGATCCAGCCGGATCTCCCCACTCCCGATTGACTTGGGGCTTTAGTCACTGCTAAATACCTGTCTATGCTGATACAAGCCAGAAACTGCATTCCGGAGACAAAGTTCACCGTGTACAGGGCTGAAGTTACTTTGCACATCGTTTTCCCTAAAACCCACCCATGAACTGCACTAACTGCCCAAAAAGGCAGAGTGAATAGTAGGAGTAAGTCAGCCACGGCCAGATTCAGAATGTACACGTCTGTTTTGGTTCTCTGTTTCTTGTAATAGGCATAAATAGCTACTACTATGGAATTGCCCGCAAGTCCGATGATGAAAGCTATGGTGAAGAAGGCAGGCAGAAACACCCGGGCAAACCTTCTGACCTCTTCTTTTATACAGATGACTTCATACTGGCTGTAGTCGTGAGTGCCGTTCACGTCATTGTCCTCATAGTAGTAGTCTGTTGACAGGTTATGTCCCAAAGCCATGGCATCAGTCTAGAAGGCAAAGATAGCACAGGCTATTAGCAACTCATTTTAATATGATTTGAAGGCAGGGCTTTGAGCCAGTTTGTTTCGTTTCAAACTGTGGCTGAGAATTTGTATTTCTACACCAAATGTACTGAATTAAAGTCTATATTTTTAACAAGATCCCCAGGTGATTCATACGTAATAATAAATTTTGAAAACCACTGCTGTAGTAGTTGGCAGAACTAATCCCTAACCATTGGCAGCATTTGCATGGCCTGGAAGCTTGTAGAAATGCTACCAGAGTTAAAGTCAGAATGAACGGGTCCAAAGCCCTGCTTGAAAACAAGTATTTCTTTCAGGCATGTTTTGTTCTTTCACTAGAAAGCGGGTTGCAGCTGTATCTTGTGTGAACCTGGGGTTAGAATTCTTTCAAACTTTTTGGTGGGATGTAGTTTTAAAATATATGCTCAGTATTAGTCATTTTGCAGTTACAAGTCTGTACAAGAGCTTGAATTTACACAGAGAAGATAAAACTATTACTCGAGGGGGTTGCCCTACTCATTAAACCTAAATAAAACTAAAAAGGGCTTTTATGTTTAAATATTTTTTTTAGTATGAAAATTTAGTCAGATTTCAACTGAAAAGAATCACAAAGTATTAACAGTTTTTACATAAACACGTTTTCAATTTCCTACAGATTACCTCTAAACTAATAAAACAAAATAACAAATTATTTAAAATAAGTTATCTCAGCTTTTCTACTGGATTTTTGTAGTTAGTGTTCATGAAATGGAGTCATCCAGGAGCTTCGAGGTTCCCCTGGGAGCATGGCCCCTGGCCCTGATGCTGCCCCGTCCAGAAATCATAATGAAGGTCAGCTCTTTGGACAGCAATGGATTGGACACAGAGTGACCATGTTTTCTGGGTGCTTTATAGGTTCTCTAGGCATCTATAGGATGTCCTCCTACTGACCTCCTACTGGAGGAAGGGGATTGGATGGAGAGGAGGAGATAGGAATCTGTTGGGAGGATAGAACATGTGTGGAGCAGAGAGGAAGAGTGTGCTGTCACCGTGCAGGGAGAGCAGTGGGAGCTGCATGTAGGTGAGCATGCAAATCTATGTGGGAATGTACATTTTCATTCAGTCATAAAAAAAAGTCATCTTTAGTCAGCTTCCCTCCACAACTGCTTCCTGCTTGCTTGTCATACACCCGTACATGACAGCAGGGTCGGCCCCTAGTAAGCCCACATCATTCCTGACTCTGTGTTTAGTCCCGCATCCAGATCCGTTCCTAAGTGCTCCTGATTTTGCTTTCCGAATAGGTCTTAAGTCTGCTCCTCCTTTTAATCTGCTCTCTCACTGTTTACCTTCAGCCATCAGTGTCCCTCCCCTGCCAACTAATTCCATCTTCCTAACTGATATCTTTCTGTTCTTATTTCTCCCTGCAGCCCCCTCTGAAATGTTTTTCTTGTAGCCACTGGAATGTCTTATCTCTGAAGTGCTGATCTGTCACTGCCCTCGCCTAGGTCAGCAGTGACCCTAGGTCTGCGGTGACTCCTCTTCCCTGAAAGTCACAATCCAAGCGCCTTAACACAGCACTCAAGGCTCTGTCCGGTAGGTCTCCTGCCCCACTCCCTGTGCTGTGCCCCTACTTAGACAACAACAGCCCCAATTTGACAGCTGTTTCTCAGCACACACTGTGCTGCAGCACGTGTCTACATCTTGTGTGGCACCCTATTTCCTGCCCTTCCCTTGAAGGGCCAACTCCTCCTCAGCTCTTCTTGGATGTCCCCTCACCCAAGAGGGGACTCATCCACAACTATCTCTGCGTCTCAGAGAACTGACCATATTCCGTGAAAAAGAGGCGTTTCACAGACTGTTTTGTCCTTCTAGGCTCTAGAATTTCCAAGGGTACATATGAACAATGTGTAACCTTAATACTTGCAGAGTGCCTGGCACATGGTAGAAACCCTGGTGGAACAGTGGTTAAGAGCCACAGAAGTTACCCAAAAGGCTAGCAGTTCGAATCCACCAGGCACTCCTTGGACGCTCTATGGGGCCATTCTGTTTGTCTGTCGGGTTGCTGTGAGTTAGAATTGACTTGATGGCAGTGAGCTTGGTGTGTTTTTTTTGGCACATGCTGGATGCTCAGTAAACATTGTCAAACGGAAGGTCTCGTCAGTTAGGTATAAAGCTGGTGATCTAGAGTGGGTAGGAGATATGTCAGGGATTTCCTGTCTCCGCGTTATCTTTGACTACATTAGCTGTCAGCACCCATAATATTAAGATAAGCTTGCACAGGATTTACAAGTTTTCCAATGTACATGGTAATGACTTTCACTGTTTTTATTATAGTGCTGAATTTCGACTTTTTACTTAACTTTTCTATGTTCCTTTTTACTGTTTTTGTCCTTTGAAGAATCTCAAATATTCTTGTAGAATCAGTAGTGCAAATAGTATTTTTAAAAACAGCATACCAGTTACTGTACATTTTCAAGTGAGCAATCTTACACTTGTTAAATGTTTTTACATGAGTGAACAAGGTCCCTGAGGAAAGATACTGTATAGAACAACTGTTTTCCTTAGGCAAAAACCAGGTGCTGATAATTTCAAGTGACTATTTTCATCCTGAATATTATTTAAAAAATTTCAATCTGGTAAGACTGCCTGATCTTTATTATTTTATGCCTCAGTTATTAACACAATGTTAACTTTGTTCTTTTCTTGTCTCTTACCAGAAATCTTGAATGTGACAATCAAGAACAGTAGGACAAATAATATAGCATATTAAGAAAGGATATTTTTAAGTAAGAATTAATCTTATTAAAACTGTGACTAATACGAGTAAGCATGGAAATTATTTGCAGAAGTGATCCTTCTGGCAGATACATACATACACATATAAATGTCTTTGTAACTGTTACAAGAACAAAAAGCATTTGTAAAATAAAGCCAACAATAATACAGCAAAGCTATTTCCTCATCAGTAGAGTTTTGCAGTCAAGTAATGGTATTAAAATAACATTTTGTTCTTGGAATGTTTAGATTTTCATTTTAAGGTTAAAGTGCACAACTGTTTCCAAGTAACTCTTTTTTGCACTAGTAAACACTTAAACTCTCATCCATCAAGCCTCCTTCTACAGAAGTAAATATACCAAGTGTTTGAGCTTTAAAACAAAATCCAGTCCAAGTCAGAAGGATAAAAGGGAGAGGGCACCAACCTGCTCCGGTCGGCAGAAGGCAGCAGTCGCGAGTGTGGAGCGTGAGATCGAATGCCTTCTCTCCTCTGACTCAGGCTACTTTTGTTTTCGTTTTATGCCACGTTTTTGTCTTGTGTCCAAGAGGGCTTTCCTGAAATTGAACCTTGTGAGCACTGGAGCTCTTATTTGGAGCCACCCCACTGAGTCAGAGCCAGATTCTTAAGGGTGCTAGGAAACAAATTTGAAAGCGTTCTGTCTTGTTGCAGTGGTCATAAACCTTTCAGAGATGCCCATGCAGCCAGAGTGCCTGCAGCAGAGGCAGTGGGGACCAGACACCGGGTGGACTGGCCAGAGGCGAGCGGGTGCTGCGGCAGCCAGCATCCCGGGAAACACTTCCTGAAGAGGACTTTGTCTAGGAAAGAAAACAAAAATGAATTAACCCAGAAAATTGTCTTTTTGAAGACTGAATTGCTGAAGACTAAATACAAATAATCATTAGGCATTTATAGCGTAACTTAATGTTTTTTTATGCCACATCATTTGATATTTTACTTAAACTGTTTGCCTCCTCTTGCTTTTGTTATAGTCCCTCTCTGTCCTTGAGCCTGTCTGTGCCTTCCCAGGGGGCTTTAATTCTTTCTTCAAAGACCAGCGTACAAGATCTTCTAAACCTTTCTGTCTATGACAGCAGTTTAATTTTCCCACTTTGGCGCCCAAACAAATGAGAGGTAGAGAAAGAACAGAAACTGATGCAGATTTGGGCCTCTGTGGTATATTTGGACTTGGCTCTGTGATTTGCCTGTCAGTTCCCTTATCTTCTCATGCAAGGCCCATCAGCCCCAGTCTCCACCTACAAGATTATTTCAGACCCCTCCCGTTTTTCCTGTAAGCAACAGTCCTAACCTATTTGACTCATGGGAAAGGAGGTCATTAGAGCCCTCATTGCCCTTCGTTGTCCTTCATCGTGAGCTCAGTCTGTGACTGAGGGGATAGGCAGCTTCCCCTCCTTACTACCCACAACTCTTGAAGGAAGAGGCATTTGCTATTCCTCCAGAGCATCCCTGGGGGGTGCAGGTGTTGAAGCCCTTGATGACTAGCTGAAAAATTGTTAGTTGAATGCACCCAGAGGTGCTTAGGAAGAAAGGTCTGGTGATCTGCTTCTGAAAAACCAGCTGTTGCAAACTCTGTGGGGCAGTTCCACTCTGCAGCACATGGGATCGCCCTGAGTTGGGATTAGTGGGAGCGAGCAACAGCAGCAAACTGGCTCACACACAACAGGCCTGGATTTGTGATGTTTGTCTTTTTCCCTGGTGTACAGACTCTCACTGTGGCTGATTTCGAGATGCCAGTGTAAAGTCACTGAAGGCAGAGTCGCAGGAGACAAGCATAACTGGTCTTCCCAAGTAGGCTGTCACACGGCTCTCCGTGTCACGGCTGAGGGCTCCTGAAGGCCACTGCTCTCAGTGCTCTGCCGGCCCAGGCTAGACTGTGTGGTTTCACCTTTTCTCTCACCTCCTTGTCTTCTTGATGAGGAGGAAATGAACTCACAACCCCAGCAAGTTGGGGGCAGGGCCTGCGTGTTCCCATACAGTCTGCCTCTGGTCCCCATTGCCTGTGCCTGCTGTTTGTACTGCTTGTTTCTTTTGCCACATCTGCCCCCTTGCTGTTTTGGAACATGCCAGGCACGTTCCTGCTTAGGGCTTTTTTTAAAAAAAAAAAAAAAGTTTCACTGTGTTTGAGGGTAAGTTTACGGATCCGTTTCCCACTCAGCGATTTGCACACGTTTTGTTTCCTGACATTCGTTGCCGTGCTTTTGCCGTCGCAGCACTGTGCCCTCTTCTGCCCGGGGTTGCCTCTTTCCAGGTGCCCGTATTTCTTGGCTCCTCTTGCCCTCTGAGCTTTGTTCTGGGGCCACGGCTGCCCTTTTGGCTCGTGTGGTTGATGATTGCTCTGAGGAACGCATTCCTCACATGAGTTCTTGTTCACCTTATAGGCCCGGCTGTCGTTCAGGGGCAAGGTGATCCTGGGAAGTGGGTTCCGTTCCAGGTCTGAGGGGGTCTAAGGGCCTCAGTCTCGATCAGATCGTCAAGTCGGGTCTTTTGTGTGAATCGCGCTGCCACTGCCTTCTGTCTCCCTGAAATGTTCCTCCTCTTAACACTCGCTAGACGTACTCCCTCCTCTCTTTCAAGTGTTGGCTCGCCCACCACCCCGCAGCGAGGCACTCCCTGGCTGCCCTGTTTGCCATGTCCCCGTCCTTGTAGCCACCTTACCTCGAGTACTAGGGTTCTCCTGCGTCTGATCTGTGATGTTACTCCTGCTGGCGGTGGTTTCCCCGCCGTGGGAGAGCGTGGACTCCCTTAGGGTAGGGACTTGGGGTTGTTGGCTCACTGATGTGTCCTAAGTGCTTAGGGCAATGCCTGGCTCACTGCCCTAGATGCTTACTAAATATTTTTAATTAACAAATAAACCCTTCCAGCCCTCTTGGTTAACACCCTGTTTGACTTGCCCGTGGCTGCTGTACTTCTGTAATGACTCGTCTACTATAACTGAAGCCTCCAAAATCAGCAATTACTTCATCTCTTCTATCCATTTGTAGAGATGTACATAGAGCACTGAGCTGGGGGCCTCTGCACCTCCTGTGCTCTGGCCTGGAACTCCTGCAGCTTCCCGTGAGCTCCCTGACTGCTGCTGAGCACTCCTGTCTGCGCTTCACCGTTACTTGGCGCAGGAAGCCGCCTAGACTGGACAAGGTGTACTGCTCTTTCTCCTGTAGCACCGCCACAATCTGTTACTACTTACTAAAAACTTCTGCCTTTCAGGCCACCTTGTACCCTGTTGTATCTCCACCATCTAGCTTTGCACCTTGCTCATGGTACCAGGTCACTGAATATTAATTAAACGAATGCATGCATGCATGAATCAATCGAAGTTTCACTAACTCATCGGTAGACATGCAAGTTTAGCAGTGGAACTAGAATTTCAAATCAGGATCTTCAGTCTTAGAAACTGCTTTTACTTTACCAGCCTATCTCTTGTCTGTCTTTATTATTTCATAATAGCACCTACGGTAGGACCTTGACACTGTTTTTTGTTTGTTTGTTTTTGTTTTTTAACATTTTAATGCATTTTAGGTGAAAATGTGCACAGTAAATAGTTTCCCATTTAACAATGCTGACATAATTGTTGTGTGACGTTGGTCATTATCCCCACAGTGTGTCATCACTGTCTGCATTTTCACCCTGCCTCCATCTGTCCAATTTCTCTGTCCCTCCTTGCTTTGGGACCGGTGTTACCCATTTGGTATCACGTATTTGATTATTCTAAGTGCCCTTTCCTCATGGGTGCTATTTGTTTTTTAAGCCAATCAATCCAAGGTTAAAAAATATCTTCGGGCAGTCGTTTTGAAGGCTCCTTCATTTTCTATCAGTCCAGTAAGTCTGGTCTTTTTTTTATGAATTTGAGTTTTGTTCTACCCTTTTATCCCATTCAAGGATACAGAACTTTATCAGTTGTGCTATGCCAGTTGACCTAGATGTCTTCCGAGACCATAATCCTAAACCTTCAAAGCTGGTGATGTAGTCCCACAGGGTGTTAGGATGTGTCTAGGAAGTTTCCATAACTCTGCCTCCTTTGTGCTCTGTTATGTTTGTGAATATATATGCACATACAAGTATGTGTATACAAATGCCCACAACTCTACCTAAACACCTATGTACACACATGCTCTTCCATGTGCCCTCCCACACTTGTCTAACATACGTATCCACCTGTGTGTGTTTACAGTTGTGTATAATATTTACACTAGCTGTCTTCTATTCTTTCATACCTGTTAGTATCTTCATTACCTTGGTCATGTTGTGCTGACCTCCGCCATATGACCAGAATTAATATAGATAGTGCCTAGGAATTTATTTTGGTCCAACCATACTCTGTAATAATGACAGGAACAGTGGCAAGAGCATGTAAGATTGATTATTTATTATTTGACTTACAAGGTCTGACAACGAAGTCTGCAAACTTAATTGTTTTAAGTGCTACATACCTCATTTTGCTGAATATCACTATGGTCAACTTTGAAGCACTCCCCTTGGGAAGCTATGAAGCAACACCAGCACCTCGTCCACCCTTCAAAGTAATTTTGGAACTCTTTCTGGAATGGCCATTGTGCATGGTGGCAATTTCATGTACTTAATTGTACAGTTGTCTGTGAGGGAGATTTTAGCCAGTAAACAAATAATTGTTGGAACACCCTCCCTGGTCACCTGATTTGGCCCCCATTGACTTTTTCTTTACCTGAAGATAAGGGAAATATTGAAAGGAAGACATCTGAATGACATTCAAGGGACATCAAAGGTAATGTGACGATGGCTGTCATGGCCATTTTAGAAAAAGAGTTCCAAAATTGCTTTGAAGGGTGGACTAGGTGCTGGCATCAGTGCATAGCTTTCTAAGGGAAGTACTCTGAAGGTGATCATAATGATATTCAGCAATGAGATATGTAGCACTGTTTCTGGGGCGAGTTCAAGAACTTAATTGGCAGTGCCCATAAATCTTCCTTGAGGTGGATTGAAGCACTGGTGGTATAGTGGTTAAGTGCTTGAGTACTAACTGAAAAACAGGCAGTTCAAATGTACCAGCCACTTCGCAGAAGAAAGATGTGGAAGTCTACTTTTGTATAGATGTACAGCCTTGGGAACCACATAGACAGTTCTGTTGTGTCATGTAGAGTCACTGTGAGAGGAACTGTACTCAGTGGCAACAGGTTGTTGATTTAAAAACTGTTTCCCCCATAACAAATGTTCCAGAAGAACACATGGGGTTTTTTTTTTTCAAGTGGAAATTTTATTATAAAGTGGTATTTATCTCATATTTTTTAAATTGGAATTTATTGTATTAAAGGTAAGATCAGATTAAGTTTAAGTATTTTATCTCAGAAATTCATTAGTGGTAGAAGAAACAGCCTGGTGACTTTGTGGATGATTGAGTGTGCTTCAAAGGGTATTCTGTTGTGTTCCAGAGTCTTTGTTGGCTAATTTCTGGAAGTAGATTGCTAGGCCTTTTTTCCTAGTCTGTCTTATAATCTAGATACTCCACTGAAATCTGTATGTCATTGGTGACCATGCTGGTCTTTAAAATGCCAGTGGAGGGGCTTTCAGCACCAAAGCCCCATGAAAGACACCGCAGTACAACAAAACTGATGGACAGTGGTGAGCACCTTGTAAGGTCAGCATGAGTTAGAGCCCACTCAGTGACAACTGACAATAACTGTGCGTATTACGTAAATTTGGTCACTTTCTTAATGGTCACAGACCTTTATCCAGACCCGACATATGTTTTTACCATCACTCTTGTTGTAATGGTTTTGTTTGGTAACTGTGTGATTGCAAGAGTCTGTGAAATTAAACATCAGCAAAGGTTGAGAGGGTCTTTTTTTTTTTTTGGCAGTGAGTTTTTTTCTTATTATTATGATTGAATGAAAATGTACATTTCCATATAAATTCTCATGCTCGCCTATGTGCGGCTCCCACTGCTCTCCCTGCTGGGGGACAGCACACTCTTCCTCTCTGCTCCATACTTGTCCTATGCTCCCAGCAGTCTCCTACCTCCTCCTCTCCACCCACTCCCCTTCCTCCAGTATGAGGTCAACAGGACGACATCCTATAGATGCATAGCACCATAAAGTGCATCCAATATATGGACACTCTGCATCACCAGGTCCAATCCATTCCTGTCCAAAGAGTGGACCTTCATTATGATTTATGGGCAAGGGCAGCATCAGGGCCAGGTCATGCTCCCAGGGGAACCCCAAAGCCCCTGGACCATCAACTGCGATCTTTTAGTGGAGATCTCAGGGTGCACCCTATTTATTCTTGTTTTGCCAGTAAGACTCAACTTTGTGAGCTCCATCACACCTATCACTAGTGGTGGCGGGACACCATCTGGTTCTTCCAGTCACAAGTCGATGTAGACACCCCCTCACGTGGGTCTCTCTCTCTCCTGGGTTCTCTTTACCCCATCACATTATGGAGCTCGCTGGTCATCTGTTCCTGCTGAGTTGGGACCATTTGCTGTACCCTCAGATGGCAGCTTGGCAGCTTTTAAGACCCTGGACACCACTTACCAATGTGGGGTGCTGAGAATCGTCATTAGCAAAATGCTGGTTGTGCCAGTTGGCCTTGATTTCCCCTGAGAGCGCAATCCCCGGCCCCCCACCCCGCGCCCCAGCTACTCTGTCCTTGCAATATTGGGTTAAGATGGGAGGAGTACTGAAGTTGTGTTGAAGTCCAGTTAATATTGATATTCTTACTAATGTGTGCTGCCACCGATTCCACCCAACCAAATTTCTAACAACTACCTAATCTAAATCGGGAAGGTCTAATTTTTAATCTGACTGAATTCTGGCTCTTGTATGGTTTTGAAATACAACAGAGTTTGGATTAGAAACAAAAGTATTTTATCTATGCTGCCTGTTTTAATTTAAAAGGCCTGTGAACACTTAAATGTTCTCTGGTGTATACAGATTTCTTCAAATATATTTTATTTGTGACATCTGGTATCCTGTTCATTAACTGAAGTGATATAAAAAAAACAAAATCTGTCTTTAAAACAAGGGTGTTTTATCTGTTCCACCTGCCAAATTCTGCTGATAGCCAAGAGGAGATGATATGTTTGTGAGGGTTTTTTCCCATTTTCTAAAACATCCATGTCAGATCAAAATATTTCTAAATTTACATCCTCTTTTTAATGGCCCCTAAAAGGGAGCCAAGTTAGAAGTTTTATAGAAACTGTGAGCTCTTTTCTCCCTGTTAAGTTGAGCAAGGCAGAATCAATGAATCATTTTCCTTGTTTCTCGAGTTTCTTCAAAATTTACCCGAAACCTGAAGTTTATTGAGCAGTCATTTAAAGCTGTGGCAGGAATTTTCATGTTAGAGAGAGCTGGGCAGGAATTCTTGTGCTACTGGGAAATAGCAGGGAGAAAAGTCATACATCCTGAATGTTAGAAAAAGACTTTGCATCACAGGTTGAAGGGAATTACAGAGATTTTATTTTGAAAGAATTCCAGTTCTTACCTATCTAAGATTAAAATCAAGCAGCCCAGGTAGCACCAATGATTAAATGCACAATCACTCACTAGAGGTTGGCAGTTCAGACCTACCTGGCAGCTACAAGGGAGAAAAACTTGAAGACCGCCTTCCTTAGGAATTACAGCTAAGGACACTCAATGGGACAATTCTGCTCTGCACACATGGGGGTCACTGTGAGTCAGAAATGACTGAACTGCACTTAACAACAACAGGGGATTCAGATCTGTGAAACCTTAAAGGACTTCCCTAAAATAGTCTTGATTACCAGGATGGAAAGTAGAGAAAGAAAAGTTCTTCAATAAACATGAACCTCCAGAGATCACGTTGTCCTAATCTGATTTTCAGAAGTAATCCCAGGAAGAGGCAGTTCATTACATGGGGCATATAGCCTGAGTACTTCAGCCTGTGGGCCTCTAACTGGCCACAGCTTCCTATAACCAAAACCTCAAAAACATACCAAGTGGAAAAATAGCAGTTGAAAAAGTCAGCCACTGTGAAAAACGACTTTGCTTATATAATTTCTACCTCAGAATTAAAGCATGATTGCATATTACTGTACAGCCAGGTCCAATCAAGGGTAAAAATTCCTAGGGTTTTCAGCTAAGACATTTTAGCGGCGTCCATGGTAAAATGTAAGCATTGTCCTCTGCCCTCTGAATCACCCTCAGGCCCTTTGTGTTGTTCCTCAGGTTTGTGGGATCAATTTTTACCTGTTAACATCTGAAAAAATCAGGACATGCTCTCGCCAAAAGGAAATAATCACACACAATTTTGGAAATTCAGTTTTCAATAAATGAAGACAGTTAAAGTGGACTCACCATCAAGTATGATATCTGATCTTTTTAAGACCATTTTTGTCCTTATATATCATTTTAGTTAATGAACAGGATACCAGATGTCTTAAAAACATCAGATATCATACTTCTTTTTAGTGCAGTGGAGCACGGTCCTTTCAGAAGTGATTAAAAAGAAGATTCCAGTTAACTCAAACCTGAATTACAGGCAGCGGTTTAGAAACAGTTGCATTTTAATCTTACCAAAGTGTTACATTACGTGTGTAATTTACAATACAGTATAATTGAGGGGATCAGAATTTTAAGCTCTTAGTTTTATTGGTTTTAAATTTTTGGAACTTTACAATTTCTAATTCTGCTTTTTATATGATCATATTTTGAGATAACCACTGTACTCCTCAAACTTGAGCTGACAGTAATGATCCAAAAAAAACCAAACCCAGTGCCATCGAGTCAATGCTGACTCATAGTGACCCTGTAGGACAGAGTAGAACTGCTCCATAGAGTTTGCAGGGAGCGCTTGGTGGATTTGAACTGCTGACCTTTTGGTTAGCAGATGTAGCACATAACTGCTCTTGTCAGCGGTTTCCAGCATTAATGGTAGGTATCCCAATTACTGTCAGGTTGATTCAAGCTCATAGCAACCCATGTGTGTCAAAGCAAAACTGTACTCTGTAGGGTTTTCAAGGGTTTGTTTTCCTGAAGTAGATTACCAGGCCTTTCTTTGGAGGCATGTCAAGGTGGACTCAAACCTCTAGCCTTTCCGTTAGCAGGTTAGTGCATTAGCCATTTGCACCGTGCAAACAGATATATAAACGAAGCTCCCAAACTGGGTAAGCAAGGACCTGGTCTTTGGCAATATGAGAAAACTCTAGGGTAGTTCCACTTCTGGTGTGGTAGAATAAGTACCTAAGAGTGATCTTCCCACAGATGACAACCACAATCCTAAAAAAAAAAAAAAAGCCTACCTGAAGGCTCTGAAGAGTAGACCAAAGGCAAGCCAGTTTTGCTAGGGCATCAAAATTTGGAAGAGACAGGCACAGGTTGAGTTTCCCATTTCTGTGGCTTTGTTCTAAGGACGTGGTATGCTGTGGAAGAGGATGCTTCCCTTGAAGACATGAGTCTTTCTGTTCTGAGAAACCAGAGGACAGAGTCTTCGCACCCACAGCTATTAGAAGATGAAGAAGAATATTGTATTACCCAACAGGAGAAAACCAGGAAAAGGGAGATCCGAGTTTTGCATGTAAACTTTGCCCAAGATTATGGCTGATTGCTGAACCAGTCTTGTGCCCAGAAGCCTCAAAGTACCATGCAGCTAAAAAACTAAACTGAAACTTGATCTGTCACCCACCTGAGAGGAGACAGATATTACAGTATGACTCCCCTGGAGTGAATTGTCTAATAAAAACGTTAGCAGTCTCTGAAGGAATATAACAGAATCTAGCGTCTTCACAATGAAACAATCACAAGTCCAGAAGACAGTCTAAAAATATGCAATAAATTAAGAACCGGGGGAATGTAACTCATTTTCAGAATAACTCAGGCATTGAAATTATCAGACAAGGACTTAAAGCAGGTATTATAAGTTTGCTCAGTGGTGTTAAGAAAAATGAAAATAAATATCATGAAACAAATAGAAGGCATTAAAAATTAGAAATTTTAGAACTGAAAAATGCAGTATCTGAAGTAAAAAATTCACTGAATGGGCTTAATAACATAATGGAGATGACAGAGGAAAGAGTTAATGAACTTGAAGGCAGTCCAAGAATTACCCAGTTTAAAGAAAATACTGAAGGAAGTAAAGAGAAACTCAGAGAGCTGTGAGACGATGTCAAAAGATTTAAAATAGGTGTAATTGGAGTCCCAGCTCTCACAGGGGGTGAGAGAGAGAGAAAGATCACTACTTAAAGGAACAAACTCTAGACATTCTGAAACTTTCCACTTGCTGATGTTAGCGTAAGTGTGTTTAACCTTAATATGAAGTCCTCTGTGATCCGACTCGACGGCACTTGGCTTGGCTTGTTGTCTAATGCCAGTGTGCAGACTACAGACTTTTGGAGGCAGCGTAAAATGTTCTACTTGGACAACATTTTATTTTTCTTATATTTATGAAAATGTGTGTGTGTGTTTTAACCAGAAACAGATTCAGCCCTTTTCAGTGTAATAACTTCCTAATAACTGTATTTAACAATAAGACTCTGTTTAAAAAAACCCAGAAGAGTGGAAGCATAGTTTTGCTATCTCATGCATAATATGGACAATAAATGGTGAAGTGGGGGAAATGTGGGACAATTTTTAAATTCTTTTGTGTGCTTCAGATGACAGTTTACAGAATGAACTAGCTTCTCACTAAACACATTTTGGCTTGTGCCTGCAGTTACCAACCCCACAACATGTCAACACTGTCCCCTTCTCAACCTGGGCTTCCTTATTACCAGCTTTCTGGTCGCCTCCTACCTTCTAGTCCTTGCCCCTGGACTGGTGTGCCCTTTTAGTCTTGTTTTGTTTTATGGGCCTGTCTAATCTTTGGCCAAAGGATGAATCTCAGTCGTGACTTCATTGCTATCCAAGGGCCGTACTCTTGGAGTTTCTCCAGTCTCTGTCAGACTAATCAGTTCTGCTGTTTTTTCTGGGAGTTAGAATTTTGTCTAGCATGTTTCTCCAGTTCTGTCAGGGACTTTCTACTGTGATTCCTGTCACAGCAGTTGGTATTAATAGCCAGACACCATCTAGTGCTAGACTCAGTCTGGTGGAGGCTGTGTAGATGTGATTCACTGGTCCCATGGACTGTTCTTTCCCTGTGTCTGGTTTTCTTCATGGGGGGTGAGGGGAGGATGGAGGAGAGCAATTTTGTTTTTGAATGTATTTGTTATCTGATTATAGTGTGACCTCTAATGACCAGCTTAATGTTTTCTTTTTACATTTCCTGTTCCAGTTAAACAGCCTCTCCCTTCCTTTCTACTTGTAGATTAAATTGGACATATGTATGTATGATTCTATGCTCTGATGATTCCAGTGGCTGTGTTTGGGGGAGTTTGGCCTTCGTGATTCAGTCTTTCCTTGTTCCTCCACCAGTGTGAAGATGAACAGTCACCCTTCTTAGGCACACTGCCTTCTTCCCTTTCCCTCCCTTTTTCAAGCGAAGTCTATTTTAAGTGTTTTTGTGAGACCTGAATGAACTAGCTTCTCATTAAACACATTTTGGTTTGTGCCTGCGGTTTCCAACCCCACAACATGTCAACACTGTCCCCTTCTCAACCTGGGCTTCCTCATTACCCGCTTTCCAGTCACCTCCTACCTTCTAGGATTATGAGAGTCACATTATGATGACACAGAAGAGGTAAGGAATGCCCCATTGTTCACGTAGGAATGGCTCCTTCTGTAGTCCTATTAAAAGGAGGCAGGTGAAGAGAAATATGGAAAACATTACTGCTCCTCCAGCGAGCCTTTCAGTCTCCTTCTCATAATCCAGATCTGTCTGTTTTCCGGGTAGTAGGTTAGTTTTTAAACACTTTTTTCATTATTTTTTTATCCAATGAAAATATGGAATTAAAACAGAGAACATCTGAGAACATACTATTTCCCATCCGTCCATGCCCCAGTACTGTACCCTGGAGAGAACTCGTGTGCCAGTTTCTGGTTTTAGTTCTATACTTAGCGCTGTAATTCCAAGTAAAGTGCTTTGATCTCTCTCCTGATTTATTTAAATACTGTCTGTTAACTCTCCATTCTGAATGATGAGGATTCAGCTTATTTGTATTACAACCGTCTGCCTTTTTGTAATGTAGTTATTTTTAAAATTTTGATTACCTTTTAACCTTTCTGTATCTTTGCATCTCTTTTTCATCTTTGTTTAGTTATCTGGTGCTGCTTGGTAACAAATACCACAAGTGGATGGCTTTAACTAAGAGAAGTTTATTCTCTCACAGTTTATGAGGCCAGGAGTTTGTACCTGGGATATCAACTCCAGGGAAAGGCCTTCTCTTTCTGTCAACTCTAAAGAGGTTCTTGTCATCATCAGTCTTTCCCTGGTCTGTGAGCTTCTTGGTGCAGGGACCCCAGTTCCAAGAAGGCATATCATTCTCCTGGCTCTTGTTTCTTGGTGGTAAGAGATCCCCGTGTCTCTGTGCTCACATGTGACTTTTATATCTCAAGAGATTGGGTTAAATCACCATCTAGTCTTTATCAATGGAGTCCTGCGTCTAACATAACTGCACTAATCCCATTTCTTTAACCACATAGCAATAGGATTTATAATACACAGGAAAATTACATCAGATGACAAAAGAGTGGACAGTCACACAGTGTGGTCACTGTGGACTAGCCAAATTGATGCACATATTTTTGGGGGATGCAATTTTACCAGTCCTCATTTAACAGAAGCTCTGTAATATCTACTTTATCTACTTTATGATGTAAGGGTCTGAGGGCCCTAAGCCCTCCTCTACCTCCAGTGCCTCCCTTCAAGAGCCTCCCTTGTATCAGCTACGTTTTCACTGGTGCATTGTCAGGATTGATAAGATTTATGTGCAATCTTGCTACCGTTACCATAGTTGATCCCAGGATGACTACATTTTGAAAACAAACACATACACATATTGTTTGATGCTGTTTTAAGTAGCATGTAGGATTTTGTGTCCTCTGTCTGGTCCAACACAGTATCACCTAGGCCATTCTAAGAAGAGTGATTCTAGCATCCAGGCCAATTAGAACAGCTTTCCATACACTCTGTGGATTACTTGACTTCTTCCTTCAATGTCATCTGCTTTCTGTTTGGAAATGATTTACTTGTACGTTAATTTTATTTCTTGGGATTTCTACTTGTCATTCTTATTTCATTGAATTAGCTTCTTTTATAATTTCATAACCTCCCTCACTTTACATACATACCTCTAAAATGTTCTTTTCTTTCTAGGAAGGTGTCCCCTTCCTTTCTGGACACCAGTCTTCTGGAATCTTTAGTCTTCTAATCTGGATTGATTGCCATTTAAAGTGGGTTTGTGTGTGTGATGCAGTGGTTAAAAACTCATAGGTCAGCAGTCCAAATCCACCGGTTGCTTCTTGCAAACCCTGTGGGGCAGTTCTACTCTGTCCTGTAGGGTAGTTATGAATCAGAATCAACTCAACAGCTGCAGGTTTAGTTTTGTTTTTTTCGGTACAGTTGCCTGGGACTTCCATATATCACCTCCCACTATCTTTTGAGTCTAGAGATTTCTTTTTGTTTTTTAATTCATATTCTTATTTTGTTAGAGTATATACTTTTAAGGAAAAGATGCATGGTAGGTCAGTTCTCTGACTTCCTGCTCTTTTTTTTTTTAACATGCATTCTAGCTTCACAGAAATGAACCTTTCCCATGGATACAGAAGGCCACGTTGGACTTCAGTTTCATTGAGCATCCTCACCTGTTACTGTTAAGACGTTTGATGCCAGTCTGATCCTCATCCCTTTGTAGGTGGATTCTTTGGTCTTTCTGGAAACTTTTAGTATCTTCCTTATATCTTTGGTATTTTGAAATTTTACAAGCACATATCTAGAGAGAGATTCTGCTTGCAATACAATGGCTGTTTTAATCTGAAGACTTATTTTTTGCCCCCCCGTTTTAGAACGTTGTCTTCTTTATGTCTCCTTAACAAGTGATTCTGCCTTTTTCCTTCTCTTTTCTCCTCCTGGGTTCCTTTCACTCAGATGTTGGACTTCCTGCTTTGGCTCTCCGTGCTCTTATCTTTGCTCTCTTATTTTCAGTCTCTGACTTTCTGCTTTGTTTGTAGGAGATCTTCTTGCCTTAATTTTCAATGAACTTTTTACATCACCAATCTTGTGTTAATTTCTAAGATTATTTCCCCGCTGTTCTCGAATCATCCCTGTTTCAGAGCTCTTCTGATGGTTATGGCAGCTGTCTGTCTGACTCACTCTGATGACATCAGCTAGTTTCTGTTGTTTGATTTAGCTCAGTTTGTTTTTTAGACCCTGTCTGATTCTTGTTTTAGCTTGTTCCTTAGAATGCATTTTTCAGTTTGTTTATTCTGGTGAGTCATACTCTAATGCTGCAGATTCTTTTCACATACTGGAGATGCTTAGATAGCTCGTTAAGGTTTTCTCTGTGATTGAGATAAATAGAGCTGTTCTCCAGCCAAGTTTTTCTCCCAAGCAGGAAATACTTTGGGAAACCTGGGTAGAGCAGGGCAGGGATTTACTGTGGGTGGGCAGATGGAAAGCCGGCTGTCAGACTGTGGCCTGCCCACCCCCACCCCAGGTAACAGGGTGACTTTATTCAGTTTCTTTGTAACACACTGTATGTACCCTTCTCCTTTAGGGCCAGTGTCAGATGCCTGCCAAAGTTACCCTCTCTAACCCTACTTCTCAGTCCTGTTTTCTGACTTTTGGGCCAGATCCCTCCCCTTTGCCTTTCATGGCATCTCTTTCTAGGCTGTAGTGTCTCTCTCTATTTCACTGGGCAGCTTGCCTTTGTTTCCCAGGTATTTATTAAGATCTCTTATCTGTTGGTGACCAAGACCCCTAAACTTCTGCCCCACCTTCGCTGCTCCCTTTTCTGATACAACTGGGCCTTCATTGTCCTTTCATGCCTTTATTTCAGTGAGACTCCTGGGGGCAGTGGGGGGGACAGATGCGTTTCAGCCTTCTTGCGTCTCTCCCAGTTGGTTTTAAAAGAGTTACAATTTGGTTTCCATTCTGAAATTCTAGACAGTTCTGTCGTATCTTTTCTGTTTGTTTAGTATCTTCAGCCTGAAAGGTCCATAAGAGCTAGAGTTATATATTCTGTTTCTTTGGTTTGTTCTGTAGAGCCAGGTCTGTAACCGTGAGGCGTTTTGAATGTTCACTTTAAGTGCTGGTGTTCAGAGTAGACCTTTCTGTCTGATTTGACTCTTCTGCCTTCTCGTCTCTTCTGTTTCTTCACCTCTGCTTACCTTGGTCTCCGGTTCTTACCTAACCATCTTGTCCTAGGGCTGTTTCTTCACTCTTTCGCCCCTCACTCTCACAAGGTAAGGTATCTCTTTCCTCTGGGTGCTGCCTTCCTTCCTCCTCACGTTGACTCTTCTGTGAGCTGTTTGCAGACAGGTGTGCACACTCCCTGTGAGTCTCCGTGTTGTCTTTGTTGTATATTCGTGTGCCCAAGGAATACTCTTTAGCTAGCCTTAGAAACTCACCGGTGTTGCACTCATCTCTATGCCTCCCCTCCCCTCCCCTCCCCTCCCCTCCCCTCTCCTCCCCTCTCCCCTCCCCTCCCCTCCCCTCCCCTCCCCTCCTCTCCCCTCCCCTCTCCCCTCCCCTCCCCTCCCCTCTCCTCCCCTCCCCTCCCCTCCCCTCTCCTCCCCTCCCCTCTCCCCTCCCCTCCCCTCCCCTCTCCCCTCCCCTCTCCCCTCCCCTCCCCTCCCCTCTCCTCTCCTCTCCTCTCCTCTCCTCTCCTCGTATTATTTTGAAATCAATCCCAGCCATCATAGCCTCTCCTTAATAAATATTTTAATTATGCATCTTAGTAAGTACACTTTTAAAAAGAAAACTGTAATACTATAGCATAGTTAAAATTACTCAATATCCAGTAAGTATTCACATTTCTAATTATTTCATGATTGCCTTTTTGTTTTTTTGGTGCAGTTTATTCGTTTAAATTGTTGTTGTTAGGTGCCAGTCTTTAAATTAGGATTCAAGTAAGGTCTGAAAACTTGTGCTGGTTGGTAAGCCTTTTTTAAGAGTCTTAGTCTATGAGATCACAGCTCTGGCTCTTGCTTTATAGCAGTTGAAGAAACTGGATTGTTTGCTTTGTAGATTTTCTGGAGTCTGGAGTTACTTTTTGGCACTGTCCTTTAACATGTGCTAGGGAGTTTATTCTTTCAACACTTGAGATTTTAGGGTGGTATTCAACTATTTGATACAATTCCTAACATTTCTCATTGGATCTTCATATGTTTCAAATTCCTTGAAACCACCTTTTCAGAAGAAACGAAAGAAAGAAGACTGATAACTTGAGGACTTGAACAAATTGTTCAGCTTAGTCTGATCCAGTTGTTTATGGCCTTTTAATTGGAAAGCCAGTTACATAGTATTTTTCCTGAGAGACTGAGATTTACTGATGAAAATGAAATATGTTTTTTGCAAGAAGGTCTCTTTAGGGTACTGCCACTGCGATCCCCAAGCTGTGATAAAGTGTGACTTTAAGAGAGAGTGACATTGTGTTTTTAAATTTCTGACATTTTATGGTAAGAACTTGGGCTTCTGAACATGAGGTTCAGAGCCTCCAGTGTACAGACAGCTCCAGGTACCCTCGTTATGTACTCCTGCTATAATGGCACCGAATGACGTAGTCTGGGCTAGGCACCAAATTCCAAAACCAGAGCCATTTGCCACTGAGTCCCGGTGGCACGGTAGTTAGCTTCAGTTGTTAACCAAGAGGTCGGTGGTTTAAACTCACCAACTGCTCCGTGGGAGGAAGGTGTGACAGTCTGCTCCTGTGAAGATTTATGGCTGTGGCAACGCTATAGGGCAGTTCTCCTCAGTCACGTAGGGTCACTGTGAGTTGAAGTACAGAGATCCTCAGACAGACTTGCCCTAGCCCTGCTCCCTGTTTGGGGAGATGAGGGCTTTCTCAGCCACTGGTTGGGAAATATGATATACAATGTACTGTATTTTTGCCCGTGTGTCAGAAGATATGAGATCTACACAGAAGGAAATACTCTCCAAGAATTTCACAACCTTTTTCTCATCCTGCTCTTGGAAATGATTTGAATGGGAGAGCCTTTGTGCCGTCTTAAGGAGCAGCTGCTACGTGGCTTCCGTGACTCCCGCTGTTTCTGTGCAGCAGTGCTGACCAGTCCAGTCTGTTCTTGGCCTCGCCGCCTCATTTTTCTCGAGTGAGATTCAGTTTTGTCCATAAGCGTTATTTTTTTTGTAACAAATCTAAGATTTTGCTATTTCTTATTTGCCAGGAATAAATTTGGAGGGCTTGCAAACTTTAGGATGAAATGTTAGATAAGAAGTTTGTTTTTATGAGATGTTCTCCTTTTCCCCTATTTTAGGAGCTGGCAGTCCAACCTGCAAAATTGCAATTGTTATGGGAAGAACTGAAAGTTCTTCCAGATCCAGGTAATTAAACAATTCTTGTTGAGAAGTTTGTGGAGGAATAAGGGTTGGACTTTCTCTCTGTCCATGTGGTCTACTTAAAATGCATTGTTTGGGCTCACAAATCATAATGATGTAGTCTGCTGTGAGACCAAATGTCACATGTTCCAGGTTTCAGTTATTTTGCTGAAGTAATGTGTATGGAAAACACTTTAAGGGAATGTTTCTGTGTATTCTTCCCTGTGGTATTTCCTGCCTTAAAAAACACTGCTGTATTCTTAAAGTTTTTTGAATAGGATTATAATATACGTGTAGCATTTTTCTATAGTGTCTGTAATAAGTAAATGAATAGATGCTTAGGTAAAAAGCAATGGTTTTGAAATGTTTAATTGTGTGTATCAATTCCCAGTTGCCGGCGCTGAGCCATCAAAAGAAGCCTCGATCAAACAATGTCTGCTGATTTTCAGATCCCAGCCAGTGTTCCAGGTCGCAGCTGGGCTCAGGCTGTGTGCTCAGTGTGTCTCTTTGACGTGACTCCCATTGCAGGCATCATTACTTATGTGATAGCGTGGAAAATAAAATCACAGCTCCACCTAACATCTGTGTTACTTATCCTCTTAATGAGCTTCTCCTAACACCTCTTTTTCTTTTCACTAGACACAAACAGCACAGCATGATTCTTGTCCCTGTCAGCACACCTGGAGTAGAAATAATAAGGCCTTTGTCTGTTTTTGGCTATATGGGTAAGTGGCCGATAAACATGCCCATGCCTTAGCCAGCACTGAAGGAAACTGAAGGGTTGGAAAGCATTTTAATGCATGAGGTGTGTTCTTCAAAATCTCTCTGGCCTTGACAGAGGTCCTAGTATAACTGCTGGTGGGGTTTAGAGACAGGCAAATGAAACAGGAGGTAATGCACCCTTCCACTTCATTTGTTTGTAACTACCAGTCTTGTCTCTGCCATCTACGAGAATGGATTAATGAAGCAGACATAGATGACTTCAGTAATCCACATGGAAGTTCATTTTTTTGCCTCCAGGTTTAGTTTTCTTGATTAGTCAACCTGTAAATGCTGTCGATAAGTAGTGAGTTTTGACATCTGAATATAAAACTTCTCCCTCTTTCTGTCCATGGGTGTAGCAGCTGAGAAGGAAGGACACCCTTATCTGCTGCCACCCCACAGTGCACCTGGCCCAATGGCCATGTCCAGGCCCCTCACGTCCTTCACTCAGTACGTATTTACTGAGGGCTGAGCACTGTTCTAGGGGTCTGAAGTACATCGGTGAACAGACTGAGACCCTGCCCTCATGGGGCTTACGTGCTGACAGAAGAAGGACAATGACGAACTCAAAACCAAACCAAATCTGTTGCCATCGAGTCAATTATGATTCGTACTGACCCTAAAGGACAGGGTACAACTGCCCCATGTGGTTTCCAAGGATGCAGTCATTATGGACACAGACTGCCGCATCTTTCTTCTGTGTATCACATAGCGGGTTCTGAACCTCTGACCTCGTGGTTAGTAGCCACATGTTTGACCACTGTGCTACCAGGGCTCCTGAGGCGATAACTACAGACATATAAATAAGAAGATTACATCACATGGTAGAAGGTGATAGATGCTGTAAAAAAAGTTGACTGTACTTCAGTTTCTTCTGTGGTGATCCTGGCTCTCTTTATGGTTGAGTATGGCCGGTGAAATGCCCAATAGCAGAGACACAACTTGTAGCTCATAGGACATTTGACATCATCCCCTTCCATAGGATGCAGCAGGGGATGTAGTCACAGGTTAAACATGGTGGCAAGATGGGGATGAGCAAAGTCACTAGAGCAAGTTGTGCATGGGGACTTGTGCAGAGCAGTGACCTCAGAGACTCCCAAATTGGGTTTATATGTTGGCTCCAAATACCCTGCATCACAAGCCTGCGTTTTAATTTTCAGTAAGACAGATTCATCTGTGCCCGTGTCCAAGGCCAAAAGAAACAGTGTGGAGAAAGTAAATTATTAATGCTTAGTGACAGGAACAGGGTGTGAGGTTAGTGTGAGGTTATCTCCAGACCTTGGCAAGGAGGAAGTATGATGCAAGGCAAAAAAATGAATGTGTTCTTGGTCTCTGTCTTAGGCTGGGTTCTCTAGAGAAGCAAAACCGATAAAAGCATATAAATATAGAAAAATAACCATTTATATCAAGGAGACAGCTCACGTGGTTTGGGGGCTGGAACATCCCAAGTCCTTGGGTCGGGCCAAAGGCTCCTCCTGATTCACGTAGCCACAGAAGCTGCTGAACCCAAGATCGGCAGTTTAGACAGCAGAGCTGTGGCTCACTGCAGAGACCAATGGAGTCCAAGATCTCCAAGCCAAACAACAGGTCAGCTGCTAGCTCAGGTCCCAGGAATTGAAGGTCAGACAAACAGGAGCCAGCTGTAGGATCCAGGCTGAGCAAAGCCCTGAGCCTTGCGGGAAAGTCTACCTCTGTTGGATGCAGGGCTCACTCCCAAGGAAACTGTCTTACAGCTGGTTGGCTACTCTCATCAGATCCCATCGTGGAAGTCATCACATTGTATCAGATCTCTCAGGAGGGTGACCATATGACTGCCAGGCTATATATCACAGCGGCCAGCCTGAGAATCAGGACCCAGACAAGGCAGAACACAGCCTTAATGGTCACCATCTCCGTGATTCAAATGTCAGCATTTTCAAGAGGCAAACACACAGTAGAACAAGCCTAGACTGAGACTGGTCATGCCTGCAGGCCTCGACTCAACTTTGTCACAGATGCTGCACCTGTTCCATCCCCTTGAGCAGGCTCTTATCATCTTCACACACAGATTTTCACAGGGATAAAAAGAGAAACTGGAATCACATGGCTGACTTTCAGTTTTTGAGCCATTAGAGCCTTTTTTTCCCCCCTCCGAATCAAAATTGTATTGGAAGCCTGTGGGATCACTACGAGGCAAAATTGATTTGAGGGAGCCTAACAAGAATATTTAAAAGGTTCCAAGAAGAAACAATAATAAAATAATCTGAAGTGGTGGAGCCCAGTCTTTCTTTTTCATAGCTCTGGAACTTTTGAGAAAGAGTTTGAAGACCTTTAAATTAAAGGATGTGTCAGATCATTTCCGCCTTGAGAAGTTGATGGGTTTTGGGGGCTGAAGGGTGCTGAGGGCTCCCTAAGAGTGTCCATGACAAACAGGGACTGTTAAATCTTACCTTCATTGAGTGAATGTTACTTCCTCAGTAAGTATCTGTGACTAATTCTTTTGTTAATACATTTTGCTTCTTAAAATTTTATTTTCTGTTTATAGATAATTTCCACGGAGGACATTTTGAGATCCATTTTAATCAAGTTCGAGTTCCTGTCACCAATTTAATACTAGGTGAGATAAGTTTTGGAACATCATTTCCAGAACTGTGGATTAAAATAGTTTTAGGCCTGAATCTAAAAAGACATACAGTCTATGTTAAGTACTTCTTATTTACTCCATTTATCAAGGAAAAAAAAAAAAGTCCCTGTTTTGTGTATTTCCTGACATGGAATGATAGGTTTTCTTTACTTTGGGGTGTGTTTTTGTAGAGTACATCAATTGAGAACATAGCTCAATACAGAAATCAAGCAGTCCAGGGAATCCTGGTTTTTCCTAGAACATGAGCTCTCAAGCTGGCTTCTATCTGTTTTACAAAGACCGCTTTCTGAATTCAAGTCCTTTATACAAGTTGAAAGTGTAAGATAACGTCGACATTGTATGGCTGGGAAGACTCCAGCCTCTTGCTTGTTGCGAACCCTACCTGACCTTGAAAGAATATTCTAAATGTCCTCTCTTTCAAGGAGGCTTTTGTGTGCCTCCCTCCATCCAGATTCGTCTGTCCACTCAGCCAGAGCCTGACTGATTTGATACGTGCCCGAGCCTGCGGTTGCAATGGAGAGTAGACCGTCTCCGCCTCTGCCTGTCTTGGCCTCTGCCTGTGGCCCTTTGGCTTAGCATCCGTGCCCCATCTCCTGACTCTGGACTCTTGATTGTCCGGGAACTGTGACTTACCTGCCTTTGTTACACTGTGACGCCAACACCGTAGCTTATGCATAGTGGGTACCCAAGAGATAGTTATGGATTTGGTTCGTGTGTTTATTGATAGTGATTGAAAAATCAAAATTCATCTAAGTTTCTAATGAGCCTCATTTTAGAACTGATGCTTTTCCTGCCAGAATGTGATTGTTATTGAGGGCGGCTGAGCTTTTTGCTAGACTTGGTATAGATAACAGCAGGAATAGGCCTTGGCTTTTTCATGCTTGTCTTTCTTTCACAGGTGAAGGAAAGGGATTTGAAATCGCCCAAGGCCGCCTTGGGCCAGGCCGGATCCACCACTGCATGAGAACAGTAGGTTTGGCTGAACGTGTTCTACAGATCATGTGTGAACGTGCAACCCAGAGGGTGGCCTTTAACAAGAAGCTATTTGCACATGTAAGGACAATTCATGCTTTTAGTTTATTGTAGCCTAATTCCCCACACTGATCGTGAACCAAAACAGTCGTACTTGGTCATGGAAACGTTTCCTCTACTTGAACAAGGTGATGCTGTTCCACAAAATAAATTACGTCTGTATTTAAATATGGAAACCCTGGTGGTGTAGTGGTTAGGTGGTATAATTGCATACCAAAAGGTCAGCGGTTCAGATCCACCAGGTGCTCCTGGGAAACTCTATGGGGCAGTTCTACTGTGACCTGTAAAGTCACTCTGCGTTGGAATCCACTGGACAGCAGTGGGTGTGGTTTGGGGTTTGTATTTAAATATGGTCTGATGAGAGGTGTTTTTCTT
Organism: Heterohyrax brucei; assembly: GCA_028571685.1. Taxonomy (NCBI): domain Eukaryota; kingdom Metazoa; phylum Chordata; class Mammalia; order Hyracoidea; family Procaviidae; genus Heterohyrax; species Heterohyrax brucei. Next base: position 28,604,401 of record CM053149.1, on the reverse strand, counting down.
GTGAATGATTTAGTAGCTCTGAAACGTATCGCTGCCTCTGCACACGGAGTGTGGACAGTCCCTTCAGGTTTCTCAGACTGTTCTCTGGAGGACGCAGTATATGAGCGTTCAGTGAGGACAAGGACAGCATGTCCGAAGAAAGGGGGACTAGACTGTCATTGGGCTTTCCAGAAGGAATCAGGACAGAGAATGATAGGGCAGTGTAAAGGACCTGGGAAGACAGGCTAAAACTCAGTGGAGAAAGACACATTCTGACAGTTCTAAAAATTGGAGTGCGCTGCCTCAGGAGAACCTGGATTCTCTGTCACTGAGATGCAAGTAGGAATGAGTCCAGCATTTGTGGGACTTCTCATGAGTTTTTGAATTTTTCTCTATGAATTTCATGCTCCTGAGTCTGCTGTTTACAAAGTGCTAGAAACAACATATAGGCAACATAATCAAAATTGCCAAGTGCTGTCGAGTTGGATCCGACTCGTGGCATTAGGAGATTATTTATCAAAAGGGTAAAGAAGGCATCATTTCACTGTTCCCCATGAGTCAGATCCGACTCGACGGCACTTGGCTGGCTTGGCTTGAAGAGCTTTATAAGTGAATTGGGATGTCCAAATTACCCCCCAGAAAGTTCTTTTAAGAAGGCCAGAAAAATTATTTAATAGTTACAGCTGCTAACATGTTAATGTAAGGTCAAATTTATGGTAATAGGATTGTATCTGTCAGGTGTGTGTATTTTAGTACATTCATCTCCCTGTAAAGTACATTTGTGATGTTTTATAAAATTGGAGGTATATTTTTACCTTAAATTCTTATAGGCTTGTCTTTTTAAGAAATATTATTCAGTATAAAAACTGTTGCCGTCATCGATTCCAACTGAACAATCCTACAGGACAGAGTCGAACTGCCCCACAGAGTTTCTAAGAAGCAGCTGGTAGATTCAAACTGCAGACCTTTTGATTAGCAACCTGACCTCTTAACCATCGCACCACAAGGGCTCTGTTATTCAGCTTATCTGTGATTTGTTTGCAACGTTTTTCTTCAGGGAAAAACACAGCTGGCTTTATAGCATTGCAAGAAAGAATAATTTCTAGGGAGCCCCTTTAATATGTGACGAGGGCAAACGCTGAGCTTTTGGATGCTGTGGGAGGATGAGATGCAAGTATTTGGGGCCTGGATACAGCCCATGCCGCTGCTAGGGTGGGGAGAAAGAGTGGCTCACAGCACCAACCATCACAGCTTACCCTGGACTCCTCTCAAGATTGCCAGCCACACCCTGCAGCCGGGTGACAGTAGGACAGTGAATTGAGAGACAGGCGTCCCGAACACACAGAAGCGTTCTGCCAAAGTACAGCTGTCACGAGTGATGTTGCAGTGCCATGCTAGATGACAGTTCTTTTCAGGGAAATCTCCTTCCCGCCTTTGAAAACTAACATATCATGGAGAACAAGCCTGGGCTTTTCAAACAGAGGCCTCTCTTCGCTGGAAACTTCTTGCATCTGGCACCAGGAAAGGATTTGGCAGAAGCAGAAGAGAATGTCGTAAACAAAAATCTGGGCCAGGTTTTTGTGTTCTCTGTTTTCTTTTAACTGGTGAAAGCAGTGTTCCGTTTCCCTGAATTGGGAGGCTCCTTCCAGCTGCCTGGTCAGCTACTCCAGGCTCTGAAGCAAAGCGTGCTAGACCAAAGTTTTGTCTAAATAATGAAACATGACAGTCTCCTAGACCACTCAGTTTACACTGCTGTAAGCTTTTCAGTAAATGGAGGATCAGTAGAAACCCTGTTAAAAAATATTCTCCGTTATTCTGAAACTCAGAAGTAAATGCATTTTGTGTCCATTCTTGCTGTCGTCGTTACCCAACCTACAAGCCATCATTGACCGCCAGAGCCGCCACGGGCCGCGGGAGCCGCCACGGGATGCTGGTGGCATGTTCTCTGAGAGCTAGCTCAGCCTCCAGGGCAGCGCTGTCCAGTAGAAACATATGGTAGCCGCAAGTGTAGTTTTAAATTTTCTAGTAGCCACATTTTAAAAAAGCAAAAGAAATAGGCAAAATTAAGGTTAGTAGTATTTTTTATTTAGCCCCAAATACCTGCAGTGTTATCATTTCAGTATATAGAAAGTATGAAAATGTCACTGAGATGTTTTATTTTGTAGGCTGGTTATTTGACATTGAGTGTGCACTCTCCACTTGTACACCTCAATGCAGACTGAAGCATATTTATTTCAGTGCTCTGTGGGCACGTGTGGTTAACACTGATCATATTAAACATCACGGCTCTGACAAAATTCTGATCAGATGTCTGTCTGTTGAAGAAATGTGCATATGTGACCAGGGATTAAAAAATGGCTGTGGCTAGAATCTGAACACTGTTACTGTCTGCTGGCTAGACTTATATTAACAAACATTATTCTCCACTGTAAACACCAGCCAGTTCTGTGTTTACAACTGGTAATGGAAAATCGCATTACAGCCAATTAGAAGCATTAAGCGTGCCCCCTGGGTTTCAGTGCTGGAGTCAGAGTGTTTAGTCGCTTATGGGATTTATGGTAAAGTTTGGTCTCCATATTCTTCCACTTACTACCCCATTTCTCTTCAAAGTTCTGGATAATGGAACAAGCTCAGAGAATATTCATTAAGACAAAATTTTTTAAGTATTGTCTTGGTCATCCAGTGCTGCTGTAATGGAAACACTGTAAGAGGATGGCTTTAACAAACAAATTTATTCTCTCACCATCTAGAAAGCCAACAGTCTGAATTCAGGGTACTAGCCCTAAGGGAAGGCTCTCTGTCTCTTTTGGCTTTGGGGGAAGGTCCTTGCCGTCAGTCTTCCCCTGGTCTAGGAAGCTTCTCAGTGCAGGAACCTCAAGTCCAAAGGACACACTTTCTCCCTGCATTGTTTTCTCCGTGGCATGAGGTTCCGTGTCTCTCTGCTTGCCTCTCTTTTACATCTCAAAAGAAAAGAGACAGCCTAATCATGCAGATTGAGTCTTCTCTCATTAATGTAGCTGCTACCAATACTCGTTAAATCAGGAAACCAAACCTGTTTTGTCAAGTCTATTCCAAATCATAGCAACCCTATAGGTCAGAGTAGAACTGCTCTGTGAGGGTTCCAAAGAGCAGCTGATAGATTTGAACTGCTGACCTTTTTGGTGAACAGCCAAGCTCTTAACGACTGTGCCGCCACTGTTCCCCTGGTCTTAACATCATAAAACCAAAGCCACTGCTGTCGGTGCTGACTCATAGTGACCCTAAGAGTTCAGAGTAGAATTTTCCCATAGAGTTTCCAAGGAGCACCTGGTGGATTTGAACTGCTGCCCTTCTAGTTAGCAGACATAGCACTTAACCACTCCATCACCAGGGTTTCCATTAGCATCGGAGGTAGGATATACAACACTTAGGAAACTCACATCAGATGACAAAGTAGTGGACAGTCACACAGTGCTGGGAATTGTGGACTCTCCAAGTTGACATACATTTTTAGGGGAGAGCACAGTTCAGTCCATAACAAGTACTAATTTAAAAAAATCAAGCCTCTTATTTTGAGATATTGCAAGGATGGTGCAGGATTAGGCAGTGTTTCACTCTGTAATACTCATAAGGTCACTGTGAGTCAGAAATGACTCAGAGGCACTTTACAGCATTAAAGACTTTTTGAGATAATGTGTATCTCATATGCAAATGTGAAGTTATACAGAGAGGTAAGAAATAAGGAAATAATACAGAGAGATCCCTGGTAGTTTTTACCCACTTTCCCCAGTGGTGACACCCTACCATACACTGTCATAACAAGATGTAGAACATTGCCGTCGCCCAAGGACCCCTTGTGTCACGCTCTTATAGCCACACACACTTCCCACCCGTTTCACCCACTGCGGGACTTCGGCACCACTCGTCTCTTTCTGATTTCTGTCATTCTGCCATTTCAAGGGCCTTACAAGAATGAGATTCAGCATCTGTGACCTTTGAGGGCTGTTTCTTTTTTTATTCGGCTAACTCTCTGCGTATCCCCTCAGGGTTTTGTGACTCAGTAGTTTGTCCCTTCTCCTTGCTGAGTGTTAGTCCGGGGATGTACTGTAGTTTAGCCATTCACCCACCCAGGGGCTGTTACAGAGAAAGCTGCTATAAACATTTTTGTATAGGTTCTTGTGTGAACGTAAGGGTACAGTTGCTGGGTCATGTGGTAGCTGCAGTGTTTAGATATTTAAGAAACTGTCCAACTCTTTCCAGGATGACTGTTCCGTTACGTTCTCACCAGCCATGTGCAGGTGAGCCTGTGCCTCTGTATCCCTGGTAGTGTTTGGGGCTGTCAGGATTTGTTTTTTGGGCCCTTCTCATAGGTGTTTACTGCTAGCTGACTGCGCTTTGAATTTGCATTTCCCGTATGGCTTAGGGTGCTGACATCTGTTCGTGTGCTTACTTGCATCTGTATATCCTCTTTGATAAAATGTTTGTTCGTGTCTTTTCCCCATCCTCTGATCCAATTGTGTTGTCGACTGTAGAATTTTCAAAGTTCTTCATGTATTCCGATGTAGTACTTGCTCAGAGTCGACAGTTCATATCTGCCAGCTGCTTCTCAGAAACTTTCTGGGGCAGTTCTACCCTGACCTCTGGGCTCGCTGTGATTTGGAGACAACTCGGCAGCAGTGGGTTTTTGGATCCATCCTTATGTATGGGTGTACACATATATACATAGAGCTGTACATACGCATACGTTGTTTTTACCAAATAAATAATAACAACAGCACAAGAGAAGGCTGCTGTGCCAATCCCCACCCTGAAATTATCCTGGGGGTTACCTCATATGTCTATCAGCAGTCTCCACCGCCGTTCATTTAACCACACTTCAATGAAGGCCTGTGATGAGCACTCAGGGGGGCCAGTCAGGAGCGCTTTGCCAGTAAGAGAGTTGCTGACTTCAGCCCTCTTGACCTTAGACATCAGCATATCCAAACAAAATATTTTTTGATCAAATAGAAGTGTCTGGAATCTGGTGATATTAAATGAAGCATTCACACGCATATAGCTGGGCTGTGTCTACTGGACAAGTTAACTCTTCCACTGGAAGGCATGCGGGGTATGGCATGGGAACAATCCTTAGCCTAGAGAGTGTTTTAACTGAACTGCAAGGCTGTGTGACTTGTGGATGTCAGAGCCTGGCTTACTTCCTCCTCCCTGTCACTGCCTTTGCTCCCCTGCAGGAGGTGGTGGCCCACTGGATTGCTGAAAGCCGCATTGCCATTGACCAGATCCGCTTGTTGACCCTGAAAGCCGCACGCAGCATCGACACCATGGGCAGTGCCCGCGCTGTGAAGGAGGTGAGGACCACCGTCGGCCCAGGCAGCTCTCATCTCTTCCACCCCCTGGGCATTGCCAGTTTCGTGGTGCTTTGATGGTACTCAGAATACTGAAGACCCTGATGTCATTTATGGTTTAAAGGCTATAAATATATGTCACTTTGCTAGTTTACCTTCCACCGGGCTGCTTTGGGCAGTGATTTTCAAGGTGCAGAACACCTTACTGATGTTGAGATGCTACAAGAAGTGGGGCAATCCTAGGCTTTATGATGGTCTGTCTTTGTACCCCAGTGTGCCACTGGCTGCTAGCCTCAAGACCTTGGATGAAGTACTTAATCTTGCTGCTCACAGCCTAGAGTTCTTGTGAAGAGTAATCAAGGCAATGCAGACTATCTAGCACTATGTGGCTGCCTAGGACGTGTTTTGTAAAAGGCCCTCCAATTCCTGCCCTCTTGTCTTCTGGCTTATATATAATAAAGAGGACTTGTTTAATTCTTATGGTTCGGAAAGCTGTTAAGCAGAAACTTACCAGTAAAGACCTTTGAACACTCTTTATAATCCCTTAAGTAATGATTGATTTATTGGCTGCCTGAAAACCTTTTGAGAACAAAGCAGTGTAAATAAATGAATAGAGTGTAATTTGGAAGTGATCTCTCTTTCCAGAAGGTCTGTATTGACTGAAATATGATCATTAACTACATTACAGCAGATCTTTTTGTCACCTTTCACCAACGGTCCTTTGTCAATGGTCACTATGCATGGGAAAGTTCCCTTGTTTCATTTCACAAAGAAAACAGATTATATCAAATTCTGCCACATTGTTTCTAGTCTAAGAATGGAGCATTGTTTTACTGTTTTGCTTCAATAGATTGCAATGATCAAAGTGGCCGCCCCACGAGCCGTCTGCAAAATCATTGACCGAGCCATCCAAGTGTGTGGAGCTGCAGGTGTTTCCCAGGACTACCCTCTGGCTAACATGTGAGTAGATATCTACAGGGAGAAACTTGGATTACAGTCTATAGATGCTTTGATAGTAATTGTTTAAGAAGAAAATAAAGACACTAACTTACTTTAGAGAAGCTCTGGTAGTTCAGTGGTTAAGCATTCAGCTGCTAACCAAACAGTCAGCAGTTTGAATCCACCAGGAGAAGCATGTAGCAGGCAGCTTCCACAAAGATCACAGCTTTAGGAAGTCTGTGGGGCAGTTCTGCTGTGTCCTATGGGGTCACTATGAATAGGAATCAATTTGACAACAGCAAATTTTGTTTTTGTTTTTAAACTTACTTTTAAATGTAATCAAAAGCTAAACTAAGTAATATAAGCTAAATTAAGTAATAATGTACCTTAATACAGAACTCAGCACTGTAAATTGTTGTTCTTGTGGTCACCATTACTATTTCATCCCATTACATTAGTTGCTTACCATAAGAAGTCCCATGAGGGGTCAGGGACTACAGACACAGCATGGGGACTCACCCTGTGGCACAGAGGGAGGGAAGCAGAGACAGCCAAAGGGAGCCCAGAGCCAGGCTCTGTGCTTTGGACCATTTGCCACCTACACAAGGAAGGCTTCCGCTGAGGTCGCAGTATTATACAGTGGTGACAATGTAATGTACATTGGACTACTGGGAGTCAAGAAGGAACATTCTCCGTGTCTCATCTGTCCATCACCACACATATTCACAGTGCCGCCTTCCCTATCATGCTGGTGATTAAAGTCTTTTGGCCCAGCAATTTTTTTTTTCTTCTTAATGATAATTCATTGTGTTGTTTGAGAAGGTTTACATAGCAGTTTAGTTTCACATTCAACATTTTCTAGACACATTGTTCAGTGACACTGGTCACATTCTTTGCAACATGTGAACATTCTCATTTGTCTTCTGGTTGTTCTGTTTCCATTAATCCAGTTACTTAATCTGTTATTTAGCTAAAAGGTGACCCTGGTGTTTAAAGAGTTTCTGAGGACCTTGAAAGTCTTAGGGAGCCCTCCAGTTTCAAAGTCTGGATTTTTATTTTATTTTTTTTATTATGACTAAGTAAAAATGTACATTCCCATATAAATTTACATGCCCACCTATACGCAGCTTCCACTGCTCTCCCTGTCCAGTGATAGCACACTATTCCTCTCTGCTCCATACATGTCTCATCCTCCCAACAGTCTCCTTTCCCCTCCTCTCCACCCACTCCCCTTCTTCTAGCCAGAGGTCAGCAGGATGATATCCTATAGATGCATAGACCCATAAAATGCATCCAGTATGTGGTCACTCTGCATCACCAAGTCCAATCCATTTGTGTCCGAAGAGTGGACCTTTGTTATGATTTATGAACAAGGGCAGCATCAGGGCTAGGGGCCATGCGCCCAGGGGAACCCCAAAGCTGCTAGACCATCAATTGTGGTCTTTTAGTGAAGATCTCAGGGTGCACTCCTTTTTATTCTTGTGTTGCCAGTGAAACTCAACTTAGTGAGCTCCATCAAGGCTGTCACTGGTGGTGGCCGGACACCATCCTGTTCTTCTGGTCCCAAGTCGATGTAGGCACCCACTCAATGGGGGTGTCTCTGTATCTTCTGGGTTGTCTTTACTCCGTGTCATTTTGGTCCTCGGGGAGCATTCATTCCTGCTGAATTGGGACCATTTGCTTTGTCCTCGGATGGCAGCTTGGTGGCTTTTAAGACCCCAGATGCCACTCACCAATGTGGGGTGCAGAGAGCCCTCTTAGCGAAATACTAGTTGTGCCAATAGGCCTTGATTTCACTTAAGAGCATGGTCTCCTGCCCCCTGCCAAAGTCTGGAATTTTTAAGAATTTGAAGTTCTGTTTCACATTTTTCTCTCCTTCTATCAAGATACATCCATTGTGGTCCTAGTCTGAACTGTAAGTAGCAGAAGCTGGGCACCGTCTAGTTCATCTGGTCTCAGGGTAGATGAAGCTCTGCTTTATGTAGACTTGTTCTGTAGACTGGTTTTTCTTTGAGTCTTTAGTTTTCTTCTTTTTATTTTGTTCTCGATGAGAGAGAACAGTAAGTGTCTTAGGTGGCTGTCTGCAAACCTTTAAGACCCCAGACACTACTCACCAAATTAGGATGCAGACCATAAACTATATTGTGCCAATGGTCCAAGATATCTGTAAGACTATGATCTTAAGCCTTCAAACCCAGAAAATCAATCTTGTGAGGTATCTCATTATGTCTAAGAAACATCCATAGCTGTGGCCCCGTGTGGTTATATATATGAATATATAGGCATGCACACATACATACACAAACAGATACATTTATGCCGGGAGCCGGTCCCAACACTTTGTAGGGTCCCGCACGGAGGGAGGGAGAGGCGCGGCGGGAAATGAATCAAGGAGACAGGAGAGACTTTTCTGGTTTAAGGCAGCCCAACCCAGAGAGCAAGAGAGAAGGGTCGTCTTAGTTTATTGTTATCTTTTTATAGTTGGTAAGGCAATAGTACTTTGACCACGTCGGTGATTGGTTAGGCAAGAAGCAGGTACCTCGTGGTCTCTTCATGTCAATCACTGGAGTTTTCTAAATAATGGCCCGAGACTAGTGTCTCTTGTCATGTTAGCTATTAAGATCTTTAAACAATGGTTAGAGACAGTGGTCTTCTTCTCTTGTTGATTATTAGGGTCTTCTCTGTTAGTTAGTAAAGAGTAAACACTTTGTCATTCCTTTTCATGTTAACCATTAGGATCCTCTAAAGAATGGTCTGAGACAGGCATATTTGTGATTTGTAATTAACAGCTGAAGCAAAACTAATCTTAGACTTCTATTAACTTTACCTAAGCAGGAAGAGAGGACAAACTCATCTTAAAGGTTATACAGTCTCTATTTGTTCCTTTTCTGCTCTTCCTTATCTCTTCCTGTAAGGACAATGGGTGTCCACCATCCCTTATTTTAAGTTTCTCCTAAACTACTCTAAGAAAGGCAATTCTTTAGTATTTGTCTGTTTGCCGATACCAAATGTAATAAACTTGGGAATCTAGTTATTTTCCTGAAGTAAGATGTTTGCTATCTAAGAGCTGGGAAAGAGAGGAAGGGGAGTTATCTCTGGAAAGCCCTTCAGGGCCTTCTTGCAAGCTTGCTAATCTCATGTGAAGGGAGGGGTGAGCAGCTGGGAGAAGTCAGCAGGGGTTGGGCCGGCCTCGCTGCTCTCAAGCTGGCTGTGTTAGAAATCATTCCTCTGAACTCTTTTCCCTAGAAATTCCTGTACAGGTTTTCCCAATATTATTTTATAAACCAAGGAGGTAGTAAAGGGCCCCTCTCAGAAGGCATCTCCCCTGATCCTTGTGCCAGGAGAGGAGGGGGTATCTTTTTGAAGAAAATTTAATTAGGAAGCCAATTAATATCAAGGGCAGTAGGCTAAAAAACATGTCACAGGTGGGATGCTTCAGCCCGTCATTTGCAGGAGCTCGTGACTTTGTCTACAAGGCTGATGGCGGACTCCGCACATTTAGACTCATGTATGTACATACCTGTGATACATCTGCCTACATATGTAGCTATATGCCCACATTTTTTAAAATAGTACTTTAGATGAAGATTTGCAGAACAAACTGGCTTCTCATTAAATAGTTCACATATTGTTTTATGACATTGGTTGACAACCTCTTGGCATGTCCACACCTTCCCGGCACATATGTTTTATTGGTTGACAACCTTATGACATGTCCACACTTTCCTATCTAGACCTTGGGTTCCCTTTTACCAACATTCCTACACCCTCCTGCCTTGCAGTCCTCGCCCCTGGGCTAGTGTGACCCTTTAGTCTTATTTTGTTTTACAGATATGTCTAATTTTTGGATGAAGGGTGAGTCTGCATCCAGGGGCTGTTCTCCAAAGGTTTCTCCAGTGTCTAAGGCCAGAGGTTTTTTTCAGTTTTTGCCTCATCTAGTTTTAACTTAAGAATGAAATATTACTCACTTTCTGTAGATTCCCTAAGGTATCCTTTAGTTCTCACAGCATCTAATAATCTGCGTTAAACCAGGATTGAGAGTAACTCCACTGCCTAGTGCCATTTAAGATTGTACTTCCCAAAGTGGAAACTTGAAAATAGCTGTTCAGAAGCCCTTTGGTTTACTGTCCTTGATTTTCCTCATATTCCTTTTCTTATCCTCAGAGGATTTCAAAAATTAACAGTCTTGGCTTAGAATTAGAGGAGCGTATGTTAAGATGCCACGCTTATCTATGGTAACTCATCCCTGCTCCTTTTTCCCTCCAGGTATGCCCTAACCCGAAGTTTGCGCTTGGCCGACGGGCCCGATGAAGTCCACCTTTCAGCAATCGCAAGAATGGAGCTGCATCACCAAGCCACAGTGGCCAAACTGTAGGGCAGGCGACCCCACGTATTCTGCTGGCAGAAATGCTCCTTTATGCAAACGTAACTGGCAGTAGCCCTGGACTTGCATTGTATTGTTGGAGCATCTTGAGAAATAGGGTTAATTACTCACTTTTGATCTTGATTTTAGCATCTATTTTGATCAGCGAGTTTTAGATTTAATTTAAATAGAAAGTCCTGTAGCTGTTGCCACTCAGTTTAGTACTTAAATAGCATGACATTTATTTTTTTAACACTAGAATTGTAAAGCATAGGCATAAAAATCTTTGCTTTTTGACTTTTAGAAATTGTTCTGTGTAATACTCAAGCGATATTTAATCAGTGCATTGTAAAAATATAGTGGGGCCTCTCAGGAGCTGATTTAATACTGTAAACCAGCTGGAAAAAGTTAAGTATTCAGTGGATGCTTGCACTAGAGAAAGAAGCACGACTAATGAGTTGCTTTAGAATTCGCATCATTATTTGAAAAAAGAAAAAACCCACTACCACTGAGTCAATTCATGACAATCCTATAGGACAGAGTACAGCTGCCCCGTGAAGTTTCTAAGGAGCACCTGGTGGATTTGAACTGCCAACCTTTTGGTTAGCAGCCATAATGCTTAACCGCTGGGCCACCGGATTTCCATATCATTTTAAGCCTCTTTATAATTCAATAGAAAACCTTTATGCATGAATTCCAAATGTGGTATGAAGTTGACTAGAAAACATGGCAGATGGTAAGAAAATTAAGCATGATTTAAATTTTTAATAGAAATGTTGATACGTGAGCGGTATAAGCCACCAAAAGTTAAATAGTTTTGAGTTTAAAGACAGCCCACTCTGGTAGCAGTCGTGTTAACAGCAGACACGCTGTCACTGTTTACAATCAGCAGAGCCATGCAGTGGCTGTCAGCCTCATCAGGCCTCCCTGCTCCTGCACGGTGGCTGGCAGGACAGCCGTACAGTGGCCGTCAGCCTCATCAGGCTCCCCCCTCTCACACTGTGGCTGGCAGGACGGCCGTACAGTGGCCGTCAGCCTTATCGGGCTCCCCGCTCCTGCACGGTGGCTAGCAGGACAGGACCTGAAGTTTTAGAAATGTTAGTCAGTTGAAATACAGCACTTAGCTCAGTTAGTGGAAAACTTTTAAGTATGCTTGGAATAAGTTGGGCATGTAAATCTACTTTTTCAACTGAAAATTCTATGAAATCTAAATACAAAGAAAGTATTTTCAATGAAAATTTAACATCCAAATTAAAAAATGCCAGATCCTGAAGACTTGGTATGAAAAAATATATAAAATATTAATACCTTTTTATATGAATTACATGTTGAAATGATAATGTTTTCATATATTTGGTTAAATAAAATACATTATTAATTTTGCCCATTTCTTGTTACTTTTTGAAGGTGGATGTAGTTGAAACACTAACTAATACATTTTTAAGCTTTCAAGTAAAAGTCTTTGCATTCCTAAAAAATGTCTGACCTTTGTTTGTTAGAAACAGATGTGAAGTTCATTGATTTTGACGTTGTGTCAGTAATTATTTTAATTTCATCCAGAAGTGTGAATGAGGACTTGAGGGAGATCTGGGCTTTGAGCATGAGTGTGAGAGAGATGCCTTCTCTGTCCCTCACTCTCCCTTCTGTCCCCTGGGGTGAGCTTCCACACCTGGAGAGCCTTACCCGCTTGGCAGATGCTGTGAGAATCATTCAGGCAGTATGCTATCATATCTGGATTTTCTGTTCTGTTCCATTAGTCTATGTACCTCTTTTTGTACCAGTACCAGGCTGTTTTGACTACCACGACAGGGTATTAGATTGTAGTTTCAGGTAGTGTGTGGGCTCCCACTTTGTTCTTTTTCTTTGTTAATGTTTTACTTATCCAAGGCTTCTTCCCTTTCCATATGAAGGTGGTGATTTGTTTCTCCATCATTAACAAATGGCATTGGGATTTGTATTGGGATTGCATTGTATGTATAGATTGCTTTGGATAAAATAGACATTTTCACAATGGTAAGTCATCTATCCATGAGCCAGGTAGGCTTCTCCACTTGTGTAGGTGTTTCTTGGTTTCTTGCAGTAAAGTCTTCTGATTTTCTTCATACAGGTCTTTTCTATCTCTGGTTTAATTTATTCTTCAGTATCTTGTCTTCTTGGGAGCTATTGTAAATGGTAGTGATTTCGTTATTTCCTCTTGGATTCTCTCTTTGTTGGTGTAAGTGAATCCAACCGGTGATTTATGTTTATTTTATATCGTAATACTTTGCTGAACTCTTCTGTTAGTTCTGGTAGGTTTTTTGTGGATTACTTAGCGTTTTCTGTGTGTAAGATCATATCATCTGCAAATTGAGATACCTCTTCCTTACCAGTGTGGGTGCCCTTTATTTCTTATCTGATGCCTCTGGCTAGAACCTCCAGCACAATATTGAATAAAAGTGGTGACAGTGGACATCCTTGTCTGGTTCCCTTTCTCAAGTGGAATGCTTTCAGTCTTTCTCCATTTAAAATGATGTTGGCTGTTGGCTTGCCTTATGCCCCTTATTATGTTGAGGAATTTCCCTTATAGTCTTATTCTCCTGAGAGTTCTTAACATGAATGGGTGTTGAGCTTTGTCAAATGCCTGTTCTGTATCAGTTGACAAAACAAGGGATTCTTTTACTTATGGGATTGACCACACTGTTTTTCTTTTGTTGAACCATCCCTGCATTCCTGGTGTGAATTTTATCTGGTCACTGTGAATTATGTTTTTGATATGTTGTTGAATTCTATTGGCTAGAATTATGTTTTCAGTCTCTTCTTTAGTGATGGGTTTATTTAGTTGTTCTACTTCTGTTTGTGTTGGTTTGCGTCGGTAGTGTGTTTCTAGATATTTGTCCACTTCTGTGTTTTCAAATTTATTACAGTACAACTTTTCATAGTAGTCTTTTATGATTCTTTCAATTTCAGTTGGTTCTGTTGTGATATCACCCCTCTTATTTCTCATTTGAGTTATTTGCTTCCTCTCCTGTTTTCCTTTTGCCAGTTTGGAAATTGGTTTATTGGTTTTGTTCTCTTCAGAAAACCAGCTTTTGGTCTTGTTAACTCTTTCAGTTGTTTTTCTGTTCTCTAATTCATTTACTTCTGCTCTAATTTTTATTATCTGTTGTCTTCTGGTGCTTGAGCGGTTATTTGTTGCTCTCTTTCTACTTATTCAAGTTGTAGTATTAATTCTTTGATTTGGGACCCTTTCTTCATTTTGGATGTAACATTTATTGACATAAATTGACTCCTGAGTACTGCTTTTGCTGTGTCACATAGGTTCTGGTAGGATGTGTTTTCATTCTCATTTGATTCCATGAATTTCTTTATTCCATCATTGATTTCTTCTGTAACCCAGAAGTTTTTGAGCAAGGTGTTGTTCAGTTTCCATGTGTTTGAATTTTTACCCTTGTTTTTTTCTGAGGTTAATTTAGTGTTTTGTGGCTTTATGCTCAGAGAAGATGCTTGGTAATATTTTGGTGCTTGGATTTTGTTAAGACTTGCTTTATGGCCTAATATGTGGTCTACTCTGGAGTATGTTCCATGTGCATTGGAAAAGAAAATACACTTGTCTTTTGTTGGGTGTACAGTTCTGTATATGCCCAAGAGGTCGAGTAGGTTGATTGTGGCACTCAGACCTTCCATGTTTCTACTGAGCTTTCTTCTGGGTGTTCTGTCTATCATAAAAAATGATGTGTTGAAGTCTCCTGCTATGATTGTGGAGCAGTCTATCTCACTTTTTAATGCTGTTAGCGTTGATTTGATGTTTTAGAAGCCATGTGGTTATGTCCTTATGATGCACTGACCCTTTAAACAACATATAGTGCCCATACTTGTCCACTGTGATGGATTTCACTTTAAAGTCTGTTTTGTCTGAAATTAATACTGCTAGAAACCCTGTGGCATAGTGGTTAGGTGCTACAGCTGGTAACTGAAAGGTCGGCAGTTCCAGTCTACCAGGCGCTCCCTAACTGCCTTTAAAAGCATCTCCTTGTGCCGGGAGCCAGCCCCAGCAGGGTTTTGGGACCACAAAGGGATGGGAGCAGCATTGGTGAAAAAGAAAGAAATGAGACAGAGACAACTAAAAGTCTGAAGAATGGCAGCTCGCTAAGGTCTGTCTTTCTTTATTTTTATAATCAATGAGGTAACTGCTCTTTGACCACGTAAGCTATTGGCTAGTAAGAAGTTGGTACCTCATGGTCTCTTTTCATGTTAATTATTAGGGTCCTCTCTGTTAGCTAGTAAAGAACCAATACATTGTGGTCTTTTTTCATGTTAATCATTAGGGCCCTCTAAATAATGGTCTGAGACAAGTATATTTGTGATTATAATCAACAGTTGGAACAAGGCTAATCCTTAAGCTCACTTAACTCTTATCTATACTTCGAGGTCAAAGGTACAGGAAGAGGGAATAGACTCATCTTAAAAAGTTATACTGTGACTGTCTCTGTTTATTCCTTCTTTGCTCTTTTTATCTCTTC
This sequence comes from Heterohyrax brucei, assembly GCA_028571685.1. Taxonomy (NCBI): domain Eukaryota; kingdom Metazoa; phylum Chordata; class Mammalia; order Hyracoidea; family Procaviidae; genus Heterohyrax; species Heterohyrax brucei. The sequence goes on along the minus strand of CM053149.1, from coordinate 28,589,297 downwards.
CTGTGGGGACAATAAGCATCCACTGTCCCCCACTCTAAGTCTCTCTTAAACTGTTCTAAGAAGGATATTTCTTTTAGTATTTGTCTATTTGCCATATTAGATATAACAAACTTGTGAGCCTAACGCAGGGAGTGGAATGTGTATATCTAAGAGCTGTTGGAGGGGTGGCCGTCCCTGGGGAGCTTACCAGAGCCTTTCTGCAATCTTGTTTTTCTGTGGAGGGGGATGTGCAGTTGGGGGAAGCCAACGGGGCTGGGCCGGCCTTGGTGCTCTCAGGCTGGGCGTGCTGCACTGGGATTCATAAAGCCGAGGGGGTTGTAAAACCCTTCTTCTTTGATCCTTGTGCCGGGAGATAAGAAGGTATTTTTGAGAAAAGTTTGATTAGGTTGCAAAATATTATCAGGGAGAGTATGGCCAGAAATATGTCACGGGTGAGCTGCCTCCACCTGCCATCACGTAAGCTTGTAACTTTGTTCACAGAGGGTTTTGTGGGTGTCAGGCCTCAGCATCCTTGTCTTTAGTTTTGTTAAGTGTAATTATATCTTGGTGTCTTATTTTTGGAATCTACCTTGTGTCGAGTTTCATGAGCATCTTGGATAGATATCTTCTTGTTTTTCATGATTTCGGGTAAGTTTTCTGTCAACAAATCTTCAGCAATTCCCTCCGTGTTTTGTTATGTCCTCCCCACCCCAAGCATATAATCCAGTCATTCGTAAATTATTGTGCTTTGAGAGAGTCCCACATAACTGTTAGTGATTCTTCATTTTTAAAAAATCTTTTATCTGTTTCCTCATATATGCTGGTGTCAGTTGTTTTGTTTTTAGTCTCACTAATTCTGCATTCCATTGCCTCACTCCTGCTCCTTTTACTTTCTGTTGAATTTTCTAATTCTGTAATTGTGTGGCTAACGCGCTCAATTTTGGATCATTGCTGCATAAGAATTTCTTGCAGCCTGTTTAATTTTTCATTGTGTTCTGCTGGCTTTGCGTAATCTCCCTCCTGATGTCTTGAAGAGCTCTGTACATCACTCTTGTATTCTACCTCTTATAATTGTGGGGAAGTCGTCTTCTTCTGGAGTTTTTTTGTTTTTTAATTCTTTGTTTTGGAAGTTTTCTAAAGGCATGGAAATTGACTGTTGTCTCCAAACCATCAGAAAGTTGTTGTAATTTATTTGTTTGAGTATTGTGTTCTAAATTATATGTATATTATTGAGTTTTTGACTATCTCGACGGCACTTGGCTAGTAATCTAGTCATTTGAGTTAGTTTCCTCCTCTCTTATTACTAGTTTTAAAATGTACACTTTAGAAGAGACCAGGGTTGATTTTCAACCATCAGATTTAAAGCTTATGTCTAGGACTAGTAATTTTATGATAGTTGTTCATTTTTGAGGAAAATTGGCTGAACTGTTGGGTTTTTTTAGCTTCTTTTCATCTGTGTCTGCCATTCATCTGTGTCAGTCATCCCCATCATCTATCTACTGGACCCATACTTCTCTCTCCATTACCTTTAATTTACTCAAATAAAAACAAGATTAAGAGAAAAGAAAGGGGAAGAAGTCTGCAGAGTATAAAATAAGAAGACCTAGGGACCATCACCTCAGCAGGTGTGAGTGAATAGGCTGACTCTTAAGTCTGTGAGCTTCAGGACAGGTCTAAGACTCAGTCTCCGTGGCTGTCACCAGAGTCACCATGCAGCTGGCCACCTAGGACAGTCACCGAGAACCCCTTGCATGTGAAACTATACTTTATGGTAACCTCATTGCAGGAAGGAGGAAGAGAGCTCACCATTGAGGGTGGCCTTCCTCAAAAACAAGGCTCTTTACCCACCAAGACCCAAGCCCCCAGAGATTTGCCCGTGGTCAGCAGTAGGGGCCTGGTGACTCCAGATGAAGAAGACACCAGAGGCACCTCATCAAAGAGGTCCTTATATATCTCCAGCGAAACATTCAGGATCCCAAAAGGGCAACAACCAGGTAAGGATCCCTTGTATAGCTGAGATTTTAACTTGGATAAAAGGCACAGAAACTTGGCCCAGTTGTGGAGGGACTGATTTCCTCATTAACCCGCAATTGGTTACCAAGGCATCCCATGGCCCATGTCACCAGTCGCTCCACACAACTGTGCCCCACTGACTTGTGGGAGTGCTCACATTGCATCACAACTGAAACTGGTGAAAAGCAGCACAGTAATTGCAGCCTTTGAGTATGTTTTAGTCAGCTAGTGCTGCTCTCACAGAAATACTACAAAGTGGATGGCTTTAACAAAGGGAAGTTTATTCTTACGTAGTCCAGTAGGTTACAAGTCCAAATTCAGATGTCCGCTCCAAGGGAGGGCTTTCCCCTGTCAGCCCTGGAGGAAAGTCTGGTATTGCATCACTCTTTGTCCAGGGAGCATCTTGGCGCAGGAACCTCAAGTCTGAAGGACACGCTGTTCTCCTAGTGCTGCTTTCCTGATGATGTGAGGTTCCCAATTCTGCTTGCTTCCCTTTCCTTTTATCCCTTGTAGGATAAAAGGATAAAGGGTGAGGCAGGCCACACTCCAGGGAAACTCCCCCACAGTGGAGCAGGGAGGTGATCCCATGAAGGGATTTACAGTGCCACCCTAATCCTTTAACATACCGCACAGGAAAATTACAGAATGGTGGACAATCACAAAATATTGGGGATCATAGCTCAGCCACATGGCTACATATATTTTTGGAGGGATACAAGTCAATCCATGACAGAGTATTGTAATAGCTAACTTGCACAGGGCTTCCCAAAAAACCACTCTTGTCATTTGCCTTGAATGAGGTTACAACAGTCTTCAGGAATTGACCAAGGAAAGCCTGTCTTGCCCAGGCTTCTAAAAGAATTTAAATCAGTGCAAGTTATTATATAAAGGGTATTATGAAAAATGCCGTATCTCAACAGAGCCACTCAGCTTGGCCTTGGCGTCTCCCTTGCATTGTCTCTAGATGGTCTCTCCCTGGGGAGCAGAGGAAGGGGTGGACACAGCCATGAGTGGGGGTCCCTGCTAGCCCTTCCGGCCGGGACATGTCCACTGCGTGTATGTTTCCCCCAGTCTTTTGCCTGGCTTTCTGCAATAGCTTCCTACCGGGCTTCTGGTCTGTCCTCACAGCAGTCGGGATGCATGCCTCTCTCACAATGCTGCAGTGGCTTTTATGTCACTTAGATTAAAAGACAAAGTCCTTGAGTCGTGGACACCTCTCGCAGTCCACTCCCCTGCCTCCCCAGCCTCCTGGCTGCTGTTCTAACGTAGAAGACAGTCAGGCCTCTAAGCCTCAGTTCTTCTTATTTCTCTACTTGAGGGGAGTGACCGCAAAATTTCCGGGGGTCTGCTCTAGAGCCACCTTTTCAGAGGGTCTCTTCATGACCACTAAACCAGCAGCACTCTGCATCGTCATCCTGTGCCTCCTCATCTGTCTGTCTTTTCTCCATAGCACCAGTTGACAGGGTTTGTGTCTGTGATCTGTCCACATGCCAAAATGTCAGCCCACTTGTTCCCAGGGGTATTTGCATATTTCCCTCTCTGGTGTACTGGTATCTCCTCGGACTGCAGAACCAGGCCTGGCAGCCAGTAGGTGCTCACAAAACTTGTGAGTAGATGAGTGCGTGCAGCTAGCTCTCTGATCTGCAGTACAGTGACTGGGGGAGGGCCAGGCCTTCACATGCAGATCTGCAAACAGAGCACTCGTTAGTGTACACAGGCCCCTGGAGTGGACTGGGGCAGTTGGACAAAGACCAGGGCTGAGAAAGGTTATCGCTGTCACAGCTCTGAGAGGCGCACAGCGGTTTAGACAAATCGATCAAATACATGTGGAAGGAGTATTTAACAATTAAGGGGAATACACATTTATAACACCCCTCCCAACCCACCACGTACACCTTACCCCCGGCAAGGTCTGCTCCAAGTGTGGTCAGCCCGAGGGCTGTGACCAACTCCAGGTACAGAGGGAAGGCAGGATGCTCAGAGAAATAAAGCCACTTCTGGTGATTGTTAGAACTTTCCAAATAAGGAGAACTTTGGGAAATGTCCCCAGTTAAATCAGGGCAAAGAACACTTACAATCCTCTCGAAACACTTTCTCTTTTTCAGCAACTCTTTCACGTGTAGTAGTGTCATGGATTGAATTCTTTCCTCCTAAAAAAGTATGAAACAGTCTGGCTGGGACATGATTCCCAGTATTGTTTGGTTGCCCTCTATTTTGTGATTTTCCTGTGCTATAAATCCTAAGCTCTGTCTGTGGTTAATAGATGGGGTTATGTTAAAGAGGACCAGGGTGGGACTGTAACACCCTTGCTAAGGTCACCTACCTACTTCAATGTAAAGGGAATTTCCCTGGAGTATGGCTTTCACCACCTTTTATCCTGTAAGAAAAAAAAGGGAGGCAAGCAGAGAGTTGGGGAACTCATTCCCTGAAGAAAACAGCACCGAAAGCAGAGTACATCCTTTGAACCCGAGGTCCCAGAGCTGAGCTACTCGCAGACCAAAGACGACTGATGCAACACTAGGACCGTCCTCCGGAGCCAACAGAGAGAGAGTGCCTTCCCCTGGAGCCGGCGCCCCGAATTCAGACTTCTAACCTACAGGACTGTGTGAGAAGAAACTTCTCTTTGTTCAACTCATCCACTCGTGACATTTCTGTTAGAGTAGTACCTGATGACTGAGACAGGTGGTTATGTATTTATCATGAAGAAAGCTCATCCACATTGTAGTGTGGTAGCATGGTTGTGGTAGGGTCCGTGAAACAAAGGCTGTACCTCTGACCAAGGCAAAATCTCTGCTTTGTCTCCACCCCATGAAGAAATCAAAGGGTGCACTGCACTGGGCAAATCTGCTGAAAAAGACTTCTTTAAAGGGTCACAAAACAAATATGTCACTTTAAGAATGAAGGTGTGATCAATCCAAAGCCATGGTGTTTTCAGTTGCCTTATATGTATAGGAAAACTGGGCAATGGAGAAAGAAAAGCAGAGAATTATGAATTATGGCTTTGCAGAGACTATTGGCTATATCATGGGCTGCCAGAAGAATGAACGGATCTGTCTTGCAAGGGGTATAGCCAGAATGTTCTTCACAAGCAAGAATGGCTATACTTCACTTCATGTACTTTGAACATGTTCTCAAGCGGGAGTGGTCCCTGGAGAAGGTCATCATGCTTCACAGAGGGCCAGTGAAAAAGAGGAAGACCCTCAAAAAGACAGACTGACACAGTGGCTGCAACAATGGGCTCAAATACGTCACAACTGTGTAAACCGAGCAGTGTTTCATTCTGTTGTTCATACGGTTGCTATGAGTCAGTCTCAAGAGCACACAAACTGAGTGCATAGGGACTGAAGAATGCAGACTCATTCTCTTAAGATCATGCAGTCGATTTCTAAGCCAGAGTCCTCCTGGCTTGGTGCAAATGACTGAATGGTCTTGTCATGGGGAAAGGAGGCAATATTTTTCATTAAATTTAAAATTGATACTTGTTTCCTTCTAACCCATCCCATGAAAAATTATGAGGAGCTTTTTTTGTCTTCAGAAGGAATGGTCTGTAAATGGTTTAGTGGCTGCATTTCATTCAGCTGAGACCATCATAACTCCCATGTGTGTCTCCAAGAGTCTAAATGAACTTTCTGCTATTAAAGAACTAAGCCACCCCTAGAGAAGGCTGGAAGGGTGGTCCTCTCATTAGATGTAGATTTCAGTGCTGAGAGGAGCAAGTTCTCTGTAGGAATCTTGAGAAATAAATGAGCTTAGCTCCCTTTCACAGTCTGCTCTCAGCTGCTGATTCTCAGTCTAGGGACAGACAGGAGTACAGTGACCTATTAGAAACCCCTGTCATTGGTGGTATTTACCATCCTTGCATAGACTGAACGTTAGGCAGAAACCAGAAAGACCGGCACTTGGTTGAGAACTTCAGGCAGATCTGTTGACCTTGGCAGTCTGCCTGCCTCCATTGGTGGAGGGGGGATTCTAAATTCTAAGTCCATTTGAAACCTTTCCTACGAGATGTCTCCAGCTCTCCTAGACTAATTCAGTCCCAAAGGAGTAATTTGACAAGAAAATCCATATATGTTGGATCTTCACATGCTTATTTTCTTTGCTCTATTTTAAACCTCTCTTTTGCTTCCAAAGCTGGAAACAAAAGCTACACAGAAGAAAAGAAAAATAGCCACTCATAGAAGCTTCAAGATTTTGCCAGAACTGAAGCAGGAATGCTGAGGGACTTTGAACATTTCCTTCCTGTTTGATAATGTCTTTGCTGATTCGTGATTCCTTAAAGTATTAAATGAAAAGGATCTCTTATTTACATCTAGTTGAAACAACACACCATCACACCAGTTGGAACTGAAAGAGTACCAAATTAATTGTAGAGCTCAGACTGACATCTGTGGTCCTAGCCATTCAGCAGGTCCTCCGTGAGCCCCCAAGGGAGGAGCCCATGTGAACAGGATGTGCTGTCCCTTGTCCTTGTGAAGTGTGTCATCTACTTGACAAGTCACTTAACCTAATCACCACCCCCGTCTATAACAGATAAGACCAGATTTCCATTACCCGTGGAACCTCGAGAAAATATACAGGTCCTTACACAGAAAGGAAACGCACTTTCAAAATTTCTCTTTTAAGATCATATTTCCACTGCAGAAGCTGAGGACAAACAGACAAGTCTGAAATTGTTTCTTACTAGCCAGAAGCAAGGTAGTAAGTGGGATTCCTCCTTAATTGGAAATTCCAGCTCTAGCCCCAAACTGCGGAAAATTGGATTCTGAGAAGCTGGCATTGTTTAAAATATTTCAGTCAGGAAAGATTGGCCTGGAAAAGAGATTTTTAACTTTGGAAACTTACTACACACAGCACTGACTCGGACACGACACATGGCTTCCTCAACAACAGTTTGTAAAGGTTGCTGCTTGCTCACACTGTGTGGATCTGTACTGTTTTTGTGATCATAAAGACTGATTTATCTAAACACAGTTTGTTCATTCACCAAGTATTTATGGAGGGCTTGCATCACATTAGCTGTAGGGAGGCCCTGTGGATGTGGAGAGGAGAGTGGCAGACAGGACCCCGCACTCACAAAACGTCCATCCTAGAGGGGTCCTTACGAAACCAAGAGCTGTACCAGGAGTCTGGGGTTCCACGGAGTCAGCGAAGGCGCCCAGCCCTGGAGAACGAGAGGTACCAGGAGGAGGGACAGGTGTTTGGGCTGCCTGAAGCTGTGAAGGAAAAGAAGGTGGCAGGCAGGGCTTCAAACTGGTTCCTTCTGGCTGGAAGCCCTGCTGGGGATTTGCATTTCTAACAAGTTCCCTGCTGATAATCTGCATTTCCACCCCAGGGATGCTGAGTCACAGTCCTACATTTAATAAGATCCTTAGGTGATTTGCAACTTCCTGGGACCTTTTTTATAAAAGCAAATTCTCAGCAGGGATTTGAACCAGAACAAACCTGTTTGAAGCCCCAGAAGAATCTGTCTTTTTGGTTCCCGTGGTTTGGTGGAGAACATTTTTCAGGAGCTCGGTAGAAAGGCATTCATGACACCCTGCATGATTGGAAATGCCCAAGCTCCAGCCCTTCATTTAAAGAGTTCAGCTGAAAAGAATGTCTTGGGTTTGTGTTGAGCAATCATTTGCCATCAGACTTCCGAAAGCATCACTCACTTGTATTCGTTTAGTGTTACTGCCAAATCTCTTGCCATTCTGATTCTTGTTCTTCCCTAAGAAATCTGTTCTCTGCTTCCCCTTCCACACCCTGGAAGTTTCTAGAGTTTTCCAATTTACATGATGTATAGTTTCACAACAGTGTGCATTTGTGAGGGTTTATTTTCAGCCAGCTGGCTGGAAACTCAGTATAGACCCTTTCAGAATATTTTGTTCTTTTTAAATTTTTCCTCCACTCTTTTTAATTATTGCCTCTTTCAGGAATGAAATCCTTTGGACAGTGTGCTTTCTGGATTGAGCCTCTTTTCTGCTTTTCTTTTTTTTTGGTGTGCTGCCTTTTAGATTTCCTCACCTCTTAAAATGTCTTCTACCTTCCACTTCTGTTTTACAAGTTTACAAGGTCTTATTTTCATTCCATGAAAAATTAATATATTCCTTTTCAAAGTGGCATCTTGTTTAGTGGGTGTTTTATTCCACAGGGTATAAATGATAGCTTCTTGTTCAATATTTTCGTCCTCATTATGTCTTCAAGTTGTGTTGGTTCTTCCTGTTTAGGTCTCTTCCATGCTTCATATCTGCCTGGAGGTACGTACTGTCAGCATTGAATCCAAGGTCTAATTCCAAAGTTTTCTGTCAGGAAAAGCCTGTGTGACAGAAAGGGTATGGTTTCCTCCAGCTGTGTATCAGCTGATGAGGTTTTCTGCTTTAACCTGAAGAGGTGCTCAGATACTCTGAACTTAACCTGGTGGCTGACAAGATCACCTCTGGACAACTCTACACTGAAAAGCCAGTCAATGCATTTCATTTCTTGCCTTGGATTCAGGGAGACCAAAAAGTAGATAAAAGTCACATGTATGTACGTGAGCCAAGAGGTATACTCTTCATCAGTATCATTTTAGGTCTTATAGTTTAGTCTAATAATTTGCCTGAAGAGCTGGCTTTGGGAATGGTTTTAGCTCAGGATTGATGGAATCTGCGGGCCACATCTTCTGTGGCCCTTCCAGTCTATTGAGTCCATGAGTTCTGCTTAAGTGTGTAAAATATTAAGGCATGAATCAGTTGAGCATAAGTTCTAACTGAAGCCACTTCCTGAATTTATTCACAGTGAAATATCTGTATTTGTGCATAAATTGCAGGGTTGGAGTAAGACTCAAAGACTCATCAAGTATCTGCCAGATGACACAAGCTTGTTTGCTGAAAACAAAGGGGACTTGAAGCACTTACTGATGCACATTGAAGCCTGCGACCTCCAGTAAGGGTTACACTTCAACATAAAGAAAACAGAAACCCTCACAAACGGACCAATAAGCAACAACATGATAAATGGAGAAAAGATTGAAGTTGTCAAGGACTGCATTTTACTTGGATCCGCAATCAACACCCATGGAAACAGCAGTCAAGAAACCAAATGACATACTGCATTGGGCAAATCTGCTTCTAAAGACCTCTTTCAAGTGTTAGAAAGCAAAGATGTTACTTTAAGAACTAACGTGCACCTGACCCATGCCATGGTATTTTCAATCACATCATATTTGAAAGCTGGGCAATGAATAAGGGAAAGCAAAGAACTGATGCCTTTGAATTCTGGTGTTGGTGAAGAATACTGAATATATCATGCACTGGCAGAAGAAGGAATGAATCTGGCTTGGAAGAAGTATAGCCCAAATGTTCCTTAGAAGCAGAGATGGTGAAACTTTGTCTCACATACTTTGGCCATTCACTTCGGTGAGTTCTCTAGAGAAGCAAAACCAGTAAAAGCATTTGATATAAACCCACAGAGATTTCTAGCAAGAAAATGGCTCACATGGTTGTAGAGGCTAGAATGTCCCCAGTCTATGGGTCAGTCTGGTGTGTCTCCTGATTTGTGTAGCTGCAGGGCCGGCAAACCTAGGATCTGTGAGTGATCCAGCAGGGCTCTGGCTCTCAGCATGCAAAGACTGACGTGTCCCAAGATTGGCACACAAGATGGCAAGTGAGCAGCTAGTTCAAGTCCCAAGAACCAGAGAAGTTCAGACAAACAGAAGCCAAGGATCTAGAGCAAGCAAAAGCCTGTGAGCCTCGCCAGGTAGCCCACATATATTTGATGTAGACCACACCCCCAAGGAAACTTCCTTTCAGCTGATTGGTTGCTCACAGTAGATGATCATATCATCATATAGCTGCCTAACTAATTCTTAACTGCCAGCCACTGAGAATCATGGCCCAGCCAAGTTGACACACAGCTTTCACAGTCCATCCCTTGTCAACCTGGCACCTGTACACATCTTCAAATCATAATCTCAGAATAAAGACTATCATAAAGTCATACTTGTGCTTAACATGGCACAAAGAACACATAAGGCACAAATACTCATAACAGTTACAGTCCTCGTTTCTGCAGCTTGTCATGTGATCCTAGCTGGTATCTAGAGCTACCTTTGTCCACCAGTCCTTTCATATTCCCTCTGCCCTGAGCAAGCACCTCAGCCGGTCATGGTTCTTTGCCTGGTAGAGTGACCAAAACCTTCACTCCTGAAGGGTGTGGGCCATTAGTGGTTGTGTTGACTTTAATCATGGCCATGTTAATACTAAGAAATGCCCTAAGAGATCACCTGCGTTCTACACATCCTCTTCATGACCTCCATTATGTAACATAGATTTCTTCTTGGTGATTAGGATCAATCACACCAGCCAATAGGATAATTCCTTTCTTTGCCTGTTGATCCAGAGGCATAAGGAGCCCAAAGTGGCCAGGTGGCATTCTTAGCTTCCAGCTTAATGGAATAAGTGATGTGTCTTTAGGTGAGAGCCTTCCTCCCTTCAGAACTAAGAGCTTTAGACCTTTAGAGCATACAGTCCCAGGTACAGGAAACATTTTGTGAGTGAGTCACTATAGGTAATAGTGGTGCCACTCCTATTTTCACCCCTTGATTCCTACACTCATGAATCCTGGTTATGGGAGAAACAGCACCATATACTGGGTGCAGGTTTAGAACATGTACAGTTCTAAACACTCCCCGAAACCTGCAAGGTACTGCCATCTAGCTGGCACCGTAAGTTACGTCTTTAATAGGCCATTCCATTATTCTGTCACTGCTTCAGGTTGACGGGGAACATGGTGAGAGCAGGGAATTCCATAAGCCAGGGTCCACTGCTGCACTTCATTAGCTGTGAAGTGAGTCCCTTGATCTGAAGCTATGATATCTGTGATTTGACAGTGGGTAAGGTTGTCTATGAGTCCACTGACGGTAGTTTTGGCAGAAGCATTGCGTGCAAGGCAGGCACATCCATATCTAAAATAAGTGTCTACTCCAGTTAAGAGCAAAATGCTGCCTTTTCCATTATGGAAGCAGTCCAATGTAATCAACCTGCCACCAGGCTGCTGGCTGATGCTCTCAAGGGATGGTGCCCTATCAAGGACTTAGTGTTGGTTTTGGCTGCTGGCAGGTTGGGCACTAAGCCGTGGCTGTACCCAAACTGGCCTTGGTGAGTGGAAGCCCATGTGCCTGAGCTCATGCATGACCTCCATCCCGGACACCATACCCACTTGGTTTATGAGCACACTGGGGAATCACGGGAGTTGCTTGTGTGGCAACCTGCACCTGCTGCAGAAACTTTTCTTGGTCTAGGCCCCACTCAAAACTAGCAGCTGTTTAGTCACTTGATAAATAGGCCAGAGTAGAACACCCAAATGGATATGTTGTGCCTCCAAAATCCAAAAAGGCCCACCAGAAGGCCCACCAGGCACTGTGTTTCTTTTTTAGTTGTGGGAGGGCCCAGATGCAATAACTTATCCTGTATGTTAAAAGAAATATCTTGACATGTCCCCCACCACTAAACTTCTAGAAATTTCACTGAAGTGGAAAGTCCTGAATTTTGTTGGATTACATTTTAACCCTTTGTCACACAAATGTTTTACCAAGAAATCCAAAGTTATTGACCTTTTTTACTTACTAGGTCCAATCAGCAAATGTCATCAGTGTGACATCTTGTGCAAGGGATCCCTGCAGACTTAATTATGACACAGGGCTGGCCTTGGGGTAGGAGTAGGACACTGAGGTGTCCTGCTGTTGGTCTTCCCAGCATAAGGCAAACTGCTTCTGTTGGTCCTTTGAAACAGGTATGGAGAAAAAGGCAGACCAACAGCTGCATGCCAGGTAACAAGACATGTATTAATTTGCTCAAGAATGAAACCACATCGAGAAAACAGCTGCAGCTGGTGTCACCACCTGGTTAAGTTTCCGATAAGCCACTGGCCCTCTCCAAGACTGACCTTTTTTTCTGCACAGACCACATAGGTGAGTTTAAGGAGGATGTCGTGGGAACCACCACCCCTGCAGTTTGATGGTGGCAGTAATCTCTGCAGTCCCTCTGCGAATGCACTATTGCTGTTGGTTTACTATTTTCCTGGAAAAGGTGAGTTCTGATGACTTCCACTTGGCTTTCCCTACCTCAATAGCCCATACTCCATTTGTCAGAGATCCAGTGTGGAGGTTCTCCCAGTTGTTATCTATTTCAGTTATGCATTCTGGAACTGGGGAGATCACTACAGGATAGGTTTGGGACCCAGCGGACCTATGTGAGGTGGATGTATAAGACTTGGATATACCCCCACTCTGAGTGGTGGGGCACTGTGATGTCCTGGGTCTCCTGAAATTAGTGTCAGTTCATAGCCAGTGTCCAGTAAGCTCTGAAAAGTCTCATTACCTTCCTTTTCCTCAATGAATAGTCGCTCTGATAAAAGGCTCTCGATCCCTGTGGGGAAGGCTGGAAGATAGACATTATAAATTTTTGGTGGCACAGTGGAGTTTTTCTGTAACCACAATCACAGTTCCGTGCCGCCTATTCAAAGCCAATACTGAGACAGGAGGTGAGGTGATTAAATGAGGACATTTAGTGAATGCCAACACATAACAGGCAAGGGGGAGTCAGCTCCTCCAAAGCGTGCCTGCCTGTACAGGCTAAGCCTGGAGGTTATATACGTTGATTAAGAGGGGGACACTGGTTAATATTTTTCTGGTGCACGCAAGTAATTCAGTGCTTCAACAATATTTTTTGTGGGGGTCTCCATGGCTCCAACAAGTTGAGGCTTGACAATCATCTGAACTACCTGGTGATTTGGGTCAGTAGTCTTAGAGAATAACTGAAACGGTACAAACAGAACAATCAATCAATGTTTCTAAGAGGAAACAATCTCAGCCATGTGACTTACAACCGGTACAAGGTAAACTCAAATGGATGGGGGAGCAGTGAGTTCTCAGGACTTAGTGTTTATAATAGTAGCAAGATGGAGATGGGCTGGCCAAGGGCCTCCCTCTCATTTCCTCAAGGGGACCCAGCCTCTCCTTCATTCAAGGGGTTGTGGGTCTTTAAGTCTGGGAGTTGACTGAGGGCCATGACTGTCTATTCTGACAAACTGAGTTAGACTGCTGTTCATTTGACCTAGAGTTCTTTTGCTTGTACAGATCAGATATTTCGATTTCCTATCTGTGTCACTCCTAGGGACATCCTGACTAAGCAGCCAACACCATGAGTCCAAAGGAATCAGACTATTCTGATTACTGTTTTGACTCTACTATCCATTAATGTAACCGCACGCCTGTCTTGTTTTTGTCAGTTGAGTACTACCTGGCCCCTAGCATGAGGGGGTCCAATTGGTCCCATTTTAGTTAAATGTATTACTTAAGGCAGTTCCCACTGTTAAATCTTACATAAAACATAAAAAGCAATCACAGCCATCTTCCAGAATGAGGGCTCTTTCACATATTTGTTCTTTATCACTATGGTAAAAGGTGTGGCCTTTGGACACTCTGTTTGGATCTGTGGGACTAACCTGATAGACTTACCCTAACATGGCAGTTTCCGTAAACATCTGGATACAGTATACCAAGACAGGTCAAAAACTTCAACGTGATTTTGTGTAGGTCACTGGGTATCCGTGCTTCACTGACCCAACCAAAGAAACCATCATTAGATCTTTCCTAGTCTCTCGAGCTGAAACAGTGAAGAATGTGTTAGTGGGCCCACATCAATGAAGTCAGACTGATTCATCCTTATATTCTTTGCACCATTATCCCACACACTTAACAGCCATTCCCACATGTTTCCCAGGTTCCTGTCTGTATGTATCAGACAAGTCAGTCAAGCAGTTCTTTCGGAGTGTATACACACTTTGTACTTCACCTTTTGGGGCTCACTGGGACTCTAAACCTCCAGCTAGTTCAGCGGCTAACCAAAAGGTTGACAGTTCAAACCCACCAGCCTCTCTCTGGAAACCTTATGGGGCAGTTCTGACTGTCCTACAGGGTAACTGTGAATCAGAACAGACTCCACAGAACCTAACAACATAGGTCTGAAAGCGAAAATCCGTGGTGGGGATGTGTTTTGAGAATATTCAGCACTGTCTTATAAAGCATCTGCTTCAGGCGACACCCCAGACAATGACTCAAAGTCTCCTTAGACTGAGCTGGGTTAACTTCATTAGGTGAGGGTGGAGGGCTCATGTATTTTATTTGGCTGGGAAGGGTGACTTAGCAGACAAACATGCAGTAGTCTCTTCATACGGTAGTGAGGGCTGGTTCTCTTGGCAGGAGTGTCTCCAGCTTCCTGAGTATCTGCCCATATGTTCCCGTCACAAGTTTCAGGATCCCATTCTTCCTAATCAATGCCTTCACTTTAACTCCAGGCACCACTCAAGGTTGGGAACTGAGTTGTTGTATTTCAGCCACTCTTTAACAGTTAAGCCTCTGGGTGTGTTTTTTGGCAGTATCAGCTTTGTTAACTTTAAGAAATTAAGGCTTTCTTTCAAAAAACAAGTGCAAACTTTTCAGTTTATGTGGTACTTGAGGTTTGACTCTGAAGCCTTCAGCTCATCTTTTGCTCTCACCACCTTGTCCAGTGAATGTAGGACCAACCGACGAGCTGTCTTAGACTCTCATTACGATAAAATTGTAGGAAGCGATCAAGTGTGTGATCACCAGAGCCTTGCCTTTCACCCACGACCTGATCTGCTGGTGGTGCCATTTTATGTATTTGTGTTGCCATCTCACGCAGTGGATCAGCTGTGCCCTCCTTACTACTGGAAGCATAGTCATCAACGTCCCTTAAGACTAACCAGACTTCAGAACCAATTTAGAAAGCTCATCTTTCTGTTTCTTTAGAATCACTCTCAGTACCAAATGTCTTCAGTTTCTAGAGTAACAAAACCAGTAGAACATAAATACAGGGTCTGACAACTAAGTCCATGAACTTAATTGTTCTGAGTGCTACATACCTCATTGCCAAATCATCACAGTCACCTTCAAATTACTCCCCTTGGGAAGCTATGCACCAATGCTAGCATCTGGTCCACACTTCAGAGTAATTTTGGTACCCTTTCTGGAATGGCCATTAGGCCCAATGGCACAGTAGGAAGTTCGTGATTGTAATTGTATAGTTGTCTGTGAGGGAGTTTTCACCCAGTAAACAAGTAACTGTACTGGAACACCCTCCCTACTCACCTGATCTGGCCCCCAGTGACTTTTTTCTTTACCCAAAGATAAAGGAAATATTGGAAAGAAGGTATTTTGATGACATTCAGGGCATCATGGGTAATATGACAACAGCTCTCATGGCCGCTCCAGAAAGAGTTCCAAAATTGTTCTGAAGGGTGGACTAGGCACTGGTGTCATTGCACAGCTTCCCAAGGGGAGTACTTCAAAGTGACTGTAGTGATATTCAGCAACGAGGTATGCAGCACTTTTTCTAGGAGGTGTTCATGAACTTAATTTGCTGTCCTTGTGTGTACATATATAAATATAGAGAACTTTTTATCAAGTCATTGGCTCTTGAGTCAGTATGGACACTTCTGATTCACGCAGCTGCAGCAGCTGGTGAAGCCAAGACTGGCAAGTCAAACTGCAGGGTTCTGGCTGCGAAGACTGATGAACCCCAAGATGATCACGCAGATGGCAGGTAACCCGGTAGCTCAAGTTCCAAGAACCGGGGGTCACATGAACAGGAGCCAGGTGCAGGATCCAGAGTGAGCAAAAGCCCACAAGCCTTACCAGAGATTCCACCTATACTAGATATAGGCCATTGGAAAAAAATCAAAAACAACAAAAAAACCCAGAAAACCATTTCTGTCGACTTGACTCCAACGTATAGCAACCCTACAGGAAAGAGCAGAACCGCCCTGTAGGGTTTCCAAGGAGCACCTGATGGGTTGGAATCCCTGACCTTTTGGTTAACAGCTTTAGTTCCATCACTGTACCACCAGGATTTCCATACAGGCCACAGCTCCAAGGACACTCCCTTTCAAATGACTAGCTACTTACAGCAGATCCCATCATGCATGTGATCACATTACCTATCAAATGTCATCACAGAAGTGATCGCATCATCATACAATGCCAGACTACTGAAAATCAAGGCCCAGCCAAGTTGACACAGAATTATCAAAGATACGTTATCAGGAGAGATCAATCTCTGGAAAGGGACAGCATGCTTGAGTAAGCAGAAAAGAGGAAGCTCCATCATGAGATGCAACAATGTGAGGACAGCAAAGGGCCAGGCGAGGTTTCATTCTGTTCTATACAGGGTCAGTCAACTGCATGTAACAATGAGTATTTGTAGACTAACTTCCATATGATCTTCATTTTGAAGACAAATGAATCATTCCTTCACTGACTCAAGCTGCATCTTTCCTCTGAAATATGAGCTCAGGGGTGTGGGGTGCCTCCCTGACTCACAGACACTGCCAGTTCTGGCAGGGGCCAGAGAATGACTCCAATGTCCTTTGCAGACATTACATTTCATGAAAATTCTTTATACACAATAACCACACAACCTTGTTATGTAAATCATGTTTTTTCTCAGTCTTAAAAAATGTAAGCATAAATATTATTTGTGTATATTAACAGTGCTGGGGCCTTTTGCTGCTCTCTGAAAAATGAAAATACATCTTCTTTTGTAAGCGTAACAGCAAAACAAGAAGACTGCGTTTACAAACACAAATTCCTGAGCAGTTACTCACTGGAAAGAAAACACATAATCCATGCCCTGTAACTACCTCTTGTTTGTAAGAGACTAAACTGCTGATTTTGTTTCCAGAGATAGCAGACTGGCAACCCTTGGGTCCAATCGAACCTGCAGGTACATCTGTGTAGCCCTTTTGGTTTGAAAAACAGTGACTGAGTTGTCAGTGTTTACAAGTCAGATTCTTGCCTAGAGACCTGCTGTGGGTCTGGAAGCACCCTGCAACTGGGACTGCTCTCCCTGAGCACCTGTGTTGCAGTTGGTTCTTGGAAATCAAAATCTACAGGAGATCTTCCAAAGGAAAAATTAAACTTGAACAAAGATGTCTCATTAACAAAGCAGTCAATTCCCTTTATTTTTAAAATTTTATGTACACATATGAATGATCTGTATAATGTACATTCAATATAGAAAGCTTTATATATTTGATAATGTATAGAACATTTCACAATTACACTAATCTTTTACGTAAAGTCTTGACATTGTTTTTAATTTTTTTTGCACCAGCTCCTCGTTTAGTTTGGTAAAGCCAGCTGTAGATACCGACGTGTACTGTCTGTCCTCAGTGAGTCAGTGACTGAGGCCCTCAGTGAGGGGGCAGGGACAACACCGGACAGTGGGCAGTGGGGGAGGACTGCCACGCAGACGCCACACAGGAGACGGAGACACCCTTTTCCAGGACAAGTGACTCAGTTTCTGTGGACTGCAGCTCAATCCCACAGTCACACTAATTCCACCCCCCCAAAAAATTATAAAAACTAGGAAGAAAGTTTTTGTCTTTTTGATTCACAGTCTTGTAAACAGATATAAAGGAACAAAATGTGCTTACATACATCAAGAAAAAAAATTCTTGTGTATCCACTTAGGTTGATCCACAGAGTGCTTTCTTGTAATGCTGATACAATTAGAATCACTGACTGTCTTCCTAAATAAAAATATCTTTATAGAAAAGGAATAACACTGTCATGAGACCAGGAGAGAGGCAGTAAGAGCTGCTCCACCGCGTCAGCTGGAGGACTGTGGACTGGAACGGGCCTGCAGCGCTGACTGTCCTTCATGAGAACTTCACGTCTGAAAGCCCAGGTCGCCTGCCTCACTGTCCACAGGAGGCGGCAGGTTAGACATAACTGACGAGGATGTCCCTGCTGTAAGGTAGCCAGCAACTCCAGGTCCTGCAAAAGGAAAAGAAAACACTTTCTAGCGGTCAAAGCTGTGTGACAACACGGACTCTCAGAAAAATTCCAGACCCTGGCCAAGCACCCCATCCTAAGACCTGGTCACCCACAAGAATGAACTATGTGACAAACTGGGCCTCAACACACAGCTATATAGCATCATTTACATGTTGTGCCTCTACTACAAAACAAAGTTAAAAATCATTTCAAAATTTATACTGTATTTTAACACTGGTTTGGAAATTATGAAAAAATTTCCTATCGTCTTGGGAAGTTCAATCTTTCACAAATAATCCTGGGTACTGAAAGATAATTATGTCCAATGGAAAAAAAATCGGAACAAACAGAGGAAAGAAACTCGATATTCCATCAGCCCCCCAAATGTCAGCCCCAATGACATTCCCAACATAATAAACACTTATCAATGGTGAAGAGCCACAGTGGTGACCAAAAGGGCGGCAACTGGAATTTACCAGCCCTCCTGGGAACCTGGGGGGCAGTTCTGCTCTGTCCTGTTGGGTCACTGTGAGTCGGAACAGACTCCACGGCAACGGGTTTGGTTTTCTGGTGTCAAAACTGAAGGTCACCCATTTCAGCGGGTGTAAACAAATGCTGGCCTAACAAGTGACACCTGGCTGGCCTAGGTCAAAACACGAACAATATAGGAAATTAATGGTTTTATATAACTTGCCTCTGATAATCTCTATTGCATGAAAATGCTATATATCCAGCGTTTATCAAGATGTGTCTATGAGCATCTAAGGGTTTTAGTTCTCTTATTTGTCTTAAATATTGCACATTTAATTACAGCTCAGAAGCAAGGCACAAACCATATAAAATACTGCAAAAGCCACTGTAGCGTCATACTGCGTACGGAGCAATACATTAGCCCAGAATGGTAGGAGACAAGGCCAACGGCTGAGCCGCACTGAGGGTTGGGACTAGAAAGGCAGCGGAAGCAGCATGCATTTAGCAAAACGGTTCTCTACCTGCTCCAGAGAGCTACTGAAGTTAGCAAGCTGCCTGGCAGAGCGGAGCTAAAGCCCGCTCCTGAGGTGAAGGGGGCTGCTGCTGCCAGTTAGGAGGGAAGGAGAGACACCTGAGGGGAAAAAACAAATAGAAGCAGCAAGGGAAGTCATCAGGAAATGCCAGCAGCAGAGCAGTTTGATGAAGGCTAAGGCATAATGGGCTCATGGAGGGCAGAGGCCACAACTCAGGCTTATCTTGCTTGACCCTGATGATCCCCCAGACTGAAGATGTAAAGTGGCTGGCACCACAGCTGTGACAGATGCCAGCCAGAGTGCCAAGTGCTCAGAATTTTGTACTTACAAAAGGGCATTTTTCTTTTTAAGCTACGACTGACTTGCACCTTCTGACTGGAGGCACTGCTGCCCAAGAGTTCACAGAAAGCCCTTTAGCCTTCCTGCCTTCTGCCAAGTGAGGATGCCAGGCCTTCCAGACTGTCAGAAAAAGATTACCAGGCCAACATGCCCCTCTGACAATGAGGTTCAGGGCTAAACACCACAGTGTGACAATCACCTCCCACCAACTAATCAGTCTTTGACTCCTGAATACCAGTAAAACTAAGACATAGGTCTCATTGAGGTAGTGACCTTTAACAATAAAACCTCAAATACTGCAAATGGGTATGGTGTCTTTGCACTTGTGACTATGGATTCAAATCACTTCCATTAAAATATTAAATTCTGAGATCAACTCATGAATGTGACATACAGAAAACAGGCTAACACTGTGCTCCTCAGAGTGTGTTCCAAAGCACCAGGCAGCATGTTCAAAGGGCACAGCTGGATATTTTAAACACAGTGACATATGAACAGGAACTTTCAAATCGTTTGATGTCACTAAACTCAAGTATACGGTATGCTTTAGGCCAAGAGATGTATGAAAGAGATGACCAAGCCACTAGGGGCACTCTGAACTAAGCCAGCCCATGGGCCGCGGGACCGCCATCTACCTGACGGAGTGACGGGCCCAGGACGATCATCCGGAGGGGTCCAAATTCTAGCTCTATCATTTCTCTCTAGGAAAGACAAATCAGTTCCCGGGTGTTTCTGCAAATGAAGCCTGGGGTGCTCTCCTTGATGACATGGCTGCTTGAGGGGGTAGAAGGTACAGCCTAGTTATCAGGATGAGGACAGAGCAGTACTGCTATGCAGTGGGAGCAGGAGCTCCCAGAAATGGGGCAGGTGGTGGCCCTGTGCAAGGTGTCAGACTGCCTAGAGGAGTGACAGATGACGAAAAACTGACGAGGAATCCTGCAAAAGGAAACTGGCTACCATGGGGGAGTAGTGGAAGGAGCATGGGCTGTGGGTGGGAAGGGCCAGAGGGTTCTCAGAAGGAAAAACAAAAGGAAGTCCTGCCTCAGTAGTTACTGTCCTACAGTAAACTGGCACGAACTCGGGATGACTGGCTGCTATCACCCACACTGTGTTATCCTGGTCAGGTAATTAAAAAGAATAAAACTCAACACTGCCAACAACTCAGGGGATGGTTTCAGGAGAGGCCAACAACTGCCCCCTCACACTTTAATGACCTCAGGAGTCATGTTCTTCATCTCTAAATCCAGCTCCTAGAAGCATCACCACACCACCTGCCCCTGATTCTTCCTGTGTGTTCCTTTCTTAACAGACAAACAGGTGATGTGATTCAGGGCTTTTCACTGCTGAGATTATTTTTACAGGGCCTTGATCTCCTCAGCACCAAGTTACTCTAGAATCTAATGGCCTTAGCTAATGGGCACCCACAGCTTATCTGCATCATAGGTAAAAGCTCATCAAGGCACTTTTCATAGTCCTTTCTGTGGGAGCATGGCCTCCGGCCCTGATGCTGCCCCTGCCCATGAATCATAATGAAGGTCCACTCTTCGGATAGGAATGGACTGGACTTGGCGATGCAGAGTGACCATTATCTTGGGTGCACTTTATGGTTCTGTGTATCTATAGGATATCATCCTGCTGACCTCTTACTGAAGGAAGGGGAGTGCACGGAGAGGAGGGGAAGGAGACTATTGGGAGGAGGAGACATGTATAGAGCAGAGAGGAAGGCTGTGCTGTCACCAGGCAGGGAGAGCAGTGGGAGCTGCATGTAGGTGGGCATGCAAATTTATATGGGAATGTACATTTTCACTCAGTCATAATTTAAAAAAAAAAAAATTGTCCTTTATGATAAAAACGAGGCAGTCTTATCGAGCCTGTCCACACTGGAGATTTCTGCCCAGGGCATCTGTGATTTTACTCCACACACTGAGCGCAGAACTGAACAGCGTCTGCTCGGCCACCAGGGAGACCAGTCATGCTGTCCTTTGGTCATTCTCATTTTACTCTGAGGTAGTAATTATCTTTCCTTATTTCCTGGATAAAACTCACGTCCTTGCCAGACTCACTCAAAGATGTTAGAGGGAGGGTCTGTGCTGTGTGTTCTCACAGCGCCTCAAGTGACTTGCAGATAGATCACAGAGAGCTCGGGACAATCTGAACCTTCTGAGGACTGAGGGCAGTGAAACAAAACCACACTAAATCCACGGCCATTCAACCTGCTCCGACTCACAGTGACCCAGTGCGACAGAACAGAACCGGCCCACAGTTTCTAAGGAGCACCTGGCAGATCTGAAATGCCGACCTTTTAGTCAACAGACATAGCAGTCACCCACCATGCCACCTGGGGGTTTCCTCGGGGTAGGCACGGTGTGGTAAATCCTAATTTAACAAAATGCCAACTCAACACAGCACTGTATACATCCCATGGAGTTCCATATAATGGATTTGAAGTCCATTAGCAGAATAACTTGTTGGTTTTATCAAACACGTGACATCGAAAACATCAAGAGAAAAGTTAACAGAAAACACCTGGCACCCCAAGCAGTTAACACGCATCAGTTCAGCTGGCGGCAAACTGAAAAGCTTTACCTCTTCAGCATACAGTCCTAAACACAGAAAACATTTTCAAGCAACTATGTCTCAATTAAAAAACATCCAAGACTGGCCATGTAGCAAAAACTGGACAATCCCAAGATCATCTGCACAGCTCAGAACTAACCCAGACTGTATGTACTGTGTGGGCCTGTCTGCCTGTCTGGGAAGGTTGCCAACGTCCCAGGCCCCTTCTGGTTGGGAATCATACCACCTTGCCCTTCGCTGGCTTCGCCTGGATGTCTGGCCCTTACGGTGGCCCCAGGATGCAAAGAAGATTGTAAACCCACATTTTTCTTCTTCTGTCATCCTCTTCCCCGCCCCCCACAGCTACTCACATCTCATTCAGAAACCAGCCCAGCGATCTGAGTAAGACAAAAGCATAGGCAGAAACCTCTTCTTCTATGGTTACTGGGAATTCAGGAGACTTGGTTGCAGAGTGGTTAAAGCACTCGGCCACTCCATAGGAGAAAAAGATGTGCCTCTCGGCTGCCTTTGGAAACCCAGTGGGGCTGTTCTACACTGTTCTGTAGCATTGCTATGAGTGAGAATCCACTTGACAGCAGTGGTCTGGCTGTTTTGGTCTTAGGGGACTGGCAGAGGAGTGGGGAACAAAATGGTTCCTAAAGAAGTCCAGGTCTCTCAAGTACATCCTTCATCTCTTCTGATTCTCAGCTCGGACCTTTTGGTCTGCGGCCTGTTCAGTCCAAGTCCACCTGTGATCTTTCAGTTCACTGAGTCGAGTCCAATGGAGAACCAAAAGAATGAGAAGGGGCCTCCTGTAGGACAGCTTATACTCTACATACTACTATTGATC
The DNA here is from genome assembly GCA_028571685.1 of Heterohyrax brucei. Taxonomy (NCBI): domain Eukaryota; kingdom Metazoa; phylum Chordata; class Mammalia; order Hyracoidea; family Procaviidae; genus Heterohyrax; species Heterohyrax brucei. Next base: position 28,566,736 of record CM053149.1, on the reverse strand, counting down.
AGAGCCAAATTTTTTAGTTTAATTTTAGTTAAGAAAAACAGGATAGACTTTCCAATCATACATCTTTCTATACCAAGTAATGCATGTGGTGCGTGAACTGAACACTGATATTTCCCATTAAGAACATACTCCCTACACTTCAAAACTACTACTCTGTCCCAAACGTGAAAGAAGACCCGGGACTGACTAACAGCACAGTCAAAGTACTTCTTTCCCTAGAACTCCTAGGATGGGGCTGGGGAACCTGCGAGATTTTTCCTAACACAGGCCCGTGACAGCCGGCCAGCCAGCCAGCCAGTGTTGCACAGAGCTGTATCACCTGCAGAATGAGCTTCAGATCTGTCAGGAGCTGAATCATAATCAAATGGCCAGTGTCACAATTGAGTCTAAAATTAAAACCAGGCAGGACTTTCTCCACAGCCCATTTCTGAATATTTAAGACTTGGTCTTGATTTACTAGTAATGAGAGCTCTGGTGGCAAAGTGGTTTAAGAGGTGGCCTTCAAACTGCAAGGCCAGCAGTTCGAATCTACCAGGCACTCCTCAGAAACCCTATGGGGCAGTTCTAGTCTGTCCTATAGGGTCACCATGAGTCAGAATCAACTCGACAGCAACAGGTGCTTTGGCTTTTCTTTTTATATTAATAATCAGGATTATGAAAACAGTTACCCTATTATGAGAAACACTGGTAATCTTTTTTCTCTCTTAATTGACCTGTATCATCACTGATGAGCAGAGGACAAAGGGGTGACATCTTCTATCTACCACAATTTCAGGGAGATGGCCAAGAAGTACCTCAAATTCTTGAAGTTAATTTTACATTGAAAATTACTTTTTCCTAAGAAGCCAGTGCGAGAACCAGCATTCTAGATTATTATGCTAATTCGTGTCCAATGGACAATGTCTCCAACTTCGTATATTTATTATCCTTGCCAGTAAAACATGTTTTCATTTATGGTACCCACACATTCCCCCACAGAAAGACAAACCCTAAACATTTAGTAAAACCAAATCTATCACCAGAAACTTAAAGAAAAATGTTTTATACATAATTATGTGTATCTGAGGCTTCAGTCTGCTTTCCTTTCAGAACAGGAAGGAGGTGGTCATGTTTTGGATACTGGTATTTCTGAGCAGGTATCTCCCCGTTTTTTCTGTGTTTCACAGAGAGATTTTAATACAGACATGCTCCAAGTATAAGTATAACATATGACACCACTAACTGGCTCAAAACTGAGCCAAGTGCAAGCCATCTGAGGCAGCACACGTTCACCAGGACAGTGAACACACCAGCCAGCACAGCTCTACCACATGGCCACAGCATCTCCAAGGAGGGTCAAGAGCCCAGGGAGACCCTGTCAGAGCTACCTCTAGTCTATCAGAGCAACAGGCAGGCTTCAGTCAAGGGTCTCCAGGTAACCAACCAAGTATGACTTACCTGTGAGGTATCCTGCTGTCTGAGACTCAGAGATGAACAAATCATGTTTCTGATCTTTGAAGGCACTCCAGACTGAAGAACGAGACAAGATTTCATTCACCTACAAAAGTAAAGCAAACTCTCTGAACATCAACCACGTAACAGCTGGGTACTGAAGACAGAATCCATGAGCAAAAGTCAAACTCCAGGACAACATGGATGAAGACCAGCTCAGGAGAGACTTAAAGATGGAGCAAGACCTAACAGTCATCACACATTGCCAGGCATTGTGTCCAGCACGTCCCGTTAAACCAGACTTGAAGACCTTAAGGTGCTCTACCCTCAAAAGCTCCACTATTCCAACCTACAATAAGCTGACTTGAATGTACCTCCAGCAGGAAGATTCCTGCACCTCATCTGCTCTTGTGGACCCTACCAGCTGTTGACAGTGTGGAACGTGCCAATGGGGATTCCGGAGGGAAGGTGTAGGGGAAGGAGGTTGCCAATGCAGGTCTAAGGCCTAAAGCAGTTTCTCGCACTTAAAAAAAATAGATTCCTACAGAAAGCTTGAGAATGTGTCACATGCCAAATAGGAAAATACTGTCTGGTGAAATAATATACACAACAAACGTAAGTAACTGTGAGAGAGACACAGTAGTTGACTACTAAAAACATTCTTTCTGTGGGACACTGAAAAAGACTTTAAGAAATTCCATTTTAGAGGATATCTTTTGCATCTCAAGGTTCAAATGACACACTGATTGAGCACCTCTTATGTGTCTAACACCATGGACACAAAGATGGGAACATCAGTTTCTGTCTCTAAAGTGCTTCTGGTCTACCAGGGACAATATTTACCAATAAGCATTTGAGCAGTAATATACAGCGGCCAGGAGAGTCCACTGGTGCACCTGTCCCAACCTTAGCAAGGAGCAATAGTGGAGGTGACAAGCTGCAAAGTGGGGGAGCTCCTCTGTTGGAACCTATCACAGCGCTTTCACCCCCTTGGAAGTGGAAGCTCGGGGGAGGGTTACTTGGCTACTTTGAGAAACAGGGATCCTGAGGCAGACTGGGAAACATACTGGTTAGTTAACTGCTGCAACAAATAATGTCCCTCTTCTTTAGTATCACTGTAAATTGCTCCAATGATGATACTCACTGGACAATGGCATCAAAACTTCTCCTTAGCGGAAACATACACATACACTGGGTTCCCTAAAGGAAAACTTTAAAGTCAATGTAAACCTATTAAAAAAAATGGTAACAGACAAGGCTATACAGTAATAACGAATCAGAAACTTCACAGAGTCAGCAATTAGGATAAAAATCAAGATGGAAATGAAATTACTGAACAAGCCCAAAGTCAACAAATGTAAGTGAAATACAGTGAAGACGTAAGTCACAACAAAAAAGATACCTAACACTAAATAAATGCTAATTAAAAAAAGGAGATGAAAACTAAATTGATGTTCTGCATCTTTCAAAACAGCATTATGGGACAGTTAAGAATGTGGGTATCAGCACACAACAGTAACTCCTAGAGGTGAAGTCAGGTTAAGGCACTAACCCTTTAATGGAAACACTGGGGGCACAATGTTTCACAGCTACAGCTGCTAAGCAAAGGGTCGGCAGTTCGAATCTGCCAGGCATTCCGTGGAAACTGTATATGACAGTTCTACTCTGTACTACAGGGTCACTATGAGTCAGAATCAACTTGACGGCAATGGATTTGGTTTTTGTTGTTGTTGTTGAACTCTTTCATGCCGAGTGGACCCCTCCTGAAGTGTACACCGTGGTATGACAACACAGAAGAGGCATTCTCCCAAGTAATGGGATGAGTACATGGTGTGTGCTCCTGCAGGAGGCAAATGCACAAGTCCATTCTTGCTCTCTCGATCTGTTCCAACGAATGACAGCACGGAGTCACATCATAAGTGGAACCCAAGCCCAGGTGCAGGGACCCACACAGCCAAGATTCTGGCTTTGTGGCTATAGGGTGGCATTCGGCAGATCCAAGCTGCCCTGTGCAGACTTACCTGTTCTCCATACTGCAGGCTTCGAGCCATTGCCTTGAGAGCTTTAACAATCTGAGCCTTAGTGGCCGCTGGGCTGTCCAGACTTTCCAGGCCAATGCCTTCAAGTAATTTTAAGAGGTATGGGACCAGATCTGCCTTCAGGGCCTAGTAGGACACATTAAGCATATACAAACAGACTGATAAAATGAACCATCCACTGAAGAGGTCATTTTACCTCCAGGATTACATTGAAGACAGCAAACACTGACTAAGACACTTGTTCTCACATTTTTTAAATCCTAGATACAGGATTGTTTTTTAGTGTGCAATGATAATAATGTTCTTATTTTAAAGCAGTTTATTCCAGGCCTCAACTATGGTAAATGCCATACACTGATTTCATTTAATCTCCCCAGGAGCCTGATGAGGTTGGTACTATTTTATTACAGACGCAAAAGCTAACGCATGGAGCATGGAGACACCCACTGCACCACAGAACCTGACAGCGACAGGATGTGTATCTGGACCCAAAAAGCATCACCTGACCCTGACCTTTCAGCCACTATACTGGACTGCCTGCTCAAATCACACAGACTAATGGGTAATAATAGCTGAAATACCTTTATATTTTTTCCAAAGTCTCTTCAAATAGTTAACTTTGCATTCATTATATGTATGTTCACACCAACCTACTATAAGCTACATAGTATTTAGGTATCACACAACTTTTAGGGTCCATTCCAACACTCAAAAGGGTGACAGGAGACAAACGAATGTTGACTGAAGGTGCCTCTTTTTCCAGACACTCTTCTTCAATTACCTCAGTTATTCTCATAACCACCTGCGAGGGAGCAGTAAGCTAGTGCCATACTGAGGTCACACAGCCACCTAGTGGTCTCACACAAGAGCTCGCATTCTTTCCAATACATGAAACTAAACTCGCTAAACCGATGCTGATTTTACACCTCAGAGCATCTGATGCCTCTGTAGCATGTTACTATAAACACCCGCTACCTCCACTTGCACGAGGGTGGGAGATGCAGCAGGAGAAGGGCCTGAGGGATAGGAGGGCAGAAAATAAAGGCCCAGGGCCTTGTCCCCAGGCTAAGGACATGAGATCCACTCTGGAACATGGCCGGTAATGGGGAGCCACTGAAGGGTTTCTGCTATGAAGCATTTTAGAGAAGGGACTTTTGAAATGGTTTTTAAATTTCCTCTATTTTTTTGTTCCTTCAGTGTTTGTCTAGTCTACACTGGTACCCACCCAGCTCTATGACTTAAGCTGTCCTCTCTGAAAAGGATACTAAAAATACTGGCATGCATCTTAAACACTGTTTAAGACACAAAGATTCAGAATAAATCTTTCCAAAGACTATGAAATAAATTTTACAAAGCTGAGGATAAATGCTCAGTAGATAACTAATAGCTAAAATATAACATCACAAAAGTACTCTGAAGCTGGTATGATTTTTGGCAAGTGGCTCCCTTTATACTGTGTATCTGTGTATACATATGTGTGTGTGTGATCATACAAAATTATATACGCACTAATTAAAAAGTTCTCTCTCTACTACACCTACAGGAAACCAAATCAGTGCTAAATAAGTAAAAATCTCTCTGCCATCTGCTCTTCTACACAGGGTTCCATCTAGAAAGTCACTTACCTGTGCTACTAATTCACTCTGCTCCCTCTGAAACATTCGGTTAATTGCCTCGCAGGCCAGACCAACAGTATCTGCTCGCTTCTTCATTCCATTCATCAGCGGGCCGATGGTCTCGGATGACGCCATAGCTCGAACACACAGCTGAGCGCCCCGAGCGTGGAGGAGAGAAGCAATACTTGTAGAGTAGCAATACTTGGTGTGACACAGTAAATATTACGAAAATAAATGAGAAGCCCACATTCAGTTGAACTGACATAATGCACTGAGTCAAGTTCAGCCTTCTAATTGTATCATTTTGAAATCATTTAAAAAACGGTTATAATCCCATTCAATTCACATGCAGAAAGGTACATGGTAAAAAGGAAAGTTCCACTACAACACACATCAGTCACGAAGAGGGAACAGAGAGAGGCTTGGCTGCAGCTGTGTGAGCTACAGACCAGGCAGACCAGTACCTCGTTTTCTGACAGGGCGTGGATAACCCGGATGGCGCTCTTGGGAATGGCGCTGTTCCTGTGATTCATTGCCTGGAGGATCCTTGGAAGCTGGCCCAGAGGTGGGACATGGTCAGCCAGCTGAGGCTGCGCACTGAAGAGACACACTGCTGCCGTTGTTACTGTTTCCAGAGTCTCCCCCTGGAGGGGGAAATGCCAGACAAACCACAGCAGGCTCTCAATATAGATGTCCCACAGGTCCATGGCAATTATTTGGTGCTCAAAACTACGGACCCACAAGTTCTAAGTGCTGATACTTGAATACTGATTCAGAAATCTTACTGGAACAATAAGCCTCCCCTCTCTTTGATAAAAAGAATGAACTCAAAGGACTTTCAGAAAGTGCTCTCTTAATCTAAGTAGCCTTTCACTGGATCAGCTGACATGTTTTAACTGTAGGTGTAATACATTATATCCCAGGAAATAGTACTAGAAATTGTTAAACAATGTTACAGAAATGTCAGTGTCAGAGAATATCAGTAACAGAGCAGACGGCAGATGTTTTCCCAGCTCTACTAAAAACTCCTGTTTGACACGTCTGCTGCCAGCAAGCCCTCTGCACTGAAGAAACTGGACTGCCAAGACCTGCGACTTATACCGTTACATGCACCCTAGGCAGTCACAGCATGACACGTCTCAGTGAGCCTGGAAATGTGGATGCTCCCACGAAGAATGGTGAGGTACACAATGGGACGTGCTTCCCTTTTCCAAGTTTTTTTTAAAGATTTCATTTTCTCAGCAAATTATGGTGGTATGTGACAAAAATCCTAGCAAAGAAAAAATGTGACTATAGAAAGTAACACACATCAACAGTGGGCACACAAATCATATTTAGGAGTCCTGCTGGCACAGTGATTAAGAGCTTGTCTGCTGGCCAAAAAGTTGGCAGTTTGAATTGACCAGATGCTCCCTGGAAACTCCACAGGGCAGTTCTACTCTGTCCCACAGGGTGACTGAGGCAGAATTCACTCAACGGCAATGGATTTGTTTTTTGTTTGTTTGTTTCTTTAATCTACTGCCATGGAGTTGATTCCAACTCATCGTGATCATATAGTAATGAATACTTTTTAATTAGCCAATACATGCTAAGCATTATGCCAAGTATCCTCCATGTACAGAAAACTTTAAAACCTTAGCCTGAGAAGCAGGTGCTGTGATCATTTTATAAATGAGCTGACTGGGCAGAAACACAAGGTACTCACAGGGCCAGTATGTGGTAGACCTGGGATGGGATTCCAGACCACCTAACAGCACAGCTCAGGCTCTTGGTCTTTTTGCTACAGCCAGCCTGTGTTTAAGTCGATCACTAGTCACATCTCAATTATTTTGATTGTAAAGCTCCAGTGACAAAACACTATGTATTACCAGGATCTCTGACTCACCCAAATGAGACCAAGGCTAGTTTCTCACTCACTCCTGTCTTCCCAGGAGCCTTTTACTCTAAAGATGGTTATAAGGCTAATCCACACAGCGCCATTTCCCTGTTCCCTGTCTATGTCTTCAGCTGGCATGTCTCCTGCCACACATGACACACTAAGTGAAGAACATGCCCCACAGCAGGACACACTTTCAGGGGACAGTCAATACTTACAGCATTCCCTCAATATGGATACCTCTAACACTGGTTTCCTTCAATTCCTAGGGACCCTGTAAGACAGTAGGACTGCTCAACAGAGTTTCCAAGGAGCATCTAGTGGATTCAAACTGCAGGCCTTTTGGTTGGCAGATGTAGCACTTAGCCACTGCACCACCAGCATTTGGGTTTGGATAACTTTGGTTCAAAAATAAACATTGTGATCACAAGTTTTACTTTTGAACATGCAAAGAAAAGATTAGTGGGGCCATGTGAATTTACAGTGGCTGCTCCATGAGAACGCTGCTTTAACAAAACTTTATCAGCACACTTAACAAAAGACGTGACACGCCCAGCTGCTGACGGACACTCACATGCGGACAGTTCTTCTCCAGGAGCTCGGTTAACTTCTCTAACAGTGCAACGAGGAATTCTCTAGGCTTCCTCAGAACCCAAGCTGGCTGTGCAATGAAGATTCTCAAGAAAACGCCACCAACAGCAAGTTCACCCTCTGCTTCTCCAAACACCACGGCAAAATCTTCAGACAACTTCAGATAAGAAAAAACCACAGTCAAGGCACTTAACAATCTTTAGTCACACATAAAGCAAGAAATGCAAACCCAATTAAAGAAAATGTATCTGAAATGAAAACTAGTCCTTAACAGCCGTTAATATAATTACAATTACTGAGTTCTATTTTCTCTTAATCAAGTTCAGAAATGGTAATTTTACAAATTATTTCAAAAGTGAGTATTCCTACTTTTATATAATGTCTTGTTTTCCAGGGGAATACCCAATACTTATCTATAGGTTAGCAGTAAACTGACTCAGCAGGGGTTAAAAAAATCAACAATGAGGGGGGAAAAAAAAAACATAGTAAAATGGGTAAGTCCTTCCTCTGAATAAAGTACACCTTACCTTCCAGTTTACATCAGGGTTCTCTTGCTGATTTTTAAAGTGCCTTGGGGAAGAAAGGAGAGAAAAAAATAGGAAACTTGAGTCACAAACCATTTCCACGAACCTGCAGAGCAAGCCCTAGCCAGTAAACAAGGCCGAGGCGGAACGCCCTGCCCCACTCGACAGCCCCGGCCACAGGCCACAGGCTAGTCCATTCGTCGGTACTTACTCCAGCATCATTTCTCTAACTGTCGTGGACACTTTTTCTCTGGAACTATCATTCCAAATTAACTCAGGATTTTCATGAGTTCCTTCAAAAATATGTACAGCAGCTTCAGGGTTGTCTCTCATAGCATCCATAAAAACGCTTGGTAGAAATTTCATTAATGTAATTCGAACCTATATGAAAAGGTTTGAGAAAGAAAAAAGGACCTACTAGAAATATCTTAATAGTTGGTTTGCTTTCCATTTTTTAAGATAGAATATTGCTGAGATTTATGTTATGCTGATATGGCCCGTAACCATTACCCAGAGAAAAGCTACATCTTGATTTATGCAAAAGTAACTTTCATAAGATTCATTATGATCTGTTCCTGTCAAGGACTCGAACTTCACTTGTATCCCCAGAACCTACCCCCTTCAAACCCCAAAATGGCCCTGGTGTGCTGTCCCCAGAGTCACCTCCAGCTTTGTGCATGCTCCAGCTGCCCTTCTTCCCAGAGTGCCCTGGGCCAGCCAGCCCCTCCACCCTCCCCTCTTCTCATGCTGCCTCAGTGTCTTAGAGTATCTCACACTGCCTTTTGCTGCACTGTTTCCTGTTATGCTGGGTCTGTTCCCCACAAAATGTTTAAAAAACAGCTTTGAAGAATACTTTGAACCCACACATAAACACAAACTGGACCTCAGTAAGTGAGGCATAGGACAAAGGCTGAGGGTTGCGGGGGACACAGGTCTCCCTCCTTTATGTCCGTCGAGCCTATGCTTGCACTTTATCTTACGGAAACCTCCCCTGACCCAGTCTGCCGTACCCATTCCTTGTACTCTCAATGCCTGGCAAGTAACAGGTGACCAAATATTTGCTTGAGTGAATGAAGATTAATACGAAAATTAATAACTGTTGGCAGTATATAAGTATTTAGCTATGAACTTCCCAGCAGTCAACAAACAGAAACAAACAATGTCAATTACACAATACAAAGCAAAGTAAGAACTGTCAGCTGGTTAAGACAAGTCCAGCTGTTTCTGGAAAAAAAAGTAATTTCCCCTGAGGCTTCTACAGGAGGGCATTTTGTTAGGCATTACACAAGGCCCTCCAGGATGTAATTAGCAAGGAGTCTTACAGGCTTCTTCCTTCCTATATTCCTCATCCTATGTTCCTCAAGTATGCTGGGAGGACCATGCCAGAACACAATGCCATTCTACGGAGGCCAAAACTATGTAGCCAACACAATTTAGTATGTGCCACCCATCTGGGTCACAAGCTCTCTGAACTTAAGAACCGCATCTGTCTCACTCACTGTGGCCCGTGCTGCGCCTCACACTCTGACAGAGCTTAGAAAAATGCATGTCGGAGAAGCACTGAAAACTAGAACAGAATTTAGAAGCCATTTATTTTATTTCCTTATTACAGACCTAAACCAATTCAGGTTTATAGACAAGCTGTCCAGAGTCATTAAGCTGAGGCAGCAGCAGATGGAAGCCCCGGCCTGTGATTCCCAAAACAGTCCGGCCAACAATGTGGGGGCCCTCCCCGACCGTGCCACAACCTCGCCCTGTTAGCCTGGTAACTTCACCTTCTCTACAGTCACTCCTGGTTTTGTAGTTTGTTTGTAACAAAATCATCCTTTGGAACAATACTTAGTTGTTTTAAGTTTAAGGAAAAATTTACTTCACTCTTTTCAATGGGTCCCCAAAAGAACACCACTGGAGCTGTTTTAAATGAGTTTTAGGACAGAAATACTGGATAACCAAACCCAACCCAACCCACTGCTGTCGATTATAACGTATTTTATTATATTCTAAGTATATTTAAAAAAAAACAAAAAATAAAAAAAAAGCTCCTTAACTAGTTGATAGCTTCAGACAATAATTAGAATTGTTTTTATGTGAACTAGATTTGAAGTAAAACCATTCTAGAAATGAGCCATTTATACACTAGTAATGAAATGTATTTATGTTTGTGAGATACTACTGAAATCATGTAACAATTGGTTAGATGAATTTCAAATGTCTTAAAGATTTAAGAGCTATCTATGGTATTATGAAATCAACATAAAAAGCTAATTTTAGTTTTACTTAGGTTAACTGCTTTACTTAGGCTAACTCAAGACTGAGTGTTCTCATGTCTCGGTTTATTAGTCTACTATGGTTTAAGGTTTTTTTTTAGTGTATTATTTATAACAAATCATTTTCTTAACCTCTTTATATACTTCATAAAATGAGTATCAAAGCAGAACTTTAGTAATTTATTTCCTTCCAAAGATCCATGTTAAGCTTACCTTTGGCCCTATTAGTTTATCTGCTGTCATTTTAGCAAAAAGTTCTGCTGTTTGGGCTCGAACCTGTGGATGTGTTGAATTGCAGAACATATCCAACAGATAAATCAAAGCTCCTAGAAGGGAAAAAGAGAATCAGTGCTCACCTTATACATAAAGAATATCACTTTTCTAATTAGTAGAATTCACTTTAAACTTATTTTCAGTAAAATTATATTTCAACCCAAGCCATTTTTAGTTATTTTAATTATAGCTTTTCAAGGCATTCTTATTATCAGGCTAATTATCATATTACACGAAACAGCCAAAAAAAGAAAAAAAAAGCTCCCTCCTACTGAGTATGATTGGACACAAGCACTTCATACATTACCCTTTGCCATTGCTTCCTTGATTATTTTCGTACTTGATGTTAAAGCATAAAGAGTTTCCAGAACCAACTGACGACCTGCAGAGAGAAAGACAGTTCCAGAAATTCTCCTTCCCACCTGCGTACATTTACTGGATTTCACCTCTGCCAGGCACTGAACGAGGTATTCCACACGTGTCCTACACTTATTCTTGACCATACCCAGTGAGGCAGGCATATTCACGGCTGTGCTGTGAATGACGAAGCGAGGATACAGCTTAAGCAGCCCACGTTTCACAGGCAGTAAGCAGCACAGCTGGGTTCTGTATTGAGGTCTGTCTGAGTCCAAAGTCTGTGTTCCTAAACACTGTGTCATTCTGTCTTCCTACCTCACGGTTCACTGCACACTTAAAATCTTCTCACCTCCCCAAACCCAAAGACATTCTAATCAGGTACCTAATGCTTTTGTCTGGTGCTGATGCTTTAGGAAGGGAAAGTGACAAAAGAGAAGGAAGCAGTTGCAAGCCCCTGTTTCACTCTAAGACATAACAGCATCCTTGTGGATGCAACCTGTGACACACCTCAGCTTTTGTCATCGCTGTACGGCATGAAAGTATGCTGGGCTTCACTCTTCTAGAGACAGACAGGAAGGCCAGGCAGCCTAAGGCTTAGTACAGAGCTGGCAAAAAAGAGCAGCACCACCACCAAGACTGAAAGTGGGCTGGGCGGTTAACACGCAGACGGGCACACACTCAGCAACTCTTCACTGAAAACCCACCTGTGTTTAGAACTTAGTTTCAAAGGAAACAAACATTTAGAGGGGATAAAAGAAGGGTAACACTTTCACATACTGAACTGTCCTTTAGCAAACAGTGTGAGACTAGCAACTTAGTCTAAAACACTCATCATAGCAGGGTAGGCTGAGATAGCCAAATGTCAGCTATTTTGTCTCTTTAAGATTAAAATACTAATTAGGCAAAATAGGGCAGTAATGATTATAAAGTTACATTTGGAAACTATGATTCTGCAGCATTCTTTGTGTCACTGACCAGCTTAGTTATGCATTGTTTCAACCTTCACAACACACTGGAAAACCAGATATCATAGATGCACTGTAAAATGACTTTTAAAGTTGCCATCTTAGAGATATTTCCGTGTCATTTATCCAAGAGAACAAAATTAATAATGGCAATTCAATTCCACTCAATTAGCTGACCATACATTTAACACCCAACATGTATAAGACACTGGCGCAAGAGATGAATGAGACTGAGTTGTTGCACCCAAGGAGGGGTGGACAGACTCGAAATCAAGACTGACATGACTTCTAAGGGGTGGCAAAGCCAACTGAGTGACATATTCTGATGCTTAGTGGTGAAGCTCAAGTTATATTCCTACAGCCTAAAAAACGCAATAATCTTGCCTTTGAAAAGCAACCTGAAGGCTGATTCTAGCACCCCTACAAACTATTAAGCTACACAATCGTACAGCTTATGATGAGCCTATATTAGTACAGACTGTATTTAAGAAATCTGGCTGGTATATTTTAAAAAATCGATTTCACTTTGTTGGTAACAGTCTTTATAAGCATCCAATCAGAAAAATACAAACTGTGGAACTGAACTCTAAGCTAACAACAAAGTAATGTTTACTAGAAGCATGTTTTTATTCATGCAATACCACTTTTTCATAAAACATGGAATACTAGCCAATTCTCAGTCACTCGTGTGCAGGCTGTACTCAGCCAACTGAAAACCCTAGGTTATTTTCCTCTAATAATGCTTTATAATGCATTCAGACCTCTCTCTAAATCCATCTTTCAAATTCTGATACAAGCAATGCAAAGTAATTTTACCTACCTATGTAAAATATAATTAGGAAGACAAATCTAATGTAACCAAGACCACCTAGAACATTCTGAAATTAAACAGTGATGACATAGTGCCCAGGGTTTTGTATCATCTACATATAACTGCTCCCTAGTATCAGTTGGCCAAGCTTGGTTTCCCAAATTTCCCCTGTGGATATACGTACTTGATGGCAGTGAATGCAGAAGAGCCAATAAATTGGACAGAACCACTGATTCTGCAATATTGTTGACACACTCTTGGTTAGATGTCACTATATTCACAACCTGAAAGTTAATTGGTAGGATATTAAAAGCTTTGGAAAGAATTCTGGACCTATATCAAATTAAATCAGGCAGACTTTACAAAAGCGAAGAAAAGGCTGATGGACAAAGAATTTAATTCTTTGAGTTTAATTTTAAAAGACTGGCTTTATTACTTCGATCTTTTGATAAAAAAATTAAATTTTTGATAAAAAAAATTTTTGTCCAGGTATGTGTCCTGTACGTCAGTTCCCTATCAAATCAGAGGTAAGAAATACAACAACAAAACATATTGCAGCACCAACATGCTACCTATACCTTGAGGCTTATATGGCAGCCCCGGGGGCACAGTGGTTATACACTCAGCTGCTAACAGCTCAGCGGTCCTGACCACTGGCTGCTTCACAGGAGAAGGTATGGCAGTCTTGCTTTTACAAAGGTGACACCCTTGGAGACCCTATGTGGCAGTTCTGTCCTCTAAGGTTGCTATGAGTCGGAACTGACTCAACAGCAACAGTGTGGTTTGGCTTAGAGTTGAGAATTAGTGAGAGACCTTCAGTCCTATACCAGTATAGGCTCCAGACCTACGGATACACTGCATTACTGGGAATACTGTGGTGCTTTCCAATCACAGAGATGGAGGGCAGAGGTGTTTAGAAAGATACTGATCCTCACTACTGGGACCTTCTTTCTACTTTTTTAGAGGGACAAAAATAAATGTCTTTAGTACCTAGCACAATGGATTTGAGTTCATCTTTACATCAGAAAGAGGCATGTTTTTCTTTCAAAGAGAATGATCTCTTATCTATAATTTTTATAATATACAAAGATCAATACCACTTTAACCATATAACCAGCATCTCAAACAACATACTCTAGATTTCAGAATATTTATTGTAAAAGTTACAAGGTACTTGAAAGGAATTAAGGAAACATGAGTTTCAACTAAAAGGACTGGCACTTTAAGATTTTTGACCAATTCAACACCTTATTGTTGTATTAAAAATATGTTTTACACTCAAATGTCATCTAAGAACACATCACACAAATCATTCATAAACTGCTTGTGAGCCTGTCTCCCTCACTGCAGGGCTGGACTTATCACACACCCAGCAGGCATGTGCGGCATGTGTTAAAATGAGCAGGATCATCTGAAAAACAGCCCTGGTGCTTCCACTGGGTTGTCTGGGCAGTGAGCCAGCTGCAACAAGAACTACCTGCTTCTCCCAGGAGAAAAGGCGGCACCTAAATGGCTTTCCTTGAAATGTGTCATTTCATTCTTTCTGAAGAAGGGGCTCCAACTCTCTCGGAGCCCTTGAAGCCCACACATTCTGGGCAGCTAGCTTTCCTAGACAGTTCCTGTAAGCAGCGTCAGACACCAGTTGTCCATCTGTCACCCTTGCTGAAAAGGCTGCTTTCGAATTAGACTTCCGGAAGGGAAAGCAGCTGAGGGGAACGGGCCAGCCACCATCTGGATGACAAACCCACAGCGTGGATCCAGCAGAGTGCCCTGGCCTCAGCAAGCCTTTCTGGGGGAAGGGCAATGATGGAACCCTTACTTACTCTTCCTGATGGCCTACAGCTTCTGAGCTTCTCAAATAAAGCCTATTCTTTAATCCATACCACAAGACATTGTACATTCCAAGCCCAGGTGAAGGGCAGACAGTGACTACAGAAAGAATCATTTGAAACAAAACTGCAATACTCATTCTTGGAAATCAAAATCTTAAAACCACATTCACCTGGCTTAATAGGCATACATCCATTGAATGTCAGAGGGGCATTATACAGTCAAGCCTCAAACCAGATACAGTAATGGGTAGGAAAGAATGCTTCAGTACCAAATACTTTACCTCCAGAGCTAACTGCTGCACCTGACCAGCACCGTGGACACGGAGAAGAGAAAACAGTAACTTAAAGTGACCAATGCACTCGCTTTCAGAGCCTAGAGAAAAAGAAAAGGTTATGCATTATTAATGAGATGCTCTAAATTATACACCTTCATACACTGTCCATTAGGAATCTCTGATAATGCTTTCTAAACACCATGAAATGAGTGGAATTATCTCTTAGCAACAGTATAGCAGAAAGTGATATAGTTTCTTAGGATTCTTGTTTTCTCTTCCCATTCTTAGCCCCCAGAGTAAAAACAAGAACTTCGGCAAATAAAAAATCCAAATGCAATTGAAAAACATAAGGTGTAAGGTAGTTACTTTGTATCTCTAGACAGTATGGCTAACTCTCAGCCTACAAATGTTGGAAGAGCTTGACTTCATTTGGCTTTTACGTAATACTGGATGAGTACTCTGCCACTTGACAGCTGCATCAAAATAAATAAATAAATAAATAAATACATAAGAATACTGATGGACACATACACAAAGGCCTTCTGGTGAAAATACATAAAACTGAATGGTATTTCCACGTCTACCCACCTCAAACCCAATCCCATATATTTACTACCATTTTTTGTGTGTGAATAGAAAATACACAACAGCAAAGCTTTATTCAGTATATATTTCCCTTGGAACTGACTCAGCAGCAATGGGGTATGGTATGTAGACATACTGTGTGATCTGTAATCTTTTGAGGCCTCATGAGATAACTCACTGATACAAGTGTGATACTATTTCACAAATACATTGTTTTTAAAATTAACTTTCCAAACACCTACCAGGCAAGAACTGTCATGAATATATCAATGACACACAGATCATGATTCTAAATTGCCAGGGAGTATGCAATTCTGATGTGTGAACCTCATCAGTGGTACACAAGTAAAATGTACATGCAAGCCCTTCCCCAGTTTTATAAAGTTCCAAGTCAGTAGCTGCCTCTGCTGCAATCTGCTTCGTACTACTACACCATTATTAACGTTCTACTGTGCCAATCCCAAATACTAAGAGATGGAGTCTCATTCAGATTTTATCACACTGCCTTTAATAACTTCCCACTGTACAGCTCGAGAATAAGCTCCTTTTCCTAACAATACTTCATTACTGTTAATTATATGAATAATGGTTTGGCAGTAACATACAAAAGTTGGGTTACAGTAGTACTTTAATATGTACAGAAAAAAGCATACAGTCTCTGAAAGATAACACAAAGTAATGCTAAAAAAATCTGGAGTCTTGAGGTAATTTACATTGCATTTGTATTAAATTTATTATCAAACCAAATTTATCAAAGAAGCTTTCAGATTTTCACTTATCCATCTCCCTAGAATCAGGTAACAGTGATAACACTGTTCAGATATGACATCTTGGAGATATTTAAGAATGGGGATTCTCATCTGTTTACTATTCCCATTTTTGATATAGCAAACATTTCAGGTAATCTTTTAAAAGATGTAAGTGTCCACATGCATAGAGCACTGTGTTACAAAAAAGCAGCACAAATAAGACCATCTAATAATTCAAGTACTTATAGTTGGGGTGTCAACCTATTTCATCAAGGTGAAATTTTATTGTCTAATTATTCCTCCTTTTCAGCATCTTTAAAGTCACTTCCTCTTAAAGACATGAATTCTTCTATACACGTTACCTTAACTACTCTCTCCAGCCTACTGTTTCTAAGTAAAGTAATGGCACCGGCCTCCCTAAGAAATGTAAGAACTAGACATTTTACGGTGTTTCTGTCGTGAGGGTCACACTGATGACAGTGCAAACATACCTGGGTTGTATTTGATGACGTTCCTCAGAGCTTCCAAGGCCATCTCCACTCTTGGCAGACGGTCTCCGTGTTGCTGTGACTCCACTTTTGCCGCGTGTGTAATGGCCATGAATGTATGCAGGTACTGAGCCTGGGAGCCTATGTAATCCAAGAGATTTGCCGCAAATGCTTTAGGAACCTAAGCCAGACAGAGAAATGTGTCAACCATGTGAGCCCTCAGAAATAACCTGTAACACACATTTCAAAATAAAAGCAAAAACTATCCAGCTACGTGAAGTGAGTAAGCAGGATTAATTTAACACATACACATTAGCATAGGTATGCATTAAAAGAGGAGGGAAACTAGTTGCATTAGGAGGTATTTTTCAGCGCTTGCTGTCCGACACATCAGCGATCCAGTGCACTCTCATCAGCACCTCAGTGTGACAGTTCTGAGATCAGAGCACCTCTTCTGTTTAGAACTCAAAGTAACTGTGGTTTTTGTTAGACAGGTACCTCTGCACAGTTTGGCTATATTCTAATAATTAACAATTATATATACTTAGCATAGACATTGAAAACAATTCTGCAAATCTCTTAACTCATTGTTTACTAGCTATATATTCTGTCATATATACAGTATGATTTAGAAAGTCCTTTTTTCCTAAGAGCAAAGTATAAAATACAGAAAAGTTGAAGGCCTCAGTTCTTCCCTCCTAACAAACTAATCAAGCACCAACTTCTCTGTGACACCCTCTCCAAAAAAAAAAACACCAATGACAAATGTACAGGATCCCCAGACACTCAGAAGAAAAAGTAGTTCCTCATTTACTGCTCAAGTGACTAGGGATCATCATCAGAGAGGACTCCTTCTAAACATCAGCATTTTCTTACACGTTTCTAACTATGAGACAGAAAAGGACTTCTGCGTGGTCACCTGACAGAGTGACCACGTAACTGGTCACTGTCAGGTCTCCCTACTTCCACATGGGACTAGTGTGCTGAAGTCACATAGATGAGCACAAATATAAGGAACAGCTGGGCAAGGCATTTCTTATTTACGAGGTACACAAAATTGAATTCTTCAATATTCAAAACAAAGAAGTTGAAAACTATAAACAGTTATCCCACTACATACCCAGGTAAGTATAAACAGTTTGACAAAAAACAGGTATTTCAATGTGTATAATAGCATGGATAAATGAGCAGCTTTCAATAAAAAGTGATCAAAGGTATCAAAACTGAAATCAAAGAGCTTACCTCCAGCTGGAAAGTAGGGACCTCATTATATACCCTAACAAAAATCTCTCCCACAATAAGTTCTTTGGCATGATCACTGTAGACAAATTCTGATCCATAACTTTTGTCACAATCACCCTTTATAAAAGATAAAATACTGTTAGATGTAAATTAGAATCATTAATGCCTGTTTTTTTTTAATCTATCCATCTTCAGTTTAGTAAGTGACAGCCAAAATAATAACAGAAAATTAGCTGCTGAGGCTGCTTATCTACAATCAAACACCTCATGGGGTTTGGTTCTTTGGTTTGAAGATTTAGGGTCAGGGTTTCAGGGTACAGCCCTGTTAACTGTCCAAATAACATATTTAGCGTTTCTGTTCCACCTCCTACTTGGCTGCATAGTGCCTGGGGCTTAAATGCTTCTAACTGGCCACCCAAGGCAAAGCAATTGGCCTTTACTCACAAGAAGCAACAGATGACAAAAGGGGAAGCAGGAACAGGAGGAGGATTTGGGTGTGTTGACTACCTCTGTGAACAACTGCCTCCTATGATATCAAAATGCCATTAGTAAACATTTTGATCAAAGATTATACTGCAGAATCCTGATCAAAAGGGAGAATATGCAGAACAGAATTTCAAACTCTCATAGCACCTAGACTTTCTGGAGACACGGAGGCTGGATGAATCACCAAAACTACTGCCCTAAGATAACACTTAAACCTTAAACCAAAAATATTCCCTGAAGTCTCCTTAAAACCAAACAGTTTAGTTTAACTAGTAAAGAAAGTCTGCCTTGAGTATCAAGTTCTTTTAAGATCTATCTATATGAAGTCCCGTTGTGAACAGCAATTTGAAATACTAGCTAGGAACCTTAGAGAGCAGTGAATTCATGTTAACAGGGGAGGGACAACTCAGAAGACAATGGTGAGAACAGCTGCACAACTCCAAGAACGTCATCACTGTCACTGAACTGTACAATGTAGGACCCTGAACTATGTATGTTTTGGTTGTCAATATTCTCAACAACAACAAAATTAATTACTTAAATGAAAATAACTGATCTTCCAATACAAATGTGACATGGTACATGTCTCAGGATTCAGTGCAATGCTAATGTTTATAACCAGTAATGTGACTCTGGAACAAGCACAAGTTAAGTCATAATTTTTAGTCCAAAAATTTCCATTATAACTTATAGAAACTGGTGATCACAGAGGAAGTGTCTTCCAGGTTGAGTTTACAAAGCAAGTTAAGACACTGGCTCTTCTGATTCCACTCACAGGCATTTGGCCTCAGATGACTGAGGATTACACGCATCTGGGCTGGGCTTTACGAAGAAATACACTGCATGAAAGGGCTGAAAAACAGTCTTAAAAAGAGAGACAAGTATGTCTATATATGATAAATCAGGAGCTGTTTTCAGTTCTCAACCTTCTGACTAAGATTGCGTTACTATTCAAGGAAAACGAGTAAGACATAAAAAAGAGGGAATAATGGTTCCAGTGAGGATTTATGTGGGAAATCCCAAGAAATTTAGGTTAAATAGCATCTGAAACCAAAACAAACTAAATGCAAACCAAACCCAGTGCCATCAAGTCGATTCCAACTCACATGACGCTATAGGACAGAGTAGAACTGCCCCACAGAGTTTCCTAGAGCACCTGGTGGATCTGAACTGCCGATCTCTTGGTTAGCAGACACTTACCCACTACGCCACTACAGTTTCCACCACATGAAAGTATGTCATAAATTTTTACATGCTGTATACATTAGAAACAAGAACAATATTAAGTGGACTTTAGCATAACTTGAGTACTCCTTCCATCTTAACCCAGTATTGCAAGGACAGAGTAGCTGGGGCAGGGGGCAGGGGACCATGCTCTTAGACAAAATAGAGGCCAGCTGGCACAACTAGCGTTTTACTAAGAGGGCTCTCTACACCCTCCATTGGTGAGTGGTGTCTGGGGTCTTAAAAGCTTCCATCCGAGGGCACAGCAAATGGTCCCAAATCAGCAGGAATGGATGCTCACCGAGGACCAAGACAACATGGTGGAAAGACAACCCAGAAGACAGAGAGACCCACATGAGTGGGTACCTACATCGACTTGGGACTGGAGAACTGGATGGTGCCCAGCCACCACCAGTGATAGCTGCAATGGAGCTCACAAGTTGAGTCTCACTGCCAACACAAGAATAAAAAGGGGTGCACCCTGAGATCTCCACTAAAAGATCTCAAGTGATACTCCAGTGGCTTCGGGGTTCCCCTGGGAGCATGGCCCCTGGCCCTGACGCTGCCCTTGCCCATAAATCATAATGAGAGTCCACTTTCGGACACGAATGTATTGGACTTGACGATGCAGGGTGACCACATATTGGATGCACTTTATGGTTCTATGCGTCTATAGGATATCATCCTGCTGACCTCTGGCTGGAGGAAGGGAAGTGGAGAGGAGGGGGAAGGAGACTATTGGGAGGATGAATCACATATGGAGGTGAGAGGAATAGTGTGCTGTCACTGGGCAGGATGAGCAGTGGAAGCTGCATATAGGTATGCATGCAAATTTATATGGGAATGTACATTTTCACTCAGTCATAATAAAAAATTTTTAAAAGAAGTTTACATGCTGCAACAAAGGGAAGATGTTATTAGATGTTATCAGCTAAAAAGACAAATAATGTATAGATGTGCTGTCTAGCAATACAGTTCTCAAAAATTTTACCTAACTAGAGTTCTACATAACCAACATGAAATGAATTAAAAACCAAATTCTGGACAATCCAGGACATAAACAGTAATTGTCAGGCTTTAATAAATCTCAAAGTCACAAACATTAACTGGTTTCTAAACCCTCAAGTCAATCATCTAGCTTCTGAATGATCCAGGCCTTCTTCTTTATTTCCCAACTGCAGTCTTGTTTGTTACAAGTCTTACAGGCTTCCCCACTAGGAGGCAGGACAAACTGCTCAAGTTTGCAGGCAACAAGAATGTTGTTCTTAAATGGGCCAAATACTAGGTGACAAATGGTTACAGACTTAAGTAGTCGAACTGAGAGACTGTGGGTTTGTGTTTACTCAATATTAAGTTATGTTTTTAAAATTCCATCCAAATAACTCATTCCAGAAATGCATAAAACAGTACCATACATACTTTTTTGATCATATTTTCTTGCTGAGATTCAAGAAACTCAAGTAGCTCCGCTCTTGTGGAATTGTTCCATATCAAATAGGGGCTCTCTGTGTTGCTGTTAAGCATCTTCAAAATCTAGAAGACAAAATTTCACTTTTTTTGTAGTCTTTACAAAAAGGAAATGTAATAGAACTTACTGTTAACAACGTCTACTACATGACAGGCAGTGGAACAGATGACGGAAGTGTGAGTTCCATCTCAATAGTTCTAATAAGTTTGGTGGTACTGTCCATTTCGCAACAGTAAAACCCAGTCACAGTAAGTTAATTTGTCTCAAGTACCGCAAACAAGGAAAGAATCAAGATCCCTGAGGCACATGAGGCTCTGACCTTTCTCATGGGCACTGAAAACCTGGCCTACACTAACACACAGACTCATCCTGATGGCATTAAAAGGGAACAAGCTGTTTCAATTCTGAAAAATACTGTAAATCTTGGAAACCTAAGGATTTTTTTTTTCCTCTCAAAGAACTAACATATTATCATCAGAGAAAATAAAAATAGTCGACAGTTATGTCATTTGTGAATAACTACCATTTATACATTCGGTAGAGAAATTTTATCATCCATTTTTTATACCAAAAATGGGATCTAGCCTTCTCACTTACAA
This sequence comes from Heterohyrax brucei, assembly GCA_028571685.1. Classification (NCBI taxonomy): domain Eukaryota; kingdom Metazoa; phylum Chordata; class Mammalia; order Hyracoidea; family Procaviidae; genus Heterohyrax; species Heterohyrax brucei. Next base: position 28,545,038 of record CM053149.1, on the reverse strand, counting down.
TACCTGGAAGTTCTTTTAATGTCCCTAAACATCACTTTACAATTAACGCATGATCGTTATATGGTCAGGTATGCACCAGGATAACCATTTAATGGCTTTTTTTTATAGCTTATCTAATTCTCATGTTAGGTTCTTAGATACCCCTTCAGTGATCCTCAAGACAGAGGCAAAGAGATTGAGGGATCTGCCAACACTGTATTTATTTTTGTTATTTATGTATGTACATATGTCTGTACATTTATGCATGTCTGTGTAGGTACATATGTATTTATTTTAGATTTCCTTCCTGAGTCTAGATAAGCTATACTTATAAGAAACAGCCAGAAACAGAATGGGCACCCTGCTGCCCTGCAGTCTGCCCAGCGTGAAACACCCTTCAGAGTTCACCTGCTTGTCCCATTCGTTTGTAACTCAAGGTGGACAAGAACTAGGGCAGGCTCCACAGCCAAGACATATGAAGGTAATCTACACTGTTGTGGGCTGGATTCGTAGAGCTGATATCAGCATCAATCCATAAATAAACCGAATTTCATTTTTACAAAAAAGAGCATGTAAACAGCATTAATTTGTAGATTTCCAAAGGTGACGAGCACGGCTGGTCTCTGTTATTGCACACCTACAGGACTGCGCACTCAGCACCAACACTCAGGCTCCTCTTTGGGCTTATTTCCAAGGCTCTAACACACATACCTCAGTTGCACTAACCACAGCAAGCTTTCTAGCAACGTAAGGTGTCAGCATGCCAGCTAAACTTTTCCTTATGGTTGGGTTTTCTGGGGTTGCCTCATCTTCAGACAGGTACCCTCCAAGGCGACTCAGGGCACGGACACTCAGTTTTGCAAGGTTATTGGCTACTTCCTGTTACACATATTTAAGAAAAAAATTAAGATCTCTCATCTTATATAGGTAACATACTTTCTGGAATCAAACCACATGGAACATATTTTAAGAAGCCATAAACAAACAAGAAAAAAAATCAAGAGTTCCCAACACTGACATCAGATAGCTTAGGCATTAGAAAGCTCACCCTTTACTTACACGAAACCCTAAGAGTTATGTATTCATTTGTATATAATACCATAGCTCAAAGAAGTAGGTCTACAGACAAAATGGGCCGACTTGCTTGCTGCACACACTGACAATGTAAGTAATGGGTAACAGTGAACAGGAGGGAACAGAAACAACAAAAATGAGACAATTAGTCAGTGTGTAGGAAAGCCAGCCCCAACAGCCTGAGAGTACTGTTCTATTTCCTGTGTTCCTCAACCATAATTTTACAGTTATAAAGGTGACTGAGTTACGAAAAAGAAGAAACCGTCCATTATACGCTATTGCAAATTCTTCTGCCTTGAACCCTTAACCAACCAAAGTGGTTAAGATCAAGTGTCCTGGGATTTAAAGAGCAGTAAACTTGGCTATCTTGAAAAAAATTTATCCCTGGAGATCTCAGGATAGGCAAAGCTCTGTTTTATAGTAATTTAGCACTAACCTATAATTTGAACTCAAATTCAACACTAGAGCAGTGTTAGTTACCTGCTGATTTGTTTCTTCATTTTTCTGAATACCACTCTCTTCCAGTGTGTAATCATAATTAAACAGATAACTAAGCAGATGCCACAAAATCCCAGCCTGAAACAGGTGTGTCTGCAGCCAGAAATCCACAGCAAAAGAACTGATGCATTCCACTCCCAGGGCGGCCACCCGTGGAAGGCTCTGAGGAGAGCAAAACCAAGTGACAGGGTTAAATGATGCTTCCAACAGAACCTGGCTACAGTGATGTCAGGCTCCCTTACTGTGCAAAATGTTTATCTCTCCTATCTTAAAAAATTCCAATTCCAACTCAAATCTTATACCCTTTGAAGCCCAAATAAAAAGTGACTCAACAATGAGATCTTTGAGGCTAGTTCCAAAGATTTAGGAATTCCTTTTTACTTATTTTACATTTAAATTTTGAGCTACAGGCAACAACAGCCACTCACATGTTAATGATCTTAGGTGCATCAGTGATAATTTTAGGGCATTGTAAGGACTTACTTCTTACCCCCAGAGTTCAGATTCTTACCAAGCACTGACAAGGACATGAAGTTGATACCTGTTTGAGGAGATCCTTTCATCAGTGATCTTTAGGTCTAGGTACCTCAGCCCAGCATCAGCACCGCAGTCCTACTCCATTCCAACACAAGTCTCCCTCTATCCAGTTATCTAAGCAATCGTTCTCCCCTTCCCCAACACTTACCATATATCTAACCCTAGTCAACAACCCCCAGCAGTTTTGGATTGGGAGGAAACAAGAAGCTTTCAGATCTCTAATGTTTTGTGCCAGGCTTTAAACGTTTCAGCTTTTATATGATCCTTTTAATTTTATCACTTATTTAGTCTAGCCTTCTCTCTTTTCTTCCTTGACTCTCTTCTAATGTTTAGGAGAGACCTACTTCCCATTAAATATGTCACTGGAGTCACCTTCTCTGTGGGCCTGCCTACATACAAAGCTTTCATTGACTCCAAGGTTTCTATAGAAAAAATGCTTTTAGAAATCCAAACAACTTACTGAAAAATAATTTGGGGAAAACAATCTGTTTACCAGTTGCAGACTGGCTACCTGACAAGAAAACCCACTGCTGTCTGTATCCAGAAAGTATTAAAGATGAACTCCACCTTGCCAAAATACAGCACCCGACAGAGATCTTTGATGACACTAGGCATTTCTGTGATCTTCTCTCGACATTCTTCAAACTGAGCAGCCACACTATAGCACTTACTGATGTGTCCACACACCTGCAGGGAACAGAGCAAACAGAAACAAGCTTCACATGCACATCTGTAAGACCTATGGAGAAGTACATCAGAAGAGATTTGTGAATAATGCTTAATGGTACATAATAACCCCAAACTAAACACAACATTTCTACTGCATCACTAGTTTCCTTCACTAAGGTTTCTCACAACTTGAACAGACATTTTTCTAAGACGATCCACAAATGGCCAATAAGCACATGAAAAGATGTTAAATGTCCTTAGTTATTCCACCAACCAAAACGAAAACCCATTGCCACAGAGCTGAATCCAATTCATAGTGATCCCACAGGATAGAGCAGAACTGTCCCAGAGAGTCTCCAGTTGTAAATCCTTACAGAATCAGACAGCCACATCTTTCTCACATTTTAAAAAACAAAAAAAAACTCCATTGCTGTTGAGGTGATTCTGACTCACAGACACCGCACACAACAGAGTAGAACTTTCACATAGTTTCCAAGGAGTGCCAGGTGGCTGTGAACTCTTGACTTTTTGACTAGCAGGCTAGCACTGAACCACTCTGCCACCAGGGATTCCTCATTAGTCTTTTGGGGGCTGCAAATCACAACCACAATGAGAGGATCACTTCATACCCAGCAGGATAGCTATTATTAAAACAAAGAAGAAACGATGAAGAGTAACAAGCGTTAGCAAGGACCTGGGGACACTGGAGCAGGCTTGATTGCTGGTGGGAATGGAAAATGGTGCAGTGGTTGGGGAAACCAGTTTGATGGTTCCTTAAAAGATTACACACAGAATTTCCACATAACCCAACAATATTATTCGTGGGTCTGGACCCAAAAGACCTGAAAGTAGCAACTCAGACACACCTATACTCAAGTTCACTGCAGCATTACTCAAAACAGCAAAACAGTGGGAACAACGCAGATGCCCACTGACAAACCAGTCAATAAAGAAAATGCAGTGCATATTTATGAAAACGAACACACTCAGCCATACAGTTCTGATACATGCCCAAAGGATGAACCATGCAGACATCACACTAAGTGAAATGAGCCAAGCACAAAAGGACAGATATTACATGACCCTGCTTATATGAAATAAATAGGTAAATTCATCAAGACAAAGAAAGATTAGTATATGATGGGACAGTGGAAAGGTGGAGGGGGGAGTTACATGTGCCTGAAGGATATACACATGCACACGCACACACACACATGAAAGAAAAAAGAAATTTCCTATAAATGCAGGCAGCAGCACATCACAGTCACTACCGCCAGTGAGCCAAATAGGTATGTGATCCAATAGATCAAGAAGTGAAAAGAATCCTTTTTACTTTATTAAAGGGCTGTTTTAAAAAATAATACCAAAATACTCTCAGGGGACACTGAGGCCAATTGGCATAGCAAGTGTATTGCTAAGAGAGTCTTCTACACCCCATACTGGTGAGTCTTAAAAACTAGCAAGCTGCCATCTGAGGTACACCAAACGGTCCCAACTCAATAGCAACAGATGATCTCCAAGGACCAAAACAACATGGGGAACAGAGAACCCAAAAGACAGACCCACGTGAGTGGGTGACTACACTGGCATATGACTGGAGGAACCAGATGGTGCCCGGCCACCACCAGGGACAGCCGTGATGGGGCTCACAGAGTTGAATCTCACTGGGAACATGAGAATATAAAGGGGTGCACCCCAGTCCGGGGGCCCCTGTCCATAAACCATTACCTCTTCAGGCATGAACAGACTGGACTCAGGGACACAGAGTGACCATATCGTGTGCACACTTTATGGATCTATGTATCTCTAGGATGTTGTCCTGCTGGCCTCTTACTGGAGGGAGTGAAAAGGGTGGAGAGGGGGGGACAGGAGATTTTTGGGAGGATACGACATGTCTAGAAGGAGGAGTATGCTGTCACCACACAGGGAGAGAAGCTGCACCTGCACATAGGTGTGCATGCAAATTTATACTGAATTGTACTCTCTCACTCAGTCACAATAAATAAAAAATAAAGATAAAAAATTATACTTCACAACAGAAAAAAATAATAATAATACAAAGTAGACACCGTCTGTAGCCCACAAAGTTCTCCAATACTCACTGCCTGGCTCTCTAAAGAAATCTGCCCATATATTAAGGTAATGTTGTCCAGCGGAGTATCACAACCCTATTTACATACTCTTTATGTCAATGAGCTAAGCACAATGGTGAAGGTACCCTCATGCTTCACATGTCTATGTAGCCAAACCAAAGACGCTTGTGAAAACATAGGGATGACTCAGGAACGACCCTTCCTTGGGTACAAACAGTTAACACACTCCGCTGTTACCCCTGAGGCTAGTAGTTGGATTCCACCCAAAGATGCCTTAAAAGAAAGGGTTGACAATCACCTTCCAAAAAATCATCGACTGAAAGCCCTACAGAGCACAGTTCTACTCCTGGCACACAGGGGTCCCTCAAGTCAGAACTGACTCCATGGCAACTAGTGGCACTTCTCTTTGAGAAAGAAGTGAAGCTATCTCATTAGATTACATATACAATTCTCAGCTTAATTACACTTCAAAATAAAGGAGAAAATACAAAAGCCTATACTCAACTGTCCTACATTCTAAATTTTCTTGGCATGAACAAAGGGCCACACAAAAAGAACAACTCTACAAAGGTCTTACTAAATTCTTCATGAGTCTTCTATGAAAGAAGGTATATCATAACCTGAACAAAAATAAAGCCAAATTAAAATACAAGGAATGGAAGACAGAGATAGAGAAGGAAACCGGAAGTAGAAAACACAGGAAACAACAAGAGGCACAGACGGCACATGTCTGGAGCTGGGTGACGAGCACTAAGGGTTCATTTGACTATTCTCTACTTTAAAAGGCAAGAAATTGAGCCAGTAGACCGTAAGCAGTCCCCTGCAGTGATTCTTTAGGTATGGTATACAGACCAGCAGTTACCAGTATCACCTGGGAACTTCCAAGAACTGTGTATTACCAGGCACCCATCCCAGGTCCACTAAATCAAACTCTAGGATGGGGTCCAGCAATCCATGTATTAAAGAGCCTTCCAGATAATCCCACTGTCTGTTCAAGTCTGAATCATTGGTCTAGGGTAACTTTCCTAGAATAATATGGCTTATCCTCACCTGTACTGACATGTCACTTGGTCTACTGGAACGATTCAAGACAGCCACACAGCGACTAAATGCCTCTTGCAACACCTGCCCAAAAGAGTCTGTCATTAACACTCCATTTATTACTTCAACTCTTCAAGGTATTTTCTAGCAGGAATAAAATGTAAATAACCTTCTATATTTTAGCTATTTGACCAATGCTTGCTTAATTAACTTTGTTAACTAAACAAAAAAGCCCTAGCAGTTTCTTTTCCAGCATTCTCAATAAGCTAAATTTGTGAGCAGTATTAAATTAACTAATTCTGAAGCCAGGACTCTCCAGTGCACATTATAAAATAAAGCTTCATTTTCCCCTTTAATTTTGGTACCAGCATATACAGAGGATAACACTGTGTTATCTGATGGAGTCAAGGGAGGAACTAAGACAACTGTATTTGTACTTCGTGAATTTTTTGCTAACAGTGACATGATGTGCCTAAACCAACCAAAGAATAAGCACAAAGGGCACCGGGTGTCACCTCTATGCCATTTTCCCTTCTGAGTTCTTCGGCATTGAGTGCTGAACAGTTGACAGTATGGAAAGCCAGCTCGGTGGCAGCAGGCAACAGTGGTGACTCTTTTGAGAAAAGGAGGTCGTCTGAAGTCTCCATTGTGATAGTCCTAATCAGCATGGGATATCCGGCATATTTATAAGGCTGCAAATCTGAAATAACCAGAGGTTACTGTTGACAGAACAAAACCAGAAAACTTGTTTCTATGTCACTGCAAGTGTCTTTTTCATAATCATTTCAAGTCTATTAAAATACACAGCGAAATAAGTAACACACTGGAGGAGTTAGCTGTGAGATAAATAAAACTTGAGCAGACAATCTGCCTTACCTTCTTTATGACGGTTGAAGAGGATGCTCTGAGTTTTCAGAATCAAAATTATATTCTCTGGATCTGGTCCATCCATTATTTTTCCTGATTTGGTGCATAAAAATTCATATGCTTTATTTACTTTTTCAAACATATCCTGTATATAACCAAAGATAATTAACTTTAATTTGGAACATCTCAAATCACAAGCTAAACAGAACAGCTGGTTTCTTTTTTACCAATAACTTCTTTAACTATTATTCTGCTTACATAAAGGAATTCATTTCAACTGTAATCCAGCAGTATACTGTGTATGGTGAAACTTTTTTTTCCCCAAACTACTATCCAACTATCTTAATACAATTTGTGGAAAAATTCATCTTCACTGGGTTTAGCTTATTAAACCCACACATCACAAAGTTTGCACTGACATAAAAATAATTATAATGCCAACTGCTGCCAAGTCAATTAGATTCACAGTGACCCTGAAGGACAGAGTAGAATGCCCCACAGGGTTTCCCAGGCTGTAATCTTGAGGTGAGCAGGCTGCCACATCCTTCTCCCAAGGAGCTGACGGTGGGTCCAAATACCAAACTTCCGGTCTGTAGTCAAGTGCTGTACCCACTGCACCACAAGGTGCTTCATAATTACGATAACATGTAATAATTACGATACTGATTATTGAGCATTACTGCCAGGTTTACAAGATCTATGGTGCAGTGGACTAAGTGCCACATTTGCTAACCAAAAGGCTGGCAGTTCAAATCGCCAGGCACTCCATGGAAACTCTATGGAGCAGTTCTGCTCTGACCTCTAGGGTTGCTCTGAGTTAGACTCAACTCAGTGGCACTGGGTTGGGCTTTTTTATCGTGAAGTATGACCCTGTCAGTGACAGAATGACATCCACACACCTGCAAGGAAAACTGGCTAATACAATGATTACTTAATTTTACACACCAACCACTAAGGCCAAAGATGAAGAAATTCAAGAGCTTTAACAACTTCCGCAGTATGAAACTGATCAAACATGCAACCACGATGTTGGTAATTACTGGTGACTGGTATGTGAAAGTTGGAAAGAAAAAAGGGAACAGAAGCTGGAAAATACAGCCTTGGTAACAGACACAATGCCAGAGATGGCATAAGAAAATACTGCAAGACCAACGACTCATTCATTCATTGCAAGTACTTTTTTGCCAACATAAACGACAACTATATACACAGACCTTGCCAGGCAGAATACACAGGAATCAAATCGACCACATCTGTGGAAAGAGATCATAGAAAAGCTCAGTAGCTTCCATCAAAAAAAGGCCAAGGGCAGAACAGATCATCAGTTGCTCATACACAAGTTTAAGTTGACGCTGAAGATTAGAACAAGTCCACTGAGCCAGAGTACCACGTTTAGTATATTTCACTTGAATTTACAGACCATCTCAGTGACACATTTGAGGCACTGAACACCACTAACCAAAGACCAGACCAGCTGTGGAATGACATCAAGGACAACACATATGGCAAAGCTAAAGGTCACTAAAGTCCGACTCAAAGGCACTTGGCTTTAAAGGTCACTAAAAAGACAGAAAAGAAAGATAAGCCTGGTACCAGAAGAAACTGACACTTGTTCTTAAATGTTGAGCAGCAAAAGTGAATGGAAAAAATGATGAAGCAAAAGAGCTGAAAACAAGATTTTAAAAGAGTGGCTCAAGAAGACAAAATGAAGCCTTATAATAACACATGCAGAGACCTGGAGTTAGAAAACCAAAAGTAAAAATATTTGCAGCTTTTCTCAAGTTGAAAGAACAGAAAGAAAAATTCAAGCCCTGAGTTGCAATTCTGAAGGATTCCACGAGACACAAAAAGTATCAAAGCAAGAAGGGAGAAACACAGAGTCCTAGCATCAAAATAATCGCTTGCTCTTCAACCATTCCATGAGGTAGCATATGATCAAGAACTGCTAGTACTGAAGGAAGATGTCCAAGCTGCACTGGAGACACTAGTAGAAAACAAAGCTCCAGGAACTGACAGAATACCAATTGAGGCGTTTCAACAAAAGAACGCAGTGCTGGAAATGCTCACTTGTCTATGTCAAGAAATGTGGAAGACAGTTAACTGGTCACCTGACTAGAAAAGATTCACATTTACACCTATTCCAAAGGCTGGGATCCAATCAAGTGTGGGAATTATCGAACAGCATAACTAACATCACAAGTAAAATTCTGCTAAAGATCACTCAAAGGCAGTTGCAGCAGTACATCAACAGGGAAATGCCAGAAATTCAAACCAGACTCAGAGCAGGATGTGAAACAAGAGCTATCACTATCTGGAGCCGATGGATCCTGGCAACATGCAGAGACTACCAGAAAGAAACTTACCTGCATTTACTGACTATGCAAAGGCATTCAATTGTGTGGGTCATAATAAACTACAGGATAACACTGCAAAGATGGGAATTCTACAATACTTAATTGTGTTCATGAGGAACCTGTACATAGACCACGAGGCAGCTATTTGAAGAGTAAGATACTGGGATACTGCATGGTTCCAAGTCAGAAAGAGTGTACATCAGAGTTGTATCCTTTTCATCATACTTACTCAATCTGTAGGTTGAGCAAATAATCCGAGAACCTGACTACATGAAGAAGAATGTGGCACTAGCACTGCAGAAGACTCATTAACAACCTGCATCACACTGCTGATACAACCCTCCTTGCTGAAAGTGAAGATTTGAAATATTTACTGACAAAGATCAAAGACTACAGCCTTCAGTACAGATTATACCTCAACATAAAGAAAACAAAAATCCTCACAACTAGATCAATAACATCATCATGATCAGTGGAGAAAAGACTGAAGCTGTCATGGATCTCACTTCGTCTGGATCCACAATTAACACCCATGGAAGCAGAAGTTGGGAAATCAAATGATGCATTGTATTGGGTAAATGTGTTGCAAAACATCTCTTTAAAACTGTTACAGAGCAAAGACAGCACACTAAGCACTAAGGTGTGCCTGATTCAAGCCACAGTCTTTTCCAATCATCCCATATGCACGCAAAAGCTGGATAATGAATAAGGAAGACTGAAGGATTGATGCCTCCAAATTATAGAGTTGGCATGGGATTGCATATACCACAGAATGCCAGGAGGACAAACCAATCTGACTTGAAAGAAGTATATCCAGAATGTTCCTTAAAAGGATGGTGAGACTTCATCTCACATACTTGGGACATGTTATCAGGAGGGACCAGTCCCTGGAGAAGTACATCATGCTTGGTAAAGCAGAGGTCAGTGAAAACTAGGAAGACCTGCAATAAGATGGACTGACAACAGTGGCCGCAACAATGGACTCCAGCATGACAACGATTGTACAGATGGCGCCGGACCGGGCAGTGTTTTCTTCTGTTGTGCACAGGCTCACTGTGAGTCAAAACAGAATCAATGGCTCCTAAAAACTGCCTGGCACTGTAATAATGCTTTATGGGTATTTTTTTCATCTGATCCTCACAACACCGATGAGAGGTATATACTACTATACTCATTTTTAAATACAGACACAAATTTAGTGATGTTAAATAAGACGTCTAATGTCACAAAACCAACTGGTTAGAAGAGTGAAGACTCACACGCAGGTTTGACTCCTGAATTCATGCTCTTCAACTATTACACCATATTACAGGCCACTGATCTGCGTTGATTCTTCTGTCAGCATCACATGCTTTTACAATGATAGCCTTACAGAATATTTTAGTATCTGGATAAAATAGTAATTTTCTAACTATTTTTTCTCTAACAAATGAATTTTATTTGCTATCAAGTCCTCAAAAATACCCTAGGCTTTTGATTAAAAATGCTTTAAACACGTGGAAGTGACATCTTTTCAACACCAAATCTTCCTGTTCAGGAATACCTGGTTTCTCCCCTATGAACAACACTGACCTTGGAGTTAGTGGGACCTACTCCAAGTTTCTAGCAACAGATTACCAGTTCCACTTTGGAGGGGATCTTACATGATTTCTTGTATTATGAATAACCACTGGTGTTTTCACAAAAGCTGGAGGCAAATGATTTTAAACCTGAACTAAATTTTCTAGTCCTCTAGCTGAAGTTGCTGGAATACAGCAACCCACAATAATCTGAACGGCAATGACAACCCACTAAAGATGACCACCCAACAGACACGGGAAAGGAGAGAGAATAAAAGCAGTATGTTACTAGTCAAAAGGGCAGCCCCAACAGTAAGGTGAGCAAGGTCTGAGAAGGTAGAAAGCACATGGGCTACAAGTTTAAGATGAGGCATACACTGGAAAAAGACAGTGAGAACATCTCCTCCTAAACGGTAACAGAGCACAAGGAAGTCAACTCAAAACCCTAATTCCAAAGGCAGTACATACCCTCCCTTCCGGATTCTTATCAGGGTGGTACTTCTGTGCAAGTCTGAAGTAAGCTTTTCTAATCTTGCTCTCATCATGCCTATTAAACAAGAAAATCGTTTCATGAATAAAGTTAAAAAAAAAATTTACATGATCACCTAAAATGTTTTCATACAACCCTACTTTAACCAGGAATTTTATGTTGTCATTTATTAGGTAGTAAATTAAACCACATAAGATATAATTATTTTTTGTTATTCTTACAGCTGAAATACAATGCCTAAAAGTTCCCAGTACAAGGTTATCATTCACTAAGTTTAAAAAAAAAAATTGGGGGTTTGAATAACTAAAAAATAAATTTCTTTAAAAAAGTTTTTTTCCCCAAAATGTCATTTCAGACTCTGTACTTCTAAATTGTATTAGGCTTGCCAAAAATGTATCAAAAATTTTAGTTCAAGTTTAAGAAAATGTCTTTTCAACCATTTTTCTCTACCATCTCTGATCTACTATAAAACTTCACTGATAAATACAATAAATGTGCAATTCTTCCCTATTCACCTGCATTTACCATCCTAGGGATGTTTCTATCACATCTCTCTTACACACAACATAAACTGCATAAGGAAAACACATATGTGAATGAATACCAGATGTCAGACATGGCACCAAACACACTGCACGCATTATTTCCATCAACAGAGAGTAATGACTAGAACAGCAATAATTGAAGGCACTCTGCTAATAAGTTTGCACTAGTGAAAAATCATGTGGACAGTTTCATATGATACAGTTACACCTCTGTGTATATCAAAGAATGGGCAAAATTATTTAAAGAACTGTCGGTGTACATATATTTATACATATTTCACACTGTTACTTCAAAGCAAGGTAGACAAGTACTATGGTGACACTGAAAATAACTCACGGCCCCTGTCCCTGGGGGAGATTAAGCACTTCATAAGCATCATCTATTGACATTGTAGGTGGCTTTTTTTCTACTTCCTTCTTCCATGCATCAAGGGTATCTTTTAGAAGCTTAACCTTAAAGACAGAAGGTTAAAATTTATAACTACTAAAATTATTTCAAAATACAATTTTTAACTTATGGAAGTCTAGTGTATATGCATTTAAACTGAGTATTTCGAGGCTACCCAATTAACCAGCTTTCTGAAATACAAACACACCTACTCCTTACTAATGGACATGGTTGGGTTCCAAAACCTAGGCCATTATGTGAAAACTGGTATCGTATGAAAATTGCTGAGATCAGATTACAAAGTGGACAATGACTACATCACTGCACAACTGCCAAACTGTATCAATATGTAACTGATAAACCACTGGGAATCATGGCCCAGCCAAGCCGACACACAACCTTAACCATTCCAGCCAGCCTTACTTCTGCTTCACACCTCAGCATTCGTCACTGTCAGAGGTCCATTATTAATACAAAATTCCTGACCAGTACATTTTTGACTACTGTCATAAATGGGACATGTTGTATAACGAAACAGTAACCAAGGAGTAGGTGTAACCACTTAAAATCACCCTCTTAGCAGGACAGCTGACTTCACTCTAGTATAAAATTGCAGCAATACATGAGAACTCAGATTCCGAGAGGGAGTCAAATATTTCCCGGTTAATAAGTGGTGCAGCTGGATTCACACCCAAGTCTCACCAAGAAGTTCATACTTTTTCTACTAGCTCACACTGGATTTGGAACAAGGATCAGAGTGTACCTTCCTGCTCATAGCACCATAAAGTCCCAGTAGCTTGTGGTACAAATGACAACTGTTTTGAAATCTTTTTCCACTATAAGAATAATGGTATATAACCTCTGCCTCCGTGACAGAACATGAGCACTCATACCTACTTTACCCTAGGCTCCAGCAGATACCAACAGGCTCAAGCTGGAGGGGCCCTACGAGCACTGTGAACAGCAGACAGCACACACTGCTATACAGAGGAGCAGGTAGCATTTATTGCCTTATATGTGTGCCAGGAATTATGCTAAGTTTCTTATTATGAACCCTCACAACCATGACATGAGATGGTTACTATCATTATTACCACTTCAGAGACGAGAAGTAACAGGTACAAATGTCAAGCATCATACCTTTGTGATACAGAACTATTAATGGCCAAACTAAGACAGAACCCAAACTAACTCCAACACCTGTGCACTTACCCATTCTGCTGTTAAGAACCAGTTTCTCAGCTATTACAGTGTATCATGCTGTCACATGCACGAAATTAAAGCTTTTCTCTTTGTCACAAAAGATCGAGACTGTAAAGTTCTTAATACTTCCTAAAAAAATTACCTTTCAATTTGGCCTTTAACCAAATAGATCAAACTACACTAAGAGTTGAATAAGGCTTATACAAAGAGAATACTTAAGGTAACTAATTATCCTTCTTATTACAGAAGGAGGAAATATCCAGAAATGATTAGAGGCTACTTTTATGGTTTCGAACTGAAAAACTCATTGCCGTTGAGTCAATTCCAACTCACAGCAACCAGAGAGAAGTGCCCCGGAGGGTATCCAGGGCTGTAGCCTTGCCCTGAGCAGATGGCTGTATCGCCTCCCATAGGACAGCAGGTGGGCTCCAACCACTGACCTTCCAGTTGGAGCAGAGCACTCATTTCTGCAACATCAGGGATCTTTTGTTTGGTTTGAGGAAGGTACGAATTCATCTGCTGACTTACCGGGTCTTTAATTGGCCAATCTGGAAATCGGAGTGTATCACAAAGTTGTTTGAGGTAATAAATATTACAAAATAGTTCATTTTCTAGCTGCGGGTAGCTGATAACTGGGATGGGGCAATACTGATAAAGTGCTCTTGTGTTGCTCTGAAGACGAGGGGTGAAATCTGCAAGGTGAGCAGCAATCTTCTCTATCATGAGGCGCCTGCAATGACAAAAACTGCCATTCACACAGTATGAAAGAATTATTTCATTTCTGGGACATGGTTACGGACAAGTAATCATGGGAGGTAGTTACATGAATCCCTTTAGAGCAGTTCCATTACTGGCCAAAACAAAGATTCCTCTAAACCTACTATGTAAGATAACCCACTGGAGACAAACATTTACACGTTTCTTTCTTAACACTTATCTGTAAAGAAGACCACAGAGAAGATATGGGACTCCTAGACGTGGCTACTGAAAAATTTAAACATTAGATCAAATGGAGTCTGCATTCATAATGGAATAGAGCCAGGGAATTCAAGCTTGCTCTTATCCCCAAAAAGCTCACCACACAGTATTACCACAGTAGGGTCTGGCCCCCACCTAAGCAGAAACTTCCTCTGGCCAGAACATAGGGATGTAGATCTTTAGATGGGGACTCGGACTAACCAATCCCAGGAGGAAAAAAATGACACAGAAAAATGATATTGTTAACTTATTCATAATTTATACCTTTGATTCCAATGAAAAACATACTTGTCACACATTAGTGGCTAGCACATGCCAAGCCTATCGGTCAACCTAAACAAGAAACCAAATCATCACCAGACAGGTGGCTCAGTGAGCATGAGTCAGCCCACAAGGGCCATGAGGGCAGGCGTTCGACGCCAACAGGAAGCCTTCACAATGAAGCTATCAAGTTCCCACGCTTTCCTGGACAGTTTGCCTGGAGACTGCTATCACCTGCTTCTGGGTCTCTCCTTTTTCCTAGTTTCTAGATTTCCCCTATTGCCTTCTGGTCCTAAAAAGAACATTTTTTAGGAATATTAACCTTTAGACTAAAGTTAAAACATGCTATCTAGGAAACTGTCACTCCTCAATCATCTTCATTCTAAGGTGATTAATTTATGTTATCTCTGCTCAAACTCATTTTGTGTGGAGACCTGGTCAAACTCACTTGGTGGGGAGATAATTCCTAACTAGTCAATTACAATCCTATGTCCAGATCCCTAGGGTTTGTGGGTCTGAATTTTATCCTTACACATCTCTGAATACATATTATCAGTTCAGCAACTGAACTATAAGGAGTTCTATAAATTTAAGAAGCACCAGCAGTAATAGGCTTTGTATTTACACACAGCTAGTTCTATTAATAGAAATTTTATTAAATCATGTTTGAGAATTGAGTAGGAAGAAAATTTAAGGCCTTATCAAAGCCCATCACACACACCTGATTTGGCACCAATAAACTTTATATTAGCTTTACATCACAGGAACAGTAAAAGTATTTCTCTGAAAATAATTACTCACACTAAGTAGCAAACAGCAAAGATTCTGAGTAGAAAGTAAAACCATCACTAGACAGAGGTGGTGGATTACAGCACTGTGAAGGCACTAAATGTATTACGTGAATTTCACCTTAATGTTTAAAAAAACAGAAAACATTATCAATCAATCAACCAACTATTTACCTCATTTCACTACTCCAGATGGCTTCTGGAGTATCAAATTCTCCTAGAAAAATCTCAGAAAACTTCTCAGGTTCATAATTCTCTAAGTAACAAACCATTGCTTCAGGAAGAATATGTCCAAGTATACTTCTTTGAAAAACATCTTGTCCTTTTGTCTTCAAAACAAAACAAAATGAAATGTGGTCAGAAACTCTAAAGTTATCTTTCAGTTTTCTAGTAATTAAGTTATAGCTCGAGAACTCTTTAAGAGAACAGCTGTAACAAACTGCATTATGTTCTACAAATTTAGATGGAAATAGGGCAACATGTGACATGGAAAGTATCTGGTATAAACTGACATGCCATACGCTCTAAGGTAAAACAATGTGTTACCAACATTCTTTAAGATGGCTAGCCTTCGACCATGTACAACAGTAACAGACAACACAAGGAAGACCACTGCAACAATTTTATGTCAATTTTTCTCCATCACATTGGTGGTTTCAGCTTCCCCTCACACATGCTTTTGTTTTCCAAAACCGATTAAGTCCTGAGAAGTTAGATTTTAAGGAGCCTGCTCTCAGGCAATATAGCCAGAATTTTTTTCAAAGTAAAATCTACTGCTGTAGAGTCAGTTTCAACTCAGAGCCACCCTAGAGGTCAGAGCAGAACTGTCTCATGGTTTCCAAGGAGTGCTTGGCAGATTTGAACTGCTGACTTTTTAGTTAGCAGCCATAGCACTTTTCCACTTACCCTGGTAGCAACCAGGGCACTTACATTTAACTGTATTTAGAACTCCATATCCCCAGGCTGTCAGGAGTCAAGCTAATGGTCACCTGCATCACACTATTAAACTCCTTTCTTCACTTTACGGAAATAAAACTTAACAGACAAAAATCTACTATTGTTTTCTAATTTCCAAATTAAGGGAGGCAGAGTCCAAATGGCGGACTAAGCCCACGTCTCCTCGTATCCCTCTGGAAACCAAGACCTGGACTGATAATCAAACGGAGCCTTCTGGTCACCTAATCAGCCCCAGGACACGGCACAGGGCTGTTACTTTGGACTTCATACCACGGAGCGAAAAACCTCCTCTCTTTCGCTGACTCCCGCTCCTGGCTAGCCCCGGCTCTAACGGACGGAAGGTAAACGCACCATTGTGACTTTTTTTTCCTCTGTCTTGGCTGGTGGGCAGAGCAGGGTCTTGCCTAGTGGCTAGACTCAGATACGCTGTTGGCGGGACAGGCAGGCGAAATTCCCATATTTTGAGAGCCAGGCTTGGGACTCTGTTAATCTAGCCACTTTGAACCTGTCGTTTTATATCTGCCTCAGTGGCGTTTGTATGGAGTTTCGCAGTCAGTGTGCAGGACGCCATGTTGGATATGGAGATTCTAGCGGGACCTCATTCTTAGCCTGGGAGCCAGCGCCTGCAAACAGGACAGCGCTTCTCTGACAGAAAAGCAGTAACTTACCTAGTGCCACCTGCTTTGGGGGTCCTGCAACAGAATCAGAGGAATCACTACCCTCGGCACCTTTAGCCCTTCTGTCTGCTGCCTGTGTGGAGGGTGCCATCTTGGATACAGTGGCCGCAGCTGGACCTAATTCTTAGCTTGGGAGCCAGAGCCTGCCCACAGGACAGTGCTTTTCTATCAGAAAAGTGGTACTCTACACAGTGTCGTCTAAGGCTAGGCCCTGTCAGCAGAGGCCAACAGGGTAGTAGCACTGCTGTATTCTGAACTAGTTTGTATCATCTGGGGTTGGATACAATGGTGCTTACTTTGCCAGTTGAGAAGAAGGACCTCTACACCTGAAAACCTAACTGACTTGTGAAGTGGTCAGATATCTTTTGCTTTACATTTTAAGACAGCCTACAGAAACATCTGCAGTCCACCCTCACAGTACCTCTTCCAGCCTCTACATACTCACATGGGTCCCAAAAAGAAACAGACACTTGTGGCACACAAGAAATCAGCCATGGCTTCAGAAGGCTCCCAAACAAAGCAACCAAGGAGTTTTCCAGATGAAGAAACTTTTATGAAAGCATCAGGAAGTGAATACAAAATGTTTATATACAGAAGCCCTTCCAGACCTTATACAAAATGTAGCAGAACAAAAGGAAAAATTAAGCAAGCTGTTCAATCTGATGGAACACCAGTACTCTGAAATCCAACAGATCAAGAACAAAATCAAAGAGATAGAAACTTCCATGCAAAGCCAAGAAAACAGAATGGAACAAACAGAAAAAAGAATTTCTGACTTGGAAGGCAGAGCTACTGAGGCCAGCATCTATGAGCAGAAATCAGAAAAAAGAAACAAGAAAAATGAAGAAACATTAAGCAGCATGTGGGACTCTATTAAGAGGAACAACCTTCGATTAATTGGAGTCTCTGAACAGGGTGAGACATCTGAGAACACAGAGAGTATCATTGCTGAGCTGCTGACAGAAAACTTCTCAGAAATCATGAAGGAAGAGAATATAGTCATCTCAGATGCATATCGTACGCCGCCCAATACAGATCTCAAAAGAAAGACTCCAAGACGTATCATAATGAAGCTCAACAAAATGAAACATAAGCAGCAACTCTTAAAGGCAGCAAGACTCAAAGCAAAGCTAACATTCAGAGGGAAAACCTGTAGGCTGTCTTCAGATTTCTCAGCAGAAACCACGCTGGCACGGAGACAGTGGCATGACACATTCAAAGCCTTGAAGGAGAAGAACTTCCAACCAAGAATTATATATCCTACAAAACTATCTTTCAAATACAAAAATGAAATTAAGATATTCCCAGATAAACAGAAGCTCAGAGACTCTGTAAAAACCAAACCCAAACTACAAGAAATATTGAAAGAAGTTCTTGGCTCTGACTTAGAAGAACAAAACCACTAACTTTATATTTTAGCACGACTTTACTACTCAAAACTCTACTCAGTTAGGGAAGGGTCCAAAGCCAATCACAGCTTTGATAAGGAAAGAAGCAATCCAGTGATCATCATGAAAACTATGGTGTCATCATATTAAAAAGAGGGATGTACTACAGTTGTTATAGTCCTTCCAGATGGAGAGGAAGATGACAAGACTGGTAGTAATTAAAACTGGGTTTATATATAGTTTATTAAGGGGGTTCATGGGGCAGTTGTAAAGCACAACAAAGATGTATCATATCGTTTCAAGAAATGTAACACAGGAGTCTCAACAACCACAAAACCAGCTCTGAAAAAGGTGAAAAATCAACTCACAAAAAAGAAGGTCCCAGAACAGACTAATAAGAACAATAGAGGAAACATCAACACAAAAATAAACATATCACAATGGCAGCACTGAACACACACCTAATTGCCAAACTGAGGATATTTTATGCCTCTAGTATATGACAAAGAGAACACGGAAAAAACCAAAACAAAACAGAAAAAGAATCCAGACATGGTTTTACCACTAGCACAAAGACAAATTAGAAGGTAAATATTTTCAGGCTTTTTGTTCATAAAGTAAGTTTGTTAACAAATTCATTGTTAAAATTTTGGATAAAAAAGATCACTTGTTCTATTCTTTAGAAGGCTATCATTTAATACTTTGCTTTATCACAGCTGATTAAGAGATGCACGAATAAGAAATACAACTTACAGCCCAATTACAAACATGAAAATCCTAGTTCTGTGCAGGGATGAAGTTAAGGGAGTAATTGCATTCATGAGAATGAGATTATAACTGGTAAACTCCTAAATAACAAGCCTTTGTACTAGAGGTGACTTCAGAGTTACTGCTGATATCAAGTACCAGTATGTACACATAATGTAAGAAAGGAGAAAGTGATTTCTACATTCCTTAGCTATTATTACTATTTCCCCTATTATTTTGGCTATCTGTCTCTGAAGACATGCTGCTTTGGAGACTCAAAATAGATCCTCTGTATTTCTAATTGATAACTATACACTCTTCCCGTCAACACTCACATGTTATATAAATTCAGTTTTGCTGTGAATATTCAACACACTGTTACATGAAATGATACAGTTTTCAACACTGTAAAGTTAGAAAAAGATTATACATGTATAATAGCACAGGAAAAAAAGCCCCAAAAAACGCTACATCCAGGTGGTAGCATTAGAGGTCATTTCTGTCGTTTAATTCTTTTATACTCTTGTTTTCTCTGGTAAAAGGGGTAAATTTCACTGCCATAGGCATCAATTTAACCCTGTGCAACAAACTGATTCCTTTCTAGGGCTTCCTTAGCTGTTTTATAAGCAAGCAGTTTGGCCTAGTGTCTATTGTCAAGGTGAAAAAACATTCTTTAATTAGTCAACCAAATCATGGTCTGGTTCAGGTTTATTCTTTCGCTTTTGATAAAATACAAAAATCAATGTTCCATGAATAGTCTAACAAATTTCCAAACACCTTTCCATTATATACTGACATTTCTTTTTAAGTAGTGGGTATAAAGCGCCACATTGTCAAAGCCACCTGAATAAGTCTCATCCTCTCTTGGATCCCTAATTTTCTTCTGCAGCAAAAAGGCAAGAACCCTTGGGAGCACTTTAAAAATTAAGCAGCTTCAAAAAAGAAACCTAGCACTTCTGTACCCCGGGATCGGAACAAAAAAGGCTGAAGTCTTACTGAATCTTAGCTGACTATGATATGCTAACTTAGGAAAATCACTAGCCTAGGCTTAACGCAAAGAGAACAACTTGCATTCACAGAGGCATCACGTTACGATTCACACCTGCAATTTCAACATTAACTCTAATGGCTGATCTTCATCTTCATTTTAAAGAGATTAGCTTATAAATTCTGTGCACCCAACACCATAATGAATGTAAAAACTAAATAAAACGCCTGGCCTCAAGTGCTTAAAATCTACAAAAAGGTAATCTATAAACTTTCACCTAAAGCACAATACAATGTTAAAAATAAACAAACAGAGAAGAGTCAGGAAAACTAATTACAGAAGCAATGTAGTCAACATGCATAGCTCAGGATCAAGACAGCCAACCCAGTGTTAAGCCACATACTCAAGAGGATTAACCTGGCTTACCTCTTCTGACTTGAAGGCCTGTTTTGTATGTGTGTGCTTCAAAAACCTAGAAGGAAAAATTAGTTGTCACATACAGGAAGTGAGTTTTACTAACCTTAATCTTTTAAAGACCAACTAGCTCTCCCTCTCTCTCTCTCACACACACATACATGGGTCACAAAAGGCAACTTATACATCTATATTCCCAAATTATTTAATTTCTAATTATAGCAAGAGTTTAAATTACAAAAAATAACTGTGGTCATACTAAAGACTACGCAATAATGGTAATTTTAAGAAAACGCTAAATGTAAAATTACATGTACTATGTATACAATTACATTAAATATGTATATTAAAATAGTAGATAATAAAATTTTTATATGAGGTACAGTGGTGAGATTGAGTATTTTTTTCCTGTTCTTCAACTTTCCAAATATTTAGACATGTAGCCAAACACCTTTTGTGATGAAAAATTTAATAAAAAGAGTGACATACACACAAAATTCAACAAAACACATCGGCCCGTGCACCAGTCGGATCAAGATGTTAAGCAGGTTACCATGAGCATTCTTACCGAGCCACAGGAAGCACATTGGAGCCTGTGTACATCATAATAAAGAAAAACACTCCACTCAGATAAAGACGAGGTAACTGTGGGTTATCTTGCATGATAAGGTGTAACAAAACAGCAACTTTCTCAACAAGGATAGGGTCAAAGGTCAGCAGAAGCTAGAAAATGAAAATATTTCAGAGATTAGTGAAGAAAACCTACCTATATCATCACTAATTTTAGGTTTATGTATTTCACATACTAAGGTTATGGTTTCTTACGTGTGGTCAATTATAAAACAAAACCCTATGGATTGAATAAATTTCTCTACCAATCTCTTAGCAAGTTTGAAAATTTGAGGCCACTTTAGAGAAAGGCCTGGTGACTGATCCTGAATATCAGCCACTGAAAGTGTGGTAGAGCACAGCTCTGCTCTGACCCGTGCGGCATCACTGTGAGGAGGAATGAACTCCATGGTCGCTTGTTCTCTCTACATGTGAACCACCCAAGGACTCCCACTGTAGCTTAGACCACATCAAAAATTCTGCAGCTACAGCGAAGAATAAAACTGGATCCAGCAGTGACTGCCTTACAGTCAAGTCAAGAGCAGAAATTCCTTACTGAGAACACAGATGTTCCCAACACCGCTGCAGCTAACAAACTGTGCTGGGCAAGAGTAAGATACCCCGGAATATATAGTTAAAGGAAAAACAAAATTAACTGCTATAAAAATGTAAACCCAGTATAAAAAATACAAGAGGCATCTGCTGTTAAAAGAGGCTAGATGTATCAATACAACTCTTCTCCTGGGTTGCTTCAATTGTTCAGCCCTTTACAATTTTGGTTAATTAAAACAGGTTAGTTTCATGTCATACTGACCATGTATCTTAAATTATTCCTTTCGGGCCTGACACTGGAAACTATTTGCATTTTTCTTCCTTTTTTGGTTTTCTTTTTGTTTTCACAAGTTGTGGGAAAGGTTTAGGAAGGGGTTTGGTTTTCCAGGCACATTACTTATCTACACATTGAGACGAAGGTTCAACAAATGCCCTCCCTTGCACCACCTCATGGATGCAGCTACACAGTCCACTGGGCATGGAGCAGCAGCTGTTCAGAAGAAGCACGAACTGCAATGCCCTTTATTCAGCAGAGTGAATAGAACGGTCACACCAGAAAATCACACTAATTTTGAAATGCTGTTACACTTAAACGACATAAGTTGCATAACAGGTTGTTACGGCATTATCTTAGAAGTCTTTGTCATCATCAGTGACTTACATGGACACATAAGCCTCCACTGACAGATGAGTGATGCCTATGCCAGGAGGAGCACTGGCTGGGAATCAAACCCAGGTTCCTCACATGGAAATGGAGAACTTGACCACTAAGCCACTCCTGCCCCCAGGTGCATCTGCCATGTAACACACAAATGTGGAATGAAAGATACCAATACACACAACTGGTCAGATAAAAACTGCAGCAGTCACTGGCATAGATCTTCAAGTCCAGCCATGTGGGATTAGTTTAAATAAACAGATCTGACAACGGGACATAAAACCTCTGGGAACTGACTTATTCTGTTTTAATGCTAATTAAGGGGAACAGACAATTTAATTCTAAAAGGGCACAACGAGTTAAAAAAAAAAAAAAGAGGTATGTTAGTGTATCCTACATAATTTCAATTCACTGCTTTCGTCACTTGCTCCTCACGAAAACATGTAACCCAGAATAGTCAAAAGCATGAACTAGTGAGGCTGCTGTGGTAATTTCTTTAGAGCCAAATGACCCCATTCACATCTGTGGCCTGCTGGTGCTTTCTAGTAGTCATAGTACGAACCTATAATACAAACTGGAATAATCACCTTTCAATTTTTACAATGGTATGTGTCATGGTTTGAATTGCGTCCCCCCAAAAATGTGTGCAGCCACGTGGCTGGGATATGGTTCCCAGTATCTTGGGACTGTCCTCCATTGTGTGGTTTTGCTAACCTGTATGTTAAAGGATTAGGGTGGGGCTGTGAATTCCTGCTATGGGGGAAGTTTCCCTGGAGTATGGCTTGCCCCACCCTTAATGCTTTTAGCTTGCAAGGAATAAAAGGTAAAAGAACCAAGGACAATTTGAGAACCTCGCTACCATCAAGCAAGCAGCACCGGGAGCAGAGCGTTCAGACCAGAGGTTCTTGCGTTAGGACACTCCCTGGACAATGACTGATGCAATACCGGACTTTCCTCCAGAGCCGTCAAGGGGAAAGTCTTTCCCTGGAGCGGACACCCTGAATATGGACTTGCAACCTACCGGACTGTGTAAGAATAAATCCTTCTTTGTTAAAGCCATCCACTCTGTGGTATTTCTGTTAGAGCAGCCCTAGCAGACTAAAACAGAATGTATGACTTTTTTATTATGATTGAATGAAAATGTATATTCCCATATAAATTCGCATGCTCACCTATATGCAGCTCCCAGTGCTCTCTCTGTCCAGTTGTCGGGGGCCTTGAAAAACTTCAGGCCCCGAAAAACAGGAAGTTTGGAAAGCCCTTGAAAACGCGTGTGCGTGAAAATTACCCGCACGTCACTGCCCAGCGTCACTGCCCAGCGTCACTGTCCAGGCATACTGCCTAACCAAGCGTAAAACGCCAAGTGCCTCATACCAGATATCACCTGACTCCAAACCCCTCCCCTCCTCAGTGTGTATATATTCCTCTGTTGCAATAAAATTTTTTTGAGGCTTGATCAGAATCTTGTCTTGCCTCCATTTCTTCGCGTCTCTTGTCCTGTTTTCCTTTTCACAGGTTCCTCCCCGCTCCCCCGCTGAAATGCCCCGCGGGCCGGGGCATCCAGTGACAGCACACCTCTCCTCTCTGCCCCATACATGTCCTATCCTACCAACAGTCTCCTATCCCCTTCTCTCCACCCATTCCCCTTCCTCCAGCAAGAGGTCAGCAGGATGACATCCTACAGATGCACAGAACCATAAAATTCCCACAAGGTACGGTCACTCTGTGTCGCCAAGTCTAATCCATTGCTGCCCAAAAAGTTGATCTTCATTATGATTTATGGAAAGGGGCAGCATCAGGGCCAGAGGCCATGCTCCCAAGGGAACCCCAAAGCCCCTGGACCACCAACTGTGATCTCTTATTGGAGATCGCAGGGTGCACCCCTATTTATTCTCTTGTTGCCAGCGGGACTAAACTTTGTGAGCTCCATCGTGGCTATCACTGGTGGTAGCCAGGCATCATTTGGTTCTTCCAGTCCCAAGTCTATGTAAGCACCCACTCACGTGTGTCTCTCTGTTTTCTGGGTTCATTCCTGTCCTCGGTAATCATCCATTCCTGTTGAGTTGGGACCATTTGCTGTTCCCTCAAGATGGCAGCTTGGCAGCTTTTAAGACCCCAGATGCCACTCACCAATGTGGGGTGCAGAGTCCTCATTAGCAAAATGCTAGCTGTCCCAACTGGCTTCGACTTCACCTGACAGCATGGTCCCCAGCCCCCCGCCCCTGCTACTCTATCTTTGCAATATTGGGTTAAGATGGGAGGAGTACTCAAACTGTGTTGAAGTCCAGTTATTATTGATCTACTTTCTAATGTGTGCTGTCAACTTCACCCAACCAAATTTCTATTAACTATCTACTCGAAACCCTCCCTTCTTCACCCTCCCTCCCTCCCCACCCCTGCAGCCATCAGAGTCTTTTTCTTCTATGCATGAGTCTGTTTTTAAGTTCTTATCATAGGGGTCTCATACAATATTTGTCCTTTTGTCACTGACTACTGTTACTCAGCATAATGTCCTCCAGTTGAAACCAGGTTAAGAGATGTTTCCTGCAATCATCATTGTTTTTTTATCACTGCATAGTGTTCCACTGAGTATATACACTATAGTTCACCTATCCATTCTTCTGTTGCTGGGCATCTGGGTTGATTCCATCTTTTGGCTATTGTGGACTGTGTTGCAATGAACATTCATGTGCATCTATCAGTTGGCGTGAATGGCCTTGATTCTTTAGGATATATTCCAAGCAGTGGAATTAGTGGATCAAATGGTATATCTAGATCCAGCTTTCTAAGGAAGGGCCAGATTGCTTTTCGAAGAAGTTGCACCATTTTGCAATCCCACCAACAGTATAGGAGAGTTCCAATCTCCCCAGAACTTCTCCAGAATTTACTGTTTTGTGTTTTTTGGATCATGGCCAACCTTGCTGGGGTCAGATGGTACCTCACTGTCATTTTGATTTGAATTTCTTTAATAGCTAATGATTGTGAGCATGTCCACATGGTATGTATGATTTTAAGAATTGTTAATGAATTTCTTTCAAATATTAATTCTGGAGTCAGGACACCACTCATGTTTGGGCTCTTAGATACACAATCTTCCCCTGTAGACAGTAATCAGAATATCAAATCAACTAAGAGTAAATGAAATACATGTGATTCAGGATTCAGACTGTTCCAAATAAAACCAAGACTCAGGCTCATAACAGTTACCTAAAGGTCAATGATTCTTCACTCACCACTCAGCTTAGAGACAAGCAGCTTACTTACCTGAATAATATGAGGAAGGCAAGCACTGTCTGACAGCAGCCTCTTCACTCTGGGCAAAGGCCGAATGATGGCATTATCTTGATCCCTGGAAAATATTTTCTAAGGTCAACGTTTAATATGTTTACTAAAATTTGTATTTGCAGAGCACAGGATATTCTACTAGGCATGAAGCAGTTACCTTACTTTTTTGTTAATGAAGACTAAGCTCGCATACAGCTGGGAACATGATTAGGTATTTTGGTTTAAATCTATTTGGCTGCTTAATAGGACTTCATTTCCTTCCATAAGAATTCCTTGAAAAACAGTGCCCTAGAAGAGCCAAAGACTCTTATTTATTATATAATTGATTAAACTGGGTGTTGTCCAACACACTGTCAGTGGCTATTTCCCCCCAAAGGGCATATCAAACTTTGTCAGATAAATTTAAATGTTAACTACCCTAAATACTTTCCAAGTACAGCCTTCACGTTAACACTAGGTTGCTTCGAAATATTAATTTTATGTCTTAAATCTGACCTGATTTTTAAAGAGAACTAGCACCATGGAAAACACAAGTATTATTAAGTATGTAATAGTTTCCCAGTAACTTCCAGCAGCAAATACATTAGCACAGTAACATAACAAAATGATGTGTAAGTAAATATTTTATAAAAGGTCAAAAAGTTGCATGTAACAATTATAATCAATAATGGAAATTGAAGTCTTCCCCTCACTAGTCAAATGGGAGTTAAGCGTGGGCCGAGACTCCACTTCTACACCAGGAATGGCCAGTACGCACCACTGTCTCCGCTGAGTTTTCCAATGACGAATTAGCTAAAATGTTTGCATCTGATCCATGTAAATATTACAACTGTTAGTTTCTCTGGAGTACAGTTAGTGGGCTTCAATTTTGTAATATTTTTTAGTATCTCAGAGAAGTTGCTTTTTAGTCACTTTATCAACATAATTTGCAAATTATCTCTTTGTATGAGGCTTTTTGTTTTCATTATTCTAAAAACCTCCAATAGACAGAGCAGCATTCTCCCAAAGCCACAAATGGATGTTTTTGTCCTATATCCTCAGAATAATCTCATGCCATTACTGAAGAGTAACCAATGCATGTGGGGAGAACAAGACCTTTCAGAATTCCTGTCAATCATGAAAGGTGCCCAACTGCATTTTACCTGCTTGGAAAATATCCACACATTGTTATTAACATGTTCAGAATAAGAGTGGCAAGGTCCGTTTCATTCAGTACAGCCTGTCCACCGGCTAACAGACACCACTTAAGCTGGGGTATGGCCTGCAGTGGTCGCCAACCATCCATGCCTTGAGCCCAGCACCTGGTTTTTGCGTTTAACATTCCTTTGGTCCACAATTCTTGCATCTAAATGGACAGAGGCAGCACTGTTACAAACAGATACATAAAATGAAAATTTTTTCCTATTTTCTATTTCAAAGCAAATTGATATCAAACCACAAAATGAATATGCAAATCCACTGTTAAAAACAAAAATTACAACTAGCTTTTTATGGCAGGCCTTCAGGAACCCAAATTTGGCTATTAATACAAGAAAAACAGCCCCTAGGGTGGCAAATTGAAAAGCCTACAGAATACTGGGAAGAGTGAAAACAGTCATAAAACAAATTATATACAAGCAGAAGGCTCTGCCCCCTGTGAAACTGTCTTTCGCCAACATTTTTTTCTTTTTTATTTATTTTGATTGAGTGAAAGTGTACCACCATCCAGTATAAATTTGCATGCCCGCCTATGTGCAGCTCCCACTGCTCTCCCTGCCTGGTGACAGCACACTCCTCCTATTCATTCTAAATATGTCATATCCTCCTAACAATCTTCTGTCCTCTCCTGTCCACCCTCTTCGCCCCGGTCCAGTAAGAGACCAACAGGATGCAGGAGGACAGCCTACAGATGCACAGAAGCATAAAGTACACACACGATATGGTCACCCTGTGTCGCCAAGTCCAATCTATTCCTGCCCGAAGAGTTGACCTCAGTAATGATTTCACCACGTTCTAAGGAGAAGAGGCCTGAGAGGGACCTGGAGAAGGCAGGATCAAACCTGGGGACATGTTAAGTGGGCATGGTCCCTTGTTCTTGGAGTGTATCAGTGATTTCCAGTGAATTTCAGGGTGCATCTTAAAACTTATCACTCATACCATATAGATGCATTACAGTCTGACAGAATTAGTAAGGTGGGAATTAGTATATAAAATTCATCAATCAACAGTGTGCCCCCTCCAGAATAAAAGCTTGAATGGTAAGATTTGAAAAGACGATTTGTGTTTTTCTACAAATGCAGTCTAATCTGTCACGTGGTAATGTAGTATCAGTCACTTGAGCTGGTAACAGTAACTCACAATTTAAATACATTTCACATCTATAGCATTGCTATGAGTCTGAATTGACTCCCTGGCAACAAGTATATGTGTCTCAAGCAGAAAAGGAGGAGGAGAGTTCAGACCTTCACAAAACTTTCCCCATGACACATACCTCATGAAATCCGTAAGGGCCACTCCTTTCTTTGTCTGCATTGCCAAAATACCACTCCTTTTCACTCTCTCTTTTCATATCTGGAGCAGCTTCTATGACATTACTCTGAGTTTTAAAAAGATTTATCTATTTACTGAACGAAAAATCTAAGGTGCAGACTGTCATCAAACAAAAACTAAACGGTACAATTGTTAATTTATTTGGTTTATATCCTTTTTTAGAAATTCACCTGAATTTTAGGTGATTTATTTTAAGAGTTAAGCATTTTGTTATCTAATCTAATAGCTCCCCAAAAGCATTTTCATATGCCTCTGAAGTAAATAATTTCCTACATTCACCCAGCAATCTAAGCCAAATTCAAAGACATCTACATTCCTATGGCCATAAATTGTCAGGACACAAAAACTGAAGTAGCAAAGAATACTGCACAGAGCTATATAAATTAGCATCGCCATTAACCTCAAAACACCATGTTTAACAAACTGAAGCTCTCTGAGGAGAAAAAGCTCACCACAGGGAAAAAGCTCACCACAGGTAAAAAGCTTCAGTGCAACTCTGAAATCATATTATGCGAAGAGTAAAATGCCAGATGGCAGGTTTTCAGAAGTTTTAAACATTCAGTTGCAATCTATTACTCTCATTGCAGATTAATACTTTTAAACGTTTCGAGAATCCAGGATATGAATTTTTTTTATGGTAGCTAGAAAATTTTATTGTAACATAGGTTTTAAACACTCTGGTAACTATCAGTATTCAGTTTAATTTGTACAGAGAGGTATAGCAAATAACACAGACTTCTCACTTTTGTCACTTACTAGACGACTTCAGTAATAATAGCGTTAGCCTTGCTGTTTCTCTACAAAATGGGAATAATGGTGACACCTACTTCACATACATTACAATTACTATTATTACTGTTATTCATACCTGGCAATACAAAATGTCATATGCTAAATACTCAACTCGTACTCTGCACATAGCAAATCTCCTCACACCACCAGATTAAGTAAAGATAAAACCTAACATCAAACACAATCACCAACCAACTAAAACCAGACCCCCTTCTATAACTTGGGTATCAGGAGAGGTCTTTCATTAGAGGCCGGTGGGTTTTCCTTCTTACTGGCTAGTTTCAGTAAGGCTCCCAGATTTCTCCAGGCAAAAGCATACTCTCCACAATCTTAACACTGAGAGTTCTAGATATACAACTGATGAATTCAGCTTAAATCCTAAAGGTGCCACAATTAGGGATGTAATAAAAGACAAAAGAGATATTGGGAAAATAAAACTGAATCATCACTACTTTGGATGTTCTTATAAGGGCTTCATTTTCTTGCATGTGAATTAATCTCCACCATAATTACTGGAGAAAGACACTCATAACTATATATACTGACCTATTTTTGAGATTTCTATGGTTCTTTTTACCCCAGAATTGTATTCACAGAATGGTCAGCCAGTGAAACATAGGTAAACACACTTACCTGCAGCGGCACTGTGGCTCTGCTCACATGGAGATGTGCAAGAGTGAGCAAATCCACCAGGATTCTAATCCCATTGGAATCCATCAGGTCCTTGACATTCTTCTGGAATAGGAAAACAAACCTTTTCACAGACTCTGAAACCTTTCTCTCCAACAGGTACTACTACCTAAAAGGCTTTCAAAGAGGAGAATATCTAAAATCTCTCTGAAAATAACTGGGCGGTGTTAGGATTTTCTGTGAAAGCAATATGAATTAAGGAACACATCGAAAGGGCAAAACTGTATTACAAAGAAATCATCTAATTATTTTCCCTAAGTGTTTAAAAAAATTTTTATATATACACAAATATATATAAACCAAATGCACTGGCATCAAGTTCATTCTGACTCACAGTGGCTCCATAAGACAGAGTAGAACTGCCCTTGTAGTTTCCAAGAATTCCTGGCCAGCTGCAGCACTTAACTGCTATGCCACCAGGGTTTCTATATATATGTACGTATCCAATAAACACACACACACACACACACACACAAACGTATAAACATATGCCAAGTGCCGTCGAGTCGGATCCGACTCATAAATATATATTTTTTTATATATACATACACATATATAAGTTGATAAACTTTTTGGTTCTATATTTCCAGATGATGTGTTTCTTTCTTTTCCTTATACTGTATTTTCCAAGTTCTTTTTAAAAAATATATTATTTCATAATCAGAAACAAAATCTGTCTTCTAAATATTCCTTTTGTTGGTAAACAAAATTGCTAATTTCTCAGATATTAGAAGAGTTTACAAATTAATTTAAACTAAAATCTCCCAGGATTTATTGTATTTACATTACTTACTAAAAGTGGTAATAAAATCTGGGCAAGTTTGTATTAGTATCAAAAATACAAGGGGAAAAAAAAAACCCTCTGCTTAAAGTAACTGCCAATTGATGTTATGTATTACAACCATGAATTCTTCTGAAAACCAGCATGAACCTATTAAAATGCATTTAAAAATGAAAAAGTGATAATAATTCACCTAATATAAAACAGAAAAATTAAGACTATATCCTTTAAATTAATTTTGTTATTAAAATGCATACTGACAAACAAAAAAAAGATTTTTTTTATGTCAAGCATTGATTTTACTTAAAATTTAACCTTAAGAATTCTCTACAGGCAAATCATCTACTGACATATCCTTCATTATTCTTCACTCATAATTTTATTATCATTAATTTACTCAGCATCTGTAACATTAGGGCAGAATGAACAGGGGTTAAGTCTGCACAAACCCTGTCCTTTAAGAGGTTAGAGCACAGAGGTTTCTGACGTAAAGATCAACAATCAGCTCTAGATAATTAACACAAACTGTAAGAAGTTAACCACTTTCTTAAAACACTCCTGTGACTTACTTGGCAATAACAGCATATTTATGCAAAAATACTATACCTTATTAAGGATGAGCTTGTTAAGAAAGAGGATGAGCCTATCTCGTTCCAGCTTATCTGTGCACTATCAAAAATAAAAAAGAATTCAACCAGAAGTGAACAGAAAAACAAATTAAGATTATTACCATCAACCAACAGCTACTAAGAAATAAAGGTCATCTTTTCAACATTACAGATACAATAACAAAAGACTGTCAATAATTACATTTCCTAAATGTCTTATATTTTCTTCAATTTGATATAACTTGTCTAATACCCCTGGAAAGGTAGATATACTTAAAGCCATGAAAAAGACTAATAAATAGCTTTAAGAGTATGTGTAAAACTTGAAATAAAGGGAAGAACTGGTTTAAATAACATTCTTAAATTAAGTAAAAATCCTGAACAACTGCTGAGAATGTTTCACGGAAATCATATCATGATGAACACAACCAAGAAGGAAGAATGTATCTGTCTAAAGCAGAAGTGGTATGCTACGATTACCGTGGGTTCAGGAGAAGAAAACTCAATTAGAATTCATTTGTGTCATACAGTTTAACAGCAAACAGTCTAAGGATTGTTGTCCTAGCTATGACACTTCCCCTAGTTATGTTCGGTGGCTTTATTCTGAATCAGTTTTCTAACCCACAAAGCAGAATTCACTTGTAAGACAATTATAGTAAGGACAGACAGCATGACGTTGAAGTTATGGGTCAACTTCTTCAGGCTATGTATGATTCTAAGTGATTTAGCAGATGCTGTATTTATCACCTTCCATTTACGTAATCTGACAGTGGCTGCCAATCAGCAGAAAGGGAGGTTTCCTTCGGCTGTGGCCTGCTTGCAGTATATAAACAAATGAATGTTCTGGCAAAGCTTGCTCTCTCCTGACTCTACAGTCACTTGCTCTCTGGTTCCTGGGACATAAGCCTGCGTTAAGTTTCCAGCCTTCTGCCTAACCTGCAGATTTGGGATCTGGCAGCCCCTGCCACCACACGGGCCAGCAGTGGTCTTCAGTCTGCTGCCTGACTGACACATTTGGGACTTGTGAGACCAAACAGTTATGCTGAGGTAAATCTCTCTCTATATATATACACTTCACTGGTTTTCCTCCTCTAGAGAATTCATACTAAGACAGACGGCTTATTTTAAAAATTGGTGAAATGGTTCTCTTCAACGCAGTTCACTGAAATTTAAACTGTTCAATATAACAAGAATAGACACACAACTGAACGAACAAAGCATATGAACCGCAACAACGGGCTAACATTCATATTTGAGTTATATGATGAATGAACTGATTGGTGTGTCTTCTCTCCCTACCATGCTCAAGAGTTAAATGACAGACAATTCTATAAAAATTTACTATTTAACTATGCTAATATCAATTAAAATTTTTCCAAGATGGAAACCAAAAAGATATACAACTCTAGAAGTCCCTGTATCTTTTATACATCTGTCCAGCTCATTTATAATTACAGACTGGCAAGTAGGTCACTAAGTTACTCAAAAGAAGCAACTGAAAAAAATAAACTGACATGGACAAATATTTACCCATTAATAATTTTCCTAGTTATCTACACCCCAGGAAAAATCCTCATGCATAAAGTTGTATTAACAATCTGATCAAACAGAATTTAAACTGTGGTTTAAAAATTTAACATGTCCCAATGACACTAACAAGCTGCTGTCCTTAAGTGCTATCCTTACCCTTTCTAACATTCCAATGATATATCTCGTATCTGTAAAAGGTCCTATTTCTTCATGACATCTGCCATAAACAATAGCAAGGGCTTGTAAACATAAACACTTCATGTTGACTTTTGGAGTGAGCAGGAAACGATGATAGAGCTCATTGAAAAATTCATACCTAAATTAAAAAGAAAATTAATAAAAACAGCCAGGAGACACAAAGCAAAAAAAAATATAACAGGATGTGAAGAGTAGCTTACGATCTCTTAATTGATCCACTTTCTTCATTTTCATCTTCCTCCAAGAGTAATCTCAAGTAATAGTCTCCGATTTTGATCTCCTCTGCGAGGCACTCATATTTAACCTTTATAAAAAGAGACAAATTCTATTATTTTAGTTTTCAACAGATTTTTGGAATGTTTCACACAAGACATTGCTTCTCACAGTTCATCTGGACTTTCTTCTTTCCTTGGTTAGACACTTCATAACAAAATAATCATTTCTTAAACTACCTGAAAATTCATTATTGTTAATATGGTCTAGTACCTCGGTTTAATGTTAGCAGTCAGAATTACATACCAATTTTTCAAACGTAAAACTTGCCAATGAAAGCTGCCAGCAGACTACATGGTGTCAACGAAGGCTTAGGTAAATAATAAAAGAAAATATTAAGATCTAATCTGCTTCATTCTCTTTTTGGCTTGTCTCAGCCAAGCAAGGAACACACAATCTTGCACCATGGTTGGGCTACCATACACAAGGCACTTGAGGTCTTCCCTCCAACTGCAGTTCTTTATGTCGTTTATGTGCCAAGATTTACAACAAAGACATCAACTACACTTTGTATTTGTGAATTCATTTTCAGTATGTCCAATTACCCTAGGCTACTAAATAAAGGTGATACATTTAGGAAGAAGCCCAAGATTAGGAGATGAGGCAGCACCATGACCCGTAGATTCAGTTAGGCTGTGTCATGGATTGCACTGCATCCCCCAAAAACCTACATATTGATTTGACTCAGCTATGAGTCCCAATATGGTGCAGTTCCTCCCATGTGTTGTGAATCCTGCGCTTCTGATGTTGATGAGGCAGAATGGGCAGCAGCTGTATTAGTGAGGCTGGACTCAAGCTACCAGCTGTGGGATATAAGGGAGAGAAGGGAACAGAGCAAGTTGGGAACCTCACACTGCCAAGAAAAGCAGCACCAAGAACAGAGCATGTCCTTTGGACAGAGGTTCCCATTCTGAGACGCTCTCACTGGATATGGACTCAGCCTACCAGTCTGTGATAATTTCTTTTATTGAATGGACCTGTAACTCGTGAATGGATTTGTGGTTTACCAGACTGTGACAATAAAATTTCTCTTCATGAAGTCTCCCACTCATGGTATTTTCTGTAAGAGCAGTACCAGGTGACTACAGCAGAATTTGGTAGCAAGGGAGCAGGGTGCTGCACTAACAAGTATCTAAAATGTGGAAGCAGTTTTGAAGCATGAATAGATAGAAGACTCAGAAGGAACCACAGACAACTGTTAACACTGAAGGTGCAGATGGCGAGAAATCAGCAGCAGAGGACCAGTGGCAGCACAGCAGACAGCCAGCAGCAGAACCAGACCCGAGTGAGACAGTGCTGGAGCCAACCCATGGAGCGAGAGAGTTGAGTACCTACGTGCAGAAAGCTCCTGGCAGAGCAGGGTGCCTCTAGACACTTGAAATTGGTGGAGCTAGGCTTGCTGACCCATCAACAAGAGAGCTGAGTGCCTGTGTGCAATAGGCTTTCTGACAGAGTAGGGTGCCTATCTGAATCAGTGGAATTACAGAGCTTTGGAACACCTGCCCCAACAGGGCAGATGAGGACCTGAGGCCTGAGCCATGCCATAGAAAGGAGAAGCTGAAGAGACCAAGAGCATGAGAAGCTGAGCTGTCTCAGTCTCAAAAGGTATACCCATGACCACAGGAGTATGAAAGGGTGGAATCATGATATCCTGTGTTTGTAAGGGTGAAATCTCCATTCAGTTGGACTTAAGGTTCACGTAAAGCTGAGGTGGCACAGTTGCTGTCCAGCGGGCCTAGGAGGCAGCTGTAGCAGAATCAGGGGTTTCCATTCAGAATCTGTAGAGTATGGACAATAACTTGAGTCTAGAGGCAAAGTTAATGTGTAAATTGGCTCAGAGAAAAGAGGATTATTTTTAAACTTTGAGGGCTAATGTAATGTGTTTTGCTGACCTCTGTGTTGTCTATCTTGTCTTCCTTCTCCATTTGTAATGGAAATGTCTAACTTGTGCCTGTTCTGCCAGTGTACCTTTGGAAGCAGACAGCTTGTATTCTAGGCTTCACAGACGTAGGGGAGTTTTGTATTTTGCACTTGGAAGTAATTAAGACTTTTGCTATCACATGGGATGTATATGTTTTTGCTATGCCTTTTGCTATGATGGGGTGAAAGTACTACATTTCAAAGATATGGTTTTGGGGGCCAAAGGGTGGAATGTTATGGACTGAACTGTGTCCCCCCCAAATTGTGTGTGGCCATTTGGCTGGGTCATGATTCTCAATATTTTATGAGTACTGTAAGTTAAAGAAGATTAGGGTGTGACTGTAAATCCCTTCCTGAGGCATTTCCCTGGACTGTGGCTTGTGCCACCTTTTATTTTCCATCCTATGAGAGGTAAGAGGAAAAGGAAGCAAGCAGAGAGCTGGGAACCTCATACCATCAAGAAAGGAGTACCAGAGCACAGCACGTCCTTCAGACATGAGGTTCCTGTGCCAAGATGCTCCCCAACTAAAGACTGATTCAACACAAAGACTTTCCTCCAGATCCGACAAGGAGGAAACCCTTCCCCTGGAGCGGACATCCTGAGTTTGGACTTGCAGCCCACTGGACAAGAATAAACTTTCCTTTGTTAAAGCCATGTACTCATGGTATTTCTGTTAGAGCAGTACCAGCTGACTAAAAGAGACTGCATGCCCAGGGAAGCGTTTGCAAGTAATTATAAAAAGACTCTCCTGACTAGAAGGGTTGATCACATTCTTTTTCTAAAACCTAAAATTACGGATTTTTAAAAAATCTACATAAAACCAAAATAAATATATATCCATTTCACATTCTATACATTCTAAATACTCATCACCTGATTTCTGTTTATTAAGGATACACTATGGGACACATCTGCTATAGACACTGGGGATAGAGGTATAAACAAACATATAAATTTCTGCCTTCACTGATGTATCATACAAAAAAGTAAAATATATATGGTAGCTGGGCAATGGTAAGTGCTGTGGAGGGAAATACCAGGGAACAACTTAGGGAGAAAAGGGTGTTTGTGTACGTGTGTATACCACATTTTGAAACAGAGTGGCCAGCAAAGGCCTAGTCAGATGATGACATTCAAGAAAAGACCAGATACAGGTAAGAAAACAAGTTACAGTGCCATACAGGAAAATGAATACTGTAACAAACAGTGCAGCAAATACAAAGATCTTGACTCAAGAACATAATTTGGTGTTTTCAGTAAAGTCACTGTGGCTGACGCACACTCAGAGTGAAGAGTAGGAGAAGATTAAAGACACAACATTTAGAGCTGGACTACACAGACCCTATTTTGAACCTCAGCTTTTATTAAGTGAGATGGAAAGCAAAAGGAGCACTAGAAAGTTTTAAGCAGCAAAGTGACAAGATTCCACTGTTATTGTCATAGACAGCCCGATAACAGACTGTAGGAAAGCAAGGGCTAAAACGGGGATGCTAGAGCAGCACTAGCTGACTGAAGTTCTGTTTTCATCAGCTAGTGCTGCCCTAACAGGGGACATGACTGGCACAATCCAGTAGAGAGAAGGGGGCTGAGTTCTGGATAAATTCCAAAGACACACTCAATAAATTTTACTGATCAAGTGATTTGGAATGTACGAAAAAAGATGATTTCAAGAATTCTGACAAGAAAACGTGAAGTAACCATTATCAAAGATTAGGAAGACTGCAACCGAAGTAAGGTTTGGGGGAAGAACAGGAGAACAATTTTGTAGGTAAATTCCAGATGCTTTTAGATATACATATAACAGGACAAAAACAGGAAGTATAGGGAAGAAAATCTAAGGAGGAAATAATCTGGGAGCCATCAGCAAATACAAAATATCTGAAGCCACAAGATGATGAGATCACTTAAACAAGAGAAAACAACCAAGTATAATTAATATGACTATAAATGCTAAAAATCAAACAAAAAAAATCACTCCAAAAATAACACACACTTTTTAAAAAAGATTTAATATACCTCAACATTAAACTTTTACCTCAAATTCATGGTGGTTCCATGAGATGACATTAGCACTACCAAGTTCTCTATCAATATTAAATGCTCTCATTTCAGATTCAAGAGTATCTCTCAGCTCTTCCCGTGTTCTGAAATTCCAAATCAGGTTTGATCTGGCATGGTCCTGACTAAACCTAGATATACATATAATCAAAAAATAGGAAGCAATAAACATTAAATCAATGAAACATCCCTCAATATGTCCTGTAAAAAGTAAGAAGAAAACAGTGGGATAAATAAGAAAAGCATTAATTTTCAACCAAAAAACCAAACTTGCTGAGGCTGAGTTGATTCTGATTCACAAGCACCACTACAAGACAGAACAGAGCTGCCACGCAGGGTTTCCAGGGAGCAGCTGGTGGATCTCAATGGTCATCCCTTAGGTTAAAAGCCCAGCTTTCAGCTCCTGTACCACCAGCGCTCCTCATCAACTCCAGCAAGTGTAAATAAAGAAAATAAAATCTGCAAAACAGGTATAGTCAAGTGTTCACAGCAGACTCTTGGTGGTAGGCATATACATACAGGAATTCACTATAGAAGTCTTTCACCTTTGAAAATTTCTATAATAAACTGTTGGCGGGAAAATGAAACTCAATTATGAAAGAAATCTCTGTGAATTTCAAAATAATAAGCTATTATTTCAATTTCAGTACTTATTCCTAATCCAAATGCCAATCAGAAAATTAATTTCAGCTGTCAAATTTCTGGAAGGGACTAAGAATTTACAGACTATTGTCTATAAACAGACAATACACTATTGTCTATGAAGTGTGTGGGATGAGGAAAAATCTAAATCAAAACCTTACACGTGGCCTGAGAAAGAACACTGCTAAGTTGCCCCAAGTGTGTTTGACGATTTTCAAGCTGTCTTCCCTGTACTCTTGGAACAACTTAACTATTGTATTGAATCTGGATACAAGCCTGAACTGGGGCTGGACAGGCCTTGCTTCAGTCTGCAATCTTCCTAGATAGTCTGATTTCAGAGTTTCAGGAAATCCTATGAGGGCAACACGACTGAATGATTCTTGAGACAGAAAAACATGGCATAGACTTCACATCACACTGAAGATACTTACTATATACTTTAAAAGTACTAAGAGAAGTTTTCAAGTCACCTAAGTTTCCTTTACATTATACCTTAGCTAAGGCATAATTAGACAAGCAGACTACTATTACAGCTTCCAGAAGAAGTACTGCGAGTTCTCTCAAAGCCTGGCAAACTCCCCATGTATGTCTGTTACAATGTCCTCCTCCGTGAGGGGTGCGAAACGCATGTATGGGTATAGGCAGGCGGGGGGTTGCAGTAGACAGCAGAGGCAGAAGGTAACAGCAGAAAGCCTGGAAATGTACATGAGGCCCGCTAACTCACTTTCTACATGTCGCCCTACGTTCTCTCCATTCATCTTTTTTTTTTGTATGTGTGCGTTACATGACAGTTTTACAGAGTAAGCTGCAAAGAGGGCTCCACTGCTTCCACTGCATTCCCCATGGCGTGTCAGCACTCTCTTCATTTCCACCCTGGTTCCCTGGTTCCTTTCATCTGGTTTTCCTACCCCATCCTATCTTTTCATCTTTACTTCTAGGCAAATGTTGGCCTTCTGGTTTCACGTTAATTGTTGGTCCTACACAGCACATTCTTTTTGGCAGTGATTTATTTTACAGGCCTGGGTATTGTTTGGCTGGAAGCCATTCTGAGACCACCGTCTCGTGGGTTCCTCCAGTCGTCACCAGGTCAGTATGTCGGCTCTTTTTTTTTTTTATGAATTTCATGTTTCTGTTCTACATTTTTCTACCCCTCTGGCTGGGACCTTTTACTATGATGCCAGTCAAAGGCGTCTGTATTAGTAGTCAGGTACCAGCTAGCTCTTCTGGTCTCTAGGTTGTGGAGGCTACGGTGCCTGCTGTCCATTAAACCTTTGGACTAACTACTACCTTGTGCCTTTGGTTTTCTTCATTCTCCTTTACTCACAGACTTTTAGATTCTAGATGTACTCATCAAAGTAGGGTACAGAATACTGCTTTTACACACTGCTATGCCACTGGACACAATGTCCCCAAGTTTGGGCCTTAGCCTTCAAGCCTAATATTTCTGTCCTGTGAGGTATTTGGTTATGCATAATTCATCTACTTCTTGAAAGACTCCATTTCCCCAAATTTTAAAGGAAGTCTGCAGTTATTTCCAAGTCTTAATAAAGTGTTCTAAAGTAGTCATCTCTAAACCTTAATAAAAACTTCAAATATTGCTCTCTTCAGACTATCAACATGCTATAAAAAGCCTCCATTTTATGGCAGCAACATTAACCATACCAGCTTTAACAGTTATAGTTCTTACACTTGAAAAGCATAAAAATAATCTGTGGGAGAGACCCACAAGAGTGGGTGCCTACATCGACTTGGGACCAGAAGAACCAGATGGTGCCTGGCCACCACTGGTGATAGCCACGATGGAGCTCACAGAGAGGAGTCTCACTGGCAACACAAGAATAAAAAGGGGTGCATCATGAGATCTCCACTAAAAGACCTCAATTGATGGTCCAGCAGTTTTGGGGTTCCTCTGAGAGCATGGCCCCCGGCCCTGATGCTGCCCTTTCCCATAAATTATAATAAAGGTCCACTCTTTGGACAGGAATGGATTGGACTTGGCAATGCAGAGTGACCATATATTGGAAGCACTTTATGGTTCTATACATCTATAAGATACCATCTTGCTGACCTCTGGCTGGAGGAAGGGGATGGACAGAGAGGAGGGGAAAGGAGGCTGTTGGGAAGATGAGACATGTATGGAGCAGAGAGGAATAGTGTGCAGTCACCGGACAGGGAGAGCAGTGGAAGCTGCATATAGGTGGGCATGTAAATTTATACGTGAATGTACATTTTCACTCAGTCATGTTAAATAAAAATTAAAAAATGAAATAAAATAAATAATCTGTGGCATAAAACACTAGCTGTAGAGAAAGAAAACTGTCAGGATTCCTCTGACGGTGATGACAAATTTAATCTCTATTAGAAAAGTGGTCCAAAGTTTACCTATAATAGAAGAGATCCCAATTTGCTTCTATTTTTATTCTTTGTCTTCTCTTTCGAAGAACTACTGGTTTTTGAGTTATATTCTGAAAAAGAAAAAAACCCTCATAGTGCTCAATCTGGAGATACTAAATAAGCTAAAATAGATTACCACCTTACAAGTAACAAGAAACATTTCATTCATTAAATTTTGGCAGAAACGAAATCAATGAGATCAAACTTACAAGATATGAATATATGATACTAAGTTACATTATAATCACTTGCCAGTATGTGTTTTTATAAAGTGCTACTGAAATATTTTCTGTGTAAAGTTCTGTTTCAAGACGAGGCCTTTATGGTGTTCATTAATAAAATTTATAATAGTAAAAAACAAT
Organism: Heterohyrax brucei; assembly: GCA_028571685.1. Lineage (NCBI taxonomy): Eukaryota > Metazoa > Chordata > Mammalia > Hyracoidea > Procaviidae > Heterohyrax > Heterohyrax brucei. The sequence continues at coordinate 28,504,661 of CM053149.1, read as the reverse complement.
GATGTATTCAAACATTTACATGCAGTTAATACAAAAGTTGTGGAAAAACAATAAATGCAGAAAGTTACAGGTTATTAAACTGATACCAAAGCCAAGAGAAGAAAGCACAAACTGCAGTAGCTAATGGACACATTCAGACACATGTGAAGTAAAACTCTGATTTATCAGACAACGATCATCAAAGACAACTCCACATGCCAGGCAGCTTAATGCATATGACACACGCAGCAGGGACTTAAACTCACCATATTGTTTCTGTCCTGAATTTAATTGTAAAAGAAAAAAACGAAAATTTTTAAAAGAAAATAAAAATAAGACAGCAAGTCTAGATCTGCTAACTTGTATCTATTATACAAACCCCACATGGATGCCACCAATATAAATCACTTTCATTTTAAGCCAGAAAAGGCCCAGCAGCTTCTCTAAGCCTATGGCTCAAACTTTTCGCTAGTCCCGAACACTTTTGAGAATTTGCAGCTACAGCTCCATCCACCAAAAAACGGTATAGATGCAAGGTTTGTAACTGAAGGAGAAGGTTTCAGAGATTCCTTGAAGTTTTACCTGGACCTGAGGATAAGTATCTCTCTGCTTCATGTAAAATCTGTAGACATTTCGGACATGAAACTTCTAAATCCTCAAAATGATAAAGGCAAATATAGACTAAAAAATGAAAGTCTGTAACTTCATTAAAAAAACAGTAAAAGCTGTTGCCACCGAGTCGATTTTGACTCGTAGCGACCCTACAGGACAGAACAGAACTACTACGAGTATTCCAAGGAGCAGCTGCTGGTGGATTCAAACTGCTGACCTCTTGGCTACCAGCCAAGCTCTTAACCACTGGACCACCACTGGACCACAAGGCCTCCAAATTCATTAAAGAAGTGGCAAATTATACAAAATCAATTTTTTAAAAAACAAAATAGGTAACCTAAAAAAAAAGTATACTAAGAAGTAAACTTTAAAAAGCAAATATGTTTAAAATATAAAAACCTATTCATTATATAAGAAAAATGCTTCCTGATATCAAAGACATGAGGAAAATACGAGCCCAGGAGACTGAAGGGGCCATACGATCAACAGACTACATCAGCATTAGACCAGGAGAACTAGATGGTACATAGGCACTGCTAATGACTTCCCTAACAGGAAACACAAGGTAGAGTTCCTGACACAGCAGGAGAAAAATGGGGGTGCTGATCTAGAACTCTTATTAAAAGACCAGACAAGACAGTCTGACATCCTGGAGGGCTCCCTGAGAACATGGCCCCTGAACTCGCGGCTAGCCCAGAGCTGAAACCAGTACTGAAGCCACTTTTTAGACAAAAGCTAGACTGGACTACAAGATACACAGTGATGCTAGTGTTGTGTGTGCTTTTTGTTTCAGATATATATATAAGGCTGTCGGAACACCTCCACTCCCAATGAGAGAGTGGAAAGGAGGGACAGGAGTTGGTTAAATGAACACAGGAAGTACAGGGTGGAAGGGAGGAGTGTGTTGGGAGAGCAGCATGGTAAATTGGACTGTACGTGCACTGTCACTAAAATTAATGCAAAGTTGGCTTACATAAAGTATGTGAACAATTCATAAATTTATTTTTGGTAAAAAACTTTTCCTTAAAATTTCCAATTAAGAATTACTTTCTTTAGCCCACCTTCCTCCTACCCAGGACAAAAGGCTGGCAGTATAAAGTAATGAAAACATAAAAGCTATGGAAAAAAAAAAAGATAATTAAGTATCTATAAACTGAGTTGACTCATTAGAGATTTGGGCTAAGAGCCCTAATTAGCAAACAAACCCCTATTCTGGAAACACTCCTGTCTTACCCATTAGCCAGATACCACTACAACCCAACACAGAACATTAGCTACAAATGTAACTAACTTCATAATGATTCTATAAGCAAATAGCTCATTTAAGACTAACAGTTGATTTTTACAGTGGTTAGTTTTTAGACTTTAGTTAAAGCACAAATTCCACATTTTGATGTCAGTGTTTATATGTACAAAATAGGGACAAAGATAAGTCAGTGCTTCTTAAAAAAATCAATGTTAAAAGTAGTAACCAAGTAGAAGTGATAGTTGATACTAGTAAAATAAATGCTTGATAAGCATATCTATTTGGTATCCTAATCATCTGTTAAAATCTTAAAATAACACTATGCAATCAATGACACAAACAGACCAAAAATACTGGTATTAAAAATAATACATTCTTTTCCCTCTGAATTGTTGTTTTTAAATAAGAGATACTAAATTTCCAGCTAAAAGTGTTCAACCTTATGCTAGATAAATGTTAAATACAAAATCTGATGCCATAAACTTATTTTTGGTATCATATTTAACAGCTTGAAACAACAATTATTTTAGAACTGTTGTTAACTCCTTGAAGTTCAAAGCTTGCAATGCTTGGTTAATGTGAAAAAGCACATCTATCACAGGTGTAGATTTTCAACTATTCAAATACAATAGCAATATTATCATGACCAAATATGTATATAGCTCTTATTATTACCCTGCTTTTACACCAAAGCAACTGTGTTAGATACAGAAGGGAGGTATTGTTATTCTGGTTTCATGAAAGAGAAAAGTGAAGTTCTGAATATCCCTAAGAGGCCACATATGTAAGTGACAGAACCAAACTCAGACATAGGTCAACCAATTCAAACTCCAGAATTCTTTTTTCTGTCCTAATTACTTGACAGCTTGCTTAGCAATTCTTTATATCACGTGTATCACTCATACAAATTACAACTAATCCTTTATGCTCAAGTTCTAATGAACTGAAGATTGGCCCCACTTTCACACATATAAGCAAGACTGTGGTATTTGCTGTTTGGTTATAACCAAGTTTTTATGTTTAGAAATTCTGAAAATCATTTGTTTCATAAAAGTTATCTAGATTATTTTCCTTGAATATAGAAACAGCTACCTTACCAAAACAAAAAGATGACTAACAGGGAAGAATCTAAGTGTTAGCAATAAAACCTAAGAGATCAAGGTACCTATTCCTGGATCCCTTAACCCATTCTTTAACGGTATCACACACACAAAAAAAAACCAAAACCAGCGCAATCGAACCAGGTCCAACTCATGGCAACCCTACAGGACAGAGCAGAACTGCCCCATAGTTTCCAAGCAGCGCCTGGAGGATTAACAGACATAGTACTTAACCCACTACGCCACCAGGGTTTCCAACCACATCACAACTGACCTGAAATAGAAAAATGTGCATGACTCAAAGAGATTCTGTAGTAAATCCTACATGTTGAAGAAGGACACTAAAACTGTTTTAGATCTGATCTGATCTTGATCTGAGGAGTTAATACTGAAATATTAAGTACGTACAAAAACTCACTGCCACTGAGTGGATTCCAACTCACAGCAACCCTGTAGGACAGCACAGAACTATAGATTTTCACAGAGTTTCTCCGGAGTCCATAGTGGATCCAAACTGCTGACGTTCTGGTTAGCAGCCATTGCAATGAACTATACTACTGTGTCATCAGGGTTTCCCAACTACATATAAAAGCCAAAAGCCACTGCCTTCCAGTTGATTCCAACTCATAATGACCCTACAAGTCACTGTATACCTGCCCCATAGAGTTTCCAAGGAGTGCTTGGTGGATCTCAATCACTTACCTGTTGGTTAGCAGATATACCATTTAACCAGTGTGCCACCAGCATTTCCACTTAAGTATATATAGGTTAAGTTTAGATTAAAAATATAAACCTTTTTTCCCAAAAACTTCCACCTGGCTAGTTTTGAACAGAAAAGCCAAACAAGAAGCACAATTTCATTTTTATAGCTATAAACAAAAGTCCAGAAAAGGAAGGAAGAAAATTGATACAAATGAATGATAAAACACGGAAACGGCTTCAGAAAGAAAACTTAACAATTGAGTTTTATATTAAACTTCTTGTTACTACCTAACTCAAAACCTGATCAGGAATTATGAATAATAAATTATAACTTAAGAAACTAGCTGATGTTGCTTTCAAACCTCGACATTTGACCAGAGACATACGACTGAATAGCAGGAACTAACGAAGAGCTAGATGTAAGAGAGGTGCTACACATTTGGAAGGTTTTCTTTTTACCTCTTTTTGAGCAATGCCCATTCTATCTCTCCAGTGCATCAACACAAGATCCACTTTTTCTTTGGCAAATTTTTCAACTTCTTTAGCAGCTTTTCCAGCTAATCTTTGCCACTCAGGAACTTTATTGAACTTTCCATACTGATCCTATAAAATAATGTTGAAACCTGCTACAGTACTGTTTGCAAATTTTAAAAAAATCTATGTAAAGTTGAGTCACAGTATCTATTTTCTTTGATAAAATAAATACTAGATGTTAGGGCACAGTGAAGAAACCCAGTGACTATTTCTACAACAAATTATTTTTGTGCATGTAAACCCTTTAACTTTTTTACTTAGCTTTTTAAGGCTATTCTTTCATGAGGGGTGGTAAGATGTAGGGTAAAGGCAGAAGTGTATTTACAAGAAAGACATTATTTATCATGAAAAATTTTTATATAATTTTCTACAGGATAGGCAACCCCTAATAACTAAAACATATTTTAAGAGAAAAAAGCTCAACTCAACAACCTTTTTCACTGTTTTTCTTACCTACATTTATCACTCATACATTACATACAAAACATACCATTACACACAGTAATTTTTTTTAAAATTCCCTAAACATGAAAAACGGTTGAACTAATGAAATAAAACATACATTAAGAATACTACTACTGACAAAATTTCAATGTGGTGATTGATAGTTCCACAATTCTATAAATATATTAAATTTACTGACTTAGCCAAGTGCCGTCAAGTTGGGCAACTATTAAAACTGGTGAATGTTACAGAATGTAAATTTTACCTCAGTAAGGCCCCTGAGAATAAAAAGAGAGTACCACTATTCAATAAAGTGAATTCTTGGCTTCTCTTAAAATTTTTACTATGTTTCAAAGAAGACTACCTTACAGTACCTGCCACACGAAAAACACATTTAGGACAATCATATTTACCATGGCTATTTTCACATTATCTCTAACATGCATCCGATCAGCATCCTTCTCAGGAACTGGATCTGAGCTGTCCAAGTATGCCAACAAGCCTGGTGGCTAAGAACAACAAACAAAACACAAACTCTGTTTTCAAAACAACTGCACAAAAGAAAAGTTAGTTTTAAAATTAAAAACTCAAACAGATTAATATCGTGATATGGCTACTGAGGATAGCATTTATTACATGTCAATTCCTACCACAAGTAATCTTTTAAATTAAAAAAAAAAAGGAAAACACCCTTATTATTAAGAACACATAAATCTTTGCACTTTCTCAACC